>JAWNNH010000234.1:0-693656 GCA_035043045.1 Hirtodrosophila alboralis | reverse complement strand
TTTCTATACTTTTTTTTTATATTAATTTATATTTCTATATTTATTTTTGTAATAATTTTTAACTATTAAGCTATTTCTATTTGTTTTTCTCTCTGTGCACTGTACGTAATTACAAAATACTGAACTAAAATTTAACTGAAAGAAAAACTGAAGCTTGAACCTGAACCAGAGAGTGCGGCGATATTGGAAAATCGCTTAACAAGCCAATAGTCTGAGTTATGACTGAGCTGCCGTCTTGGCCAAGTTGTTGTTGTTTTTGTTGTTGTTGTTGTTATTGCAGTTGTTGTTGTTGTTGTTATTGTAGTTGTCGTTGCCGCTGTCGTTGTCGTTGTTGTCTTTGGCCAAGCGGCAGCAATTTGTTCTTGTTGTCGACTTTGCATGTCGCTGACTGCCAGGCTGACTTTTCAGCTCGACTCTGGCTTGGACTCTCGGCTTGGACTGCCTTGGACTGCCTTGGCTTTGGCTGTCTGTCAGTTTGCTTGTTTTGCATGCCAGGCCAATAGGAGTACATATTTCTTTCCCGGAAATTCAAGCAAGTCTTTGGCATCCGTTGATTAGAGCCAAACCGTAGCTCCAGCATGTTGCAACATGTTAAAGAGCTGCCAAAAACAATGTAAGCTTTTGGACTGACCACCCTCTTTGCTAGACTTAGATATAAACACAATCTACTAATGCTTAAACTCGAGAGAGAGATTAAGCAGTTACTAATTTAGATAATCGATATTGCTTTGCTCTGTATAATTTAGTTAAGCCGATTATGAAAGGCGCCAGTTAAAGACTAAAGTATCGATTAGAAATTGCTTGAAAATTGTGGAATCAGATTACAACAGCAGCAGCTAAAAAAAGTAAAAGTAGTTGCAGCTTTTACTTACATCATTGTTGTCTTCAAAATATATACAAACTTTCTTTTTATTTTTGAACTTAATTAATCTGACTTATTCGAGGAGCTTAAACTTGGCATTGTTTCTTATATTTGAGATTTTAATCAAACGAAATTGTTAGCTCTTTTAAGTAGCATTAATCGTTTGAACTTTAACGGAATATATAAGGAGATATAGAAAATTATATAAAGATATAAAGAGAGCCTTAAAATGAAAACAAAATTTAAATTTCATTCAATAGAAAATTAAGGCACAAAAACAGAATTAATTTTAAATAATATATTCAGTAACTAAAGCAATTTGATATTTCGTATTTTTTTTGTAAATTATTTAAAAAGGCTTTTGTAATTCAAAACAAAAATTTTTTTTATTCAAAATTTATTACAAATATTTTCGTAAAAAAAAAAATATTTTTTTATAATTTTTTACATTTATTTAAAAATTTTTTTATTTTAATTTTTTACATTTTTTAAAAAATTTTCGTAATAAAAAAAAAATTTTTTTTTTTGTATTAATTTTTTAAATTTTTTAAAATATTTTCGAAAATTTTTTTTTTTTTTTTTTTTTATAATTTTTTTTACATATTTTAAAATATTTTTGTAACAAAAAAAAATAATTTTTTTTTATAATTTTTTACATATTTTTAAATATTTTCGTAGCAAAAAATTTTTTTTTTTTTGTTAAATATTTTTATAAATAAAAAGATTTTTTTTGTTAAAGATTTTTATTTAGATTTTTATTTTTTCATTACGAAAATCTTTTTAAAAAATGTGCACATTAAAATAAAAACAAAATATATTTTTTAATGTTTTAATTGTTAGTTTTTAGTTTTACAAAATTTGTTCGTTTAAAAAAAAAAAAAAAAAAGTTTTCTTATATTTTTTGTAAATTTTGTATTTTTTATTATTAAATTTTTGTATATCAATAATTCCCTTCTTGTATTTATTTATTAAAAAAAAAGAGTTTTCTTTTATATTTGTTTATGTTGTATTATTTATTATTTAAATTTTTTATGTTATGAATTTCTTAATTGTTTTATTCTATTTATTTATTGGAAGCTAACTATATATGTTAATATATATATAAATATTTTTTTTTTTTAATCTCATATTATTTTTAAATGCTCTACATATTTTTTAATTAAGCTAAGCATGTTTTAAATATACGAGCTGTATATCTATTTTATTGCCTTTGTATCAAGCTGATAATATATATATATATGTATATGTACACTATAAATTCAAATATAATATAATTTTCCTGGAATATTATAAATTTCTTTCTCACGTTCCCAATTTGTTAAACTGTTTCTCTAAGTTTACCTTTATTATAAATATAATATTTCTGGCTTTTAATATAAATAAATATATAATCTCTAAAGATAAATTAAATAAACATGCAATTAGGACAACAAACAACTTGCAAAAATAAAAAAAATAAAGTACACTTTCTTTTAAAATGATACTCAGTTCAAAACATAATTTTTAATATTTCTAATTTTTCTTATATACCACACTACCCCCCAAATTCAGTATAACTTGAAACAGGATCTTTTCAAGTTCTTGCTCATTAATCAATCATTATTTTGCAAATTTGTTTATTTTGACATATCTGTTATAATAAATTCTACAAATAATAACCAAAAACACATGCGAAACACAAGCTGGCACAAATTTCAAAGCGCATTGATTGACAGTTCACAAAAATATTAAGGGGGGAGCGCTGTAAAAATTGCAACAAATGCCACATTAATCATACGCAGCGTGGTGCAAATTTTAAACATATGTACACGTTGCTAAAAAAAAATGTAAAAAAATGTTTAAAAAAAACGGATACTAGAAATACCCGTGTAACTCTCAAAATATTTAATCGCAACAACAGGTGGCAGGCAACGAGTCATTTGTGTCGATTTCGTCAGCAGGTTGAATTTAAATGAGAATGTGAATGTTTGAGTTTTGAATGTTTGAGTGTGTGCCTATGAATGGTGTCGCCAAAAAAATAAATAAAAAAAATAAAATTAAATAACTACCTGGCGGCATTTGATTTGTAAATGACATTCACTTTTATTTCGCGCGACAAAAAATCTAATCAAAAAAAAAAAAAAAAATGTGTATGCAATTATGACATTTGCAATGTTTTACAGACCTTGAAGCAACACCCTCGTTGCCAATGATGAATAGCTCACAAAATGTGAATAATTTTTGTGGGCCTAATGAAGCAGTTTGCCTTTGCTTGAAATTTTTTTGAAAATTGCTTGAAGAGTTGACATTTTTTTTTTTTGCTTATCTCTTGAATGCCTAATTTGAATATTGTTAAATAATTTTTTTTTTAAGATTTTTACAAACAACTTTGTTGCCTAAGTTGACAAAACTGCGAGTTACAGAGACGTGGGCGCTAAAAAATTATCGACGTCACTGACGATGTTATCGAAATGTTTGTTAAGTATTTATTGTTTCTTGAGCAATGAATATGTTAGTCGCAAAAATTATATTTAATACGTTTTAATTGTTTCTTGGGAATTTATGTATTTTTAAGCAAAAAATTGAGTAATAAAGTTGAGCAACATTTATATTAAATAAAAAAAAAAAATGTATATTGATGTGTGTTGCCAAATTCAAGTACTATTTATTTCTTATAGCTTTCGACTTTAAATTTCCGTTTCGGAATATTTTAGCAATTTATTTTACTATGTAAATTAATTTATAATTATGCTTGAAAGCAAATTTCGAAGTTCTGAAGTGCTAAAAATATAAATTTTGAATTGATAAAATTATTTGTATATTTTAAAAATTGCCAAAAGATTCAATTAAAATTAATATCAATCTGAAATGTCATTAAAAAATATAAAAAATAATAAATAGAAAAATAAGTAAATTGATAAAAATATTTTCATATTTAGAAATTGCCAAAAAAATGCATCTGTTATGTAAAAAAAATAATTAAAAATAATACACAGAAAAATAAATAAATTGAGAAAAATATTTGTATATTTTATTTTAAAAATTGACAAAAAAAATCAATTGAAATTGTTTGCGATCTGTAATGTTATTAAAAAAATAATAAACAGAAAATTTAGGTATTTAATTAACCTTATAAAGATTTTTAAATTAATTAAAAATAAATGAATATTTTAGAAATTGGCCAAAAATATTAAATTTTAATTGATAATAATTTTATTGTTTTTATATATTATTTAATTAATCTTACATATATATTTTATAAATATTTTTTAATTACTTAAAAATAAATGTTTATTTAAATAATTCCAAAAAATATTTAACTTAAATTGATAATAATTTGTGAGGTCATTAAATATTTCTCGGAAATATTGCCAAAATTATTAAAATCGATATTTAATTTTTTTTCAAAGGAACGCATAAATTCGCTATCCATATTAGCGATATATATGGAAATGAGCTTTATTTTGTGAGTTCAATTAAAAATTAATTAAAAGCTAAATGCTGACTTTTCTTCCTTGCTATTGATTGTCTAAAATAAATATTGAAAAATTTTTTAAAATATATTTACAAGCAATTTTGTCTCTTAACCCGAAAAAAAGAGAAAAAAACATTTTAGCAATTTTTACTACAACTAACATTTGTTTGTGGTTTTAGCTCAACTTTCAGAGATCCCAAATCCAGACAGAAAAGACGCCTCTCATTTCATAGATCCCAGAGATAAAACAAGGGATTTGCCGCTGTGGCATAACCACAACGGTGGCATATTTTTATTGAAAGGGGAACACACTTTCAACCTGGCAGCTATTGTCATTTCCTCTACAAAACGTAATTAAAGTAAATGGCAAAAGCTCTTTTTTCCTTTTTTCCTTTTTTTTTTTATTTTTTTTTTTTAGATTTTATTAAGAAAAATGCGAGCATGGTGACAAAGAGGCAAACACTTTTGTGGTTTATCCTGAATTTTTAAAGATTTACTGTGGTTTCTGTGGTGCAAAAAAAACGTTTAACGACAGTTTTTTGAGTGAAAAAAAATTCATATAAATAAATGAAGTCTTGTGCCAATTTGATCTAGACAAACTCGTAACTTAAATTGGAAAGAAAATGTATTCAAAAAGCTGAAGAAATATTGGTTATTTGATATTTAATTTTTTTGAGTTTAAGAAGAGTCATAAAGTGGCCCTGAGGCATAAGTTCTCTGCTGAAAATTTAAATATTATATGTATGTTATGTTAATAAAATTTTATTTAACTTAATAATATTTTTTTTTATTTTTTTTATAGAGTTTAAGTATGTTTGCATAATTCTTAATTTTTTATGAAAATAAGGCTGAACATAAATTCAAAAATATTTTTCTTGTGCACTTTTATGTCTAAATGAATGTTTTAGACCCAAAAACTATCGATAGAATTTGTGTTAATGTATAATGTTAAAGTAATTTAATTTTAAATACATGTCCTTTCGAACAACCTTACTTTAAATTCCATAAGATAAATACAATTTGTTTAAGTGTCTTAAAAAACACATTTTTGGCATTCTTTTAAGATATTGACTATTAAAGAAAAGTATCGATAATATCGATATTTTTTATTTCCTACAAATAAAATACATTAATTTCCATAAAATAAATTAAATTTCCTGAAATAAATACAGTTTGTTAACGTCTTTCTTTAAAATCACTTTTTTGGCTTACTTTAAAGATATTCACTAGTATAGAAAAGTATCGATAATATTGATATTTTCTATTTCCAACTAATAAAACAGACTTTGCACTACAATTCCGCTCTAATGCATTGTTGTTTGCATACAATTTATAAAATCTTAAAATCACATTCTGTGTTTACTTTAAAAATATTTACTAGTATAGAAAAGTATCGATAATATGGTTATTTTCTATTTCCTACTTATAAACAGATATCACACTACAATTATTGTAATTAATTCCGCTCTAATGCATTGTTGCTTGTATACAATTTGTTAAAATATCTTAAAAACCACATTCTTTGTTTACTTTAAAAATATTCTCTAGTATGGAAAATTATCGATAATATCGATATTTTCTATTTCCTACTTATAAAAAAGAGTCTACACTACGTTTATCGTAATTAATTCCGTTCGAATGCATTGTTGTTTGCAGTTGTTCAGCTTTGACAGCTCGTTGACAGTTGAATCTAAGTGCAGGCCAAGAGTCTGAAAGCTGCGACATAAGTCGGCTACTGGAAATTACGATACAATTAATTGAGCTACATTACAAGGGGAGCTCTGGCAAAGTTTAGGGTTTTACCTGAGACCAAGCCCAAGCCCCTGTCACACCTTCATCTGCAGAGGAGGAAGAGTGAAGCTTAGCTCAGCGACAATATCCAAAATCAGAATTGAAATCATCATGAAGCGCTTTCCGGTGATTCATTTTGGGTCTTGGATTTCATCAATTCCTGTGGGACTTAAGTGTGATTGTTGCCTCGATTTCAATTTCGATTTACAATTTGTTTTTGTCTTTTGTCGACTTGCGGCAGCTTCATTAATTTGCTTCAATGATTCTGCATTAGCGCGTTCGGCTTAGGGGCAGGGCACAAAACTCAAAAACTCAAAAAACATACGAAACAGCTTATATATTTTTTCAAGAGATTAACGCAACGAAACTTCCAATGAATTCGATTTGAATCAATTAAAACGCCCCCAAAATGCCAGTTCCAAGTGTCACTGAAGCTGTTTCAAATGCGACTTTTTGTGTTTGCCTGTTAATTTCGGTTTTTTATTCTACTTTTTTTTATATATATATATTTTTTTATTTTTTTGTGAGAAGTCCTAGAACAACAAATGCAAAGTGCATGTTGGAAGAGTTGTTCAACGAAGAAATTATTTAATTTTGATAGGTAAACTATTAAAAGATTGAACTTTAATTGTTTGAATTGTTTACAAAATAAAAGAGTTATAGAGACGTCATATTTTTTTTTTGCGGCTTTTGTTAAATAAATTTTTTTTTAAGTTAGTTTTTAAGAGAATTTTCCAGAGAAATACAGCAATAAATTCTTCAAAGGTTAGAATTTGCATAATAATTTTTATATTCTCAAATTTTAATCAAAAACTAATAAAATAACAATCATTTTTAAAAGTGCAGCGTTATTTCACAATTAATTGAAAAAAATATAGAAATTATTATTAACAAATAATTTTTAATCATGGAAAATATAATCATATTTAAAAAAATATAAATGGAGTAAAATAAATAATAATTAAAATAAATAAATGAAAATAAATAAATGAAAATAAATAAATAAAAATAAATAGATGAAAATAAATAAATAAAAATAAATAATTGAAAATAAATAAGTGAAAATAATTAAATGAAATTAAATAAATGACATTAAATAAATTAAGATAAATAGATAAATAAAAATAATTCAGAAAAAATCGAATCTATTATTTACTAATGATAAAAATTATTTCTAAAAGTGAATGGGTATTAAACAAGTAATTAATTGAATAAAACAGGTTAACAAGTGATTTTTTATAAAATAAAAAATTATCGAAATTTAGAAAAATGAAAATAAAAAAAGAAATAAGAAATAAATATAATAAAATTACGAAATAAATAAAATAAATGAAAATAAATAAAATAAATTAAAATAATTGTATAGTGTAAAAAAATGACAATAAATAAATAATTGAAAATAAATAAATAAATAAAAATAATTCAGAAAAAATGTCATCTAATATTTACTAATGATAACAATTATTTCTAAAGATTAATGGGTATTTAACAAATAATTAATTTATTAATTAATAAAAAATAGGTTAACAAGTGATAAAATTAAATATAAATATATAAAAAAAAGGAATAAATAAAATAAAAAGTAGGAAAATTAAAACAAATAAATAAAAATATTTCAGAAAAAATCTTAATGTAATCTATAATCGAATATAGTGATAACAATTAGTTTTAAAAATTTATTTAGAATACAAGTATTAAATTACAAAATAAAAGTTATTAAGAAGTGATTTTTTATAGAATAAAATATTATCTTAATTTGAAAAAACTAAACAGGTTAAATAAGAAAAAAAATAAAATAAACGAATATAAAAAAAAATTATTCAAAATTTTTTATAAAAAAAAAATGAAATATAATCTTAATTTAAAACAAAAAATATAAGATATAAATTAAATACACGAATAAATGAAAATAAGTAAAAAATAAAAATAAATAAATTCATAAAAAAAAACTTATTCTTATCTTTAATCTAATATAACGATAACAAGTATTTTAAAAAAAGTCAATAAGTATTTAACCAGTACTTAATTGAAAAAAAAAATTAAAGAGTGATTTTTTATAAAATAAAATATAATCGCAGTTCAAAAATATAAAAAAAGAATTATTTAAAATAAAAATACCATATTTTACTAATGATACTAACATTGATAGTTTGACACCTCTACATGCCTAAAATCTAGTCAACTAAAACTGGACCCTATAAATGTCGTTTGTTGTATTTACTACTCTGAAACTTGTTTAACTTGGATTCAAAGCTGGCTGTCAAGGCTGCGACACGGCGACACGTACCATGTGCTTTAGTTGCTCCAAAAAAGTTCCTTAACCCGGCATCGGGAATCGGGGAATCGGGAATCGCAGCAATTCTAAAAATCACTAGATCGCTTAATAAGCAGCCTAGCTGTCTGCTGCTTGGATCGTTCTTGGATCGTTCTGCAGGTCTCTTTCTATATAGCACTCGGTGTGTAGATCTCCTTTGACTTGGCACCGGCAAAAACGGCAACAGCATAACAAGTAAAATTATTGCAATTGGCAGTAACCGAACTGAAATATACTCTGTTGCCAGTAAAAAATTTCTTTGTAAATTTTTTATTAGGATTTTGTGATTATTTTACTTGTGTTTATTTATCGCAATTATTATTTGCAGTTAGTTGATTTTAAATACACAAAATTATTTTTTTATTATATATTAAAATTGTTCAATTTTATTTACAAAAATAACTGAGTTATTGTCTTACAAAGATTTTTAATAAGCTGTAATGTAGAAATTCAACATTGACCTTTTTTGTTTATTGCTAAAAATTGTTAAGAATTAGAATTAGAATTGTCTAAAACATTTTCTTTCTGATTTATTTGCAGACTTTATTTTATTAATATACAAATTTATTTATTACTTATTATTATTATTACTAAAAATTATATCTCTAATTTAAAAACTATTTAAATGGCTTAAATAAATTATAGAGGAATTAGAAAACGCAAACAAACCGAATAATTTGAATTTGTTTTCATAATTATAGTGTATAAATCGAGAACCAGCTTTCTATTCTTAACCAGAAATAATTAAAGTTTAAAGATGTAGATATTAAAGTGTAAAAAATATGGATCTTTTTCCGATTGAAAGTCGTATTTTTATAAATATTCTTTTTTTGATATTTATATTTTTCTATTTATATTTTCATCTATTTTTTTTTAAATTTATTGTTTTTTATTTATTTTATTTTATTTATATATTTTATGTTTATATTTATTTATTTATATTTTTATTTTTATATTTTTTTATTTATATTTTTTTATATTTATATTTGTTATTTATATATTTATATTTATATTCTTTTATTTGTATTTTATTATTAAAATTTTTGGTATTTATATTTTTTTTATTTATATTTTTTTAAATTATATTTTTTTTATTTATATTTTTTTTATTAATATATTTTTATTAATATTTTTCTATTTATATTTTTTTATATATATTTTTATTTATTTTCTTTTATTTATATATTTTTATTTTCATTTTTTTTTATTTTCATTTTTTTTTTTGTTTATTTTTTATTTATATATTTTTTATTTATTTATTTTTTCCATTAAATTGTTTGCATTGTAGACATCTTGAAAATTTATTTATTTATGTTACGAACATCGAAAACAATTTTAATTGCTCCAGCTACAATCTTTCTTAAGGCCCAATATACTCTTTTTTACTTTGACAAAAGCAGAGTATTAAAATCTACACCGTTTTAAGCATAAATCGCCGTGGGGCATGCGCCGATATGCGTTCAACTCACTGAACTTGCCACGACTCTGGTTCTTGACTCCCTCAGCACAGAGATGATGGTGCGGCGGCTGTGGCTGCTGCGGCTGCTACGGCTGTGGCTGCCACGGCTGCTGTGGATGCTACGGCTGCTGCTGCTGCTCCACCTACTTCAACTCCGACATCGGCTGTTACAGTTTTTCGCTTTGCCCGCCGACTGGCAAACATATATATTATTTAAATTTTTAAACGATTGATCGTCCTCCGCCCTGTGCATGCTTCCTGCCTCCCGCCTCCTCCTGTGGCAGCTACTCTCTCTCGCTCTCTGTCTTTCTTTCTCTCTCTTTTTGTGGCACTCTCGTGCTAGTTTGAGTTATTTAGTTGGCTGCTTTATTGCCCAGGCAACTGCAGGCTGGGGCGTGTTTTTTTTTTATATTTTTTTTCCTTTTTTTTTATAAACTTCAAACTACTACAAACTTCAACTTTAAAGCTGCACTGCGTTCCTTTCTGTTTGGTTCTTATAACAAAATGATTATGTTTTGCATATTGAGTGAAATTTGCATAAATGAGAAAGCCAAAGAATATAACACTGGGCTAAGCCCTAAGAAAACAACAATTTTTGGGATTTAAAAAACATTTTTCAAATTATCATAATATGTATTTTGATTGCGCTAACTGCACAAATAATAATTTCAGTTTCAGCTCTATTAAAGTGGGCGGATTAGAATATTTTTGTAGACTGCGAAAAAAAAAATGATTGAATAATATTGTTTTGGTTGGGAACGAAAGTGAATAAAGCGAAAGCCTTCGAGCTAACAGGAAATTGAACGTAAATGCTTTATCGAGAAAGAAATGGATAAACATAAATAATTTTCAAGTATTCAAGTATAGATATATTTGCTACTTTTCTTGATTTTATTTTAAATGTGAGATTTTTTAAATATGTTTGTATTTTTATACAAATTAAAGATTTATTAGAATGCACAGCTATAAAATAATTAAATTAAAAAATCCAAAAATAATAAAATAAATTAATTGCAATTAAATTTTTTTTAAATTGTTTATTTATGGATTGAAATAAAAGTAGAATTTTTATTTAACTATTTAAAAAATTAGCTAATATATATATATATATATATATATATATATATATTTATATATTTATATTTAACACAACAATTACCCTATTTTTATATAAAATAAATGAGATTTAATAAACTTTATAAGCACATACTTTTAGTGCTGGGAAACCCAATAAAGAAATACATATATATAAATAAATTGTTCTTGTTTTTTAAACTATATAATATTTATTATAAAAGAAATCACTTATTAATAGTTATTTGCTGCTTTTTTTCAGTAAATTGTTAAACAACATGTCTTTTTTAAAAGTATTTGCTATTTCTCAAAAAATATAATAAGCTTCAAAATTAAATGTAATTTTTCAATATTTAAAAAAAATTCAAGTCTTGGTTGAAATGCAGCCGGAAAATTTGAACTTTACTTGCTATAAATAATTGCAAAGTAGTGATTATTGAAATGTTATCTTTACAGAATAATCTACGCATATTCTACATCATTTTTATTGAGCTTTCTTTATTTTTTTAATTGTAACTATTAAGATTTGAATTTTAATACTTGTATTTAATTCAGAAAATAAATTATTTGCTTTCGACATTTTAGGAAAAATAATAATTTTAATAAAATTATTTGCAGTCAGGATACAACAAATATTTATTAGAATAAAATAAATATAGTGTGTATATTATGATTTTTAAATAAAATTTGAAATTTAAGAAGAATGCAGAATTCAGAAAATAAATTTTTTTCTTTCGATTTTATAATAATATTAATAAAATTAAACGAATTAAAATAAAATCATTAACAGGATACATAAAATATTTTTAAGAATATGATTTTTAAATAAAAGTTGACATATAATTATATTTCATAAGAGGGATTCAAAATTCAGAAAATAAATTTTTTTCTTTCTTTTGATTTTATAATAATATTAATAAAATTATTAAACTAACATTATTAGCAGTCAGGATACAAAAAATATTTTATGAATAAAATAAATAAAGTATGTATATTATGTTTTTTATATACAAATTGAAATATTATTATATTTTTTAAGAAGAATAATAATATTAATAAAATGATCAAAATAACATTATTAGCAGTCAGAAACTTAGATAAATAAATAAATAAATAAATAAAAAAACATAGATATTTTATGATTTCTAAATAAAAAATAAAATATATAATTATTATTTCTAATTTTCTTTTAAATAAAAAATTCGTTTTTTTTTGTTTAGAGGAATAATAGTATTAATAAAATTCTTAAAATAACATTATTGGCTGTCAGAAACTTAAAAAAGTTAATTAAAAAGAATAGATATTTTGTGATTTTTAAATAAAAAAAAAATATATATAAAATATTATTATTTCTAATTTTTTTCTTTAACATTAATAATTTGAGTTTTTTTGTTAAGAAGAACAATAATATTAATAAAACTATAAAAATAACATTATTAGCAGTCAGAAACTTAAAAAATAAATTTAAAGAAATAGATTTTAATTTCTTAATAAAAAATAATATATTTTTATTAATTAATCTGTTTTTTTTTAAGATCAAAATCTAATCAATTTTTTCCCCAATTTTTTTATATTAAAATCAATAAATTATTTTAATTTTCTAATAATTATTTTAATATTTATAGCCCTTACGCTCTGTGAGCAAAATATAGACTCAGTTCATTGCTCTTAAGGACCCAAAACAGATCTTTAAAGCAAACTTTAACCTTTTAATCTTTAAAAAAAATTATTCAAAAATGTGTGGCCTTTTCTAGAGAACTCTCAGTTTAGTTTTTCATTGTCAGCAAGTGTTCTAAATTGTTGGAAAATTTAAAAAAAAAAAATAGAAACTTGCATTTGTAATTTGTTGCATGTGTCAATTTCAATACGTAGTTGTTGTTGCTGTTACTCTCTGTGTGTGTTTCTTTTTTTTTGGGTATATTTTCTTAAGGTTTTTATTTACCCACGCTCATTTAACGCTTAGAATAACAATCATTAACATAAGAACAGAGTCACTTCCTTGGAACGTCTCTTGCCCCGCCTCAAAAATAAAGAGAGAGAAAAATAAAAAAGAAACCCCTTTTATTTTATTTATTTTTTTTTTTTTTCAACTCGAGCAACGATGCGCGTTAAAGAAATTAAAATTGAAAATTCCTTTATTTCAATATTTTGACAGTGACTTGGCAGCGCCTCGTTAAGAAAAAACAAAATAAACTCGAAACAAACTGAAGAATGGGTAACAACAAAAAAAAAATCGAAAAAAACCAAAAACATTTTTTTTTTTTCAGTTGTCTTTGTATCTTTCACTGTGTATCTTTGTAGCTGTATAGAATGTATCTGTATCTTTTTTTTGGGGCTGTGGCCCAACTTCTGTGAAATGGCCAGAAAAAATGTGCCAAGTGCTTGTTGTTGACTTGGCCTGAACTTGTTACAATTTCCATTCTATGAACGCTTTCTACGCCTCGTTTGTTGTTCTAATTCTAATTCTGATTTGTTGTTGTCTTCGCTTTCATTTCATTTACAAATTAATGAGCCAAGTTAATAGGCAGCTTTTGCAACCAATTGCCACATAAATTAAACATTGTTATGCAAATTGTTTTGATATAAATTGCCAGAGATAAGTGTGCACTTTAGCTTAACAAATACACATATAAATAAATATTAATTATGCACTCTGATTAGCCGCAACATTCCACTAGACAAATAAGCCCACAGCAGCTCTTTATTGAGTTTATTCAAGAGATCAGCAATTGCACTAAACATTTGGCGTAAATCACTTTTAAAATGCTTTAAAGCAATCAATTGAATTTACGAGCAAAACGACATTGTCTGGCATCTATATAAAAGACGTATCGGAAAGTAAAATTTATAAATTGGAATTATAATGAAGTTGGGATACACTTAAAGATTGAATTTATTTTTTTAAATATTTAAAAAAAATGCGTGCTGGAAATATCTGACTGAAATAGCTATAATTTTTATATTTATTTCAAATAATAAAATAAAAATAAAATTTTAAATAAATAAAAAAATTCAAAAAACAAAATAATAATTTATTAAATATCAAAAAATTGCTGTAAAATTATAAATACAAAAAAATTATATAAATTTTTTTTAAGGGATATAAAAACATGTTTTAGATATTGGTTGTCAGTTATTTTTTAAAAAATATTATTTATAAATTATTTTTTTCCATTTTCCAAAGTGGAATTATTTATAAATGTCACTTGTCAGTCTTTTTTTTTAAATAAATTAATTTTTAAATTCTAAATATTTTAATTGAGGTAATAAAGCCGATGTGCTTAATTTTAACAGCACATATAATATTAATATATATTAAAATATAATATATATTAAAATAATATTTATTAAAATTTTCCTTCTACGCGTTTCGGTAATATTTTCTACCTTCTTAATTTATAAATAATTTTTTTTTTATTTTCCAAAGTAAAAACTTTGTACAGGCTAGCTGACAATATTTTATAATTGATTTTCCTAATAAAATTATTATTTGACTTATTGAACCTATAAGGCAATTGTTTAATTGCGATTAGTTAAACCATTTGTGTAGCAAATGGATTAAATTAAATTTTGCTTTAATTAAACAATTTGTTTAACAAATGAATTAAATAAAATCTGCCTTTTACCCTTACTCAAGTAATTGTAATTACTGAATCAAATGCAATCTTCAATTAATCAATTTTATTTATTTTCAGGCACAATATACCAATTTATTATGTTTGTGAATCAGAAGAATTTGAATAAAAAGTTGGTAAGTCATCTAAATATATAATATAAATAAACAATTAGTTAATATTACTGACAACTGCCTTAAAAAAACTATTACAATATAGTTATTATTTATGCTCTTGGTAGATTTACCAAAGTAATTTTATAAATTTGATTTAGTAAAGTGGGTAATAAATTTTATAAAATAATCATTAAGCGTTATTTAAATAGCATGTTCGATTGAAATTTCTTCGGTATTTGATTAATATTTGTTTAATTTTTAACCAGTTCTATTCATATAAGTGTTGCTGCACATAAAATTTATTGGATTTTATTGAAAAAAATTGAAAAAATACAAACAAATAAATCTTTTAAGTTTCAAAAATCAAGCCTGAATACATTTTTTTTAGATGAAAATCTTGGGTATTCTAATTTAGAATGCAATATTCTGAAAATGAGAAAAACTTTTGTTTTAAATTCTTATTTTAAAAATAAGTCTTAATTCGTATTTTTCGAACACAAAAAAAAAATGTAGAAAGTTATAGTTAAAATTCAATTTTTCTTTATTTATTTATTATATTTATTAAATTTATTTTATTTATTTTATATAATGTATTTTTTATTATTCATTATATATTATTAGTTTTAAATTAAAAAAAAAATTATTTAGATAAATGAGAAGATCTAAGATATACTTATTCAGTGTGCAGTGTCCTGGGAAAAGGATAAACAATAATTTTAAATCTTTCTCGTGTTACAAAATCATAATTTAATTTCAATTTTATATATTTTTATTGTTTTTATTTATTTTATTTATTTATTTTATTTATTTATTTTATTTTTTAATTTATTTTTATTAATTTTATTTATTTATTTTAATTCATTTATTTTATTAATTTTATTTATTTCTTTATTTTATTTATTCTATTTAATTAATTTATTCTATTTATTTTATTTATTTTTTTGTTTTATTAAATTTATTTATTTTATTTATGTTTTTTAATTTTTTTATTTTATTAATTTAATTTATTATATTTATTTTATTAATTTTATTTACTTATATTATTTAATTATTTATTTTTTTGGGTTGTAAAAATTGACGTCAAAGTTTTCTTTAAAGCCCAGTAAATTGAATTCTGTGCAATTCTTTAAATGGTGGGATACAATTGAGTTGGCTTTAAATCTGCTTGTAAATCTACTTGTTTAACTAAATGCCTCAGTTATTGCTGCTTTTGCTGCTGTTGATATTATTTTTGTTATTTGTGTTATTTTTGTTGCTTAAAGTTGTTGTTAAAGCCGTGTTTGGTTGAGAGCAAGTGCTCAGTTGGGTTGTTAGGTTGTTGGCAGACCGCATTCATTGCAATTGCATTTGACAGGCGTTTGCCATAAAAATTATGCCAACTGCAAATAGAAACTGCAACTGCAATTGCAAATTGTAAATTGCAAATTGTAAATGTTGTTGCCAATTTACATGCACTGAGAGCGGACATTGGCTCAAAGTTATGACAACTTATCGCTTGGCATTTGCCAGGGCCATTTCTCAAGCAGACGCTCGTAGGCGTTCCATGGCGACAATTTGCTTTCATTTGCAATTAAAATCTACAAGTGAGCAAAGTTTGAAAAATGAAAGTAACTGACTGTCAGATGCTCTGTTTAGAGGTAAAATTCATGAAAAAAATCATGGAAAAAATAAATTAACCATTTATATAGAAAATTCTACAAATTGGAGATGAAAAAAAAAAAAAATAAATAAATAAAAAAAAACCGAATACCTAATAAAAAATTTGGTTTATGTATTAACAAAAAAAAAAAAAAAGAAAAAAAAATTAGATAATTGCCAATAGAAACGTTAAAAAAATACAAAAAATAAAAAATACAAAAAAATTCTTTTACATATTTTTGCCTCTGTATTGAAAGTCTCAAAGATTTTGTTTATTTTATAGAATTGTGATTGGGCTTGCCAAAAATCTTTCTTACTCTTAGTTTGGTAGCTCTAGATTTTTAAAAAAAAAAAAATTTGTTTTTCTATATAGTTAACTATAAATATTTAAAAAATTAAGTTTTCATTAAAAACAATGTTAACCAAATTTTTTTTAACTAGTTTTTACTTTACAATCATGATTATAAATGCTTTTATTATTATTACTTTTATCAATGTTAGTAAAATTTTTTTTTTTTTTTTTTGTAGCATTACTTTTTTTAATAACATTGAAAAAATAATGACCTCTCCGTAAATTTATAAAATTATTTATTTATTTTTTTTATTTCCAAAAAAAAATATTTTTGTTATTTTAAATTATTAAATATTTATTTTTTTTATTTCTAAAAATTTATTTTTATTATTTTGAATTGTTAAATATTTATTTTTTTTATTTCTAACAATTTATTTTTATTATTTTGAATTATTGTTATGATTTTTTGGTGACCTTAGTTTCCATTTATTTTTTTTGAATTTATTTGTTTTTTTTTTTAATTTTTTTAATTTTTGTTTGAATTATTTTTTTTTACATTTAAACATACTTTTACACTTATAAGCACATGAATTTACCTTAAAATGTAATACATAATATTCAAACCTTACTTCTACACTTATAAACAATTATAAACACACATTTAACTTAATAAATAATATATAAAATTACTTATACAACTTCTATCTAAAAATACGTCTGATTATGTGAAAGATATATATTTTGCTAATTTTCGGAGATGAGTTTGAACTTGGTACAAATATTTTTAAAATAAACAAACAACAAAGACTTTAATCTACTATTGAACTTAATTTATTAATATGTAGACTTTGAACTAAATTGTGGATATAATTAAATAATCAAATATATAAAGAGAAAATCTAGAAACTTCTATATTTCGATTATTAATCAACAATTATAAACTATAAGATTGCTTCAGCTTGCAACATAAACAAAGAATCGCACCTGACAAAAACACAATATACTCTTTATTTTCCTCCACACTTCTATAAAAAGAGTATAACAATTTATAATCTATAAGCTGTAAAATTATAGAAATGGATTTATATATAAAAAAAAAGTTTAGCTATAAATAGCTTATAGAAATGTGGCGCCATTTGTTTAGACTTTGTATTCTGGGTAGAGGGGGCTTGAGAGGGGGTTTATTTCAATGGCTGCACGATTGCACGAGTTTGGTTTCAGTTTCCCAGCGAGTCGAAATTTGTCAAACGACAAAAAATAAAAATTTAAAAAAAATAATAAAAAAACATAAAGCAAAAGTAGATTTCGAGGGAATTTGTCAAAAGCGGATGCAAGTGAAATTGATATCAGCGCCTTTTGTTAGGTCCATTATAATAACCAAGAGAGAAGGTGTGAAAAGGTCTTCGTGAGGCAATATTTGGAAACGTTGAATCGTTGTATATACTATACTATATAATATATACTATATATGCATGCACTAGAGCTGACAGACATATCGATTAACCCTAACGATATAGGGATGATGGGTTTTTCAATTTATTGTGACGATCAAATGTTATGTAAAAATTTGTTTAAATACTTTTTAAGATTTATTATGTTAGATAATTCTTTTACACGAATATTTTAAGTATACATTTGTCCAAATCGGTCAGTAAATGTGATAGTTATTCAGCAATTAGTAAAAACACCCAACTAAAAATTTACCCTGTTCATCACTTTTCCAGTCATATTTGGAGATGAGAAGTTTTAACTGACTAGAAACTTTAGCTATTGCGGCGATTTAAATGGATTGTTTGCTTTATTTAGAGAGAATAATGATTCTGAAGATTGGTGTATCTTTATCGAATATTTCCGCTTTAATTTTTCCGTAGACAATACGCAACATTTTTTCTTTTAATATAGTAACGCATCACTGTTTTCTCTCTTAAATTGTAAATTTTCTGTAGTCAAATATCGACTAGAAAAGTGATGAACAAGGTGATATTTTTATCTTGGGTAGCTTTATACTAATTGCTGAATAGCTATCACATTTACTGACCGATTTGGACAAATGTATACTTAAAATATTCGCAAAAGAATTGTCTAACATTATAAATCTCTAAATTTGAACGTTATTTATATTACAAATTTTTTAAATTTTAAACAAGTGCCGAATTTTCCGAAATTCAGCAAATTTTTTCATAGCAAATGCAAAAACATGTTCACATTTTTCAACTTACGTATTGGGTTTCATAATGGCTTTAAAGTTTCGTTAGTTCGGAAAGTTCGGCACAAATCGCACATAACCGTTAGGAAGGTCTGCGACGCAACTACTGTCTATTGAATTGAGTTTTAACATTATTTAAGATCAAATAAGATCTGATGTTGATATGAACAATTTATACAGAGTCGAAAGATTTCTGCACACAGAAATATTCGATATTGTTTTTTCTATTTTTCAGTTATTCGAGTTTATTCTCGAAAAGCCATGTCTTTGATTAAAAATAATATGGTAGAATTGCCTTTATTTTTAAAATCTTTAGCGTACCATCATAAATACATGAAAATAAAGTTATATGAGAGCCCAGCTCCCTCGATTCAAAAATATATATATTTAGTAAAGTCTTCAGTAAGCAAATAATCAAATATATTTTGCTTATATATATATTTAAAAAACCACTCAGCATTTTTCCATAAGCAAATAATCAAATATATTTTGCATATATATGATATTTAAAGTTAACTCAAAATTTATCGATATTTTTACGGATGCATTCTAACAATATAGCAACCTCGATGAGCTTGCCAACTCTGGCTGCAGCTCAGGTTAAATCAAAAACCTTCCAAAAGATAAATCTTAAAAACAAAAAAACAAAAATAAAACTGAAAAACTGAAAAACCATTGAAGCGTTTGTTTCTTGCATTCCCAGAGCATCAACTGCAGGCAAAAAAAAAAAAATAAATAAAAATAAAAATAAAAATTAAAATGGGAACTGAAGTTGCCGCTGGTGTTCATCTAATCTGTTTGGTGTTAAGTCCAAAGGAGCATATGTAATTCGATTGTTTACATGCGAATGAGTTTTGCTGCAGAACTGTATTTTTATATATATTTTTTTGTATTTTTTTATTTATATTTTCTGAAAGCGAAAACAAGAATTAAATATATATCAAAACGCAGGCAAACTGGCAACTCTCTAGATTGTTACGCCTTGAAGAAGAAACGCAGCAGGAGCTGCATATATATATTTATTGGAAGAATTGCTCTGCATTGGGGGTGTCTGCTGCCCTGTCAGTCTATCATTTTTATTTCCAAGACTCGTTTGTCAGTCTCATTGTTGGGTTCTCAGACTGCAATTCTTGGTTGTCTTCCATCTTCATTTTCAAGTTTTAATTTTTTTTTTGGTTTTGGTTTACGTATTTAGCTTGAATTGTGTCGCGAGGCAGGCCAAGGCGAAGGCGTCGTCCTTTCGCGCCTGAGAGATGCGTTTCACTCATATCCGGTTAAATATTCACACCTTAGCTCTGAAATAACTACAACGCCAAGTTGGAGAAGCAAAGAGCTGGAGAAGAGCTGAAGAAGAGCGGGAGTAGAGCTGGAGAAGCGCTGGAGAAGAGCTGGAGAAGAGCTGAAGAAGCCCTGAAGACGACGTCGCAGAGTTTTGCTAAATTGCAGTTGCCGCTGCCCTTGCCTTGGTTAAGTGTTTGTTGTTGTTGTTGTTGTTGCTGCTGCTGCTGCTGGTGCGGTATTAAATTTCAAACCACAAACTGTTGGCCAAGGGTTGTGACGGAGGGAAAGGGAGCTATCGGTGCGGGCTGGCGTAAGTAATGCCCAAGTAGAAATCTTGCGGATTTGTGGCGTAAAATTATGAAAATTATGTCTGACACATCCTGCTGTCTGCTTAAGGTCTTTGTTTATCCTGGCAGCGCGGCAAAAGGGAAGCGCCTCCAACACTCCAAACGCGACAGCAACAACAACAACAACAATCTTATTTGCATAAGTTTTTTTTTCTTGAAATTTTATTTTTTTGCTTGCTGCGACAAAGTTCGTTGCTTAAGTCTTTCGTTTTGTTTTGTCTTTGCCTTTGGCTTTGGCTTGTCTCCGGGCTGTTCCCCTAAGAAAAAAAGGAAACGCCCGCACAACCCGACAAAATGAAAGTGAATTTTTAGTTATGACAGTCTCTTAAAAAAAAACTCATTACTTTTAAGCAATTGCATATTTTTATTTTATTATGTATTTTTTTTTGGCTCTTTTGCGAGAGAAATTGTCAGAAAATTATTTGTGAATTTTTATTAGTTGGTTAATTTTAATTTTTCTGTTTTATTTTATATATATTATATTTTGCAAGCGAAATTGTTGGACAATTTTTATTTATTTTTTTTATATTTTTTTTTGCTGTTTTGCGGGAGAAATTGTCAGAAAACTATTTGTGAATTTTTAATACTACTAGGATTTGGTTAATTTTCATCATCAAATTTTGTGTTTTAATTTGTAGCTATTATTTTATTTACTCATTTATATTTATTATTATTTTATTAAATTGTAGTATTACTCAATTTATTGGCCTGCTATTCTAGCAATTTTTTCCTGAGCATTGCAATTTATTTTGACTTTGATTGTCGCCCTTATAAATAAAATTCAAATTTTGTTGTCTAAATTTTTCAAATAAATCTTTATCAATGCTGAAAGCATTAGAAATAAATATTGTATTATTAAATATAATAAAATATTTTGCATTATAAAAACCAACCAAGATAAGATAACAATTGATGTAGCTCTAAATATTTAAATAAAATAATAAATAAAAATAAAATGTAAATAAAATATAGATTAATATTATGTGGAATTTAGATAAGTAATTTTTAGTTCAAAATTAAATATGGGAAAATGTATAAAACTTTTTTTTTCACTATTTAAACTAGCATAAAGTACGTTGCAGCTCATTTCAAAATTTACTTTTAAAGTTTTCATCATTTTTTTTGATTAGTTTTAGCCTCTAAACAGCAAGAATCTAGCTTCAATTTGTATTTATATCGAAAAACTATATTGTTTTTGTTATCCAATAGAGGAACTGTGGTATAGACGTGAAACTAGATTCTATATATTCTATTTCCTTAAACAAAATATTTATTTCCAAAATTTTCTGAATTATTATGTTTTCTTAAAAAGCTGTTAATTATATTTTATTTTGTTTTTATTAATTTTAAATTTATTTTATTTTTATTATTTACATTTTATATAATATTGATTTCATTTGAATGATTTAATTTTTGAAGCTATTTGAAATTTAAACTTTTTTAAATCACATTCAAAGCGCTTTCAACTTTAGATTTATAGTCTATCAGATTTCCTTTATATACAAATCATTTCAATTCATAACTTGCTCAAATAAACACACACATTTGCTTTTTTATGACCTTATAAGTATAGATTAAAGTGTAAATGTTAATAAGTGTCAAAAAAATAAAAAAAGAAGAAACTACACTTTAAAATTTTCTTAATCTTTTTTTGAATATCTTTTACGGCATCTAATAAAATAACAGTTTATTTCTTTTAATTATAATTGCCATTTTAACGATACGATTATTATTATTATTATGATTATTGGGTTAGGTTAAAGTTACAAAAATATTAACATATTTTAAAGCACAAGCCGCACCCTCGTTTTGGGATCTTGTTTTGGGATCAATTGGTGGACAGCTCATCATCATATGGTAGTTGATTGTTATGATATTAATTCCAAACTTAAGCTGTCAGAAAAACAAGCAGCATTTATTTAATCAATCGCATATCAACAATGAACATGAACTTACACTCAAGTGTGTTCTGCTTAGTCATAGCCCAATATTTCAATATTTCAATATTCCAATAATATCCTCGAGTTTTATCCTTTTGGCTGCCTGCTGGGTCAGCTCCTAATTGAGTCATAGCTGGAGTGCGAAGAGTCCACAAAAACACAATAAAACTGTGTATTCGCATTCGCATTAGTTGACCAAGTTGCTGCTGGGGCACTTAGCTGGTTTTTTTTTTTTCGAGGACGGGGGAGTACTACTTACTAGCCTTGAGCTTGCCACAGATGCGCCGCTGATTTTGGGCCTGGCCAAAAAGCGCATCGAAATGAAATGCCAAACTGAAAACAAAAGCAAAAAAAAAATAAAAAAATTAAAAAATATATAATAAGTAAAAATTTTGGGAATAAAAGTTTGCGACTGTTATATACTCTGCTATTGGTCTAAATGAAGGAGATTATTTAATTATTTATTATTTTTTTTTTTTAATCAAAAAAATCAATTTTTTTTTATTAACTTTATGGAAAAAGTAGAAAAACATCAATGTAATATTTACATTTATTTCTACAGTGTAGATTCTATGCGTTTCCTATATTACTTTTATTTATTGAGTTTCTACGCTTTTTTTCATTTATTATAAATATTAGAATTTTTATATATAAATCAGCAAAAATAAGGTTTTTTATTTTTCTCTATTAATTAATTATATTATAATATTATTAAGTAGTACAAGATGAACCTAAAAAAATAATTCCATAAATTTGAAAAAACAGATTTCAAATTAAAAAGTTTAATCGAAAATTTTGAAAATATTTTTTTTTAGATTTGCCTTGGTCTTATTTTATTTGGAAAATGTCAAACTTTCGCCATTTAGCTATAAAAACGCCATTGCAAAACGACTTTTTTTTTATAGCTATATATATTATTGCAAGCTTGGTATTAATTCGCATTAAGTTAACCAATACCAGTACGTAAAAAAATTATTTAACAAATTTTTTGAAGCAATTTTCGATAGGAACATATTTATTCATAAAAAGTTCACAAAATTTAAATAAGAAAACATTTTTTCAAAAAAGTTCGCAAAATTTAAATAATAAAACATTTTTTTAAAAAAGTTCGCATAATTTTAAAATATTTTTTTTTGTGGGTTCGTTTCGGCTGTAAAAAAATTTGAAGACTTCCAGCACAAAAACAAAAATTACAGTAGGTGGATTTTAAGTTTAACAATAAAATATCAATAAAATAATAAGGATTATTTTTGCGTTTTATTTGCTATTAAACAAAAAATAATTATTTTTTTATGTCATTTTTTTTTAAGAAATAATATGCCAATTTATATGAAGAGAAAAACTCACAAAAAAAAATTTAAATTTAAATTTAAAATAAAATTTATTGTCATATGATTATTAAATAATATAATTAAAACTTTCGGTGCCTGGTTATAATCGTCTGGGAGTTACAGATCTTTTTGATATTTAAGGTAGACTGGGATTATGACAAGAATCTTCCCCATACCAAATTTGGTGACCCTAGCTCTACAGTTGTGGGAGATACTGATTTTACTTGATTTTTTGGAGGTCCAGAAACTCATAAGCAGTCTTTATATCCAATTTTCGGACTCTAGCTAGTAAAATGTGAAAGATGAAGGTTTTTAATAAATTTCGGAATGTATATCATATTTTTATAAAATTTAGCTACTCTAGCTGCCGTAGTGTCTATCGAACATTGCAAAAATCCAATATACCCCTTCTTTTTTAATTTCTCAAACAGAGTATATAAAAACTAAAAACGAAATTAAATCAGCAAAAATAAAAGCACAAATAAAATCCATTTGGTGTAGGTACCACGAAACGCGCGACAACCACAAAAACACAACAGAGAAGTCAAATATAGAAGTGGAGGGAGGGGTTGTACAGAGGGGCAGGGGGTTGCAGAGTTGGCAGAGTTGACAGAGGGGTAGAACGACAAGCAGAACGACAACTCTGCAATGTCGTGAGAGTTTGTTTGAATGCCTGCCTCCTGTCTGCCTCTGCCTCTGCCTCTGTCTCCTGCCTCCTGCCTCCTATGCCTGCCCCAACTGTCTGCCCCATGGCTAGAGGAGCCTCATCATGGTCTGGGAATCTGTTCTCCGGCTTTGTGCCTCGTTTTTTTTTTGTGTGTTTGGCGAGAAGATTTGTCATTGTTAGACGGGTTCTTAATTTCTCGAAAGCTCACGCGGTTATTCAAACGTTGCGGCCATCAGATCGGCGCTGTGGCTTCATGTTTTGGCACCCACAATACTGAATTTCTGTGTTTTTTTTTAAAACTTTTTTTTGGGGCTGGACAGTGTGTGCACTCAGAAAAATATATAGGCAGTCTTAAATTAACAAATTGAGCATTAAATATACTTAATATAAAAAATTATATCCGTTAATAAATAAATAAGTTAAAGCTGCACACATAAAATAAATGCATTTTATTGCTAGAGTTGGAACATTAACTTTAATCTTTGTGTTTGAGCATATTTTCTCAAATTTTCTCGTAAGCCGAACGTATATTTATAGTAATTTTTTTAAAATTTAATTAGCTACGAATATCTATCATAAATATTCTATCAATCAGTATTTGTTTATATATACACATAATATAAATTGATATTTGTAATAAACATTTTATTTTAATCCAAAGTTTATACTTGAAATTTTAAAGTACAATTGTGAGGATATTATATTATAAATCATAGTACAAAATGGATATTGGAAATAAAATAGTTCTAGTACAATTCTTTTAACGAATGACAAATTCTTTATTTGAGTATAATCTAAAAAATTCTTACCACGAATTGACAAGTTCTTTATTTTAGTATATGCAATCTTTATTTAAATATATTGTTGTACTTAAATCAAGTTTGAATGCTATTGGAAAAGCATTTATGTTTAAATGTCCCGTAATTATAATAATTTGTTTAAATATATACCCGCAAAATAGGAAATAAATAATGCGGAATTTAGTTACACACTCCTAATAATAAATAAATAAATAATAATAAATTTAAATTCAAAATAAAAAAAAATAAATAAATAAATCAAACGGTTTCAGTAGCCAGTATACAAGGATCTAATGCGACAATTGGTTGTGTGCTCTTAATAAAAAATCACGTAATAAATTTAATTTAAAAATTAAAAAAAAAAAATTAAAAATATTAAATTGCTTATAACTCTCAAACGGTTTCAGTAGCCAGTATATAAGGACTGCGCTGTTCCTGAATTTTTGTCTCAAGTAAACAGTGACTAAACCTGCGCTTTCCCTCTCTCACCAATACTCCGTCTGGGCTCTCTCTCTCTCTCTCTCTTGCCCTGTCCTCTCTTTCTCTAGCCTCACTCTTTTTTTAAGCTCTCGCTCTCTCTCTTTGAAAGAGCTTAAAAGAAATTGCATAGAAACCACAACTTTTATGAGAAAATGAAAGTGAAGAGCTACGATCTCAACGGAATAAAAGTGATTTCAAGAAAACTCAGCATGCATTGAAAAATGGCAGTGAAGAGCATAACGAACTGAATGAAATCACGTTCAAGACCCAGCTGACATTAGAAAACGAAAGTGAAGAGCAATGATTAGAATAAAATGAAAGATTAGTTGGCACGTACTAATGGCAACGACTAGAATACAATGAAAAATTAGATAGTTCAATGGCAAATGCTTTCGTGACGCTGATCCGTAGTTTCCATCACATAAATATATGTTTATGGAATATTAACTAAAAAGTGAAACAAGATATTTCAATATAAATTTATTCAAGTAGGCAGATGGTCCTGAAAAATCTAGAAATCAGAACAGAAAAATTTAGCTAATATTTCAGTATAAATTTATTTATGCGAGATCGGTCGAAAAAATCTGGAAATTATAGAAAAAAAATTTAAATAATTTCTAGATTATTTCTGACCATCTGACTACCTAAATAAATTTATATTGAAATTTTAGTTTAAATTCTTTAGAAAAAAATTTAAATTGAAGAAATTTCGCCAATTTTTTAAAATTCATCAATGCATGCTCTTATTTTTTAATTGAGCTTTTATATTTTATTAATGACTTTCAACAGTTTTTTTTATTTATTAAAATATATGTGCTCAGTTTTAAATAAATGTTTTATTATGTTTATGCACATATAATTTGCTTGAATGCCCAAATACTTAATTGCATATTCCTAAATGCTATTTTATAAATAAAAAATTGTGAAAATTTAGCTGGATCGATGTTATTTTTTGAATTTGAAAAATGAAAAGTTAAATTTGTTGGTTGGTTAATAAAAGAATAAAAAAAGAATTATTTAATTACAATTATTTTACATTTAATCAAACTACCTTAATTTGCTGGAATCTTTTCTGTTTTTTTGTGTATAAAATTACATAATTATTATAATTTTATTGCATAGCTGCTGGTTATATATTTTTTTTTTGTAGGGTGTACTACTTTTAAAAATGTTATAAATTTTGGAGATAAAAAATATAAAAAAAAATAGTTGTATATTTTTTTAAAATTGAATATTATCTATGCATAATATATATATTTTTATTTTTTAGTATTATTGTCACATTTAAAAATGCTAGAAATTTTTGACAATATAAAATATAAAAAATAATTATATTTTTTTTTAATGGAATATTTTTATGCTTAATATTTTTTTAAAATTTTTTTTTTAGTATTTTTGTCACTGTAATAAATAATATAATATTTAAATTATGACTTTGTAATTTCATATTTTTTTTTTTAATATTAAATTATAACATTTTTTTAATAAATTCAGCAATTGTGTTTAGTTGAAAAATTTTAATTTAGTTTTGTTCTTTACGCATGTTTTTTCGAGTGTTTTATTTGAGTGTGTGTGTGTGTGTGTGTGTGTGTGTGTGTGTGTGTGTGTGTGTGTGTGTGTGTGTGTGTGTGTGTGTGTGTGTGTGTGTGTGTGTGTGTGTGTGTGTGTGTGTGTGTGTGTGTGTGTGTGGGTGAAAAGTGATTCCTGGAATATAATTGAAACCAGTTTTGGCAGCGTCTCCATTCATAATTGCCAAAGCTGGCGAAATGTTTGCACACGGCTCACATTTATGGCCGCAATGACAGCAAATGGGCATCAAACAGGCCGCCAGCCAGGGGACCACCCACTGGCCAGATCAACAGCAACAGCAGCAGCAACAACAGCAGCAACAGCAGCAACATTGAGTGCAACAGCAATCGGCATCAAAAGTGTTGCAATGAGGCATTTACAATAGCAAACGAGTTAATTACCACAACGGCGGCTCAACACATGCCTCGACCTTATAGAGCGCACTGACTCTGGATATCTGGCCCAGAGTGGAAGCAGTGTATATCCAGTCGTATGTCCAACTGTGGCAGGCAAGCACTGCACTGCAACTTGTGCCCCAATCTGTTGCATTGATCGAGCAAACGATCTGCGATTGCGTTTGCCCATTTCGCAGGTTGAGTCTTGTTTTTGCGCCTGCGCGTGTTCAAATTGTCCAAAGCGTAACAATTTAATATCGATGCGACTGGCAGCCAAACAGCATCTGCATAGCTGCTCCAGCTTCAGTTCCTCAGTTCCTGCTCCTGCTCCTGCTCCTGCCCCAACATCTCCAACTCCAAGTTTCAGCTACGTCTGCCAACGGTGGCAACATGTGCCTGTGCCTGCGCCTGCAACAGCAGAGCGTCTGTGTTACTTTATTATACTCTTGCATGGGGTATTTTCATTTTATTACTGAATTTGTTACGCATTTATCATGCCATAAAGACACAGACTGTTCTCAATTTTCGTTTTTAATTTAGCTTCTACAGAAGTGAATTTTATTTAATTTTCACTTTTTGTAAGACGTTTTCATTTTCACTTTCTTTATAAAATTGTGGATTTAATTCACGTGCTATTGTACTTGAATTGAATGAAATTTTGCTCAAGAGCAACATTGTTATTGAGGAACAGTTACATATACAAATAAGTATATATTTTCTTTGTCAGATTTAAATCCTTTAGCCTATCAGGTCATCTTAGTTTATTCTATCTCATTTATTTATTTATTTAGTTTATTTTTTTTTTTAATTTTTTTTGACTTTTTTGTTATTTTATTTTTTTTTACTTGTTTTTATTTATTTTATATATTTATTTTATATATTTTTTTTATATATTTTTTTTATATATTTTTTTTATTAATATTTTTATATATATTTTTTTATATATATATTTTTTTTGTATATTTTTTATATAAATTTATATTATTTATTTAGTTTATTTTTCTTTACTGTTTTTATATTTAATTTTTGATTTATTTATTTTTTTTTGTAATTTTTTTTTAATTTTTTTTTTTAATTTATTTTTTTTTATAAATTTTTTTTATAAATTTTTTTTATACATTTTTTTTATACATTTTTTTATACATTTTTTTAAAATATTTTTTTTTAATTTATATTTTTTTAATTTATATTTTTATTTTTTTTATTTTCTTTTATTATTATTTTTTTTTTTATTTAATTTCATTTATTTATTTTGTTTAATAGAATAACTTTTTTTTTTTTATTTCATGTTTTCAAATATTTGACTTTTGTATGAAATGAAGTTTATATATATAAAATCATAGTTGAAGTGGATAGATTAGCCTTAGGTTAATTTTTATTTTCAATTTTTATTTTTATAATCAAAATAAGAGCTTAATATCTTATTACTTTTATTATTTTAAATACAGAATAAATGATTTTTGTGCAATCAATTTAAAAGCATTTTTTGATCCCCAATTTATTTTAAATATTAAATAATATTTGTGCAATAAATTAATAAATATAATTTTGTTAAAGATACACAATTCGTATAAATAAATATTAAAGTTACACAAATTTCATAAATATTTATTAAATAATGTTTATACAATAAATTAATAAATATTTTTTATTAAATAAATTTTAAATAATATTTGCACAATAAAGTGTTCAATTTCCATGCTAAAATAAAATTAGCAATATTATGTAGTACTTATAAAACAGAGCCAAAATGCCACAATGCCTTCATTAACTTTTTTATCAACTTTAATTAAGTCAAAACTCTAATTAAGTCAAAACTCAACATTTCAATTTTATTATACTTTGAAGGATCATAGTGTTATATAGAAATCTGACTCTGATTCTTCAAAGTATAATAAAATTGAAATGTTGAGTTTTGACTTAATTAGAGTTTTGACTTAATTAAAGTTGATAAAAAAGTTGTTTTAAAAATAGCAGTAAAATTACCCAAAATATTCACGCAAGGGTATCAAATCTTCGGTAGTTTTATAGTTAACTTTTCTTTCACGTGGCTGTATTTTTTTTTATATGCATGTTTTACGTTTCACATTTTATTTAATTGATTTTTTTGCACTGCACTCGCTGGGGCCATTAATTCATTTATTTATTTAGCGCTGTGCTGCCAACGACAACTAGACAGAGGGTGATCGAGAGAGGGGCGGGAGGAGTTGACGATGGGCATGAATTAATCGTGGTTAACACCATACTTGGCAGATTCTGACATTGGCAATAGAAACGATACGTTTTGGGGTTTTTTTTAGGGATTTGAATTCGAGCGGAAGCACTTGGGGGCTTATTAAAAGCAATAGGCTTGGGAATTTCTTTATATTTATATAGAATATATCTCATTGGACTATCTGGTATGCATGCGTCATTATCGCACATCGCATCATTAATAAAGCCATACAAATAAAAAAAAAAAAATTTAAAAAAAACTTGGCTAAGAAAACGCAACGTTAAAATGAAACCGACAAAAATATGTGTATGGCTCCTTTTACAAAATGTTTATATGCAGGCAACTGGAACGGGGAATGGAGACGGGAACTGAGGAGTGAGAACTGTAGAGAGACACTGTAGAGACTCTGGGTTTTGGGTTCGGCTAAAACGTTTTCAAGGTCAATGCTTGTGTCGCCGTCTCCAACTCCAACTCCAACTCCGACTCCGAACGTGATAAATGAAGTGTCTCCGCGCGAAATAGCCACAAATCAAAGGTAGGCCAGGACCAGGTAACATATTGTTCTCTCATATTGTTGTTGTTATTATTATTATTATTATTGTCGCTGTGAAGTTCAAGTTCGACTCGCAAAAATATTGAATATCAAGCTAAAAGCATTTCACAATAAGCGAGAAAACATGCATTCTGAGTGGTAAAATGCCTTAAAAATACAACAACAACAACAACAACAACAATTTGCCAATATTATGAATCATTAAAAATCGACAAAAAAAATTTACATTTTATCTTATTAAAAAAAAATATAGTTCTTTATTTTTATCACAACACATACACTATTTATACATAAAATTTAATTTTTTAACAGCTGCGGCGCGCTTTTATGTGCTAGCAATAGCTGTTAATAACATTTGTTTTGTCATGTTAAATAACATGTTAAAGTTTGTCATAAAAAAAAAATTATTTTATGGCTTTTCAAAGATAAATTTTCATTCTTATTAATTTATAGAATTAAACATTTTAATAGCGCGCTTTTATAAACTTTTAAGCTTTTAAAAAATGTTATTCGAATTAACATTTAAAGGAGTTTATCATTAAAATATTGTATGGTTCTTAAGAGCCACAAATTTCTATCAAATGAAACAATTAGCAATAGCTGTTATTAACATTTTATTTGTCATGTTAAAGTTTGTCATAAAAAAAATTATTTTATGGCTTTTAAGAGACAAATTTTCATTCTTATTAATTTATAGAATTAAACATTTTAATAGCGCGTTTTTATACACTTTTAAGCTTTCAATATTTTGTTATTCTAATTAACATTTAAAGGAGTTTATCATTAAAATATTGTATGGCTTTTAAGAGGCAAAAGTTTCTATCAAATGAAATACTTCTTATATCTAGTATAAAATTTTTAACAGCGCGCTTTTATAAGATAGCAAGCTGTTAATAACATTTGCATGTGATGTTAAATAACATTTGTATAGAGTTTTCTATTTAACACCAAAAAAAAAAAAAAACAAATTGCTTTTTGATTTTTAATAGACAAGAAATTCAACAAAAATGTCTTTATTAACAGCTGCTGTGAGCTTAAACTAGCAAACTCAAATGGTCATTAACATTTGTATGCTATGTTAAATAACATATAAAAATTTGTCATAAATAAAAATATTGTATGGCTGTTAAGAGTCAAATTTTCTGAAAAATGAATATGACATATTACAGAAAATTTGACTCTTTTTTCTACAATTAAAAATTTGAAAATCATAAGCATTTAAAAACTATTTAGCTAAAAAATAAATTTTATGCTAATTTGCATTTAAAGGAGCTTGTCATTAAAAAAAATCCCATTTTGCTTTTTAAAGACAACAATTTCTATATTAAAACACTATAAAGTATATATAAAATCGAATTTTTTAACGCCTATTAACAGGCGTATGTTATGTAAATAATTATATATTATAGTTTAGTTTAGTTTAGTTTGTTAAGATTTAAAATATCTATGTCAATATGGCCATAATTTATTTACAAAGCTTTCAAATTTTTTTCAAATTATTAATTGCACTAAATAATTGTAGCAAACTTCAAGTTCTAGGTTTTTTTTTTAAAAAAAAAACTATTATTTTTTTTTTATATTTATTTTGTATTTTCGAACACTTAAAATTGATTTTTATGCTTAATAATAAAGGCGTAGCAAATTCCTGACTTTACTATTCTAACTTTAGAAAATGTTGAATAATTTCTTTAAGCATTTCTTTTGCATATCAAAATCTACAATATACTTAATTTCTTTGCTCCGAATTCTGTTTAAATCTACAAGTTATCACTTGCAACATTTTAACATTCAATTTGTAATGCCTTCGTCTTGTGCTACATATGCATTACAATTGTTAATATTACTCGATTTCAGACTCTTTTTTTTTGTTATTCATATACTTGCTTACACATCTTGCTCTTTGCTATTCACTAATTAGTTAGCTTCAAGGCAAACTTATATACCCCTCAAACCCCCTTTAGCAACTTTTGACTGTAATACAGTGAAAACATGCGCATGTGCAACAACAACAACAACAACAGCAATCATATGATATAACGAAAACATGGTTTAAAAAACAGAAACGCGCTCCAAAAACATTCCGACTTAAGTGCTTTTAATTATCCAAAAGAATTCTGTGGTATTCTGAGTTTGGTATCCTTGTTTGTCATCATCGTCATACTTGGGACATGGACTTGGGTCTTCAAATTACAGGCGCGTTTGTATGGCGGCAGCGATCTGACTTTTTATGTATATATATATATATCTATAGTATATATATATTTTCTTTTTTTTTTTTTAGTTTGTGTGTTCCTTTGTCCTGCATCATATGCAGTTCTCCTTACCATCCATCCAGCCCATAAATGGTGTGCAGGCAAACGCAGCGATCTCTTTTATAGGATTCTTTGCCACAACATATGTGTATTATATATGTGTTTGGCATATAATACTATGGTATAGTATATACTATATATATACTGTGTGTTTTTACTGCTACTGGCAATAATAAAAAGCATATTCATAATGCAAAAGAAAGCGAAAGTTTGCTCTGTAAATAAATAAACTGGGTAACAACAAATTTTACATAAAAGCAAAAAGCTTAAGAATTGTGCAGGACTTGAAAAATACAGAGTTTTGATTTATAGTTTGTTGGAGGTTTTATTTTGGGAAACATATGTTTTCTCCTAAAACCCATTTAATTCAATACAAAAAAAAAATATAAAAACATAAAAAATTAATTAATTTTACAAAAAAAAGTATATAACGTTGAATATTAATAATTATGCCTTTTTAAAATACTACAATCTACTTAAATTTAAATTTTGAAGTGCATTAGTGCGCAAAAATGTTCATAGAATTTACTTTTCTGTATATTATTTATAAATTTGCACTTGGGTTAATAAGGTCGTTGTATTTTAATTTTAATAAATGTTTCTTATTTATTAAAAAATTGTCCTCCTACTCTTCGGTACATTTTGTACCCTAAACAGAGGGTCTGTAACAAATCAAAAGAATAGTAATATTGGCTCTTTAAATATATTTTGTTTACTTCAGTAGAATGGTCTATTAAAGCTTCTTTTTCTAGGTTAGTCTATTAAAGCTTCTTTAGCTTACAGATTCTTCAGGATCCTTAGCTCACACTTATCTAAGTATTTGAAATTACTTTTATATATATCTAATATGCATTCTTATTCTAATATGCATTCTGAATAAATTTCTTCTAATTTATATTGTTGTTAAAAATTGTATTTATTTTATTTATCTTTAAAACATACATTGCTTGCATATTATTATTATGTAGTTAATTTACTCCAATTAAGTATTATTATTTAAAATTCATCCTTTTTCCAATTTATTTTTGTTTATTTATTAATTAATATATTTATTTTTATTTTTTAATTTCGTTTTTCTATCAAATAAATTAGCATTATTAATTAATATTTTTTCACTTTTTTTCAATTTATTTTTGTTTATTTGTTATTTTTTTAATTAATTTATTTTTTTACTGTGATTTTATATATTTTTTGGTTATAGTAAATTTATTAAGTTAGTTAATAAATTTTAAGATTAAATTGTTTTTTTTTTCTTAATTTGAAAGTTTGAAAGTAAGCATATTAGAAAGATTTAAAATTTGTCACAAATTTAAATGAAATCAAATTGTTGTGATTTTATTGTGACCTTTGTCCTCCTATGAAATCAAATTTTAAATTAAATTTTATTTAATCCGATTTTAAAAGCTAAGCAGGCTTATTTAATTATGTTAGTATATAAACACATGTATAACAGTTTTCTATGCATCAATAAATTTATAAAACCAAAATTATAAGGTGACATTAAACAAATAAATATAAAATAATATTAATAATATTAAAAAAAAATAGGGACAAGTAAATAAACAAACCACTAAAAAAATTATATAAATAATACAATTCTAAAATAATTATAATAATATTTGTGAAAATTAAATTTAAAAAATACCAAAACAACTGGAAAAATTAAATTAAAAATATTTTAAATGAAATTATATTTAAATTTGTTTAGGGAAATGCTAATTCGCCCATTATAAAGCTGATCAGCCTGAAGTATATTAATATTTTATTCAAAATCGCCTTAAAATTTTCTTTGGGGTCTCCTAAATATAATAGTTATTAAATATAGCTTCTATGAAAGATACGGTCATTTTTTTATGACACTATTTAACGATTTTTATAATTTCAATTAACAAATTCAATTCAATCAATTTATATTGATTTATTTGCACAAAAATCTAGGCAATAATTTGACTTATATTTGAAACAATTTTAAACTTACAAGTCGACATTTGTTGTTGCCAGTTATTATTAATTATAAATATGTGTTTTTGTTAGCTTAAAGTTGGCAATAATTGGACATGAAATATTTACTGAATATGCGTGTTAGTTAGCACATATTACAAGAGTTTCGTTTGGGGCTGTGGCAGCAACAGCAGCAGCAGCGTCGTCTTCGATGTTGCAACGCGTTTGTCTGGCGACATCAGCTGGCGGCATCAGAAGCCCGACGGCAAACGCACTGTGTGTGCTTCCTGGAAACTTATCGCACAACATAGACACACACACTATACACACACACACACACCGTTAGAAGCAACTAAAGATGCATCAATGAGGCATCATATGTGCGGCTTTTGTGGCAGGCGCGGGCTGCTTATCGTCTTAGGCAGCTTTCTCAGGAGAAATGCCAATATGTTGCTATAAATGATGGTGCCACATTGCCACAGAGTATACAGACTTGGCCAAGATCAAGTTGATTGAAGGGCCTTTCAAAATAGAATACAAATAATGCAACAAAATTTCAAGGCTCTGGTTGCTGTTGTGTTTGCCTTGGCCAAACAACATGGCAGGGACATGCAACAAAAATATTATTATAATGCCAAAAGAGTGAGAAGAAAAACTCAAAAAAAAAAATAAAAGAAAAATATATTTAGGATGATAAAAATGGTATCCTGGCTTAAGACTATAGAAAACCCAGGCCACTTCATTGGCTCGGCAAAGAAGGAGTGCTGTGGCAAGTGGCAAGTGGCAATGCTCGACGACGCCAACGATGAACGGCGAACGGCAGTTATGCCAAGTCAGCGTGATGCGCGCAAAGTGACGAGTTTTTAATGAATTTGTTTAACTCAGGTCAGGCCTGGCAGGCACACACACACACTGAGAGAGAGAGAGAGGAGGAGAGAGTGAGAAAGAGAGAGAAAGAGAGAGAGTGAGCAAAGTCTCTTGGAGTCTCTTCAAGAGTTGCAGCAGCGGCAGCAGCAAGTGCCCCATGTACCCTGTTCAAGTACTGCAGCAAGCAGCCGCCTGGCTAGGATGTGTATTAAAGTATATAGGGATGGCAAAAAGTATACACATTAATCGATTAATATATATCATAATAATTAATCGAAGCACTGCAATTAATTTCAAAGGAATTATTTCAAGTATCGGCTTATCCCCCACAATATTAAAAATTAACAAAACTCAACGAAAACATATTTTTGTTTTAATTTAACTATTATATTAATTAATATATATATTTTATACATATTTTATATATTTTTTTTTATTTAAAAATTTTATTTTAGACACTTTCGGTCATTTATTCAACCTAAAAGTAAAAAAAAAATATAAATAATTGCGTAAATATTAAATTTTTCCATTACAAACATTAGAAATATCATAGCACAAAGAAAACAATTTTTTTTGTATGAAAAATATAAATTAAAAATATAAATAAAAAATAAAAAAAAAATGGAGATAAAATAAATCATAATTTTAATATTAAAAAATATGTTTTCTTGTTTTATATTGCTTTTCTTTTTTTTTTTTGTATAAATTCCAAGTCATTTATTGTTAAATTAGTTCAAGAATAATGATTTAAATACTTTACTTTTGGAAATACTCACAAAATTCATAAAAAAATTACATTTCATTTATTTAATACAATTAATAAACAATACAAAAAAATTATTTTTTATTGATTTTTTGTTAACTGAGCTTTAAACAATAATTTTTAACAAAAAAATCAATTAATGGCGATAATTTTAGGCAATAATCGATTAGTGATTCGAAAGTAAAGAATTTTCACGAAATTTTTAATTTTTGTTTTCTTAAATTTATTACAAAAAATAGTTAAATTTTTTTTTCTTTTTTTTTTTGGAAATAAATAGTTAAATAATTGAAAACAAAATTAGTCAAAAATATTAAGTACACTTAAATTAACTCAATTAATGTTGCTTATTTTAGACAATAATCGATTAATGATTCCAAGGAAAAATAAATTAACGATATTTTTCTATTTTTTTTTTTAATTTTTGGCAATTAATTACTACTAAATAATACAAATATTTAATAAAAAAAAATAAACTCAATCAATGACGCTTATTTTAGGCAATAATTGATTAGTGATTAAATTAATCGAATGAATATTTCATATTATGCCTTTATGCTTTTAAGGAAAATTGTAGAGTTGTGAATAATATCTCAAAATATCAATGCATCGATATTTTTATAAAAAAAATATATATATTTTTATAGTAATATTTTTTGTGGCAGAGTTTTTATTGGGGAAAAAAGATATTTGATATAATTGATATTTTTTTCCTAAAACTAAACTCGATATATTTGATATAATTGATATCGATATTTTCAAACAGAAAATATTATAGATACTTTTAAAAGTCTTCTTCAACCCTAGAAAATTAGTTAAAAATTAATTGCAATTTAATTATTCAATTAAATTGTTTATTAAAGTTAAAGAATCGATGAATAACAATTAATATTTTTGATAAAACATTCCATCTCTAGTTATGTGTGTGTGGACTTCTTCTTGTTGGATTTGTGAACTTGCAAACGCTGACGGGCCGTGAAGACGACGACGACGACGACGACAAGGAGTTTGTGTGTTGTGTGTTGTGTGTGTGTGTGTGTTTGTGTGTAGAGTTCAGTTCCTGGCTGTTGCAGTTTTCGTCCCAAGTCATCATGCTCATCATAAGCGACGCCAGCGTCTAGCTTGAGTGGTCTGGAATCTAGCAATGCAAACAATGGCTGTTTCACTTGAGCTACAACATGTCCAAACTTTTCAGCTCCAACTAGAGCTCCAGCTCCAACTCCCAGCACCCAGCTCTCAGCTTTAACTGCCAACTCCAAGCTCCAGTTCCAGTTTCAGTCACTTTGTGTGTCCTTCGCCGTTCACTTTCGCTGACCACGCGGCCAATACATTTATTTGTATTTCTTTTTATTTTCGACTTTATTTTTATTTTTTTTTATTTTTTTTCATCTGTTTGCTTTTCTTGTGTTCAACAAAATGTTCCAAATTGTTGCGCACTGCAAACATTTCAAGAATTTGCGCTTAACAAACTTCGAAAAAATGCTTTTTTTTTTTGGTTTTTATTTCTTTGCTGTTTTGAGGTTTTTATTTCGCTGTGCACTGAAATTTATACGCGACTTTGGGGCAATAATTAAAACCGAAACGCAGCGCAAAATGTTGTTCCCACAAAACAAAAGACTTAGGCAACGAACTTGACAGTTAACTATGAAATACAAACCTTAAAACATCATTTGTCAAACACACAAAACTGAGTCAAAACTGTTAACTGACCATCTCTTGCCAGTTATATATTTGTTTAATTCGATTAACTATTTTTTTTTATTTTTTTTTTTTGGGCTTAAACCTTTTTGCTAGCTGCTGGCTTAAGTATAACAAGTTTTGTTTTAACCACCAGATTTCTTTCCCACCATATATTATATATATATATATTGGCAACTATCGGCCTATAAATGGCTGAATTTTGAAGACATCAGTGCCAACTCGGAAAGTCGCAAAACGTTAAATAGACACAGACAGACAAGCTGGTTACAATTTATCATCAAAGTTGGCAGAGACATTCACCCGGTTGATTTCATGCCTCCTCGCAACGAGCTACAAAAATTAATGTTAATTAATTTGACTTAAACTGACGATTTCAACAAACACATTACTGCGGGGCATATGGCAAAAAAAATAAATAAAAAAAAAACAAATAAATAAAAAAAAACAACAAAAATATAAAACCAAGTAAAACCAAATAACAAAGCGTTATAAATATCAAAACTAACCAAAACAAAATCAAATCGAAAGGTTGGCCTTTCTGTGGGTGCCGTAGATTTAAATACACTAGCACAATTTGAAATTGCTTATATAACAATTATAAAAATAAATTAAATAAAATTTAAAATGACTTTTTGACTGCTTTTTCCCATGACAGCTTTAATATGTAGCCTTCAACTTTAGTTTATATTTATTTAATAATTTAATTTAACTCACAATATTGTGAGTAGCAAATTATAAAGTTGAGCTAATGAAAATTATAGTAAAACTTAATTTTCGATTAATTATTTCTATGGTAGATAAATGCTATATTTTTTAATTTTAAATAAATTAAAAATATTCAAATTTTCGCAATTTCTTAAATATAATAAAAAAAAAATATTTTTAAAAATAAATAACAAATATTAAAATTTTCACAATTTCTTAATATTTTTAAGATATTTGTATAAAAATTTAATATTTGAATATAAATAAAAAAAATATTCAAATTTTCGCAATTTCTAAGTACTTTTAAGATATCTTGAAAAACAATCATGCTTTTCACTTATTTATTTAACTATTCCTTCTCTGACATTTATTATATATGGTAATTTGATGTTGAGAAAATTATTGAAAATGATTTATGTTTCTTATAATTTCTTCTCTGTTCTATTATATCCGAAAGCAAAAAGGTTTTTTATATAAAAACTCAATATTTGCACAATATTATTTATGGCAGCTTTATGTTATAGTAATTCGATTTTAATGATTTAATTTAAAAAAAAAAAAAATAAATTTAATTTAAATTAAAAATAAATTTACTTAAATTAAAACAAAACTGGGAAAAATAAAAAAAAAACTTTTAACTAACAAATTTGTCTCAGATATTTATTAAATTAAATATATTTTAATACAAAAAATTCACTTGTCTTTCGTTTATTTATATAACAACTATAAAATAAAGTAAATCGCTTTAAATTTAATTTAGACAGCTTATATGAATCATTAAATAGCTTAGAATTGTTAAGTTTAATATAAAAACGAAAGAATAAATTATTTTATGAATCATTTAATAGCTTAAAATTGTTTAATTTAATATAAAAACAAAGAAATTCATTTTGAATTAATTCCGGCATTTAATTTTGTATATATATAGTAAAAAGATTCGACTATTTTTTGAGTATATGATATTTAAAGATGCTAATCTCAATACCTTTCCACTGATATGCCAACTTTTGAAATACTTAGCCTAACTCAGAAGATATTCAAAATCAATTTTTATTAAAAAAAAAAAAAAAATAAAATCAAATAAATAAAAAAAAATAAGTTAAAATAAAATAAAAATAAAAATTAAAAAAATATGGTTTTGACATTTTTATTTGCTGCAATAGACTGAAACAGCATTAAATAATTTTATTTAAATTATATCATAATTAAAAACATAATTTGATGTAGAAAAAAATATAGTTTGACTTTTGATGTCGTGTGTCAAAATATTATTTAATTAAACCAGGGAACGCAAATCTTATAATTTTTATTTTAATATATTTTTTTTAATTTTAACAATTTTCTCGCTTGTCACATGCCTAACAACTATTCAGTAATCCCTTTTGTTTTAGGGCATTTTAAACGCCTTTTGGGTTCACAACTGCAGACTAATTTTGTGTTAAGATGATGTCGCTCGATTTAGATACAGATTTAGATGCGTTTGATAATAAAATAGCTAAAAAAAAACAAACCCAAAACGACTTTAAAGTGCCTTCATTTTGTGTTTTTTTTTTTTGGAGTGTATTTTATTTAATTTTATGTTTATTTATTGCAAATTTTGTCAAGTTTTTTTGTTGATCTTTCACTTGTTATTTATGCATGGCCATTTCATTTGTTATTTAATGTGCATTCACATTTGAATTCTATTTATTTATTTGCATATTTATAAATAAAAAAAATTGTGTTAAGTTTTCAATAACAGTTAAAAGAGTTTTGCCACATAAATTATGTTTATGCTTGTCATTCGATACTGAGCAACTTTTAATTGTTAGTGCAAATTCAATTAGAAGAAATCGTGAGTCTAACAAAAAAATAAAAAATAATAAAAAAAAAAAAAAAAATTTTGTTTTTACAAGTTTTCAGAGAGTTTCCGTTTGACTCTTAAAGCACACACATATCTACACTGAAGTAGCCAGTGCAAAAGAATGTGCCAATGTTGTTGTTGTTGTTGTCTTTATTGTTGTTTTTGTTTTTGTTGTAGTCTCCGAGTCTTGAGTCAAAGCCATCGTCTCATTCCGTTTCCAACGCACATTCGCGCTCTGTCCTCGAGTTAAAAATTCTCTAAACATGCTGTCAAGTTATGTCTACATTCCTTGATCATATTTTTTTTTTTACCCCCAACTTGTTGCCTCTTGCCACTGCTCCAAGAGCAGCAGCCGCCGCAGCAGATACTAGTTTCTTAATGTGGCGCAACAAATGTGCCGCACTGAGCATAAAAATCAAACAACAACAACAACAAAATGCACAAATGCTTCAAGAGTTTCTCAAATGGGCATTAAAATGTTCAATGTCTGCTCAATCGAGAGACAGAGAGAGAGAGAGAGAGAGAAGTTCTTTCAATATTTTTCTCTCAATTCATATACGCTCTCTTTTTCTCTCAGTGTCTGTTTTATTGAGTGGAATTAAGTGAGCTTACTCAACAGCTCTTAAAAGCTGCTCTTAATCTCTGTATTGTCAGAAATTGTTAAAATATAATTTTTAAAAAATTATTTTTTAGTTAAAAAAAATTTAACAAGCCATAAAATTTGTGCATTGTATTAAAAAAATATTTTTAAAGAGACTTCTGTTAATTATTTTCAATTTATAAAAGGTTTTCGAGATTAAAATCCATTCTGTATTTTTAGTTTGCTGCTTTGCGATTTTTCCGTCGGTCTATTCATTTCAAGACAAGAAATTGCTTAAATATAATTTTTAAATAGTTATTTCATAGTTGGAAAAGCTTTAAAGCTTTAAATACGTGCATAATATAAATAAAAAATTATTTAAAAGAGTCTTAAAATTATAGAATGCTTGTGAAAATAAAATCCTTTAAATTTTTTTACATTACATTACATTCTTTGAGGCTTTTCCGTCGATCTATTTACAATATAAAGGCAAGCCTCCGGAAATTCAATCGAATTGATTTCTATGCTTTATAGAACAATTTGACTTACATATTATAATATATTATAATATATGAGCTGAATTAAACTTTGTCAATATATGGCCAAATTTAAAGTCAGACTTTTTAGTTAAATAATAAAAAATACATGTATTTTACACACAAGAGTCTGAAATTAATAAAAAATATACAATAAAGTAAAATGAACTGTAGCTGAAGGCCTTGACACAAACGCTTTAATTTTTATGAAAATTAAATTTCATATTATAATTTCTAAAGTATAATAATTTATTTAAAACAATATTTTGCAATCTATTATAAATCCAAAGTTGTAACAATCTATTATAGAAAAGTTTTGTAATATATTATATATCATATGTAGTATAGATTTATAAGTAGTTCAATATATAAATAGCATGTTATTAAAACAATTATTATTTCAAAGCAATTAAAAATTTTAATTTTTATCAACTAAATGATGCCCTGTACATATGTTTTAAAACTACAAATGGGAAAAACTAAACCATTTTTATAATAATTCCATTTATTGTTATAAAAAAAAGAAACTTTTTTTAACCCTTTTTTAATTTTTTGGTGTTGCAATTGATTCAATTTTAACTATAATTATTATTTTTTAAATACGCAAATTAAATAATTTCAGCAGTTATAATATCAGAGGTGGACTTGTCTTTATCTACATAATTTTTTTGAATTAGACTTAGATGCTGGTTTAAGATAATTGATAATAATTTCAGATAAATGTCCGGATACTCAACCTTCTATACATTTTTGTTTAATTATCTTTTTTTTTTTATTAAGTTTTTATGCATGATTTGTGCATAATTTACTTAATTTTGCCATGGCCAATTGAGCATATAAATGTGCTTCAATTGTTGCAATTTGGGATTTGTTAAAAATCAAGAGCACAATTATATGATTTATCTTGACTTTATTATCAATAAAATAGCATATAATTGGGACTCAGCGAACAGCAAATTTATATATAAGCCCAAGCTATATAAAAGTTTATTTTTTAGTATTATTTCACACACAATTGTGTACGCTTTTAAATTTGTATAAATGAAACTAAAATGTGCTTTATTTTTAATACTTTTAATAAGAATGCTTACTACAAGCCTTGCCCAAAAGGTGTGTAATTATATATTTGTAATATTATTTATTTTATTAAATAGTCTTCATTATTTTGTTAAGCACATCATTTTTACAAAACTTCAGTGCAGTGCAAAAAGCAATTTAATCGCAAAAATCGAGTGTTATATGGAGGATGTTACTACATTTACGATTAATGTAACTACAGCAAATATTGTAACTACAACTTTAGTTGGCGTATCGCAATTGCATCTTTATATTTATGGCCAAAACAATGTAATGCGTCTAAATGGCATACGTTTGGATATATGTCAGCTAATGAGAAGTGGCACACGTCCTTCGATGTTATCCTTTTTATACAAGGGTATTCAACAGACGGATAATAATTTGCCCAAAAAGTGTCCACTTAAAAAGGTGAGTTCAAAATTGTGTTCCTAAGCTGCAAAATTATTAAAAATGGAAATTAAAAAATATAAAAAATTAAAATAATAAATAAAATTTAAATTTAAAGAAGCTAAAAAATATAAAAAATTAAAATAATAAATAAAATTTAAATTTAAATTTAATTTAAAAAATAAATAATTTTTTTGTAACATTTATATGAGTAGATTTGTTATCAGACTTGTTGAATACTAAATAAATCTGTTAGTATTAAATAACTAACAAAAATATGTTAATAAACCAATAATTAATAAATAATTTAAATAGCAAAAAAAAATTTTAAACAAATTTTAACAGCTGTAATCAACTCAACGTTTTGTAGTTTGAAAATAGAAAAATGTTGATTTACCATTTTTCTATTTTTATTCTACGAAACGTTGAATTTTGTATTTTCTATAAATTTTTTTTTTAGTTTTTGAGCCTTAAAAATTCATTTTTCTTTTTTAAACTTAAAATATTAGTTAACAAATTTTAATAGCCTTTTAAATAGAGACGAATTATATTTTCTATAAATATTTTTATTTTATTTTTATTTAAATAGCTTATAAAAATGCACAGAAGTTATTTTTACTTAGGTCAGACAAAATGTAAGATCAGCTAGAGAAACAAATCTCACAATGTTTGTGGTGATTGGAATAAATAAAATAATATGTGAAACAGACAATGCTAAAAAATTAAATACAAATTTTCAGGAGAAAAAAAAGAAAATGCGTAGAATAATAGATTGGAATTTACAAAGGGCTTTGCTTGAGTAAATTTTAAAGGTTACTGAATAAATTTATTATTTTTATTTATTTTATTATTTTATTATTTTATTTATTTATTTTTTGTTAAAGTAAATTTATTAGCGCTTTATTTATTGATTTTTTATTTTTGTTAAACTAAATTTATTAGTGTTTTATTTATTGATTTATTTTTTTTATTTATTGATTTATTTTTTTAAATCAAATTTATTTATTTTTCTGATCAGTTTTTTTTTTCTAAAACCATTAGTTAACCAGCTTAAATAGTCTTAAAATTAAATTTAAAATATTGGAAAAATTTGCTTTGGCAGCAGTTAAAGTATTAAATGAGCCAAAAAAAAATTAGCTTTCCATTTATCTTAATTTTTTCTTTGCCTGGAAAAAAAATATTTACTATTTACAAAATTAAAGCTAACAAAAATATATAAATTATTATTATTTTGTTTTTAAGTTTATTTTTATTAGTTTAGATAATATTTAAACAAAAAAAAATCATTTTAAAAATTTCGATAGCTGGCTAAAGAGGGAGAAATATTAAATAGAATATACTATAATAAAATTATTACAAATGCTGAAAAAAATCCTTTTAATAGTTTTGCAGTTTTTTGTTTATTTATTTAATTTTTCAATTTTACAAATATTATAGAACTTCGTCTATACATTGAAGCATATGACATTTGATGCCAACTATTTGCCACTCTATTTGCCGGAATATAATTTTACCTTCAATGGATTATTCTATGCCAATAATGTGAATACATTTGAGGTGCATGTGGTGGGATCTTTCTGTAAGAAAAATAATGATTGCACGGGATCGGGAGGAGCTAATAAAACAGCGATGTGAATTTTTAAGTACAATAAATATAAATATAAAAAAATTTTTAAATGTTTGAAGTATACAAATAAATATTGGTTAAAATAAATATAAATAAAATAAATTGGCCGTAATTTGTGATTTTCACTAGAAATAAATAATAAATAATAATATAAACCTAAATATGTTTGTAGTATACAAATAAATGTTAAAAAAAAAATATTAATAAATGCAAACCATTTTTTTTTTTCAAAGAATTTTTTTCTAGAAAACCGCGAATATCTAGATTTTTGGCATTCTTTGGACTAATTTAATCATATCTACACCAGATATTATTTGATCTTAAATAATGTTACAAAATTTAATAGATAATTGTATTTCCTTTCTAACGGTATGCGGATCGAATGCAAATTGAAGCCATTATAAATCCTCAAAGTTGAAAAATGTGAACTTTTTTTGCATTTTTGAAAAATTGCTGAATTTTAATTGGTCTTTTAAAAATTTAAAAAATTCATTTAAATACTTTTTAAAATTTATTATGTTAGATAATTCTTTTGCAAATATTTTAAGTATACATTTGTCCAAATCGGTCGGTAAATGTGATAGTTATTCAGTTTTATATAATGAGCGCAATTTGTAAGTTTCACTCGAAATATGAAAAAAAAAAACCGGCATTTAAAATTTTGAGTTGAGTTTTTTTTTTAAAGAGAGAGAGGGCGAGAGAGTGTATGTTTGAGCCCGGTCTGAGTCTGAGCTGAGTCTCCGTTCCGGTCTTTAACTAAGACTGCAGAGAGCGTTTCAGTCGACAGTCTGCCAAACAAACTCGAACGAAGCGGTACGCAAGCGCGCACGTTTTTTTAAATGCAACTAAAATAAATAAAATAAAAAAATAAATAAATAAAAACAACAGAAAGTTGACAAGTTTTAAAAGAGACACAAGACAAGTTCTAATAAATATAAAAATAAATTGATATAGAGTATATATAGCCACATAAATACACAGACAAAACGTGCACAGCAAACCTAAAAAAAAAGGAAGAAAAATATATATATAAAAAAAAGCATAAAAATTCCACAGATCGTTCGGTGTGCGGCAACGTGAAAAAATATATAAAAAAAAATAAAAATCAAGCAAAGGTGCGAGACAAGAAATTAAATTGATAAACCTAAAAGCCAAAAGCCAACAACAACAACAAAAATAAATACAAAAACAACAAGAAACCCTTGCAAAACGTGCCTAGTCTGTTGGGCCCAAAAGGACTTGCGACTTGTGACAACATTGGAACTTGCAACTTGAACTTGTCGCGCTTTTGTTGTGGCAATTATCAAGCACAAAGCATCAGGCTGGGAATGCTGCCCCAGCGAGTGTGTGTGTGTGTGTTGTGTGTGTATATATATATATGTGTGTGGTAAATAGCTCAAAGCCACGAAATTGCGTTTATCAATGCGCCTAAATCGTTGAAAAAAAGGCAAAAAAAATATATATATAAAAAATATAAAAACTAAGGGCTAACAGGAAATATTAAGGCAACAAATACAAACAGCAAAAATGTATAATAAAAAATTACAACAAGTGATCGTGCAGAAAATAGATCGATAAAACGAACCACAAAAAAAATATTAAAAAAATCGCAGTTAAAAAAAAAATAAATAAAGCGGCATTGTGGCACGTTTTGTTGTTGTTGCGGCGCTGTGTTTCAATTTCAATTGTGGCAACAAAAAAAAACAAAAAAAAAAATCGCCAGGAAAAATCAACAGAGAGAGCGGGAAGGAAAGGAAACTTAGACCAAAGGCTAAGATCTAGCTGGAGTCCAGGGCGCACAATATTTATTAAACAAAGCCAGAAATTAATTTCACGACTTTGCAACAAAGACGAGGCAACTTGCCCCCTTGCCGCGGACGAGTTTGAAGTTGCGTTTTGGTGTGCAGCAGCAGCGTTGTGTGTTGCGGCAGCAAAATGTACGACATTAAGCGCCTTGAAGCCGGACAACTGCAGCAACAGCAACAACAGCAACAACAACTACAACAAACAATTGGCCAACTAAACGAGCGTCTTAACGGTTCAGCGCCATTTGAGCAACAGCTCTCCTGCAGCGTTATAACGCCCACGCACAAGAAGAGCAGCGGCGTTGCAAGCAGCGTGGCAAGCAGCAGCAGCAGCAGCATTTGTGGCAGCAACAGCAGCATATCCATAGTAACCCCAACAACAACAACACACATGACACTCTTAACCCTGCGACGTCGTCGCGCCTTTCAACGTCGCGCCTGCCTGTTAAGCATTTTGGCCGCATTTGTTTTTGGCATGGCATTGGGCGTCATAGTGCCGCTGCTAGGGTTGCCAGATTACTTTAGCATAAGCAGCAGCAATGACGAACCTATCTTAAATTCCCTCAATCTCAGCGAGGATTTATCCAGTCCACCGTTGCCCTATAGCGTTGCCTTTATCAAAGATGCAACGCCGCAATTGGAGCTGAGCGCAGAGCAAGTCTTTCGCAATGCCTTTCACTTGGAGCAGGATAAAAATGCGCCCGATTCGATGTTGGTCAAGAAATTGGACACAAATGATGGCAGCATTAAGGAGTTTCACGTTCAACGCATTGCCAATGGACGCTATCGCAAGGGTCCGGAGCGACGACTCTCCGCCAAAACGGAGGAACAAAAGCGTAACAAAGTTGCGGCTAAATTGCAACCAGCTCCCGCTGATCAGCTAGAAACGGCGGGCATTATTACGGAGAACATTTATTGGGGTGAGCTGGTGGAACGTGCCTTGCCCCAAGGCTTTGCCACGGCGGATCAGCATAGCTGGGAACGTTATGTGGCCGCACAGGGTCAAGTATTGCGCCTCGAACATGGTTGTGGACGCATGCAGAATCGTCTCGTAATCTTTGCCGATGGCACACGTGCCTGTGCTCGGTATCGCCAGAATACGGATCAAATTCAGGGTGAAATCTTTAGCTTTTACCTCGGACAATTGTTGAACATTAGCAATTTGGCGCCGAGTGCTGCGACAATTATTGATACCACATTGCCTAGCTGGTCGTCGGCTTTAAATGACATTACATTGGCGCAATGGAAGGAGCATCGTCCGGTGGTATTGACACGTTGGTTGCCCGATCTGGAGCCAGCTGGCATACCACAACAGTTTCAGCCATTGGAGCGGCATTTAAACAAATACGATGTCTGGAATATAACGCGAGAGCAGCAGCAGGAGACTGCTGGACAAGGATTACTCAAGCGTCTGGAGCTGGCTGCCAGCAGTCAAACTGCAGCTCATCAATCACGCATGCTTGAGCAGACGCTGGAGATGGAAACGGAGAAATCCGCGTCCACCCAACAGCCACTGCTGCAGCGACTAATTGAATTGGCACAATGGTCCGATTTAATCGTCTTCGATTACCTGATCGCGAACCTCGATCGTGTCGTTAATAACTTGTACAACTTTCAATGGAATGCCGACATTATGGCTGCCCCGGCACACAATTTGGCCCGACAAGCGCAGACGCAGCTGCTCGTCTTTCTGGACAACGAATCGGGACTGTTGCATGGCTATCGTTTGCTCAAAAAATATGAGGCCTATCACAGTCTCCTACTGGACAATCTGTGCATCTTTCGCAAGCCCACAATACAAGCGTTACACCGTTTGCGTGTTGAGGGCGCGGGTCGACAATTGCGTGGTCTCTTCGAGCGTACAACCAGCTCCAATGTGCGTGATGTCTTGCCCTCTTTGCCGGATAAATCAATCAAGATTCTGGCGGAGCGCATCGATCGCGTGCTGGCCCAGGTACAAAAGTGCGCTGACAGCAACAAGAGCAGCTAATGAAACGATAACTAAATGCAATCGCCAATCGTTATCGTTATCGCCATCGCTATCGTTATCGATTGGATATTGGGGTCTGTTAGAGGTTTTTTTTTGATAAGATTTGCGTGAATTGAATTCACTATTAAACAGTTTTTTTTTGATAAAATTTTTGTGAATTGAATTCACTTTATTGTCTTTGATCTATTATTTAAATTCACTTGCCCTAGAAAAGCGTTAAATTTACTAAATCAACGACAATAATGAATAATTAAATTTGGTGAATTTAATTCACTTATTTGCCCATGATCTAAAATTAAAATCCCTTAACAAAAAAACGAGCTCTTATTTACTAGAACAACGACAATAAAAAATAATAGAATTTGGTGAATTAAATTCACTTGCCTTTGTTCTAGAATTTAACATAGAGAAATCATTAAATTCGCTAAAAAATAACGACAATAATTAATAATTCAATTTAGTGAGTTAAATTCACGTATTTGCCTTTGATCTAAAATTGAATTCACATTGAGCGTTTAGTTTACTAAATTAACGTCAATAAAGAATAATAAAACTTGGTGAATTTAAATCACTTATTTGCACTTGATCTAAAATTGAATTCATATTGAAAACAAAAAAGAGTTTAGCTTACTTAATCAATGACAATAATGAATAATTAAATTTGTTGAGTTAAATTCACTTATTTTTCTTTGATCTAAAATTGAAATTACATTGATATAAAGAAAGCATTTAATTGACTAAATCAACATCAAAAAATATTAATTAAATTTGGTGAATTGATTTCACTTATTTGTTTTTTTAATATTGAGCTATCATTGATATAAAAAAAGCATTTAACTTACTAATTTAACGACAATAATAAATAACAAAATTTGGTGAATTGAATTCACTTGACAAAAAATAACGTTTGTCACTAAATCAACGACAAAAATGAATAATTAAATTTAGTGAATTCAAGTCACTTATTTGCCTTTGATCTAAAGCTGAATTCACTAAAAATAGAAAGAGTTTTTAATACATTAGATCAACGGCAATAATTAAGAATAATAATTTTGAAAATTAATTCACTTAATTGCCTTTGAACTAGACTATATTTCTTTTAAAATTGAGAAAAAATTTTATTCACTAGATCACTGGCAATAATTAATAAAAATACTTTGTGAATTGAGTTCACTTGCCTTTGAACTAGAATTATATTTACCTGAAAACGAAAAATGTCTAATAATTCTAGATCAACTGCTGTAAAAAATGATAAAAGTTTGCTAATTAAATTCACTTAAATGCCTTTAATCTAGAATTGAATTCATTTGACAAAAAAATCGCTTAAATCACAAAATCAACGGCAATCTTATATGTCAAAAAAGTTTAAAAGACAATTAAAAACCCGTAACAGATCCGATTAGTCTAAATGACTTTTGACTGATAAGCTGTAAATATCGTTAAAAACAAAAAAAAAAAAACAAAAAAAAAAACCCAAAACTGACTAAAAACAAAAAATGTTCGCTTTGTTAAAACAATATAAAAACTTTAGCATCTAAATGCTTAATCAAATGCCAAATGTTCACAAACTGGGCCGCTCTATAGTCAAAAGAATAGAACAACTAAACTTAATATAAATATATATAACTAAATCTAAATATATTCATTCATTATATTATTATTATATTTTTTTTGGGTCCAAGTACGAGTATTAGCAGTTGTTCAAACGACATCAGAATATTATCTAAAGCGAGTATTAAGCGAGCATTAAATATGTTAGTATATATATTTAACTTAAGTCTAGTTATAATAATTGTTTTTTATCTATCTCTCTATAATTGTAATTGTGTTTTAGGTATTTTGTGATATTTTGTTTAAGCATTTAGTGAAAACTAATTTTAATTATTTAAGTAGATATGTTTCTTTGTGTATAATTTATGGGCCATTTTCCTTAAGTGAAACAAATAATAAACAAACAAAACAAAAAACAAATGAAAAAAATACAAATAAAAAAAAATAAAATAAATAAATAAAATTGTTTAAAATTAAAAGCAAATTATCTTTTTTATATATTGTGTGTGGAAAATCAGAATAGTTTAGAAACAAAGAAATTCTTTACAATTTAATGTTGATTTATTTTTAATATTTTATTAGCTAAAAGTTAAATTTTTAAAAATTTAAATAGTAGTCAAAGTTTTAGGTTGAAAACTAAAATATTTTCATGGAAAATATATCAAATGCAGCTAGTTTTATCGCTTATAAAAATTAATTTTTATATTAAATAATTGTTTTTAATTTTTTGTGCAACAGGAAACTAAGATATTTTTATAGAAAAAAAGTAAATTTCAGTTCGATTAATTGCTTTTAAAATTTAATTTGTTGTATAAAAAATTTGTTCTTAATTTTTTGTGCAGTAGTAGGCCCCAAACTTAAATATTTTCATAGAAAAAATATAAATTTCAGCTAGTTTTATTGATTTAAAAAATGAATTTTTATATAAAATAATTGACTTTAATTTTTTGTGCAGGAGCTGGCCGAAAACCAAAATATTTTTATAGAAAAAAGTCTATTTCAGTTCGATTAATTGCTTTTAAAAATTAATTTGTTATATAAAGTTATTAATTTTTATTTTTTGTTCAGTTGTAGGCCGAAGACTAAAATATTTTTATAGAAAAAAATTAATTTCAGTTAGTTTAATTGCTTATAAAAATTAATTTTTTATATAAAATGATTGATTTTAATTTTTTGCACAGAAGTAGCCCAAAAACTTAAGAATTTTCATGGCAAAAATGTCAATTTCAGCTTGTTTAATTGTTAATAAAAATTATTTGTTATATAAAATTATTAATTTTATTTTTAGGCCGAAAACTTAAGAATTTTTATAGCAAAAATTTAATATTTGCTATTTTATTTGCTCAGTTTTCTATTTATTTAAAAGTTTGCTGTATAAATTTTTATTTTTATAAAATTAGTTACATTTTGTAGTTGCATTTTGTAGATATTTTCTGGTAGGGTTGCAACGCCGCTTGCCGCCAGTGAGAACTTTACATAGTCATGACAATAAATTGTCATTGATCTTTTTTTTTATTATTATTTTTATTTTCTGTTGCAGGTGAAGGAAGAAGTTGCAGCCACAGAGTTGAGGCAGCTGCTCCTCCTAGTCATTGTCTATCTCTCTCGCTCTCTGTGTGCCGCATTTGTCAACTTGCCACAAAATGCTGCTCCTTTTGGCTTTGCTTTGCTGCCACTCGAGTGGCACTGTTGTCACGCAGACTCAAGTCTACAACAGACTCTAGACTCGCAACTTGGCCTCGGTTTTGCTTTTCATAATATCTTCATAAGCATTTGAAGTGTGTCCCCCTCTCGCTCTCTCTCTCTCTGTGTCTCTCTGTCTGTCTCTCTGTCTGTCTGTCTGTCTCTTCGACTCGATCTCTGTGTGAGTTTTTGAAATTCAAGTGCAGCGACGTTGCCTCAGCAGCAAAGATTGAAGCTGAGCCGCAGTTCAAGATACTTTCCACACACACACATATAAGAGCCCCTGTCTGAGACTCGAGAGTCCCGACTGCCGACTGCTGAGTCCCGAAGCTCCAGGTCCCAGCCAGATCCAGGCCCAAGCCCAGGCCCAGTCCCATCTCTCTGTCGGCGTCTGTCTGTGCGTCTGCTTTAAGATTTAAGATCGCTGCTCATTAAGTGCGTCCGCGTGTCTCAACGACAAGATGCTGAGAATGAGTATCTTTCTACGCTCTCTCTCACTCGCTCACACACTCTCTCTGCTTCAGTCTATCTCCTTCTTACACTTGTGCAAGTTTTGCATCTGATTTCGTTGCGTATATTTTATTGGACACCAGAGTAGTTCACGTAAATAAAATGAAATGATATAAGAGCAAGAGCATGAGGCAGACGGGCGCACAGTGGTCGATTTAAGTAATCTTCTGGACTGAAATTTTATTATTTACTATTTTTTAAAATAACAAAAATTTAGAAAATTTATAACAATCAAATCGATGATTGCACTTTAAGTTAACAGCTGTGAGCTTTTGATCGCAAAATTTAGAATAAATAAAAGCTTGCATTTATTTTTACAATTAAATTTAAATAAATTTTTATCGAAAAAAAATGAAATACAAAATTTTTAAATTTTTTCATAATTTGTTATTTACAAAATCGACAGCTGTGAGCATTTGATCACAACATTTGGAATAATTAAAGACTCTAAAGAAGTAAGGACTGAAAAGAGTCAAAAACAAATAAAAAAAAATAGAACATAATAACATATAAATAAAAAAAAAATATAATAAAATAAATTATTTTTAGAATTCAATTTAAATCAATTTTGATCGAAAAAAAAATAAAATACAGCTGTGAGCTGTGGGCCAAAACACCTAAACAAAAAATATATATAAAAAAAAAAAATAGTAAAAAAAATTATTTTTATTATTAAATTTAAATATATATTTAATGGAAAAAAATGAAAAACAAAATTATTAAATTTTTTTAAACAAAAAAAAATATATAAAAAAAAATAAAAATAAAAAATAAATAATTTTTTTTATTAAATTTAAATATATTTTTATCGGAAACAAAATAAAACACAAAATTTTAAAATTTTTTTCATAGTTTGCACAATGAAGTAAACACTGTCCAAATTATGCTAAAAAGATGCAGCTTTGACAAAAAAGAAAATTCCCACATAAACAAAAAAATAAAAATTTTATTTTATTTGACATTGTAACTAAGTCTATTTGCAATTTAAAAAAATATTATAAACAAAAAAAATAAATCTGCAACTTTGACAAAATAAAAAATTGACAAAAATTAAAAAAGAAAAATGTTATTTTTTTTACATTGTCACTAAATCTATTTGTAATTAAACAAAAATATTAAAAATAAAATAAATTAAACACCCCAAGAGCTATTAATTAAGCGCAGCTAGATACACCTTTTTGACCACTGTGCGTAGTCTCCTGAAACGAGACTAAAATATACTCTGTGTGGCAACAATGCTGCGCCGTTTGTTCTTGCCTCTTTGGCCAACTTTCAACTTGTGCCTATAACAAATCTTATAAGAAATTCGAAAGGCTTTAAAAACGTATAGAGCACAAAATGTTTAGATAACCCGTTTCTCTCTCTCTCTCTCTTTTTATATACGTATTTGTGTGTTTGTCGCCTTAATAAAAATCGTTATGCTAGTTTAATAAATATATCAAATAACCTTAAGACGTGTTAGGGAACTTGTGACTTTAACACGTTCAAGAACTTGCTACAAACTCTCTTTAATAATATCATTTTACATTTGGGCAGCAGCAGCATCTTTTAAGAATCAAAAAAAAGAGTGTGTAGAAACCATAAAACAACATTTATAATAGAGTAACAGAAAATACATTAAAAAATAAAAGAAATTGTGGGTGGAGACTTGGGGAAGCCCCCAACTGTGCCCATTATTTAATAATACACAAAAACATACAAATTGTCTGTGAAGTAAAACTGCAAATATTTTAAGCAAATAAAATAAAATTACCGTAACAAACATAATACAAGATTACACATTTTATGTTCGTTTTTGTATGGGTTTATCAATAAAAATTTATAAACATACTCTGTGCCATAAAGTTCAACCAAAAAATTAAATATCAGATGATAAATACGAGAGTTGTTTTAGGAGTAAAGCAAATGGTAAATAAATATGTTTATAAATATATAATAATAAAAATAAAGCAAATAGCAAGAGCAGCGAGTTTTTCTATGTGGCAAATTACGAAAATTACTCAAAGTGTAGTTAAATGAATAGAGAAACAATTATGACAGAATCTATTAAGAAATTGAGATATACAATTCAAAAACTTTAAACCTTGTTTTTAAATAAATATTTGTGAGAAATTTTATTTTATTTTTAGTTAGATAATATTGAGTTTTGGTTTTTTTTTATTTATTTTTTTTAATTTTTTGCATAAATTTCGGGAAAAAAAAAATGAAGCCCGATTGGAAATTAAGTTTAAAAAAAAAATGTAATTTCAGTTAGATATTATTAAATTTTAGTTTTAAAAACTCACATTACTTTTTTTTTAATTTTTTGCATAAATTTCAGCTAAAAAATTATTAAAGTCTTAACTAAATTTTTGCAAATCCCGCAAAAATTAAATATAAATTGTTTCCTGCACTTATTTATTTATTTTTTTGATTGGGACAATGACAATAATATCGAATAAAATTTAAGTCTTAAAATTCAGTTATTATTCATTTTTCTTTTTTTTCTTTTTAATGTAATTATTTTTTTTTGTTTATTACAATATTTTTTTATGAAAATCAGAAGTTAGCAAATTTATAGAAAAAGTCGACAAAAGTGTGTTTTAAAATTTGAATGCCACATAAAACGACAATTAACTATCAAAAAAAAATATTCCGCAATTCAGTTAAATTTTTATGAGATTATGAAGGCCTGAACTTCAAAAGGAATCTCAACATAGGACAATAATAAATAAATAATAAATAAATATAATATAATAACAATAGTTCACGTGTGGGTGCTACATTTTAACAAAAAATTAAATTCTTTTTTTTTAATCTATTTTTTGAATATTTTACTTCAACCTTATTATTTAATTTATTTATTTACGAGATTAACTATAGGAAACCTGGATTTGCAAGCCATTGTAATAGATTATTCAATTAATTTCATAAATGAATAAAAAATGTTATTAAGATTATTGATAGTCATTTTAAAAATCAATATAAATTTATAATCAGGTCTTATTTAAATTAGTTGTTTAGTTGTTTAGCTTATTTGTTAATTAATTAATTATTATTTCTGCAGATAGTTTATATATCAGAATCGGTGGCACTGAAACAAATTTTAAACAATTGTACATTAGAAAATCTGTGCAGATTTGAATTAAATCGAACTCTTATTTCTTTGTAACAACTATTGCTCGAAATATGAGTTTTTATATAAATCATTTATTTTATCACCCCAAGCAAAACTTTATTTTTCACTTTTATCTATAGTTTTTTAGCGCACAAATATTTGATCTTTCTTTCTAAAACCTTGTGTTTTTTTGCAGATATTTTAATGTAGACTTTCCCAAGCAAGTAATAACTTTTTCTATAAAGAACTGTTAGCTATTAAACAGCCCTCGCAAATTGCAGCAACATGAGTTATTTTTGGTTAGTTTTACATTGATTTGGAAAGTCTTTAAGTAGAGGGAAATGAAGTTGCAAAGAAGTGGAAACGATTTATTTTTGGGCTGACAAAGCAGCTCAAGTGTTTGGCTAGTTGCACGTTGTTGTTGTAGTTGTTGTTGTTGTTGTTGTTGTTGTTGTTGTTGTTGTTGTTGTGTGTGTATGCAAATTATTGTGCACACACACAGACACAACACAGTGTTTGCCTTTTGGCGAGCTGTGCATGCAATATTTTCTCGTGTTGTATGTTTACTCTTTTCGCTTTTATTTAATGTCCATGTTGCCAGGGCCCAGGCCTCTTGTGGCACTTGTTGTTGTTGTTGCTGTTGTTGCAAGCACTTGTTGTTGTTGTTGCTGCATTTGCTTGTTGCGTTTACAGCAAAATTCTAAACAAATTGCTTCCGCACCTGCAGCTAAGAAAATCAATGCAGAATATAAAATCCACAAGGCAAGACTGAGACCCAGACAGAGCTAAGGCAATATATATATACATATTATATATATATATATATATATATATATATATAGTTGATCTCTTTGTATGGTCATAATAAAATGCATTGTGGCACATGGGAAAAGAGCTGCAACAGCTTCTTGCCACACCAAGAAGCACATAAATAAATATATATTTCCCAGGCCCACAAAAAAAGTGTGTTTTAGTTTTTTTTGTTGCCAGAGAATCGTTAGGTAGAGCATATCATATCATATCATAATCCTGACAATGGAACTTTTTAACTAAATATTTACAAAAGAAAGGGTAAGTGCGACCAAACATACAAATTTTATATTTTTCTATTTTTTTTTCATTTCATTTTTCTTTTCTTTTTCCATTTTCATTTTTTAAGTGCGCTGCGCGTCCCTTTAGGCGCTAACAAAATTACGTGGAAAGGCAGCAGGCTCAAAAAAAAAAAAAAAATAAAACAAAAAAAAAATAGAAATTTACGACGATCGGCATTTGGATTTGAATTTATGAAAAACCTTCTTTCTTTTCGTTTTTTTTTTGTTTTTTTTTCTTTACACCTGAAAAATCTTTATGAGATGCTTAACTGCATTTCTTGGGAGACAGCGCGAGCTGCGTTCCTTGTTAACATATGCTCGGAAAAGAAGAAAGAGATACAAAGTTGATATGCTAAAGATTCCGAAAAAAACCAAAAAAAAACAAAAAACTTAGGCAACGAACTTGCTCAAAGATTTGATAAGCATGCTGGGAATAGGCAAAAAAAAAAAGATTTAAAAAAAAAAATATATATATATTTTTAGTTCTCTGCTGACTCAGATCTTAACTTGACTGCTGGCGGCATTTGTAGCCAATTCATTTTAACGATTTACTGATTAATTTAACAAACTGGTCAATGATTCTGTGTCGTTTTGGTTCCACATTGACATTGACGAAGTGCAGAACTTTGTCTGGCTTTGGCGTATTGTTTCAAAAAAAATAAGCGTATATAAATATTGATACTCTTAAAATTGTGTTACAAAACTGTGTGAAGAAGTTAAAGAGGCGTAGTCTAATCCTATAAAGAGTTAGAGTTCACATAGTCATATCTAAATGTCAATTTCTTTTCTTTGTCTAAGAGATATCGTTGTAAAATTAAACATGAAAGTTTACTTTTGCGGTGGGTAAATTGGATTAATTATCATACAGTTGCCATAGTAAAAATCGGGTGAAAAATTAGTTATTCTATAAATAGATTATATGATAAAAAAAAAAATAAAAAAAAAAAAAGTTCTATAAATAACTATAAAAATTATCAAAATTCTTCAAATGACCGAGTTATGGTTGTTTTAATGATATCAGGATTTTCGGCAAAAAGGAGTGGACTACTTTGGCAAAAATAAAAAATAAAATATATAAAAAAATGTTCTTATTTATTTATGTATTATTTATATGCACAAAAAAACTCGAATTCCTTTAATTGACTGAATAATGAACGCTCTTGTAATTTCGGCATATTTACATTTTATGACTTGGCTTGGAATTAAGTATATTTTGGTGGAAAAAATAAAAATACAAAAAAAAAGTTTTAAAAATATTTTTTTTTAATGGTCAAAAAAATAATTTTTAAATTTTTTTTCTTTGTTCTAAATACATTAAATTTGTCCAAATGGCCGTTTAAATTGATTTATTGATTCATTAATTTTTTGTGATTTAGCAGAACTATATTTTTATTAAAAAAAAATAAAGAAAATGGCCGTTTAATTTGATTTAATGATTTTTAATTTTTTTATGTTTTAGCAAAACTATTTATGTATTAGCAAAACTATTTTTTTATTAAAAAAAAAAAAATTAAATAAAAACATTTTTTTTCTATTGATAGATGTTAAACCTGACATATTAAATTACAATACTATTTATAATTTACCAAAGTTTTTATTTTGGGATTGAACGTAGTTTTCTACTCCGAATAGTTGTATAATTTTATTTCATTATTTTTTTTAGATATTTAGTTAATTAGTAAAATTTATTTATCTATTTATAATACTGTTTTAATATTGTTTGATTTACTAAAATTTGTAATGCAATGTAGTTAAATTTTATATTAAACTAAATATCAATTTTTTTTTTTAATGTAAATTTTATTTATATAAATTAATTTACTGGTTATTTATTTTCTGGTTCAAAGAATTTTTCTGATTCACAAAAACATACTTTATTTATTTTAATTTTATTAAATTTTATATTAAAATAATTCGTTTTTTTTTTAAGTATAATTTATTTATATAATATTAAATTACTTGTTATTTATTTTCTGGTTTAAAATATTTTTCTGTTTTCACAAAAAAAACACTCTATTTAATTTAATTTTATTTCATTTTAATTTTATATTAAACTATATTATTATTTTTTTTTCTTAAATGTATATTTTATTTTTATAGTAATATTAAATTTCTGGCTATTTAGTTCCTGGCTTAAAGATTTTTTTTTGTTTTCGCAAAAAACACAATTTATATATTTTATTTTTATATTAAAATAAATTGTTTTTTTTTAAGTATATTTTATATAAATTTTAAATAAAATATTAAATTTCTGGCCATTTATATTCTGCTTTAAAGAATTTCTTTGTTGTCACAAAAAACACATTTTTAGTACTAAATTAAAATTTAATATTTTATTATTTTATTTTATAGTAGTTTGGGCAATTCTTTGCAAAATCTAATTACTGATTATATGGCTGCTATAGCACAAATACTTTAAAAATTTAATTTTTATTATTTAGTGCGCTTTATAGCGCTGCCAGAGTATAAAATCTTCGACACTTTAAAGTAAACTTTTTTTTAGGTGTTTTTCAAGCCGCGGCTTTCCCCAATATTCTAAACATTTCAGTTTCGCTTCATCGTCTTCTTTTTAACTTATTTGTGTGAGCTATCTCTCTGACCTTAACTCTATGTCGAACCTGTTCTTGTCTGTCTATTTACATTATTTGAAATCTTTATGGCCGAATCAGGTGAAGTGAGTTGATTGATTGCGCTAATTTATAACGACAATGGGTCAGATCGCACATGGACCTTTGAGCTGTTGCCCTGCTGTTGTTGTTACTGTCTGACGGACTGACGGACTGACTGACGGACTGACTGACGGACTGACTGACGGACTGACTGACGGATTGACTGCTGCTGCCAGACTGTTGGAATCCATTAAACATCGCCCTTGCCTTTGCCTTTGCCTTTGCCTTTGCCTGCTGTGGCTGCCACTGATGATGATGATGCTGCTGCTGGGGCGCTGATGAATGAATCTTTTCAATTTTTCGAAATTTTTTTTTAAACGAATTTGTCAAAAAAAATAACATAAACTCTGAAGAAGGGCGAGTGAAAAGCAAATCCTATGCAAAACTAATGAAATTCATGTTCGTTGCCTAAGTCTTTTGTTTTTTCCATGCACTTTCTGTCTCTCTCTCTCTCTCTCTCTCTCTCTCCCTCTTTTGTTGACCTTGCTTATGGCGCCTTGCTCTAGCAGCTGGCTAAGTTAATTGCTTATGATTGAATTATAAATATATATGCAGTGCCAGCATCCATAAGCCCTGCCTCAACTAATGTGCCACATAATCAGCTGCCGTCTGACCAAAAAAAAAACCAAAAAAAAAAAATTCAAACATGCGCCCAAAAAAACCTTAAAAAAAATCTAAAAAAAAAAACAGACTTGGGCTTCATAGGAAAAAATAAAAGCAACAGTCCGAGATCATACGAAGATTCAAATAATAAATTATAAGCCTACAAGCCTACAACTGCACTGAATGCAGCAGACGAACATTTGTTTGTATAGAAATTGTTTAAGCAGACCAACAACAAGAAAACAACAACAAATCTTCGGAGACAAGCTTTAACACCTTGGCACACCATAGTCAAACATTTGTTCAGAGCAACAACAAGACAAGTTTCCAGCCTGCACTCTGATACTTTTTTTTTTTTGGATTTTTTTGATTTTTTATTTTTTGTTCGTTTCAGTATAAACAAGGCAGACAACAACAAATTAACAAACACCTGAAAGGTAAAACCGAAAAAAATCAACGAATCATGCGGAACTCTCAATGCGGGCTCTGAGCTGGCTGGCGAGCCCATTTTCCAATAATTAAAAGCTGCAGCCATCAAATGAACACCAAAAAAATATCTGAAGAAAAAAAATTCAGATTGACTTTAAAATCAAGTTCGAATTAGTTGTAGAGGGGCGTGGCAAAAGCCTACCCACAGAGCGCACTGTGGGCGAAATCATTTAGAAGCGGAACATGTAAGAAAAGTTATTTGAGAATAATTAAATAAATTAATTCTTATTGAATTAATTACAGTTTTTTTAATGTTTAAAATACTACAGCAGTAACAAAAAAAATAAAAATAATTATTAAAGTTTGCTTAACTTATTTAAAATCGTAAGCTTAAGTATTTAAAATTTATTTAAATTTATTTTTTACTTTCACATTTTTTAGCTGTTTGCCAAGCGAATATATTACTTATAAGTATAAAAGTTATTAGAGTATAATTAAAGAAATATATTCTTATTGAAGTGCAAGAATTAATTGCAGTTTTTTTTAATGTATAAAATACAGCACTAACAAAAAAAATATAAATAAATAAAGTTTAAAGCTTAGATATTTAATTTCTTCATTTTGTCAACAGCTTTTCTAGCGAATATTTAAGTTTTTTTTTAAGTTTAAAATAAAGCTTTATTAAACCAAAAAAAAAACCATAAAAATAAAATATTTTTAAATACATATATAATTTGTTGCACTAATTTAAGTTTAAGTATTTAAAATCTAGTTAATGCTATTTTTTTCTACTAAATTTTTTAGCTCTTTTTCGAGCAAATATTTCCTTTTTTTTAGTAAATATTATATAGCTTGTGCTTAAGCCAATTTATCTAATTATTCATGAGTAAATTTAATTAAATAATTAATTCATACATTCACTTATCATTCAAATACGTTTAAATATATTTTTTAATTAAATATTATTTCACTAAATATTGGCCAAGCGTTTTGTTATATTTTTAAAATAATTTTATCACTTATTTGCTCCTAAAAACTTAATATTGCATTCTAAAATATTTTTTGAACTTTAATTTCATGATTTTTTATAGTTTCCTGTCTCACATTCATACTAAAAATTTAACTTTACCTTTTAAATTTTTATTTAACATTCATTTCATTAAATAATATGGTTTAATATTTTATTTCAGTTTTATTTTATTCTTTTTAATAAATATGCTTTATCTTCTTCAACCGTTTAATCATAACTAATATTAAATTTATGCCGAATTTTTGCACTATGAAATAGTGACAGCAAATGGTTTTTTTTATCGTTTTTAATAGCTACAGAGTAGTACAAAGTAATTTAATCAGACTTTTTCCCTCCCAAAATTAGCTTGAGACTTTTATTAACTTTTATTAAAAATTCAATGATAATATATTTGTTTGTTTAAATTGACATTTATATAAATTTACTTAAATTAAATATCAAACCAATATTAGCATTGCATAATTTTTGATTGACGAGGTTTCTTTAATTATATAAATATATTGAATATAATTTTATCTATTGCACTTGTAAATAAAACAATATCAAACAATGGTTCAATTCCCGATTTTCTTAACTTTAAAAGTTATTTGTATAGCTTAGATACATCTGTGCGAATATGTTTGAAATGTCATACGAAAAACAGTTTTATTTTCCTTACTTCACCTTTACCAAATATCTATAACAATTTTTTGCATTTTTATGTTAATTTTTGTACTTTTTGTTACTATTAAATTTTTATTTAAGAACAATTTTTGTAAATTTGAATAACAAGATATTTTATTCTAAGCTGCATATCTAGCTTAAATTTAATAAACATAAAATTATTTTAGTTCATATTTACAAGGTTTCTGTATAATTACAAACATTCTAAAATTGCTGAAATATTCTTTGCACTTTATAATTTTAAGATTATTCAATGATTTTTCCTAACTAATTATTCACATATCTAACTTAAAATCTAAGAACAGTTCAATACTTGTTTACCGCATTTTTTCATCTATAATTACACATATCATTTCTGATCTCATGTGTCGATTAAAAAGAGAAAAAAAAATACAAAAAGTTACTGAACTCACAATATATAAGAGACCTCCCGCAGCTGGATTAATGTAAGTGTTTTTTGGTATTGTAATCATTGATCATGGATCAGTATTAACATCAGTTTAATTAGCTCTTTGGGGTCGCACCCCAATCCCAATCATGCCAAGCTGTTGACCTTCAAAGTGTTGAAGCAAATTACAATCAACTCAACTGCCATAATCTGCATAATAAGAATTTATGATTGCTTTTGATAGATTTTTCTATTTTTTTCTATTTTTTTTTAGTCTTTGGAAAATATATGTATTTCAACATTTTCTGTTTTTTAACGGCGCCAGGGCGACAAATGCCACTTAATTGCCAACTGACAGTCGGCAAAGTCGGCAAAGTTTGCTTTTCTAATGCATGTTAGCGCTTGTTATTCAACAACATATTTAAAAACACTTTAAAGTCGCGTTCTCACAGAATCTGTAATAGTTTTTGTTTTTTTTTTTATTTATTTTCCAGAATATAACTTAACTCTGTTCAATGTCGTTTGGCGCCGCTGTGCTGTGGCCCATTCTCATAGTTTTTTTTTTCCTTGATGTTGTGTTCTCATTCTTAAATTTGCGTGGGCGATCCTGCAGTTGCTGTCGCCATACTTTGGGACTTTTAAAACTTTTTGTTAGCATAAAATATAGCTAATGAAAAGGCAGTTAAAATGTGGTTTTCATTACTATAAAATTTATATATATTTTTTTTATAAGTTGATACAATATTGTACTACAAATGCTTGGTAGTTTAGCAGAGTATTGCTAGATAATAAATAACTTAATTTTTTACAGATGAAAAATGCGACGCTAGAATAATTTTAAAAAAAATATATATATATATATATATATATATATATATTGGTTTATACAAGGACAGAGTTATTTAATTTTAATTCAATTTAATCTACATTTTGTTGTTGAAGCAACTGCTACAGGAGTAAAATATTAAATATTAAAAAAATATTTATGGGATTCTTTTGATACTGAAATGTAAGTCACGAATTTGATATCGATAGTCACAATATACTAATTATGAAGGCTGCTTCTTGACAATAAAATATATAAAAAAAAATAAATAAAAAGAGAAACATATATAACATATATAGTACAGCAACATCCTCTGTCTAAGCTGATATATATCTCAACCGAATTTCTTTATATACAGTTAAAAGCTTAACAAGAAAAGATTTTTTATCAATTTTTTTTTTTAATTTTTTGCGCACATTTTTTATGCAAATAAGCGTAGACTAAATGTTCAGTATACTTTTATACATAATAGGCCACTATATTATACCATAATAAACAATATAACGCACTCACTCAGGAAAACTTTTATTTATTTGGGCCAAAAAAAGACCCTTTGAATTAGAAAATCCAGGAAGACTTTAAATTATAGTTAAATGAAATGAAACTAGTACAACATCAATGCGTACCGAAAATTATTGCTTAGTAAAATAAAGATATAATTAAACTTTATTTATAGTTTAAATATATCACAATCTAATAATTATTATTTTAATTTATATATACATACTTAATAATTAAAATAAAAATTACCATCGATTATAATTATTAGAAAAATATTATCTTGTAATGTTTAAAAATATAAATATTAAAAGTTTAAGTAAATTTTCAATTGTGAATATTTTTTACATTCTATTAAAATAGTATATTATTAATTTCAGCTTTTATTAGTTTTGACTTCCAAAATGATAGCACAATTTTATTCAAATATTAAAAAAATTTTTTATTTAATATTTTTTACTGTACTTTTGTTGTTTTATATAATAAATATACAATATTGCAAAGCACCATCTCTGTATGCTGATATATTGCAATCATAATTTTATTATTTCGATAATGCTTCGAATACTTGAAAATTGCTTTTAAAATGAACTCCTATAATTATCCTTATATTATATTAATCCCATTATACTACCGACTAAAGATATATGTATATATATAAAGCACACCTAATTCTAATCACATTTCCTAAATTTACTTAAATAATTACGATTCAAAATAATAATTATAATAAAATAAAAAATATTTGAATAAAAATAAAATAGTATGTACAAAAATAAATCATTGTATTATCATTAAAAATATAATTGAACAATTGTAATCATTATTTTGAATACCGACAAATCAATATTCTTTGCATAGAAAATCTGTTACATTTAATGACAAATATTTTGAAACATTTTATTATCATATATTTATTTTTAAACAAAATATTTTATTCCGTCGGGAAGCAAATTATCAAGTATTTTCTAGCCCTAAAAATTTCTGTATTTAATATTTGTTATTTTATTTATTTCAGCCTTTATATTCTTCGTTTTTTTTTGTTTAAATCTTCCACAGTGCCTTGTTTGCTTTGCCCAGACAATATATGTATATATTTATTCTAATTGTTGTTGTTGCTGTTGTTTTTGTTGTTGTTATTATTGTTGTTGTAATATTGCATGCAAATGTCTGAAACTGTTTAATATAACAACCTTCAAACGATGTTTTAATAATTATCAAGCAGCCAGATCAAATGCGCGCAATGGGAACTGCATCTGAAGTGTGTCAATAAATGTATTTTGTATCTTATAAATAGACATATTTCTGGTTATTAAAAGATACTCTATGTGTGCAATCGCATCTTCTACAAGTATAGTGTATATATATTGTATATTTATTGAAAAGCTGTTGATGGCCAGACTATTGTCATTGTGTTAACTTTCATTAGCTTTCTAATGTTTGTTGTGGCTCTCTTTGGGATTTTGGGATCTGTTCGGTTTGGGTTTAGAGTTTTCATTTTACTGTCACTCAAATCTTTATATATATATATATAGAAGATTTTCTTTCTCTTTAATTTTGTTGCTTTGAGTTCTGCTTACGGTTGTTTACCTACCACTCTCTCCCCGTCCAGCCTCTGCTTCAACAAAACGTCTATTGTAAATATTTTTCCATTATTTTCCATTAGTTTTCACTCGTTTGTTACATTCCCCGATTACTGTTGTTGTTGTTTGATGTTTGTTGTTGTTGTTGTTGTTGTTTGGTGTTGGCGTTGTTGTTACACAGGTTGCTCAGTGTTGTTGTTGTTGTTGTTCTTGTTGTTCTTTTGCTGTTTGGGCATATATTGGTTATTATCTTTGAAGCGCATCGGCTTTGGTGCGTTGCCGATGCCTCCGTCCTCAAATGTTGTTTTTGAATACTCTTCACACAGGGCATTATAATTTTGTTAATCAATGAGTAAAGCATGGAAAAAATACTAGTCTGTCTTTTATAAATATTTTCTGATCCGCATCTTTAAAAAAAACAAGTTCTCTGCCCTTTTCTTTAATGAAACTTGGCTCAAAACCTTCATTTTTCTGCAGTCGGTAAATAATAATAATAATTCTGCTATTTTACTAAAATAATCAAAAAATATAAAAAAAATTTTTAAATCATGAAATTTACACTATAAAACTAATCAAACCAATAAAATAATAATTTTTTTTTAAGTAAATTTCATATAAAATTATGAAAGATTAATAGAGTAAATAATAAACTACAATTTTCTTTACTTTTTCGAATTTACGAATTTATTTTTTTATAAACTAAATTTTTTAAAGTTCAGACTTACAGTTCACATTAAAAAATAGTTCATTATTTAATTGTTGTATGAATAACTTTGGAATCGTAAAACATATGGGCATATCCATTGTGTCGTTAAGTTACGGTCGTACGACTAAATGTGAAAAAGTAAAATAAAAAAAAAAAAGAAAATACATTAAAATATAAATATTATTAACGAATTTTACCATTTCTAAATTTTCCTTATGTTGAATTTTTTTTGTAATAAAAAAAACTATCTTATAGTTGTCAATGAAATTTATATATGATTAAATTTACTTTCCAAATTTTTGTTATAATCGAAAGACTTGCAGACTGTGGGCAAACGGTTAGCATTAATTTTTTTATGTTGTATATTTAATTTTAATTTCAGAATTTATTAATTTGTTTTTTTTTTCATTTAAATTTTTATTTAATTTGTTAAGTTTCTATTTATTTTGTTATATTTTCTACTTAATTTAAATTTCAAAATTCAGTTTCAATTCAATTTTTTTTTAAATTTTGATTTAAATTTGATTTCTTTAGTTTTGATTTTTTTAACTTGAGTATTTAACCTTTATTTCAGAATTTATTAATTCGCTTTTTCATTTAATTTTTAATTTGATTTCGTTAGCTTTGATTATTTTTATCTTTTGTATTTAATATAATTTTAAAAATTTATCAACTCTTTTTATTTAATTTTATATTTTATATATTTTTTTTACTAAGCTTATATATATTATATTTCTAATTTATATATTTCAATTTCTAAATTTATTAATTAATTTTTTTGTTGCTGAAAATTTTGTTTTAATATGTTTATTTATTTATTATTATTATTTATTATATTATATATTATTATATATTATATTATATATATTATTATATATTATTATTTTTATTAAGTTCTTATATGATTTTTAAACATTTTATTTACTTAATTTTAACATATAGCCATAGCAAAAATTTCAGAAAAATTGTGAAAATGTTAGCATTTATTTATTTTTATTTTATTTAAATTTTCAAATCTAATTTTTATTTTTTTTATATTGTTTTAATTTGTTTATTATTTCTTTAGAAATTTTATTTATGCTTTTTATATTTATTTTCTCAATTTGTAAGAGAAAAAGGGTATATAATTTGGTATATAATATTTCCTTTTTTTTTTTTGCTGTTGTGGTTGTCGTTGTCGCCTGTGCGTATTTGGCCAGTTGACTGGGCGCGTGAGTGACGGAATGATGTTACCCAAAACCAGTTTCATTGACAATTATATATATATATATATATTTATATATATACACACACACAGGCACACACACAGGACAGATCTGGCTGCAGCCACAGACATAGCCGCTCATTATGCCAGTGTCGCGCTCGTTGATCAAACTTTGTTGCAACAACAGCAACAACAACAACAACAATTGACGGCGGCTTCTTCTCAGTGTATTTGTTGTTGTTTTTTGTATTTTTGTATTTTTTTTGGTGTTTCGCTTTGATGGATGACTGACAAAGGCAGAGCAGAGCGTCCCAAGCGTCTCTGTTCGACTCAATCAAGCATACGCAATGTGTGTCGGGTCTGTCTGTCTGTTTGTCTGTCTGTTTGTCTGTCTGTCTGTCTGTTTTGTCGCTCGTCTGCCTGTTTATTTGTCTTGTTTGATTTGAGTGCACACACAACTGTCATTGTCGCTGTCAAATCGCATTAATATCACTGAGCTGTCAAATTACAGCCAACCGCAGCCAAATGTTTGCCCAATGATCAGCCACAGTCTGTCTTTGTCTAACTATCGCTGTCTCTTTCTGTCTTACAGTTTGCTTACTCACTCACTTGCCCACTTGTTAACTCAATTAAAATGTTATTCATGTTGAAGGCTGCGAACGTGGCTCAATTTCGGGTTTCCACTAAAAAGCCATCATTAGGGCCTGAAGAGGCGCCAGGCGTTTGGCGCGTCCAATTACCAACAAATAAACAGCAAATTATTCGCTACTGCGCAGCAGCAGCAGCAGCAGCCTCAACAGCCTCTGCTGCCTCAGTTGCCTCAGCTTGTTTAATGGTAATCAGCCCAAAATTACGCGACTCTGATTGGTCTATTTGACAAACGTGCTGAAACGTGTCTGGCTCTGCATTGTTGTTGCTTCTCGAGTTTTTTTTTTATGTTTTTTTTTGGCTAATGGCTTTTGACTGTCTTCAAAAAACTGCGGCTGCTGTCTTTTTGGGTAGCCATCTTTTGGCTAAATGGGAGGGCCACACGGCGACAGGCGTATCAAGCAGCTGCTATTAGCGCAAGTTTGTGTCCTAAGTCTTTTGTTTTACATGCTAAAAACTATAGCTGCTTTAATCTAACATTATTTCATAGGTATATATCATGACTTATATTTATAGGTTTATATTACTAATTATATTATCATACTAGATTGTCGTCATTTCCCGCTTCCGTTCCAAAAAATATAAAATAGCTAAAAATTAAATTGATTATATTGCTACAATGTAATTAAGATTCCGTAGCCTACTGCGCCATCTGATAACCTCCTGCTGAGTTTTTCATATTTAATTTTAAAATGCATTTTTCAACCACTTTACGATATATTTTTAATAAAATTTTTTCAAAGTGCCAACCTATGATATAATAGGAAGCTAATGCCACAAAATTCAGATTTCTAGCATCTACCGTTTGACATGACGGAGTCAGTTATATAACAGTATATATATAAGTAAATTATATTTTCTTTACAAAATACATATGATTTTTCATATAAAAAATGCTTTTTCAACTCTTATTTGTCAAAGCTGTCTCGTTTTCTAGGCAAAGTAGCCAAGTATTTAAGCGTTGTTTTAGCTTTAAATTAAATTTACATTTAATACTAAAAAAAACATTATTTTTTCGATTTTATTAGTTTTTTCGTATTTTCAGATTTCCATAACTTTCTTAAAATTTACAAGATTTTTTATCGGGATATCCTACTTATCATGTTTTGCCTCTGGATTAATTTGTTATTCAAATCTGAAAATAAAACTCTTTCGACTTCTTTTTTTGCATCCATTTCAACTCGAAGTAACTAAGTATTTAAGTGTAATTTTATTTTAAAATTAATTTTAAATGTAATATTGAGAAATAAGTTAATTTGGTTTCTATTAGCTTTTTCCTATTTCGGATTTTTCATATAAAACTTTTTTCCAAGACCTTTGAACCTCATAATTTTGTCAAAATTTATCACATGTCTTTTCAGAATATCTGGTTTTGTCAAATTTTTGGCATTTAGATTAATTTGCTATTAAAATCTGCAAAATAAAGTTTTTCGATATTTTTAGGTTTCTTTTGCCATTTGATTTCTAAAAAAAATTAAAATGTATCTTTGGCTGTTTTTTAAAACTTAGCCGATTTTTAAGCGGTATAACGATTTGTTAATGTCAATGTCAATATTGATAAAGAGTTCCATTCTTGAAGATAATTTTTTATCGATCATTTTTACCTTTCTTCCTAACCCTAACCTCTTGCAAATTATGAAAAAATGTGGCTATCAAAATTGCCATATAAAAGCAAAATGCTTGGGTTATGCTCTTCCCAGGATTTTAGGTCTTCTGACAAATCTAAGATTAACCGGCAAAATTTTATTTTGTATTGATAAATGTATTAGCATTTAAATTGCTTATCGTTTTAAAAAAATTTAATTTTTACTGATTTTTTTTTCTGCGTTATTACAACTGCAAATTTAAATATTTAAATTAATAGCATTTTTTCTTATTTTATTTAAATTAATTATTCCATAAATCATATTAAAAAATTAAATTTTTACTTATTTTCTTCTTTCTCTTCGATTTTACAACTGTAATTTTAACTTTTTAAATAAATTGTATATTGTTTTTTTTATTTTAATTTAATTATTCTATAAATAATTTTTGCTGACCAGGAAAGATCAATCAAAGAAATAGCTTTAGTTTTCACACAGCTATGACTGTTGAGAATTTAGTTAGATAATTTTTTTTATGGAAATAAAATTTACCCTTTATCAACTCCCAAACAAAGCGATTTCTAAATATCTTGTTGAAAACATGATTAATTTTCTAAATTGACTATCGTTTTTTATTTTAATGTTTATTAACTAAATTTCGGGAATGGCAAAGCCAATCGTATATCGAGCCTTTAATTATTTGTTTTTTTTTCGCCTTTCGACTACAAAATGTTGTTGTCTAATGAATATTGCCAATTAGTTGTGTGTAATTTTATTCGTACTTGCAGCTATAACTGATTAGTATTGTGGGCGCAGTTTAAGCACACATTTAATTACTTAATTAATGTGGTGATAAAAATCACGCAAATTGCAAAACGATAGCATCGCAATTATGTTTTCTCTGTCTATCTGTGGAAAACTATTGAAAACAGGACAAAACTAAATTTATGATGCCCAAGACAAATGGGGTGAAAAAAAAAAAACAAAATACTGAGCATTCCAAAATGCGCTGTAAAGTCATAAAAATTGCCAACTAAAGTGTTGGTATTTTTTTTTATTTTTTTTGTATTTTTTTTTTAGCTTTTTTGTAGCCTAGGCAATTAAAGAACACACATAACATTTGCTCACTGACTTTCTGGCCTTTTTGGGTTGAAAAAGGTGTCGAAAGCTTACAAATTACAACAGCTGCATTCTCTGGTTGATTCCTTTTTGCTTTTTAATAGCCAAAGAGTGTGCGCCCCCCAAAATAGTCTGTTCCAATCTCAGGTTTTCAATGCCCTGATGCCCCGACTGCAATAAATCTTTTAACGACAGTTCATCGTATATTTTGACTGTTTGTTTCTTTTGCACTTGATGCATTGACTTTAACTTTAACTTTAACTTGGACTTTAACATCAACTTGGTCTTGGTCTTGGTCTTCGTCTTGGCCTGTCTGTCAGTTCATTAGAATTGTAAAATGAGAGCAGCCGAGTGCAATGCGTGGCTAATCTTGCGCATCCAAATCAAAATCTTCGACAGCTTCGACCCATGCCCATATCTGGCAAGGCGTTGCCCCAGTTACAAAACCAGAAAACTCCAAAAAAAAAACAACCAAAAATACAAACTTCAGAGCTAGATAGTTTGTTCTTCATCAAATTATGCTAATCAGCTTTGGGTTTTAGTTTTTTCTTTTTTTTCTTTTTTTTTTTTTGGGTACTGTGATTAATTGCATCAGCAGGCTGCATCTGCTTTCCTGTCAATTTATTTTTTTGGGTTAAAATACTCTTTCTGGAGGGTTTTATTATTTTGTTGGGAAATGTGTTAGGCATAAATATCACGATTTTTTATATATCTTTATATAGTATATTGGAGCATTTATTTAGCTTTGAAAACACATTATAAAAACTTCAAACATATATATGCTTCTCTGCGCTGCAGGCATTATATATATGCCGAAATATGCTCGGATCGATTCACATTATATATATATATATAATTTTATAGCTGTAATAACAACGATCGCACAAAACTTCAGCTTATTGTTTTATAAAAATTCGTGGTTCAATTATACCATATCAATATATAATTTATAATATAATTTTGTGTATAATTTTACAAATATATATATAAATATAATTTTTTATTCTATTATTTTATTTTATTTAACAACATTTTTATCACAATCAAGCACAATATTTTTTTAGCTGCCATGGAAATAATTTTTCCAAAATTCAGTTATTATATGGGAATCTATTATTGTTTTTTTAAACATATCTAGACAATACTCAGAAATTGATAACTTATATTATGCCTTGATCAAGTTTTCATTTAAATTTAAAAAAAACATTAAATATTTGTCTAGAATTTATTGTAAATTTTAAAAAAAAATGGAGTTAATTATATAAATAACTAAAGGTTTCCAGATCAACTTTTATTTTTTGAAGCTCTATACAAATGAATTAAATTTAAATACATTATTTGATAGCTGTATCATATAGCTGTCGTGTTAAAGCTCTGCTTCGAATAAATATTTTTATAAATAACATAATAAAAAAATTACCTTTCATTTAGTCTTAAAACCTAATAAATTGAATTAACAAAAAAAAAAAAAAAAAATTTTTTTTTTTAATTACAATTTTTTTTGCAGATCTAACTAATATTTATTAAAGATTAATAGAACAAAATATTTTTAGAATTGTATACAAATTATTTAATTAAAAGTTGATAACAATATTATACAGCTGTGGTATTAAAAAGCATGTTTTTAATAAAGTTTTTGTAAATATTTAAAATTAAAAAAAATACTTTATTTACTTATTTTATAAAAAAAAAAACACTTTATACTTATTTACCCAATTGCAAAATATAGAAACAATGTCAATATTAAAAGGGGCCTACATATGTATACAAAAAGAAAAATACTTTCATTTTCATATTTTTACTAACTTTCCTGATAATGTACCGAAGAATGAAGACAATTGTAGTTAAATAAAAAAGATTATTAATTATTTTTTAAATTGCAAAACAAAGGCCTTTTGGATTGGTTGCAAAATCATGATTATAAATAATATGAATTATAATATTAATATTTTTTTAAGTCTAACACAATTTTTTTTTTAATTTAATTTTTAGCTTATTCAGCTGCCTCTATTAAATATACTCTCTTGGATTACATTTTTGTAAATGTTTTATTTACATTTTCAATTAGAGTATTTAAACTTCGTTATAACAAAAATAACATTTTAATTTTATTTTTGTTTTATTTGTTTATTCTGTTGCACTGACAAAGGCGTCAGAGCTGCATAGATAAAACTGAGTTAGTTCTATTTACAATATTTATTTGTTAGCCTTGTTAGCATTTTGGACATTTTGAGCGGCGACACTCGGCCTAAGATGCTCTCTGTGTTATATTTAATATTTTGTTTTATGTTTGTCTGCGATAAGCTAATTCTAATTCCTTTAGCGGCCTAATGTGTTTATAATTAACATGCGGGTTAACTGACTAAGACAACAGGCAACACGAACTTGGACAGCGTATAGAGGGGGGGCGTGGCAGCGCTAACAACAACACACGCCTCTTTACACAACTTGCAACAACAACAACAACAACAAATTGCAGCATCAACAACTTCTAGTCAAACAGTAGCCAAACGCTTTGTTGTTGGTGTTTGATTACAATTTGCGCACTGATCGCTAAAAAAAAAATAAATAAAAAAAAAATTCATAAAAAAATATTTTTTTACCAACAATTTTTTTTTTATTTTTTGTTCGGTTCTTATGGTCACGTCGACTTGTCTTACACTTGCGTGAACATGCCCCAACACATTGCCAAACCCCTTTAGCCAACCTTGCCCCCATCTTAGCCCGAACCCTCCCCTTTGGAGCACACCAATTGCAACGCCAAGTCTTGGCCCCAACTTTGACTTGGTTTTTTCTTTATTTTTTTTTACATTTTTTTTGAACGCGTGTAAACGCAGTAGCAACATGTTTGCTTCACGATTAGCATTTGAAACGTGTACAATTTTTATCGATGTTCATAAGATTCTACAGCATACACACATATATAAATATATATATATACATATATCTATGTTTGTGCTATTAAATTTAACAACATTTTTTATATTGTAATATGATTTTTAATAGAACATTGTTAACTTGTCTGTTAAATAACATTTAACACATTTGACTTGAACATAATTATTTTTAGAGAAAAAAAAACCTTTTGTTTTTTTTTAATTTTTGCTTATTTTTCTTATAATATTTATTATGGTATTGCAAGCGTCAAGGCCATAAAATAACAGTGTAAAACGAAAAAAATTATATTAAATTATAACAATTTTAAATAAATTTTAAAATAATTATTTTCAGAAAGAATAGAATGCTAGCATTTGCAAAGAAATATTATTTTTTTTTTTTTTTTAATTTTTTTTTTTTAAATTTTTGCTCATTATTTATTCCCAAATACTAAAAAATTAAAATAAATAAATAAAAATTTTGAAAAATATTAAAATTCAGCAACTTGTTGAGTAGAACAACGATATAAGAGAAATATAATTAAATTAATTAAAATAACAGTGTAAAGCGGGAAAAATTAAACAAAACAATTTAAATTAATAAAAAAAATAAATATTTTCGGAAAGAAAATCATTTTATTATTTTTTTAGAATTTTTATTTCTGAATAAAATGAAAATTTTTAAAAATATTAAAAATTATCAAATAGCTTAGTAAAACAACAATATAACGATTGGAAACATTAAAAGGGAATTATAAAAAATAGTAATAAAATTAATAAATACTAAGTAATAATAGTTTAAAATTGCCTTTAACAATTTCTGTACTTTTTTTTATTATTAATTTATTTATGATTTTTATTAATTTCCTATACCTTGACTTTGACATTTGATGAACAACTTCTTTAGCTGAAACTAATAATTAAATATAAATAAAATCCATAATACAACATTTTCATTACTAAGCCAATTTTTATTTAATTTATTAAATTCATTTAAAGTAAATCAGATTCGCCAAAGCGTTTTATTTCGCTTATTTAATACACACAACGGCATTGAACTTTGCCCTTAACATAATGATCATTTTAAATGAAATTATTTTTTTAGCAGACAAGCCAAAAGGAAAAACCTTAAAATCAAAGCTTCAAAAAAAAAGTCACGAATTTAGCTATATTTGTGGTCGACACCAAATGAAATAGATAAAAATAAAACATAATGTTGACCCGCTTGGCATTAGGACCAGACAATCCAGTTGTAGTTGTTGGCCAGGCCAACAGCGAAATAGCCAAATAGCAAGCTGCAGTAGCTGCCAAATAATAATGGATAATAGCCAGCAAAAAAAGAAAAAAAAATGGGAAAATAGAAAAATGAATAAAAATGGGAAAATCTTGCAGCGGGCGTCAATTTCAGCTACTCAACGAACTGGGCTTATGGCTTATTAAGCAATGAAATATAATGCCCTGACGCTGATTTATCACATGACTCCGATCCCAGGATGCAGGGTAACCCGAAGGCGGGCTTTGATGATGCCCACGCAAAAGATTGCAAAACTTGTGATATACATATATAGGTTACAGCATGGTAATGGTAATGGAAATGAAAATGGAAATCAAAATGGAAATATACTTGTATCGGGGGAAATAACAAAAGAAAAATCATAAAACTGATGGCAAAATGATATATACCCTTGTGAAAAGGGATTTCAATCAAGAAGTAGAGTTTTTGTTAGTGTAGCTATAAGATAGACTAATCTGTAAATAATAAACAATTAAATTAAATTTATAAAGTCTTTTATTATAGTACTTTATAAATTTATATTTATATTTATCATATTTTTAATGCTGTCATACAAATGTAATGTAAATCTGTAATGTCTTTTATTATAAACTGATTAAATTTAATTTATATTTATAATTATATTAATTCACAAAATATATACAACTCTAGAAAAGTGCTTAAATAATTTTTAGCTTATAAATGTAAATTAAATTTAATTTAAAAAATATTCAAGCACTTTTCTAGTGTTCTATATTTTTTGTTAATTAATTTTCTACCGATTTTTTTGCTACAATTTAAGCTTAAATAATTTTGTATAGATGCTACTAAATTGATTGACTTTACTAAAAAATTCAACATATATTTTCAAATTTGTTTTATACTTTTAAACTTGATATCAGTTCCAAAAAAAATCGATTAACTTTACTTAAAAATTAAATAAAAAAAATTAAACTAAGCCCTCTAGTATTGTATATTTTTTTTGGTGCAATTTTATTTAAATTTTTTGCTTTAATTTAAGCTTCAAAAATTCTGTATAGATTCTACTAAATTGATTGATTTTACTTAAAAAATTCAACATATATTTAAAAATTTATTTTATACTTTTAAACTTGATATCAGCTCTAAAAATATAAGTTAACCTCACTCAATAGATTGACTTTACTAAAAAATTAAATAAAAAATTAAATTATGCCCTTTTCTAGTATTGTATATTATTTTTAATGCAGTTTTATTTCACTTGTTTGATTATTGTTGTGCTTAAATATTTCAGTATAGATTCTACTAAATTTATGGAAAAATGATTTTTAATTTGATTTTTATTATGAAAATTAAAAATAGTTTTTATTTCTGATTTTTATAATAAAAATTGAATAATCATTGTTTTTTTTTTAATTTTTTTTATTTATATTAAATATAAGATTTATTTTTTAATCTTTTCATAAAAATCAACAAATAATTTTAATTTCTGATTTTTATAATAAAAATTGAATAATAATTTTTTTTTTAATTTTTTTTTATTTAGATCAAATATATAATTTATTTTTTAATCCTTTCATAAAAATCAACAAATAATTTTTGTTTTATATTTTTTTTTTTAAATTATAAGCGTTACGTTCCCTGATTTCTATAGAGTTTTAAAAACTTATAAATTATTCAATTTTGTATGACAAAAAAGGCTTACATACAATAATAAATATGTTAGACAAATCGTTTCTGGGATAAATATAAAATATAGTGATCTGATGCTGCTAACTCCGATATTTTTAGTGTCCATTGAAAAAGGAAAAAATTAAGTGTTTAGTCTAATCAATTTCAAGCTCAAAATTGAGAAGCTTGTATATAATACAATACATATATATAAATATATATTTTATGACTTCACACATACCTCCCACAAAGCGTTACATATTTTGTAATTAAATTACAATACCCGGCTACAACAGTATTAAAAAGTCGCTTCCATCTTTGCAACCAAAAAAAAAATGCCGCACAGTTGACATTTGTGGCAGGCGCATTAATTGACGCCGCTTGTCGATTTTGTGTTGCAGTCGTAAATCGAAAATAGCAAAAAAAATCAGAAAAAAATAGAAACGTATATTGAAAATCGAAAATTGAAAAGAGAAAATGCATATGAGGGCTGTTGCCGCTTTCCATTAAAAAGTTGCAGCAAAAGCAACCTCGTAACTTTTGGCTGACACGCGCTAAGTTTTTTTGTGGCATGGAGACTTCTGTATAGAGTTGTCTGCCACATTTTGCTGCAGTTGGCAATATGCAAATGTTGCTGCAGCTGTCGCTATATCTGGTCGCGTCATCAACAGTAGTCCCGACTTGGGTCTCAGACTCAGTCTTGGCTCTTGCAACTCCTAACTCTTAACTCCAACTCCTAACTCTACTGACAATGTCATAACCCGCCTCGCTCTCTAGTCTAGCGCTTAACGGTTAAAGCATTTAAGCTGAAATTATGAGCTGCGACAGGCAGCCAAAATCTTTGATTGTCAGTGCACAACTACACTTAAAGAAAAAATCGAAAAATAGACAAATTAAATACTAGAATTACAACACAGAAAATGCGCTACATATATTTTAAATTTTCATAATTTTTTCTGCATCTGATTTTAATTGGCTTTATTTTTGCATTAAATATAAAAATTATTTTTGTTTTTTTATTTTTTTTTTTTCGTTTTAAATAAGACAATTTTACTTATTTAAAATTTCTTGTTATGCTTTTCTAATTTTTGATTTCTATAAAACATTATTAACAAAATGCAAAATGTTGTCAAATTTTGTATTAAGAAATAAATTAAATTATGATATATAGTCACATGAATTTATTATTTTACTTTCCATCCAGAGAAATTTACACAAAATAATAAAAACTCTAAAAAATCGGTTCATTTTGGACAATTTAGACAATTTAACTAATTAAAAAAATTGTTTTTATATTTTTATGATATTTTTTTGGCTATAAAATAAGATTTATTAAAATTATTTTCCTAAATTTTCTATATTTCTACATTAGCTGCATTTTTAAAAAATTAAAAGTGAAGAATTTAAATGTAAAGAATATTAAAACACACACAAATGTACATAATTAATTACTGTGCTTAAATAAACAAAAGAATTGAATGATTTTTATAGAAAGAAATTTCCAAAATTTCTAAAACCCATAACTCAATAGTATTTATTTGCAAAATGTCTATTTGAGCACGATTTGATCACAACTTGGCCACTAGATTGATTTGTCTTTCAAATCTGAAAATAATAAATTAATTTATTTAAATATTTGCAAATTTGAATTGCAAATATGTAAATACATTTACGCCTGTTTTGTTATGGCTGCTAAAATATTTCTTTTCTTATTTATAAAAATTAGAATTTATCCATCTATTTTATTTAATTGTGTGTGATTAGACTCGTTCTGAAGTTATTTGTAATGGCAATTGTCGACGCTTCAGAAATTAGTATAACGTAATTATCAATACTACCAAGAGCAATGTGTCAACCAAAATAATAATTAAACTATTAATATTTTTAATTCTTAATTATTTAATTTAAAAAAAATTTAATTTTTGAACAAAAAGTATTTAATTTTATTAAATTCCATTTTTCAAATTCATTTTAAAAATTTGTAAAAAAAAATATATCCTATATAATATATTCCATTCTTTTGCGGGCTTCAAAATTTTAATAAAACGCGATTTACGACTTTTTAAAAAAAAAAAACTCCAAGAAAAATCAGTTTTAATTTTTCCTTCAATTATTCGGTATTCAAAATTCGCTTTTAATTTCTTTTGAATGGGAAATAAGTATATAAATTTATGTGAATTATAATCATAATTATATTTATTTTTAAATACAAAAATTTGGCAACATCTCAAATATCAGAAAAACATAAAAATATATTTAAGTTTAGTAAAATTGTCTAAATTAAACCGAATTTTCAGAGATTTCTATTATTTTTAACTTATTGCTTTTCGTCACAATTATTTTTGCTATTTAAAATTTGCTTTTATTTATTAATGGGAACTTAAACTTAATATTGTTCATTTTTTTTGGATTATAATAATAATTTATTTATTTTTACATTTTGCATTATATCAATAATGTTCAAGCTTTTAAACCGCTGTTGTTATTTAATGATTTAATTTAAAAAAGGAGTGTCTTACTTGCTTGTTTTGTGAAAACAAAATTAAAAATAAATAAAAAGAATTTCCGCACCTTCATTTATATTTTGCAGAGTGTAGTTCTTTTTGTTGTTCCTTTTTGTTGCTGTTGTTAACAAATGCGTAATGCTTGTACGTCTCGGCATGATTTGCATTTGTTGCAAAAGTTGTAATACAAAAAAATAAAAAATAACAAAAAAAAAAACAGAAAAAAGTGGAAGAAAACTGAATGTGTCTACGGCTGCAATTGCAATTGCAATGGCACATTGAAAGTGACTCACGCGTCGCGTTTGTTGCCTAAGTCTTTTGTTTTGTTGCCGCCGTTGTTGTTGCTGTTGTTGTTGTTGTTTTGTGTGTCACTGTGACAGACAGCAAAAGACACGCCAGTCGCCAGGCTTTGCCAGTTTATTTTATTTTTATTTTTTTTTGCTCTCCCTCAAGCAAAACTTACGCACTTCATAATTCAATCAAGCTCAAACATTTCGCAATCCCACACAGAAGGAATTTATTGTTCGGCTCACAATTTTTCAATTGGATTTTGTGGACACACGTTTCGTGTGTGTGCTCGACAACTGTCTCCACTATGTGGCTATCTGACAGTCTGACTGTCTGACAGTCCCCTGTCATGTCTATCTGTCTGTCTGTCTAGCCTTTTGAGCCAATTGTACAATTTCCTCAGTAGTCCGCCCAGCGCCAGCTGCATTTTGTTTTCAGCCTTTTCTCTGCTGCTTTTTGCCAATGTTTCTATTTCATGCACAACTGTCAATGTTGTTGTAGTTGTTGTTGCAGTTGTTGGCTGCTTGCCAGCATGAAATTGTTAACAACATTTGTAGCTGTTGCTCATTGCCGACCACACTGCGTGCCAGTCTAAACCACCGCCTGCTGCTGCTGCTGCTGCCGCCTCACGTTCAACTTTAGCTCATATTGACAATGAAAGCCGCTTGCTACCACTTCAAAACGCCGGCAATTTTGTGGTTATTGTTGTTGTTGTTGTTGTTATTGCTGCCATTTGGTATTGCTCTGTTTGCTTGATAGTTACCAGGGCCCATACTGACAGGTTAGCAACAAAAAAAATCAAACTCAAAAATCAACAAACCAAACAAAAACCAATATGATAGAAAAAATTTATATGCGGGTTTGTGTAAAAGTTAAATGCTCTTGCTGTTAAGGCAATTTAATAATATATTAAATTTAAATTCTTTGAATTAGCAGTTAAATGTTGTAAAAGACAAATATGTAACATGTGTGTTTAGCTTTTTAAACAATTTAAATGTTCTGACTATCAAAAAATTTAATTTTAAACAAAATTTTAAAGCAACTAGTAATCATATAGTAAATATATTATAGATTCTACGTCGCCAGCAACAACAAAGTATATAGAGTAAAATATATAAAGCTTATATTATTTATAACTATATGATTTTCTTTAAAAACGAAATTATTGAACGCTTTTCTTCAATGAAAACTTAAGATATTCGAGAATTATATACATTTGTTTATACGCTTATTCATTTATATTTTTACTTATGCATTTATTTATTTGTTTATTTATTCGTTTATTTATTTATTTATTTATTTATTTATTTATTTATTTATTTATTTCATTTATTTATTTATCTATTTTTTTATTTATTTACTTGCTTAATTATTTAATATACATATAAGCTATTTAAAATAAATTTCCTTTTTTTCATTTCAGTTTTCATTATTGACGTTAAGTGAATTCAACTTCACTGAAAAATGAAATTAATTCAAAAGGCAATGTATTTAATCCGCATTTTCTTGACTTTAAGCTGAGTGAATTTCATTTAACTGAAAAATGAATTTAAGTCTAAAAACAAGTGAATTTAAACCACAAATTCTTGACGTGAAGTTGAGTGAATTCCATTTCACTGGAAAAACCAATTTAATTCGAAAGACAATTGAATTTAATTCGGAAATTCTTATCGTTAAGCTGAGTGAATTCCAGTTCATTGAAAAATTAATTTAATTCTTAAAACAAGTGAATTCAATCCGCAAATTCTTAACTTTAACCAGAGTGAATTTCATTTCACTGAAAAATTATTTTAATTCTGAAGACAAGTGATTTAGAGCCCCAAATTCTTGAAGTAAAACTGTGTGAATACTATTTTTCTGCAAAATCAATTTAATTGAAGCAACAAGTGAAGTGAAATCCGAAAATTCTTGTCGTTAGTAAAAAAAAAGGACTTAAAGCAAATTCACAATCGCAACAGCTTAAAAAATGTGGAAGCTGAATAATGAGCACATTTTAAGGAAATTTATATCAGCAATACTTTGCTGAAAGTGGAAACTGAAACAGAAAAGCCTCTTTAATCAAATTTGGTATATTTTATATAATTTATTAAATTATATCAATATGCATTAAAATTATTTCTACAGTCGAATTTTAAAACTATTAGGTCTTTTAAACAATTAAAATTAAATATTTTCAAATAATTTTTAATGTATCTAAAAGCAAAAAAAAAGAATATGTTTCAAAAAATTCGAACATATGTAAAATTGTCGATAGCTGGAAAAAACATTTGTTTCAAGTTAAAAGTCAGATAGAATAGACAGATAGAGTAGACAGATATAATAAACAGAAAGTCGGATTCACTGATTATATTTAAAATTATAATCTTAATTATAGTATATATATTCTGACAACTGGGAATTTCTGCCGTCTTACAATATGTTACAACTTTCCCAACAAATTTATAATACCCCCTTTTTGCTAGTGTATAAAATAAGCGAATTCGATTTGATTTGATTTAAAAATTCCAGCGCTATGGCAATAAACATTTTTAGTTCACTTTTTATTTTGTTGCGGCTGTTGAAACATTTGTGTAATTGATTTTTGTTTATTTTTTTTTTGCTTTTTTTTTTGATTATTTTTTTCTGCTGTTGTCTTTCTGGCATGACTTTTTATGGCTTTAGTTAGCTATTTTTTTTTTTGTTAAACCAGCATATGGCATTGATTTATGTGCATTTAAGCAAACATTTTGCGAATTTGTTGCAGTCAGCGTATTAAATGCATTTTTTTGTTTTGCCGCAAATGTAAATTAAATATAAAAATGTAAAAAAAAACAAGACAACACTTCAGTTGTCTTATAAACTAACAGCAAAGCCGTCTGAAGCGGCTTCTTTAAATTATTTCTTTATGCATAATTACAAATTTCCCTTCTTGATTGTGTGGCATGCCCCCTCCAGGGCATATTTGGCATGTCATGACGCGTTTTGTTGCCACACTGTGGGAATTAACTTGTGGCTGCTTAACGGTTGCCCAGTTGCATAGCTCGATATAATTAATAACTGCATAAATTTCAAACATTTAATGTTGCGCTATCAGTGCGACTTTATCTGAAAGCAAGTGCCGCCTAATTGCCAAAAAAATAAAAATAAAAATAAAATTAAACTGAAATAAATTTCGGAAAATTATAAAAAACTAAAATTTTGCTGCGTAGCCAAGCGAAACCAATTGCAAAATTTGTGGCATATAGTTAGAGGGTATTTTGATTTTATCATAAAATATGTAACGCTTTGAAGGAGCCGTTTATGATGTCGTATAGTATAATATATAAAAGATTCTTGTTGAAACTAGGTAGAGATGGTTTTCTTAGTACAAAAAAATGCCGTTGTTTTATTTATTTATTTTTATAATTTATTTTAGAATTAATTCTAAATTATGAAAAGACACTTTATTAATTTTTATAATATGCCTTTTAATCGAACAATCACTTAAAGAACTTTATTTTTTATCGAAATATTTTGTGAGCAAATAAAATAAACTTTATATTTACAATGAAATAATTTTTAATTTATTTTGGTTCCAAAATTCTTGTATATTTATTTTTCTTAGTAATAAAAATTCTGTTGTTTTATGAAAATTATTTTTTTATTTATTTTTATAATTTATTTTAGAATTTATCCTAAATTATGAAGAGACACTTTATTGGTCTTTAATGATATGCCTACGATACGAACAGATATTGATTTATGATTAATTTTAAATTAAATTATATAAATGAATAATTCTAACTTAAAAAACTTTATTTTTAAAAAAATATTTTAACCTAACAAAATAAATTTTATTATTGCAATAAACTATTTTTTAGTTTATTTTTGTTTTAAATAAAATAATAAAATTATATATATTAATCTGAAGTTTGTACTCGAAATTTTAAGTACATTTTTCCTCAACCAAATTTCTGAAATTAAACTTAATTTATTTTATTATTGTACATAAATACTTTATTATAATTAATCAACTCTGTTAATTTCAGTATTAAAATGGATGAAGCTTAATATTCTTCAAATGATTACAAAATTCTTAAATTGAACACAAAAAACCATATAAAAAAAAATGTTTTTAAAGAAGTTTGCATGCGTGCGTGTAATTCTCAAGCGGTTTGAGCAGAAACTACATAAGGGTTGTGTGTTTTTTTTTTTTTTTTTTTTTTTTATTTAACCATATACATCTTTTGAATAACTTAATCAAACAGTCACCATAGAAATCGTTCATTGCTTAATTTCTCGTCTAAAAATCATTTTTATATTCCATCATTGCCGTGTGAATGAATTTTATTAGCAATTTAGCTAGTGTATTAAGTATTCAACACTTTTAAAGTTTTTTTTGTGTGTTTTTAGTGTGCAAAACTTCAGTAACAAGCAAAGGCCGTTAAAACATTTGCATTTTGACGCTTTTAGCGTCATTTGGCATTGCAATAAGCAAGTATCAATCAATCAGCAAACGCAACAGCAGCCAAAGCCAAATCAATAAACTATAGTATTTGTGCAATAAAAAAAAGAACTTAATATGAGCTTTAAATATAGTCAACTTTCACATAACAACTTGGCGACTTTGCGACTTGGCGACTTATCAAGAAATGCAAAAGTCATTTAAAAGATCGTTTTCTATTCATCAGTTTGAATGCACATTACATTTATTTGAGTCCAGGGGCCCCAAAGCGCTGACAATTGCAATGTGGGTCGTGCATATTCATTTCAACATTTCAAACTAGTCGGGGGAAAGATTGTAAGTGGGCTAGTAAAGGCTTTCCATATACTCTGTTAATAAAAAGGCAGGGGAAATTGGCAATTGGGAATATTATTATTATTATATATATGCGTTAGTAACCCTGGCAAACATATTTTTCAGGGAATGTAAACTTTAGAAATTTTATTAAAAAATAACAAAATAATGATTATTTTTATGTTATATTGATTTTCTCACAAAATAATCAAACTGAAGCAAAAATCAATATTTTATGAATTTATAATTTTTTGTATTATTATTTATATATTGAATTTATTGAATGCGATGGTGGGCGTGGCAAAAAAAATATATTTTCAGGAACTGTAAACATTATAAATTCTGTCAAAGAAATTAAAAAATAATGATAATATTTATTTTATATTGATTTTCTTAATATATTATATTGATTAATATAGTTGTATCTGTTGTAGATTTACATAAATTTTCGGCGTACATATTTTCCAGAGACTGTAATCACTATATATATTTTATAACAAAAATTACAAAATAATGATTATATTTTATTTATATTGATTTACTTAAAAAAAAAAATAAAACTCAAGCAAAAATCAATTTTTTATGAATTTGAATTTTTGAGCAAAAATAATGATTAATTTTTGGAGTTGTAAAATAAAGTCAAATTTCATTATTATTTTGTGAGAATCTTTAAAAAAACACTAATTTTTAAATCATGCTGAAAATGTATAATTATTCTTATATATATGATTATTTATATTTATACTATATTGGTTTTTTCTTGCTCTTTCAAAGTTACAATAGGTGCACTATTTTTTGGTGAAAAAAATTTATTTTGCTTATTTACGATCCCTGATATTTTTTGTTCTACATTTTAAGGATTTTTTCGGCAATACACAAACCTAATTAAATTATTTTAGCCTTAGAAATTTGCAAGATATGGGTAAAAATTCAAAGATTTTATATATTTTTTTAACAAGTCTTTGTACTAATGAAAAAAAATTTAATGAAGTAAAAAAAAGTAAAAGAGTGATTTGAAAATAATAAATAATAAATTACTAATAAAGAAAAACTTTATAAAATAAAAGAAAGTGATTTAAAAATTATAAAATAACAATTTACTATAAAAGAAAAATTTAATTGAGTAAAAAAAAGGGATTTAAAATTAACAATTAATCAATCACTAGGAAAGAAAAACTTAATGAACTTAAAAAAAATTATAGAAAAATAATAAATAATTTGCTATTAAAGAAAAATTGAATGAAGTAAAAAAAAATGATTTAAAATAATAAATAATAGCTTACTATTAAAGAAAAATTTAATGATGTAAAAGAAGATGATTTTAAAATTATAAAATATCAAAATTAAAAAAAATATTTTACCATTAAAGAAAATTTTGTGAAGTAAAAAAAATGATGTAAAATTAATAAATAATTATTTACTATTAAAGAAAACTTCCTTGAAGTAAAAAAAAAATATGTAAAAATAATAAAAATATATATACATATATTTATATATACTTAGTGTGTATAATAACTTTTTTTTTGCCAAATAAAGCTTGCACATTCCATATACGCCCCTTTCCGCTTTGCGTACAAAGTATTTTAAAATAAAATAAAAGACAACACTTGCCATTAAAGCCACACAGAACGAAGAGTCAAGAGAATTTACGAGTAGAAATATTTTGGCATAGTTGGCCATAAAATGCCCACGAAATGCAACTAATTCAATGGGTTTTTTTTTTAGTTTTTTTTTTTGGCTTCTTTTTGTATATTTTATTTTGCGTGAGGCGGTTTTTGGAAAGTGGGTTAACCTGTCACTTGTGGAACTGCCCGCCCGCCTGCCTGCCTGCCAGCCCGCCTGACTGTCAGCCTGGCTGCCTGTTAGCCTGGCTAATATACCAACTAAACTACGCATGCGTGGAATCGCCAAAAGGCCTTGACTTAGTTGTAACTGCTGCAACATTTTGCGGGCTGCCTTGGGGCGTGTTTGGGGCCAGCCTGGCTAGAGCTAACTTGGCCAAATTAAACCTAAAATGTCAGACGATTAGATAAGCGAGATGAGCGCACAGCCTAAGGCGATAGATCAGAAAAACTACCAGTCTCAGATTTAGAAGCTTATAGACCGGTTTTATTTTTATTTATTTTATTTTTTTTTAGCATTTTGTCTGGGCGCACTCACACGCACATTAGTTTAAGACGCGACTCCTACAAAAACTATAAATCTGAGCTGTTTTTTTTGTGATTAGTGGCCAACACAAAAACGTCAATGCCTTGGCAAACACACAAATTAGGTTAAGCCAATATTTTGCTAGGCACACAAGTGGCCAACAACAATTTTAAAGTGCCACAACGCCCACCATTCTGGCCTGGCCTGGCCCGGCTTGGCTGTCCAGTACCAGTTCATCAAATAGCAACAAGAATTTTGTTGAGCGGGTCGCAAACAGAAAAATATTCTTTTTAAACACGAAATACTTACACACAGCCGCCTCAAACTGAGACCTGGCTAAAAAGACCTGGCTAAAAAGTTCAAAATCATAAATTTCAAACGATATTAGGTTAGCCGCAGCTTCAACATTATCGACAGCAGCAGCGGCGGCGACAGCAGCAGAGGCAGAAGCTGCTGCAACCGCGTTGATGATTCGAGTATTGGCTCGAACTCGCGGTCTATGTCAGTTGGCTAACCGTTGCCCCATTTGCCGAGAATCCCCCTCCCACCTTTCCATCTCCTTCTGCACTGAGAGAAAAAATAATAGTAGTAAAAAATAAAACACTTTTTTTTAAAACATTTTGTTTGGGTAAATTTAGGAATCACAAATAAGAGTTATGAGGTCACAAAAAAAACAAGCCTATAAAATATTGTCTAGATGAAAAAATATTAAAACTAGTTACTACTACGGATATTCAAAATCAATTTATATTATTTAACATTTAAAATAAAAATTGAAAAATAACTTTTAAATTAAAGTTGTAAATAAAAATTGGCAAATAATTTTTATAATCAATTTTTATATAGAGTCAAAAAAGAGTAATTGTCAATTTTAATGAAAAAAGTCCAGGAACCGTAATGCTTATAATTAAATAAAAAATTATAAAAAAAAAATTTTTTGTTGATTTTTATGAAAAGTTTAAAAAATAAATCTAATATTTGATCAAATTTAAAAAAAAATTAAAAAAAAAATACCATTCAATTTTTATTATAAAAATCAGAAATAAAAGTATTTTTAATTTTCATAACAAAAATTAAAATTAAAAATTATTTTTCAATTAAAAATAAATAGTTAAATTATTTGTTGATTTTTAAGAAAAGATTAAAAAATAAATCGTATATTTGATCTAAATAAAAAAAAATTAAAAATAAATATTATTATTCAAATTTTTATTATAACAATCAGAAAAAAAAATTAATTTGAATTTTCACAATAAAAATCAAAGTTAAAAATTATTTTTCCAATTTTTATTTATTTCATTTAATTTATATATATTAGTTTATATTTAAAATAATGAAAATGTCTAACTGGCCAATTTGTTAAACAGCTAATTTGAGAGTTCAACTTAGTGATAAATAATCACTGATAATGATATTTATTTAGTATTTATTAGCACTTTTCTGTTTTAAAGTTATTTTGTATTAAAAAAAATATTTTTCTCATTTTTTATATACAATACAAATTTAGAGGAATTTTATTTAAATATTCGATAATGTGTGAGTAAATGACGAATTGGTTGAAGAGTTATTAATTTCCCGTTTAAAATCACGGCAATATACCATATAATACTTTCTTATAAATCGTTTTTTGATGATTTTGTTAGATTATATTTTAAATATCAAAAAAATATTATATTTAATTGATGGTTCGATTAAATGTAATAATATTAGGCTCTTTATCCTAAATTGTCCATATTTTAGCTTGAATATAGTTTAAAATTATTTTTATTTACTTAATTAATTAACTTATTTTTTGCCCTAGCGCAAAAAGTAATATTTATACATTAGGTTAGTTGTCCGTATAAAAGAAATATCTTTGAATTTAATAAAATTTAATTATTGTTATAACTTAAGATTTACTACAATTTGTTATTATTTTTTAATTGATTTTCTTTTCAAGCCAATTTTGTATTATTTTTTTAATTGATTTTTTTCACAACAACTTTTTAAATATACTTTTATTTATTATTCAATTTTAATTTTAAAAATAATTTTTTATGCTAAGTATTTATTTATTTTCTCAGTGTATTCAGTGCGTATAGTCTGTGTCTGGCTTGGCATTTTGCTTGTAGTGGACTTTTTTTTTGGACTTACGAGTATGACTAGCACCGCATGGAGCACATTTTCTTTTGTTGTGCGAATGCCGTGTGGATTTATTGATTTTGGCCAAAAGCCATGCTTAAGCGTAAATTATGTGCTGGCTTAAACGCTGCCACAGATCCTTGTGGCAGTTGTGGCAGTGTGGCAGTGGCAGGCGATGGCGATGAAAGCCACTGATTTGTGGGACGGGCCGCCGCCTGCTTGCCTGCCCCATAAATTCCGACAATTTCATAACTGCCTCAACTTGGCCATTTATCAAACAGCCTTTACATCTATCTAATTAAGCCGCTACGACAAATTTGCCAAGTGTGAAAATCTCATAACCCAAACGCAGTAAAAAATAAATAAATCTACAAATTATTATTCAACATTTTGCGCGAAAAATAAGAAAAAATAAAATTAGAAAAAACTATGTCAACTGGCGACAATCTTGGCCAACAAACCAGGCAGCCAAGCGACAAGTGGACCAAGATATCGCATAAAGCAACGATTTAATTAGACTCTGATAATTATTGTACAACTTTTGCCGCCGCTCGCTGCGCAAGTGGCAAGTGCAGTCAGTGTTGCCAACTGGCTGGCAGCTTGCCGCGCCGCAACTGGCAATAGATACTTAGATACTTATGCAGTTTCTCTCCTATCGCATTTGCTTGATATAGCTAATTTCCTAAATTGGTATGCCTAGATATTGCACTGCAAGGCGCCACATTATTTATTGGAATACAAATAAAAAAAAAACAAAATAAAAATATAAAAAACAACATTTCGTAAAAGATACATGAAATGTTGGCAACTGACACGGGTTTCTATGTTAAGTGTACTCCATATATGATCAATCTATGGCATATTTCAACTAAAACATGAACTAAAAATCATGCTAAATTATGGAACATTGTTGCAGAAGTCAATAATTTAGGGATTGCAATTGTTTGGATGAGATTAATATTCATTTTATTAACTTATTTAGCACATTAAATATATTTAAATAATTATTTAATTTATTAATTGACACTTTATATATCTATATATATTCCAAAAGCACATAAAATGAAATTTAAATTTAAAAAAAAAACCGATTAAAAATGTTAGAAGCAGAATTTAAAAACCAATATCTTTTAGCCTAAATTCATTTTCTTTAGTCAGAAAATTATAAGATAACAAAAAAATCAAATTACAAAAAAAGAAAATAATATAAAAAATAGTCAGAAGTGAATAAATAATTTCTGTGTTTATTAATATATTTAATTTATCAAATAACAAAAACACTTTTTTCTTAAACACAAAATTAAATATATGTATTTAAATATTAATTATATTATATGACACTTGTCATGATATTTTTCTTTATTTTAAAAGCACTTCAAACGAAATTTAAAATTAATAAAATAAAAAAATTAAAAAATTATAAAAGCTAAAAGCAGAACTAAACTAAAAATATCTGTTTGTAAAATATGTAAAATATGAATTATATTAAGTGACATTTTATTTAAAACATTTCTATATTCCAAAAGCACATTTAACGAAATTTAAAATTTAAAAAAAAAAATGAAAAATAATATAAATATTTAAAATAATAATGTCACCGACAAGGGGAACTTTATTTGCCAGTTCGGTCAGCTATGCCAGTTATTATATACGTTTATAGATATATTTTGTTTTGACAAATAAAATAGCCATTATAATCTTATGCAAAAAATAAATCTGCTTTGAATGTAAGTTTTTTTTTCAAATACCAGCTGAAGCCCAAAACAAAAAATGAGGCCAATAGTTAGTATTTTATTCTGAAAGCCAAAATTGCAAACTAATATTTTGCGTGTCTACTTTTATTAAATTTATAATTTAGTTAAACAAAGTATATTTTTTAATTGATCAAAATTTATACAAATCGAAGAATCGTCTAAAATGAATTAAGTTCCAATATGCTGATTAAAAATAATAAATTGAAAATAATATTTGAATATTCTCAGTTCAGTTCTTATAATAAACACTTTTGTGCTGATGATCAGCAAGAGTAAACTGATGAAAATATATAAATAAACGTCTATCTGTCGAATCAAACAAATTTTCATTGTTGGTATTTTGGTTCAGGTAATAAGACCGAAGTTTTTTAATAAATTTAATAACATATATAATATTTTTTTTTCTTTAATTTTAATATTTAATAAAATTTTTTGTCACCAAAATTTTGTTCTGCTTAAATTTGTGTAATTAATATTTTTATATTTTCTAATTTGTGTTGATTTTTGTATGCACAATCAGCTGCAATATCATTACATTGGACTAAACTTTATCTCTTAATTTGCTATCGTTACATGCAATTGTTATTTAATTGTGTTTAAAGTACCACACAAATGTGAATTAATAATTTTATTACAATAAATAAAAAACCATTGTTTAAAGACATTTAAGGCTAGATTTTACGAATCTAACAAAAAATGCCTTGAGCTAAAAAAAACACAGCTGCTCTTTGTACTATAAAAAACATAAACTACGAGTATTATAATATTTAACAAGTGCACATAAAGCATATTATGACTTATGGCAAACTGAATTTGAATAATAACATAAAATACATAATTTATTTATTACCTTATGCAGATACCCTATTAACTTGAGGAAAAAATCAACAAATTTGTTTTTAGCTACTGCTGATTCGAGTCTCTCTGTTTTTTCTCTGTTCAGCAATTGATCTTACAAGTTGAACGGCATGTTAAACACCCTACACTCTTGTAATTTGGTGTCCAAATGAAATAAATTTATGAACATCGATTGCAAAGTTGATTAGACGAAAGAGCCGCCGTGTTAGACCCCAAAGAGACACCCAAAAGACCCAAACTTCAAAACCTAAAAACATAAAAATAAAAATAAAAAAATCTTAATTCTCCTAAAATGAAACCAGTTTTGGCCAGGCCGGCGCTCGCTTTGGCAGCTTTGGAAGCTTTGGGAGTTTGACTTTGGAGCCGCTGCTTAGGGGCCACTTGTAATATTTTTTTTTTGTTATTTTTTTTTATTTTTTTTTGGGGGGGCCTCTCCTCTAATTGCAATTTGATGTTTCGCTTCGCTTTTCTACGGAAATAAAGTTGTACACACAAATTTTTCGGGCTGCATTTAACATATTTTGTATGTTGCACTTAGCGGCGGCGTGTGAAAACCTAACGAACGATGCAACTGACCACAGCCTCTGATTATCTATACACTGACAAAAAAAAAAGACTAAAAAAATTAATCTTTCATAGATATTTTTATTATAAAAAAAGTCTAGAAAAATTGTGAATTTTGGGTGAAAAATTCTTTTTTTTGGCTTGCAGTATTTTTTGTCGTTTTCTTAAATAAAATATATATACGATATTTATTTATAAAAAATATATTAAATATTTTTTTATATTAAATATTTTTGTAACAAAGTGTAAAAAATTTTATATAATTTTTTTTTTATATATAAATTTCTTCATAGACAACAGAATATGAACTAATTTGAGTAAGGGAATATTTTTTTAATTTTTATTGCTAATAAAATTTGATTTGCAATGAGTTCGTTAGTTTTTATTTTTATATTTTTATAAATTTAATATTTTTATATTAAAAATTTTTTTAAAAAGTGTAAAAAATTGTTTTATATATATTTTTATTTTTTTTATATAAATTTCTACATAGACAACGGAATATAAACTAATTTGAGTAAGGGAATTTTTTTTATTTTTATTGTTAATAAAATTTTATTTACAATAAGTTTTGTTTTAGGATAAAAATTCTATATTTGGGTTAAACATTTAATTAGATATCTTAAAAGACGCTTCTAAAATATGCAAATATTTAATATATTTGACTAGAAAAAAATTCTAAAGAAATTACTTTAAGAGAAATACAAAAAATTCTGCGCATTGCCTAGGAATATTATCAAATTATATAAATATTTGATTATCATTTTCATAGGGAGCAAACAATTTTTAGTTAACAGAATTTTCTTTTAAATAATTTGAGGTTTTCTATATTTATAGATTTATAGAAAAATATCATAGAAATTTATATAAATATCTTATTTTGTTTTTTTTTTATGCATAAAAAGCAAATAATGAGGTTTACTAAATTACATTTTATTTTTTATAAACTGTCGAAATTTTGGTTTAAATTTTGGTAAAATATATTTTTGTAAAATTTTTCATTTATTCAAATTTTTTTTTTCTTAGGTGAAATTATACGAAAATTTTCGTGATTTTTTGAAAAAATATGTTTTCAGTTAAAAAAAATCAATAGTTGGATAAAATTTTTAAAAGAGGATTTTATAAATAATATAATTTATTTAATAAATGTATATATATATTTTTTTTTTTAATTTTATTTTATCAAATCTGTAAATTCTATGTCAATTTATTCTAGAACTTGAAGTAAACTTAAATATATTTAAAGTGTAAATACCAAAACAAATCTCTTTCATATTGAGGTGTGAACTAGCATTTGCTATCTCTGTCTTTTTAGCTCATTTGCTATCTCTTTCTGTGCGTGTTTCTTAGAGGCGGCATTTGGCTTTTTTGCTTGTAGTGTTAATTGATTGGTGCCAAAGTTGTATAAAAATTGGAACAGAACCAAAAAAAAAAAAGAAGAGAATCGACGCCTTGATTGCGTTTGAGAATCGTTTAAATTACTTTGTTGTATTTGCGCATTGATTAGCATGCGGAACTGCTTTGTTGTTATTAGTCCCCCCTCTACCCCTTACCCATTCAAAAAATTTTATGTAATAAAGTTAAAATATTTAACTTGCAATTTCTGGTTTGAAACTTTTGTATACAGCGCCGGCTTCAGCAAGCCGCAACATCCACATGCCACTTTGGTTTCGTGCCCCGAAAAGTCACGAAATCTCAGCAGAAAAAGAAAAAGCAGCCAAAAAAAAAAAAGCCAAAAAAAAGTGATTGATGGAAATTGCTCAAACTGTCATGTTTATGAACGTCCGCAGGATACAAAGCCGACAGAGAGAGCACTGTGGCTAAAATGTGCACGCAATGCGACAGCAATTTGCAATTTTTGCAATGAGAAAGGTAGATAAAGTACAATTTTATATTTACACAAACACCGATTACTTGATGCTCTAACAAATATCATTTTTATGGGATTTAATTGAGAATTTTGTCTGGCCGTAATTATAAAGAAATATATTGAAGTATTGAGTTGTTTTCTTTAGGAATAAATTGTTTGCAAATCATATTTTCAAGGCAGTTTATCTAAAGTTTAAAAAATTAGAGTTGTAAAAATATTTATGCTATTAAAACGTGTTTATTTATTTATATTGATGCTATTAAACTTATTTCTTGATATTTTTAAATTTTAGTAAAGTATCGATATTATTTATGGACATAATTGCATTTAAGGTTTTTTAATTTTTACTTCTCTTGAAGTTAGTTTGGAAAGTCTAAAAATTACATTATTTTTGTTTCAAAGTGGCGCTAAAAAATTTTAAAAAATTATTTTATAAGTAAAATTTAATTTTGTTCTCATTTAGGTTTTCAAATAAATTATTCAAATTACAATTTTTTGCTATTGAGAATTCCCATTCTTTTCTTCTCCTCCACTAAATTGAGCAGTAAAGCTCAAAAATATTGCCAGAAATATTATTAATATCAATTTTTTTATAATTTTTAGCAATGTTTGACTTTATTTACATCATTTATATCTCTAATAATTTTGGATAGCCTACGAATGTCTTCACGTTTTAAATCTAACTAAAACAAACGTATAAAAAAAGTACTTAAAATTATATTTATTTCTATTGCCATTTGCGTTTTCAAACAACTTATTTTGACTAAAAATAATTAACTATTCAGAATTCATATTTTTTTTTTTCCATTTGTGATTCCAAACAAACTACTTTGATTAAATATAACTAGGCATTTAGAATTTTAGATAAATGAATGAAAGATTTGACTTTAATCTAATAAAATAATATAATTTAAAACAAGGCAAACTGTTGTTATATCAAAACCATTTGAAATACAAAGTATTTGGATGTTCATATATCCAAATACTTTGCATTTCAAATGATTAAATTTAATTTATATATGACTAATTTTTTTTAAACAAAAATTAAGACTGTAGTATTATAATTTGTAGAATGCTGAAATTTTAAATATTAGGCCTTTAAATTATGTATGAAATTCAATTTTTGCTTACTAAAAATATTTTTTAAATATTTATAAATATGCTGTGTGGTCTTATAAATATTTTTGGGGTTATCTTTATTTTCTCTTTAAAAATGAACAATGTTTTATGTTTTTTAAAGGAGAAATACAGCAAATTCTCCCTAAAAAAAAAATATTTTTATATACTGGAATGCACAGAATATTTAGAATAAATATGTATTAAAAAATATTATTTTAAAAAAAACAATGTTTTATTATTTAACAGAGCTTAAGCCTTTGCTTTACAATTGCAGCATTTTAATTTAGTTCCCTCAATAAATATTATATTAGACTAAAATAAATGTAGACTACAAAAGTAAAAGATGATTTTTTTTTTTTTTTTTTAATTTTAATATTTTTTTCGTAATATTTAATCTTTTTAATATTTAAATCTACATAATCCTGACATCCTTTTATATTTATTTATTTTTTTTTTTGTTTTATACTAAAGTGTATTATCTTAGCTTTATTTATATATATATTTTCTTATATATTTCTTCCAATTTCCATTCACTTGACTTGCCACGTTGTCAAGTTCTGTTCTCTGGCAAATGTTTGATGTTTGCTTGAAGCCACACACAGCGCCAGGAATTGAGGCAGGATTGATCGTAACGTTGCGTGTTGTTGTCAAGGTGTTGCAACAGTTATCGAAATTGGCATTACTGTTGTTGTTGTTGTTGTTGCCGCCCTGAAGGCCTGCAAATTCATTGAACAATGCATTGCCTGACATTTGATGCGCTGTGACACTAACTGCGCCAAGTTTGTTGCCTAAGTCTTTCGTTTTTGGGAAGAAAAAAAAAAGAATTTTTATTTTTTTGTTGTGCTTGCAACTGGAATGCGGCACAGCAAGTGCAATGATCTATGAGCCAGGCTGGAGTTAGCCAGTGGTTGCTGTTGCTGCTGTTGCTGCCACCAATCACGGCAGCCAATCGGCCCGTTGCAAGTGTGTTAAATCGCGGCCATGCAAAACATGCTGGCCAAGGCTTAATTATGCGCTCACAGGTTGCACTTGCCGCACCGCCGCCATACTTAGAACCATGTGCAAGAAGTGCAACCGCCGCCTGTTGCAAGTGGCAAGGCGGCAACCAACCAACGGCAGCATTTAATCCATGTTGCGGCCATTTTTATGTGCGCCATCCATGTTGCCTCCCATAATTTTATGCTTCATCAATGACAGTGCAGCAGTGTGGCAACTTGCTGAGTAGCTAGACAAGCAGAGTTGCAACAGAAGCTGCCGCCGTTGATCAGAATGTGGCAAGTTCTCGCTCACACTCATCCTTTGTGACGCATGCTTTCAACATGCTTTTATCCTGGCAATCTGTATATAGTCGGGCCATGTACTCTGCTCTGCTGCACTTGCAACTTGCAACACACACAAAATTGTTTTCGTGGTAATTTGCACCCGAGGCGATTTAAATTCCTTGCCTTGCTAGCTAAAGAGTTGCCTCCTCCTGTTGCTGTTGTCGTCTGTTGTATGCCACATCTGTCTCTGTCCCTTTGCCTGTCTCTCTGCCGCTGTCGCTGTTGTTGTTCATCATCTTCATCTTTGGCTTTGACAGCTGTTGTTGCAACGCTTCTACCCCCCTCTCACATCATCCGGTTTTTTTTATATTTTATTATTTAGAACTTTTTTTGCCCCCTTTATACATACATCGTGTACTTTGCTGCACTCACAGTCTCGGCCCTGATTATTGTTATTAGCCCTTATAGATATTCATCCAGTGCCCTGCTTATTTGGCTGCAAGCATTTTGCTAATCTTCCATCAAAATCGATTGTGCAGCAATTTTTGCAGCAAGTTGTTGCTTCTGCTGCAGCAGCTTATATTCTTCTGCTTCTTCTTTTCCAGCCAGCAGACAAATTGATGAAGCTTTGTTTTAGACTGGTTTAAAAGCGAAACTTTGCGGCATCATTTAAAGACCTAAAAGCGCACAATTCAACCGCTCGGCTGCTGTCATAAAACCCATTAAGAAATCTTGAACCAATTTACATATGTAGATGTTTAAAATGGCTGCGATAACAGTTAGCTTAAAATTATTTTTTTTTGGTTTTTCTTTTGTATATGTACATATATAAACTTACACCCTGTAGCCATTAAAATTGGATAAGAGAGTGTCATAAATTGTATATATATCAGGCACAAAGGTGTCATCTCTGAACATGTACAAAATTTATATATATATATATATATTCTTGATCAGCAGCAATAGACGATCTAGGTTCAATTTGATTGCCTCATAGAGTTTTTTAAAATTTGAGATAAATATTTAAAATTATTTGTAATAGTTGCGGCATGTGTGTGAACCGTATTTACCAAGTAATGAAATGAAATTTCTTTATAAAAACAATTCAGAAAACATCACTCGAATAATGAGTTTATTCTCATCAAAATCGTTTTTATTTAAATTAGGCATAGTACCAGTTTTGAAAAATAAAAATAAAATACTTTAATATTTGCGCATTGAATTTTATTGAAAAAAATAAAATAAAAAAAATAAAAATAAAAAAAATCAAATCAAATTCAACAACTATTTATATTTTTTCATTGTTAAAAAATTAATTTTAAATACCTATTTTTAACTTTTTTTGCAAAAAAGAAAAAAAATATTATAAAGGATTTTTTTAAACAAATAAATTAATTTAAAATATTTTGTTTTTACATTTGGTGTCAAATATAAGGAATTAATATTATTTATGAATTTTATTACATGCAAATTAATCTAAATTAATTATTTCTGATTTATATTGAAAGAATTGGGCATTGAATATTAAAAATAATTTTAAAAATACCTAAATAAATTGAAAATAATTATTTTTGATTTATATTGTAAATATGAAGAAAAAAATAATAAAAATGATTTTTATAATAATTGAATTTATTAAAATTAATTATTATTGATTTGTAATACAAAAATGATTGAATAAATATTAATAAATGTTTTTTATACTAATTGAATTAATTTGAAATAACAATTAAATTAACTTAAAATAATTATTTTAGATTTGCATTGTAAAAAGGGATTAAATAAATATTTAAAATGATTTTTATAATAATTGGATTTATTTTAAAATATTTATTTTTGATTTATATAGTAAAAAGGCAAAAAGGAAATATCTTAAATGATTTTTTTAATAATTGAACTAATTTTTACATTTTTATATTTTTGATTTATATTGTAAAAAAGATTCAATAAGTATTGAAAATGATTTTTATAATTATTCAATTAACCTAAAACAAGAATTTTTTATTTGCGCTGTAAAATCAGAGAAATACATAATTTAAACACTTTTATTACAAATAAATTAATTTAAAATATTTATTTTTAATTTACATTGTAAATATTGAAGGTTAAATATTATAAATGATTTTTGTTATAATTCAATTAATTTAAAATTATTATTTTTGTTTTATATGTTAAATACTAAGAAATACATATTAGAAATAATTCTTTTAATAGAAGTCAAAAATACAATGTTAAAATTAAATAAAAATTAAAAATAATTATTTTAAACAGTTAAAATTATATAAGATCAAAAATAATTATTTGGAAAAGTTACAATCAAATTGAAATCAAAAATAATTATTTTAAAAACTTTAAATTAAATAAAAATCTAAAAAAAATTATTATATTAATAATAAAATCAGAATTATAGATTTATGACATAATTATAATGCGGAAAATATTAATTGAACTTTCACCTGCTGTAATTATTTCAGAATAAACAATTGTAAATTAATCAAGAAAAATTTCCATACATGCGAAAATTTGTATTTATTGACTACAAATCGGTCTACAGGGTATCTCGTATTAAAGCACACTTTTCTGTTGCATTCTTACTGGTTTCTTGGTATTTCTTTAAAGTATCTTGTGGTGACTTTCACAGCTGCCTGTTTTCTGTTCGTGGCCCCACAAAAATGATGGAAGATTGATCTCTGGTCGACAGCTGCGTTGTGTCTGATTGGTTCACTTACAAAATTTTGTGATCAGCCCCAAAAATAAAAAAAAGAAAACCAAAAAATTGGCATACCTGACGGAAGTGAGCCGCCCCTTTCATGCACCGCTCTGAGTGCAATTTCGCTCATCATCTTAATTTTATTATCGACATAAATATCAAACGAAAATTGTGGCATAAAATGCGATACAAATCTGCTTACAAGAACCAAGGTTGAATTGCCCTTCATGCTTCTGCTCCAGCTCCTGCTCCTTCTCCTATCCTGCTCCTGCTGCATAGTTCACCACTTCATTCAGCTGCAGGTCTTCGGACTGCCTGTCTGTGCACCTGAGAGACCTGTAAAGAAGCTGCTGCTGCTGCTGCTGCTGCTCAGTGCCCTGTGAAGGACATTATGGAAATGATGTCCTGCGGCTGTGGCTGGCCATTACTCAGTCCCAGCGCCCGGCAACGCCCAATTGATCAATGCGTGGCGATAGGCAGCCAAGAACCAAGAGTTGAAGTTTAACTTGAAGTTAAACTTGCAGTTGAGCTTGTAGTTGGAGTCTCTGTAGCTGCGCTTTCAGTTACCACAGCCAGACTCTCAAATTGCACTCAGAAAAAGTATGGTCTCTGAATGTAGAAAATTGAGAAAAAAAAATTTATTAAAAACATTATATATCTAAAAATTTAAATTCAATTACTTAATGAAAATTTGAGTCTTTCCCATATGCGGAACACTTTTTTTAATGATAATTTCTATAACCTATTGCTAAAATTTTAAATGGAAACTATTACTGTCAATAATTGGCAATTTTTTGCAAGTTTAAGTTTTTAAGTTAATATTATTATATAATTGGCTGTGCAGAATTATTAGAACGAGTATTGTTATTACAAATATTTTTTTTAAGCAAAGAAAATATTTTTTTCTATATGCTGGAATTTATTGCAGAAACTTTTTCGAGTAAATATTACAAGTTTAAGGTAAAATGATATTTTTTATAGAATTTATTGCTCAAACTTGTGAAAAACTTTTCTATAAAATATTTACAAGTTTTTTATATAGTTATTAAATTAATTGCAGCAAAGAAATATTTGTATTCCCATTAAAAATATTTTTTTTTAAATAAAAATTTATTATTTTATTTTTTTTCGTTATAAAAAAAAGTGTTTCGTTTTGAAAAACATGTAATTTGAATAATTCCTTATTGTGATTTAATTTATAATTCAAAATCCTAATTAAAAGTATTATTGGAATTTTTATTGAATTTATTGGATTAAATATTATTTTATTACATTTAATATTATTTAATAGTATTTCAAATTATAAAACTTTCCTTCTTTATTTTACTCCTGCATTTTAGTTAGAAAATTGTATATTATTATTTTGGTTATTTATAAAATCAAAGTTGAACAAATGCTAGAAATTTTAATTAATTTTTTACTTTTCATTCATTTTTTTATATTTTCCAAATAAAATAAATTTTTTTTTTTGTTGTCATAAAATTTTTAGTTTTTATATTGTTCAAATTTCAAATAATAAATTCATTATTTAATTAATTTATTCCGCTTCTGAATATGTTGGCATTGAAAAATTATTTTTTGGCTAATTGTAAAGTTTTTTCTTTAGATTTTAGAACTTTTTTTAATTTTTTTTTTATTTTATATAAATCAAAAATTGAATTTTACATTTTATAGAATTAAATTTTTCATTTGAGTATTTTCTATGATTGCTTTTTCCGTCTATTTAATTTTTTCTCAGTGTTTGTCTGTGTGTGCAATTTATGCATGACAGGGCAAATTCAATTGCGCACCATGAAGTTGCCGCTGCCGCTGCTGCTGCCGCTGTCGTTGTTGCTGCTGCTGCTGCAACTCTCAGGTTAAGCAGCCTCAAATAGGTTGGCATCTCTCACATGTGCCACGCCTATTTCTTACACTATCAGTCATAAAAATGCGCAATTTATGCAATTGCTATAGTTGAAATGATTGCTCTGATCCGCATGGCATGTGGCGTGTTGCACAGCGCACACCCACCGCGTGTTGCACACCTAGACTCGCTGCCACACAATACACTAACCCACCAGCTTCCCCCTCTCTCCCTCTTTCTATCTTGATATTGACGCTTGTGGCGCACGGGACGCGCATGCGTTTCGCGCGTAAATTGGTCTAAAGCTTGAATTTAATACCCCTCTGCCCGCTCTGCATCATTCCTCATCCTTCTCCCACTCCAACTCCAACTCTATCAGCGTCAGCGTCCCCAACTCGATTACCGCCTCAGCCTGTCCGCCAGCGATATACTATATTCAATATACCACGCATGCCACATTGCAAAAGAAGGAGTATTAAACAATAGTTTACAATTTTTAAATAATATAAACTGAAACAAATTGAAAGCTTTTAAATTATTTTTTCATTGTCAAGTTGCAAAACTGCAATTTATTTATTTATTTTATTTTTTCTTAATGCAGATAGTAAGAGCTTTTTATTTTTTTTTTAAATTTATTTATTTATTGGGTATTTAAACACTAATTACAAAAAAAAAAATTTTTTTTTGCTGTCTTTTTTCAATATAACATAAATTCCTTATTATACCTACTTACTTACTTCAATGTGAATTTACTTAATTCATTTATTATTTATAATATGTTAGATATTTATATTATTTTATTTGGTTTCATTACTTTTTTTCTTATATTTGTTTATTTGTATTATTTTATTTGGCTTAATTTTTTTTATATATATTTAATTTTAATTTAACATATTTAAATATTTTTTTTTCATTTAAAATTTTTGTCCAACGAAAAATCTATTTTGCTTTGAATTAAATTCTATATTCTCATATTTTATAAAATTAAAGCTTAAAACATTAAAATGAATTAATCTGAACTTTTATTGCAACTCTATGATTGCCTTGAAATATTTGACAAAAACTATAGATAGTATATTATATTCCTAAAATATTTAATTCAGCTAAATTAACTAAGTCTCTCGCTTAATTTTGATTGGATTTCAAACCTGAAAGAACCACTCAGTTTAGTTTTTAAATGTCATTTAATATTAGTAAAATCTAATCTAATTTCAGCACTTTCAGCAACAAAACTTCCAAAATAATTTTTAATGATTTTAGGATATATTTATTAGAATCAATACACAATATATTAATGTACAAACAATTCAAATTTAATAGAATTTTCAACAGCAAAATAATTAACATTTGATAAACCTATGAAATTATTGATTTAGTTGATATTCAGACTAAATAAATATCTGACAGTATCGTTTTATATTAATCTTGATTTTAAGGCTTACTCTTAAAATTCCCTATAAAAAATTAAAGGCTTTTAATTTTCGAGTAAAAATAAATTTTTTGGATATATAAAATACGGAATTATCTGGCATTGAAGTAGAAAAAAGAGAGAAGAATTAATTTACTTGTAAAAAAAATTTAACAAATTACAAACGAAAAATTATTTTAATTCAATACATTGTTGTGAAATATTAAAAATAAATTTTTTTTTTTGTGAATAGGAGCATAATTTTTATATATTTTCTGAGTTTTGAATTTTGTTTTTTTTTTTCTTATACCTTAGTTATAGTAGTTTCTAGAAAATTAATAGCATATATAGGACTTAAGCAATCAGGTTCATTCTTCATATTTCCGATCAAATCATTCGAAATCGATTTTATAAGGAGTTTGCAATTCTAAAGAACGATTACAGATCGGTTTGCTATATAAAAAAATCTACTTTAATTGAAAATGAAAATACAAAACTTAGAAAAATACTTGAATACTTGACAATATATTTAAAGTTATTTTTAAATTTACTGAAAATACATATTTGAAGTTTTCTTCAAATTTTCTCTAAAAATATTAATATATTTATTTAATCATATCTTACCACATTTACTGGTTAAACATATTTCAAATTCATTCTAATTTCGAATAAAATTTTGATGAATTTTAAATAATTATCAACTTAACAGGAAATACATATTTAAAGTTTTTAATTTAATTTAATTTTACTGAGTATTTAGCTAGTCGTGCTTGTTTTTAATGCCTTGTTATCCGAAAATGTGTGCGCATACAAATTGATTTCATTTCCAACTCTGTGTGTAATGTCGCCGCCGAGCGTGTGTGGCAATCGTAGATTGTTGAATTTCGTTTCTATTTCTAAACATTTATTTATGCCCCGTAATTGTTATACTCTGCTTGCATATCAGATGACAACATGGACTGTTGTGGCCACACATTTGCATACCAAAAACGTTGCTCAAAAAAAAAAGGGAAAAAAAAATAGAAACTCTCTAATGACAAATAAATAAAATTGTTAAAATGTTGACACGCAACTGATGTGGTTACTATAGAAGGTAGAAGGTGGGGCAAGAGTGTGGCAGGGTGGAGGGAGGGGGGGAGTGTAGCAGGGGGGGTGGCTGATCGGAACTGCCCACACGCAGGATGGCAAATCTGAAAATCCAAACAAGCAAATTGAATTGAGGCAAAGGAAAAAGTCCAAGGCGCGGGAACCAGATTGACAAGCTTCAAGCTGTGGCAGCTGCGGATGTTGCCGCTGCTGTGGCAGTTGCAGTTACCTGTCTCGCTCTCAACGTCGTCATCGTCATCGTCATCATCAGTCAACCAATTTGTTTCGATGAATGACTGAATGAATTTGTTCACCCCTTGGTCATCTTGATAGGCGCGCCAAGCGTTCGGACTTGGACCAACCCAAACCAACTCACTCAACTTGCAACTTGTAACTTGCAACAGCAGCAGCAGCAACACAGTGCCAAGAGGCAGCAGTGGCAACAGGTTCTTCATTCTCTTGTCGAAAACGCAAACGCAGTTTGTTAAACTGCAGCAAGAACAACTCCAGACAAGAAGAACATCTTCCAGGGCAAAAGGAGCACGAGGAGGAGGAGTTGGTGGAGCTGCAAGTATCGCGAATCGCGGCACTTTGCATAGAAGCGTTTTGGCAGCGATTCGCGATTGCAATCAGCGTTCAATCCTTGCCTTGGTATTGGTACAGGGTATTCGGTATTTGGGTATTGGCCATGGCAATTGCTGCAAGCAACAAGCAAATGCCAAGCACCGAAAAACACAAAGTAGGCTGGACGAGGCCACCGATCGTGGCACAAGGCACATTTGCCACAAGGAGAGTGAAGAGTGAAGAGGGGTAAGAGGAAAGAGAGAGAGAGGAGTCGCTCATTCTCATCCTCCAGAGATAAGAACAGCGACATTGTCGGCGCATCGGAATCGCTCGTTAGTCAGGCAGCCAGACAGACAGACAGACAGACAGACGGACAGACAGACGGACAGACGGACAACATTTCTGGTAGCTCGATCCGTCATGCAGAGTAGTCAAGTAGAAAGTGCCGCTGCATCTGCTCTGCTGCACTCAGAGAAATTAACAAATTTGTAAAAATAAATTTTATTTAAACTAAAATTAAAAGTTCTTATTACAAAAATTTGAGAATTTAATTTTGTAAATATTTTATATCATTTTTTTTTAATATTAAAATTTAAATGAGTCCGCTGCATCTGCTGCTCAACTCAATAAAATTATTAAAACCAAAACTGAAAGTTCTTATTGCAAAAATATAAATTTTTAATTTTGGTAAATATTTTATACTATTTTATTTAAATTAAAATTTACATGTGTTTTCCTTAAAAAAACACATTACAAGAACTTTTTTTTGTATATTTGTGGACCATTTATGGGAAAAATTTATTTATCAGTTTAGTTGAATTTATTTATATACTTATGTGCATTTGTGTGTGTTTATATATTATTTACCATTACAAATTCACACTACATAACATTTTCTGCATATTTTATCATATTTTAAAAAATATAAATTAAATGTGTTTTCCTTAAAAACACAACTGAAACTTTAACTAAAGCCGATTAACAGCAATATTAAGAAACTAACACAACTTAATTTTATATGTTTGTACGTCCTTTATATATTTGAAAGTACATAAGTTAATAAGGCCAAGGTGTTTTATTTAATAACATAATTTAAATTATTTAAATATATTTTTTATATTTGATTATTTTTTACATTTTATTTAATATTGGTGGATATTAATGACATATCAAATATTTAATGGATAAATTGATTTAGTTGGCACTTGAAAACTACCTCTATACTTCGTTGTATTTGTAATAAAACTACACTATAGTAAACTAGGTTTGAAAGTCCAGCTTTTTACATAAACAAGCTGACATGTATATGTGTTGTGTATAACTGAACTATAAAAAATTCGCCAGATTTCAAAATTTACGGTATCGAAGGTATTAAAACCAGATATTTGTTACACTTCCTAGTAAAATGGTGTAAAAATAATGATCTTGATAATAGAATAGAATTTAAGTGAATTTAATTATAAAAATTAAAGTTTTACGCGTTACGCCTTCATTTCCATCCAACAATTGAATTCTATAATTTATAAATATATATTTTTAATTCAAATTGAAGTAATTTAAAAAATAAATAGAAAGCTAGCAGCTGAAGAAAATTGTGAATTATTTAGGTTTTTAATATCAAATATTTGGTAAAAGTTGTTTAATTTATAGTTGTTAAAGTTTTAATTTTTTAATGTATATTATTTGAGGCTGCTGCAGATTTTGCTTTTATTTCTGCCTTTCCTTTTAATATTTTTTTTGAATTTTGTGGCTAAAATACCAATATATTTGTGGGGTCCTTTAATGTTGTTATTGCAAATGGTTTAATAATGCCGTTTTGTTTAATTTTTAATAAATGTTTAAATGTTCCTAAAAAGGGTACAATTTTGTACCATCGAGTGGAAGAACAATTTTTACTTAATAATAAACATTTATTAAAAATAAAATACAACGTTCTTATTAACCCAATTGCAAAAATATCAGCAATGCCAAATGATGTTTTACCGACGGCAAAACGCAGAGTTGAACTTGGCCAAGACCGCCAATTGCCGGTTGACGCCATTTTGCTGGTGCTCCGCCTTGGTAAAGAGTCAAGACACTCATAATCAGACACACACTTGTACACACACACACACACACACACACACACACACACACACACACACACACACACACTCGTACACACACATACATGCAATCAGCTTATTCGCATGTAATTGAAGTCGTTTATGGGAACAACCGCTGCTGCTGTTGCTGCTGTTGTTGTTGCTGCTGCTGTTGCTGCTGTTGCTGCTGTTGCAGTAGCCGCAGCAGAGGGCATGTCATGCAAGGGGTGGGGTATTGTGTTGCAGGGGGGAATTGGCAATGGGAACGGCAACAGCAGCAGCAGCAGCAAGACGGCAGCCAGTCGGCCATCATCATCATTGAGGCCGCCAATGAAAAGCATGTGGCAACATCATTAACTTTTTTTCCCCTTTGCAATGAAGCACCACCAAATTGCCACAACTTTTTTGTTGTTTTTGAAATTTTTTTTGTATTTTTTTTGAACAGAGAAAGTAATTGGCACTTGTTCACAAAATGGCGCCAGTGCTAAGCGACCATTTTGAAGAAGCCACAAGTTTTGCCGCATAACTGTTCTCATGCTGTTGTTGGTGCCATTATGACACATGACACTCTGAGGCAAACGATGGGTAGAGGGAAGGAGAAGGAGAAGTTGCCACAAACTGAGCAGACCCAGATCCCAAAATTCAAAACTCAAACCCAAATCCATATCCAAAAGCCCCCAAAGGCCCAACCCCTGCCGAGGCAACGTTTTCGCATAAATTCACAGCGGGGATTCCCCTTCAATGCGATTGAATTTTATTTTGTTTAGTGTGTGTATGCCCGTCTCCCAAAAGATTCAGTCATTTGTTGTGATGGCTTGTTGGAAAACGTTTTCAAAAAGAAAACAAAAAACGAGAAAAAAAATAAATAAGGAATGTTGTTTCATTTGATTTCAAATATATAATATGATCATTTCCAACTGATGTCTTAATCTGTGGCCATTAATATGCTCGATAAATAAACTGTATTAATTTATGCCAATAGCTGAGATGCTGTTCAGATTGTCGTCTCTCTACCATCAAATATAAATGTTAATTTTCTTAGCTAGTTGAAGTTGTAGCAGCGCCTTTGCATTCTCAACTGAAATTTGATGACTTTTTGGCTTTTTTTGGTAACCAAACACCGCCAAAAGCACACAAAGTAAGCCACAAAGTAAAAAATATGAAAAATACCCAGAAGTGTGTGCAGCTCTCAAACTAAGTTTTTTTTTTAGTTAGTTGGCAAACATAGCGACAGGCACTGAGAGATCAGAAGACTCTCTCCATATTCAAGTTGAAGTTGCCTTTGGGACGGCATGTGGTGCTGCCGCCTCAAGGTGTTGGCCCAAGTTAAAAACTTCAAGCCACAATTTCAAGCCACACTGAATGCATTTGTCGCAACGCATCAGCTTGCAAATTGTGCGAAATTTAAACGCTTCTGACGCTTTACAACTGGACGCACGCGTTAAATGCGATTGAAAGAAAAAAAGAGTTCTAATAAGAAATCTGGAATTAATATTTTTATTTATTTTATTTTTTTTTTTTTGTTAATGTGAATTATACCTTATTAAACCCTTTGTACAAATCAGTGTGTTAGCTTCAAAATATTGCCAACTTGTCACGCAGAAATTAAATACTATAAATAATAAAAAACTGTTCAACCTGACTGACTGAAAGGCGACTCAAGAGCAGGCCAAATGGTAGAAGCTGGTAATCTGAAATTTTTGGCAATAGCTTCCTATTATATCGTAGTTTTTCACTCTGAAAAAATTTTATTTAAAGTATATCGGGCAATGGGTGGAAAATGCATTTAAAAATTACATATTAAAATCTCAGCTGGAGCATTATTTCAGATGGTGCAGTAGGCTACAATAACACTAGTTTACAAATTATTTTTTGATCGAGGGAGCTGGGCTCTCATATACTTTTTTAGGTGTATTTTTGAGCGCTGATTTCAAAAATGCAAACCATTTATTTTTTCAAAGAATGGTTTTCGAGAAAACCGCGAATAGCTAGTTTTTTGGCAGTCTTTCGACTTATTTGTTCATATCTACATGAGAAAACCATTCTTTGAAAAAATAAATGGTTTGCATTTTTGAAATCAGCGCCCAAAAATACTTTAAAAAAAGTATATGAGAGCCCAGCTCCTTTTTTGCTGTAAACTAGTGTAATAGTGAAATTGTAGAATATAATTAGTTGATTTTTTTTTTTATTTTATTTTATTAGGAACGGAAGCGGGAAATAGCAATGAATGCCGGGATGATCTAGTATTATATCACATATTTAAAATTAAATATAAATATCAACTTAAATACACAATAATAATTTACAGCTTCGTATTTTTTGTTTAAATATTCCAAAACATAAAAATATACAACTTTTCCATCTTAACAGAGGACGTTTTGACTGTGCATTAATAATAATTTTTATATAGTTTTTATTTAGCAGGCTCGACACCAGACAATTAAGGAAATTTATAAATAAAAATTATTATTTAATTTGTTGTCAAGCAACCTTCTTCAATAGCCTTAGAATTATTTATTCAATATGTTTGTACATTAGAGCAACAAAGCCCTTTCAGGCTGAAAAAAGTTTTAATTCTTATATTAACTTAAAAACAACACTTGATTTCTATTAAAATAATTGACATTAATTTTAAATTAACAAATTTGTTTTCTTTGAATTGAAAACAATTATTACTGCGGCATTTTTATTCTATTAATTTAATTATTTATTTTTACCGCATTTTAATTTGCTAGGCCCTTTCAAATTTTCTACAAATATTTATTTAACTTTTCAATATTTAATAATTATTTCAATATCAACTTTTTGGCAATTTTTTCCGCATGTATTTGATTAGATTGCGTGGCGAGCTCAAATTTTCCTTTTTTGTTAAATACCCGAAATGCGCAAAATAATGAAACTAACCATTTTAAAGCATTTTAATTTTTTAATTGATTTTAAATTATATCTAAATAAATAAAATACTGTATACTTGCATCGACTTAATTATTTTATTGATAATTTCGCTGCTCAAATTTAAATACACAAAATAGCGAAAATATACATTAATTAAAGCAATTAAATAATATTTTTTTTTATTAAAAATAATCCTAAAATTAAGAATGTCTTCTTCTTTTAAAGACTTAACTATTTTATTGATAATTTCTCTGCTCAAATTTAAATACACAAATTAAGAAAAGAAACATTATTTGTAAAAATTTTAAAGCAATATAATAATATTTTTTCTTAACAAAAATATTTTTTAAAATAGATTTAACCATTTTATCAATATTTTCTCTGCTCAAATTCAAATGCACATCATTTCCATTACATTGCCTGAATTTGAATGACTTTAATTAAAAGACCCAAAAACCGTACGATGTTTACTTTAAACATATTTTGAAAGATTTTTTGTTTCAAATTCGCCTCATCATATTTCAGTTGAAATTTTGTTTGGTTGCCACTTGACTTGCCACACACCTCGTTTTGGGCCCAGTTCAGCAGTCGTCTATTTTGAACTATTTTCTATTTTATTTTTCTGTGTTTTTTTTGTAGGACAGTGCACTTGTGTCAGCCAACGATCTGCACTTGATATTTTTGTGTTACTTGAAAAGCGTTAAATTTGAAATTGAATTGAAGTCTTGAAAGAATGTGAAAAGTGAGAGCTGTAGGGCTTAAATATTATTATATGGTTATATATAGTTTCCCGAGTATTGTCAACAGTAGCTGTAGACTGACTGAGATATGTAATCAAATTTATATCGAACTTGTGGCTCGTTCAGGTCGTAAAAAATGGAACATAACTGTGAGATTTGGACGAGACTTTATGGCATTTACAGAGGCAGCGATATATTTTTTTTTTATTTTTTTAATGGGCCTAGAATAGAAGACCTTTTATGTGAACCGATGTTGGAAGACTGTGGCCATATTTTAATGACCAATATCCATATCCATATACATATCCATATGGTTTTTAGTCTATGGTCTCAAAAGTTCCAAGTGCGCGCATTTTTCGACAAGTTTTACGGCATTTTTATGACTTAATCCATACCGAAAGGCTCACAATCAATACAATCATATACACAAAATACGCATTGGGCCAGAAGTAACATTGTTAGATACCCTCGGCCGTCATAAACAATCATTTCGTGGAGTCATTCATATTTCTGTTAGCATAACAAAGCCCAACTCTCTCGAAAATCAACGTAGAGGAGAAAAAAAATCGTTTAAAATAAATAAACAATTTACATTTTTAATCAATTGTGGCCAAGTCAAGATCTGCAGGCGTGATAAAGACAGCAAGCAGCTGCCAGTTCTCAAAAAAAAAACAACAACTCTATCTCTATCTCTGTTTCTCTATTTCTCTATTTCTCAGTTTCTCAGTTTTCATACAAACAATAGACAATAAACTGGGAGTGTCTCCATATATATATATTCAAGTAATTTCAAAAATGTGAAACGCACACAAATCAAATCAAATCGAATCGAATTAAAAAATCAAAATAAAAATAAACATTAAATTATAAAGCAATTTTGCAATTGAATTTCACAGTATCATTAGCATTTTAACCAGAAAAAAAATAAACTAAAAAAATCTATTTTTTGACCACTCATTGTGCATGATTCAGCAGCGACATCTATTTTTTTGCCTTTTTTTTTTAAAGAGAGGACAGCTTGTTAGGGCTAAAAATTAAATTATAAATAAATAGAAAAATAATTTGGTTTTTTTTCTTAGGCATCACAAATAACAGCTATGAGTTCAAGACAGAAAAATAAATATAAACTTTAATATTTAATTTTTATTATAAAAAGAAATTTTAACTCGTATTTTTCCATTAAAAAAATAAAGACCAGAAAAAAATTATATACATGAGTGGAAAAATCATAAAAACAGGATAAACTTTTATTTTGAATTTTTATTATAAAAAGAAATTTTAACTCGTATTTTTCAATCAAAATTTAAAGACGAGAAAAATGATATACTTGAGTGGAACGATCCTAGAAACAGGATAAACTTTTGCATTTAATTTTCATTATTAAAATAAATTGAAACTCATATTATTCAATCAAAAATATAAAATTATATATTATACATTTTAATTTTTATTTAAAATTTATAAAAAATATTTTTTTTTTACTTTTATTATAAAAAATTATAATTTCATTTATTTTGCCAAGTTTTATTTTAAATGGGAAAAATCAGCCATTTATGTTTTTAATAAATTATTATTAATTTTGAATTTCTATTTAAAATTTATAAAAATTTATTTTTAAATTTTATTTTTAAAATTTATTTTTAAAATTTTATAATAAAAATTGATAATTTTAATTATTTGTAAACTTTTATTTTAAATGTTGAAAAATAAGTTATTTTTCTATTATTATTTTATAAAAATTTATGTTTCTCAGTCATTTTATGATTTTTTAATAAAAATTTAAATTTAATGATAATTTAATTTTTATTACAAAAATAAATTTAAACTCATATTATTCAATCAAAAAAATAAAATTATAAAATAATTATGAAATTTTAATTTTTATTTAATTTTTATTTAATTTTAATTTTTATTTATTTAATAAAAATTTATCATTTTAATTATTTGAAAATTTTTATTTTAAATGTTGAAAATGTGTTATTTTTCTATTATTTTTTAAAATTTAATTTTCTGAGTTATTTTATGAATTTTTAAAAAAAATTTAAATTTAAAAATGAATATAACATAATTTTATTTTTTGTGTCGAAAAAATTAATAAAAATCTTTAGTTTTTTCGGAAAATGTGTAATAAAATATTAAATAATTAACAAAATAAAATTGTATAAATAATTTGTTATTTATTTTGCAGATCAGATGCAGATTTCCACCAATTATATCAAATTAATGCTGCTTAAACTTTATCAAACAATTTTCTGAAGATATAGATAGATATATATACTTATGTCTTTTATAGGAAAAGTCGATCGAAATGTAAGTTTGCTATATTTATATTTTTTTTAATATTTTTTTTTCATTTTTCAATATTAATTTTGTTTAACAAATATATATATTGTAACCTTTAAAAAACATGATAAATTATATTAAATTCTAGTTGTTATATCTATATTTTTTTTAATATTATTTTTTCATTCTTCAATATTAATTTCTCCAACAAATTTATCAATTCTAAGCTTCAAAATGGCTTTTAAAAATATGTTAAATTTTATTAAATTCAGACAACTATATCTTATAGCTGTCAAGTGAATGAATGATCAAGAATTGTGTTATTTTTTTGAATGAAAAACATTTTCTGCAAAGACATAAATCTTGGAACAAACTGACAGTACATACAATAGCTGTGTTTTCTTGTTTTTTATTTAAATTTAGCATAGAACAGTCGTAAATTAAAATAGACATAAATTGTCATTATATTTGTGTTTTATTTTCAGCCTAGAATATTTTGTTAATCAAACAATTTGACTATTGAATATGTTCACTATATCTCTCTATATATATAAAATAAAATATTTTCCATTTGATTTTTTGTATAGAATTTCCGCTGCTTAATTGACAATCTTGTTCAAGCGCGTAACTTTGACACTTTTGAAATGTATCTTTTATTTAATTTTTGTTGTCTTATCTTAACAAATTGCCAAATGCTTAACAGCTGACAACCCTGGCAACAAGAGAGAGAGGAGGAGAGGAGGGGGGGCATTAACGGTCCATAAGACCATAACTTTTCTCAATATGCTTTTATGATTATATGAGATGGCCATTGTTTAGGCCATTTGACTGCCATGAATAACATTCTTAGGTCTTTGTTTTGTTTAGACGCTGCCCAGAAGACATCAACAGGGCTTGAGAGGCTGTCTACAGCTATATGTGGCACATGGAGCCATTTCCGCTTACTCCGCTATTTCTCTGTCTGTCTCGATTTCCATTTGGGCTTTAATCCAATAAATAATTCAATTGTGTCACAAAAATCAAATCAATTGCGTGGGCAGCAAACGCAAAACAATATGTGGCTGAGCTTTGAGCTAACAGACAACCGTAAGATACATCATACAGAGCGAGTTTTACATAATCCTACAGATACCAAACAGCGATACCAAGCAACACACGACACACTCTTTCTCATTCTCTTCCCTATATCTATCTCTATCTCTATCTCTAACTCTACCCAAAAAAAAACTAAGCGGGTTGTCGACCCACTTGGCATATTTTGGGTTACAGCACCCTGAAGTCAAAAGTCTAGAGTTGACTAAATATTTATCGATAGTTTTGATTGTGTAAAGTTGAATTTTCGTTAATATCGAGATATTTTATATTGATTTGGCATTTAATTTGTTCCTAATATTATTTTTAGTATCTTGTTGGCTAGAGCACCCTGAAACCTTAAGTTAAGAGATAGCAACATACAGGTTATGATATAAATCGATAGTTTCGATAATGTAAAGTTGAATTTTCGATAAACCTTAAGTCTAGAGTTAGCAATATAAAGTTTATAATATTAATCGATATTTTCGATAATGTCAAGTTGCATTTTCTTTAATACGAAAATATTTTATATTGATTTGGCATTTCATATTATTTTTCCTTATATTTTCTGATTTATTGTCTACAGAAAAATATCTTCTTAGACTTTAAATCTCAGTAATTGTTTGCTAAAACACCCTAAACTCAATACTCTAGAGCTGGCAAGCTAAAGTTAGTGACATTAATCGATAGTTTTGATTGTGTAAAGTTGAATTTTCGTTAATATCGAGATACGAGCACTTTTCTATATTTCCAACTCTAATAAAATTGTCAAAACTCAACCGATTTTCATGCAGAATCCCGTTTTGATCATAATTTGACCTCTAGATTAATTTCTCATTCAAATCTGAAAATAAATTTTTTTTCGATTTTTTTATGTATTTTCTAGTTTTTATTTTTTGTAGATTTTGCATACCCATAACTTTGTCAAAACTCAAATGATTTTCAAATGGAATGTTTTTTACATCAAGTTTTGTTTTATCGACAGATTTGTCATTCCATTTTTGGAATGGAATTTTTTATGGAATTTTAACCAAATTTCTTTAAGTTTTCCTTAAATTTTTTTAAGGAATTTTTAACTATATTTCTGCGAATTTTCCTTCAATTTTTATGGTATATTTAACAAAAAAAAAAAACTTCTGGAAATTTAATTTTCAATCGATGGCGGGCTTAAAAATTGGCTTAAATTACGATTTAATTGACATTTAGTGGATTTTTTCATCAAAATTTATACAAAAAATTAAAAGAAAAAAATGTGTATTTAAATCTAAAATTTCAGATATGCGTGTCCTGTATTTTTCAAGTTCTACAATTTTTTTAAAGTTACTTTTTATTTGTTTATTTATACCAAAAACTTGGTTAAAAGTGAAGCTATTTTTACTGTAAATAATTTTTGAATAATTGTTTATCGTCTAGTTTAATTTATTTTTGTTATTTTTTTATATTAAATTTTTTTAATATTTTTTGTAATTTTTCTTACAAATTTGAACTGATTTTTTAAAAAATTATTATATTGAATTTTGACTATTAATCGATTTTAGGCCCTCTAATTAGTGTAAAATTTTATTTGTTTTTTTTTTCTAAAACTGTTGGTGTTTTAGTCAAAGTAAATGCATTAATAAAAAAATATTATTCGTTTTTAAATATGCAATTTATAGATTTAAGACTGCCAATATATTTGTCAAAACCTCAAAAAATCAATACTACGATACCATATCGTTTCCTATAAATATTAAAATAAATTCTATAAAATTGATTATTTACCAAAAAATATATTTTTCTAAGCAAATCTTTGACTGGATGCGTCATCACAGACAAAAAGGTATAGAATATAGCTATAAAAGTAAAATAGATTAAACAATTGGTCTGTTGGCTGATTTAACTTGGCTGATATGCAGCATGGCGTGAACAATTATTGCCAATGGTCTGGGATACAAAATGTTGCAAATGGCAAATAAGAACAAGAGCTCTGGCCAGTTCGGGATTGACAGATAATTTATAAACCATAATGTTAATCAATGGCAAATCACGTTGAACCTGCGGCCTTCGCGGCAAATGACTTCATTAGCAAAAAGAGCCGCAGACGTTGCCGCATTGTGCGGCACAAAGGCGGCAATAAATTGCAACGAGATTGCACAAATGGCTGCAAGGCTAGCTAACTTGGCCGACTTGGTTTGGGCTTGAGAGAATTATGAATTCATGGTTTCAATTGCAGCCCAAAACTTGCTGCACCCGCTGCTGCCAGCAAAAAGCCATAATTAGGCGTTTTCAATTCTCCAAAGAATCAATAGACTGAGCTACAGTTCTCTTCTGTTTTCCTCAATCTGTGAGAAACTTGCGGGCCATCACATCACTTAAAGTCGCCTGTCATCATCAACATTAGCTAACTGGGCCTTAACTACAACATTTACTGTTCCAAATGCTCTACGCACTAGGAAATGATCAGAGCCAGGCCAAGTTTGGCTTTTGTAATCGAACTGTCGCCAGTTTGTAGTTTTCAGTTTTGCAGTTTGTAGTTTGTAGTTTTCTAGTTGTTATTATTATTGTTGTTTAGCACTGTTTCGTTGTGGCCCCATTGTGTGTGTTGCATCCTTTGGCAAAGACATTGCACTTGCAACAACAACAGCAACAGCAGCAACAACAGCAACAGCAACAACAACTGTTGACACATTGCTAGTTTGTCGCAACAAATGTTGAAAGTTGCTTTCGCAATTTTATACTCTATCCTGGTTAAAGTTTAATGCGTTGTTGCGTAAAATTCACACAGCAAAAGTTTAGTAAAAATCAAACCTTTTCACTTTTTCGGGTATTTTACTTTACAAATCAATTTTTTTAATTTTTCTAAAACAGCAAAATTTTAAGCAGAATATTCAAATTTTTTAAACAGAAAACTAGTATACAAAATATTTAAATTTATTTGCAATAAAATACTCATTCAATTATTAAATAAATTTATTTAAAAATATTTTTATATAAATATTTAAGTAAAAACGTTTTAAATATATTATTTAAATATTTTATTTATTATTATTTATTTATATTTATTTATTAGAAAAGAAAAAATTACTTTTATTTAACAATTACTTTATTTTTTTTTATTTTTTATTTATTTTTTTTTTTTTGAATTTTATTTAAAAATCTTTAATTAGATTAATATTATTTTCCTTATAAATAATCTTGAGAATTTTATTAAACTACAAGATTAATCGGTTATGTTTATAAGCAATATTAGAGGTAAAATTATTAAAAAGTGATTATAATCAATATATAATATATAATAAATATTTTATAATATAAATAAAATTCGTTGAGCTTAATGGGTTATAGTTTGCTAACAACTCCCAAATAAATACCATTTTGTTTTGCTAATAACTTTTAAATTAGCACCGAAAAAATTTCAAATAATAATAATTTATTGTCAAATGAATAAGCATTAAATTAGATAAATTTATAAGCATCAACAACAACAAAAATAAATAAATAAATGCATCATATAGAATTTTATATCTTCAAATTCAAAGCTGAACTTTCATAGGAAATGTCGGGCATTGAAATGTCTGAATATTCATTATAATCTGCAATATATTTATTTTTATTAGATTAAAGCTAAATTTTGCTTTAGTCCATACTTTGACTATACGTATAATATACTTTTGCTCTTTTTCGAATTACCAGACACTTTCGATTTCAATAATATCTTTAGAAATTGAAACAATATATTCAAATTTAAATAGTCACTTTAAAAAGATTTCCTTGCAAGAAAAAAATATCATAAAATCATAGGGAAAATTTGTTTATTTTTATAATTGACATATATTTATTTTTTTATTTTCTCTTAAATTAAAAAAAAAAATAAAAAAGAAAATTCATTTTTTTATCATTTTTCCATTTTTTTTTAGGATTTTTAGAATTTTTTTTAAAAAATTTAAACGAAAACAATTTGAAATGACAAATTGTTCAATGTTGGAAAAATTCTTAAAATTTATTTTATTTATTATTATTTTATTTTAATATTTACTTATATGAAATTAAAATTATTTTATTTATTTTGATGAAAAGCTGCTGTATCATATTAAATAAATTTTAAATTAAATCTTAAGCCAACTAAATGAACAAAAAAGGCTTAATAAATTAATATAAGTTTCTGAAAATTAAACCAACACGTTGAGGGAATTTTATTTGATAATAGAACAGCTAAAAATATTTTTATTATTTTATTGTCACATTAATTAAATCAATTTATAGCTTTATATTTATTTATTGTAATATTTATTAGAGTATTTATTACAACATATTTTTTTATTTTATTTTCACGTTTATTAAACATTTTGAAACTAAATCAATTACTTGCTCAATTTTGATTTATTGAAATATTTATTAGAGAATTTAAAACAATATATTCATTATTTTATTAAGATCTTGATTAAATATTTTTTAACTAAATAAATTGCCAGTTCTATTTTTATTTAGTGCAATATTTATTAGAGTATTTGAAGTGCTTGTATTATGCTTTATTGACAACTTGTAATCACGATCAGTGCGTAATGAGTGTAAGCTTTAACTCAGGCACTTGTTTGGCTGTTTGTCTGTTGGCTGTTGGACAACACGGCAATTGAGTTGGGTCTTAGCCTTAGTCCAGACTTTAAACTCAAAACCCAAAGCCCAATTTGCCCCACTCCCCTCCGCAGCAAAGTGTGGCATACACTAGGCCCCATTTCAAGTGCCAAAAACGTGGCAGACGGCTGTCACAACAGGCGCTAAAACAAACAGGCCGAACAGAGAAAAAAAAATAAAAAACGTTAACCAGGCTAACCAGCTATGTGTAAACTGTAAACACAGCTAAAGAGTTGGTAGGCTGAGTCGGAGTTGGAGTTGGAATTGAAATTGGACGCTAACCAGGCCCTTTCTCATTTCTCTGGGACTGGGAGTCCAAGTCGGGACTCTGGAGACTCAGTCTGTGCCTGTCAAGCTGCCTGACAAGCGTGCATCATCGTTCCAAGTGCGGGCTTGTCATGATGCCAAATTGTTAAAGTTTTCGGGCCACAAGGCTGTCTCTGGACAAGAACATGAGTCTGGACTGTGTAGTCTGTAGAACTCTGCACAAATCCTACATAAATAATGCATTTTGCGACCACATAGTGCGACTCGCACCGCTGGGCAGCAGCAAAAACCAAGAAAAATACAAAAATAAAAATAAATAAATAAAGAAAATGTAGTACGTGGTTCAACTGGACATTGAGACACCTGTATTTGGGTCAGTGGTGGGCTTCCGGCTGAAGCCACAGTTTAAGTAAAGTTCTTCTAGAAATTGAGTTCAAGTTTTGCCAAGAATTTCTTGAGCTAACTTATTAAATAAACATAATCAATAAATTGCATTAGTTTTCTTTAAAAAATGTTCAAGCAGTTACAAAGATATACAGAATGTCTTAATCTGCCAAGTTGATCACAATTTCCGTTGCAGCAGCTCATCCTGCCACATGCAAATTATACAAAACATGGAAAGAAGTTTTTCTTTTTTTCTTGCCACAGCAGTCAGAAGCGTGCAGCGAGGCGAACATTAACTGCGCTTTGCTTAAAATTTATGTTAATCGCTTGTTTTACTTTTAATTTCGCACTTAAAATTGTCGCCATGCCTGGCTCCGACTACAACTCCAACTCCGACTCCAATTCCGACTCCGACTCTGACTCTGACTCTGACCAGAGGGTACATATCACTATCTCAGTCCTAAGTCTAGTCTGAGAACCTGTTACCTCTTCTCCTCTCTCTCTGCCTCTGCCTCTCATGTGTGTGTTTGTCTCTAGGCGACTGCTGGCAGACAGCATCGATAAATTTTATCGATTCCTTGCTGTGGGATTTTAAAACACATCAAAAGACAATAAAATATATCACAAATACGACGAGCGCACAAGGCAAAATGTTTAGGAACCTGTTTAAGCCAACAACACAGTGCGACAAAACTTAACTGCACTTGGACCAGCAAACAGCTCAATGTATACACTCGGAGAAAATTATTTCATTACATTTTATACTAAATTGTTATACAAATTCTTCATTTAAAATCTTAAATTGCAAATTTTAAATTTTAAGTTTAAAAAAGTTGTGTATATTAAAATATTAACACGATTTTAAATTTAAATTTAAAAAAAAATGTATATACATTAAATTTTAGTAAACTTACAAATTAAATTTATACACAATTTTAAATTAATATTTATATTTTATCAATTAATAAATATTACCATCATTGCAGTTTAGACAGTTTTGTAGGTGATGAAAATTAATTTTTGGTTATTTTATTTTTTTTTGCAGTTTAGACCGTTTTGCAGATGATGAAAATAGAATTTCACTTTTTTCTAATTTGATTAGCCATTAATGACACTTAAAACTATTTTATATATATTTTTTGTTTTTTAATTTCATATGAATAACCTAAAAAAATGTTGTATTCAATAATATAATATTTAAAAAATCTATTGTAGTACCCACGAAATCTTTTTCTTCAGTTTATATTTCTATTTTATCAATACATGGATTTTTATTCAGTTAAAGAAACCTTTATCATCTGTTTGAAATTTAAAAAAATTAGAAAATTTATAAAATAATATTTCTAATTAAATGAATTTTAATTAAACTATTAAATATAATAGTGCACTGCAATTTTGGAAATATTGCAAATATTTTGTTAATATATTACTTATAAAATATATAATATTATATATAAATTTTAATATATATTTATCAACTAAGAATTGTAATTTAAAACACATTCACAAACATTTACGGAGCTATATTCAAACTAGTTAGGAAAATATATTTAATTTAATAATTTAGGATATCCATTATAGTCTCTACAAAACCTTGCCCGTTAGTTTGAAATTCCTAAATAAATACACATATATTTATTAAGTTAAATACACATATATTTATTAAGTTAAAAAAAGTATAATGAAGCTACATATACAGCACTAAAAGACTACTTCATTTTATTAATTTTTATAATTTTTTTTTGGTAAGCAAACTTATTATTTTTAAAGTTTTATTATATTTTTTTTCTATCACTTTATCTATATTTATTTATTTTTAATTATCTACGATTAAAATAGTAAATATATTAATTTAATTTATGCTCTTATAAATAATTTAGTGTTCAGTTGCCTTCAGCTTCAGGGTTGTCATTGTCTGATTTTTGGGTATAGAGTAGTCAAATATAACCTAATTCATAAGACTATAGATCATATACAATATACTAATTGAGATTTTGTAATTGTTTTCTGTAGCTGTCATGGAATATAATGATAATTTGATTTCGATTGACTTCGCCTTATCTCACTTTCTGACAATCTTATTTTTCCAAGTGTATTATGTAGAAAGATTCCTATTTCTCAGCCTTATAACGTATGTATTCCCGTTGTATGGTGTTGGTTGGACTTGAGTTTGGTTACTGTTGCTGTTGTACCCTCCCTATCCCTCCCTTTGTCCCCCACCTAGCAACATGTATAGTTATTTTAGCATTTTATGTGTCGTCGATTGTTGTGGGGATTTGCTGGCTGGCTGGCTAGCCCATGGTCGGTCCGCAACGGGCCGGGCCACGGCAGACCCGGCCGGGCCGGGACTAATTGGATAAGGTAATCCCAACAACAAAAATATGAAATCGCTATGCGATAGGAAGTTTTGGGAGTTAGAAATTGTGCGCAGATTTTTATGAGGCACTTGATAAAGTTCCCCAAAGATCAAAAATTAAGGCACAATGGAGTATATACTCGAAAAGCATTTGCGGGCCCCCATTTATAATTAAACGTCAAATGCTGAAAGCCAACCAAATAAATGTCAAGAGCGAACGAACTTTTCATAAGCCACAAATGACAATATTTTTATTTTTTTCAAACAGGGCTTAAAAGTGTTGGAAAAGGGGGTAGAGGAGAAGTGGCAAAGTCGAATTGAAATTGTCAGTCATTGTTGGGTAGCTAAGGCGTTGTCTATGTGTGTGTGTGTGTGTGTGTGTGTGTGTGCTACGTGGGTGGATTAACACACACTTGGCCAGCTTGAAGTCATTTTAATTGAAAATTGTCAACAGCTTGCCGCAAACACACACAAGTTCTAATCAAGATTGCGTTGCAAGTTCCAAGTGTTTGTATAAATTTTTTTTATTTTTTTGGATTTTTTTGTGGCGTTTGATACGCTTTTTTTTTGGTGGGCGTCGTCCAATTTCAATTGCCCATTGCCCCGGCTTGCAGCTGCGGCCATAATGCGGAAATGTTGCAGCCAGGCAAACAAATTCTTGCAACACAAATGTGTGGCAGATGTTGTTGCACACTCGGGCGAATGCACACGTAAATTAGCATAAATAGATTTCAATCACTTGGCAATAATTTCATTATGAGAAAGGCGATATATATATATGCATACATATATATATATATATATACACACGCAGCAAGCGATCGTTTTATTGATTTTTCCCAAGTCAAATATGGCTTTGAACTTGGACTTTTGCGCCAATAATACACTCACACAGCGGGGCAGGCAACAGCAACAACAACTTGCAACTGCAACAACAACGTACAGATAACAAACAAACGAAATATGCAAAAGTGCATGCAAAAGCCGAGAGAGATATGCTAACAAGACAAGGCAGAAACAGAGGCTGCCTCATGCCTTCTTGCCACAAAAAAAAAAAAAATATTAATCAGCCATGGCAACGAGCTGTGCTGGGATGGCGGGAGAGGGGGCACACGGCTATGCCACGGCACTAAAAACGATTAATTCGCAGCGGGGGGGAACACTACAATGACCTGTGCGCCGATTGAACAGTTGCGTATATGCCAACTTTAACTTGAAGTTGAAGTTGAAGCTGTAGATTTCAAACTGAAATACATACTACTATATATATATATATATAAGCCAGGCAAAGATCGGGCCACAGTTTGAAGACAGAGTTAAAGATATAAGTCAAACTGCTGCTGGAGGCGCTTCTAATTGCCAGCAAAGCGCCTCTTTTTTTTTTTGTTGAGTATCAATTTTTGATTGACTTAAATCCTAAATAAATGCAAAAGCTGCAAAATTATTGGCTATTTATATATACATAAATATAGTGTGTGTAATAAGAGCTGTAAAATCAAGAATATAAAAGTCGAGAGCAGCTAAAAAAGATGTACGATATCAAATTGCTGCATTTAATGCGCAAATAAAGCAATTTTTAAACACGAGAAAAAAATATTAAATTCAAAGTTTTTATTTTAACTAAAATATATTCCAATTAAATTAAAATAAAATGAATTTTTTTTATATTTTTTTAGAGGTACAGAAGCCATTAATCTCGAAAAATAAATAGTTAAAAAAATGTAAATAATAAAATTACAAGAGCTGGCGCCTTAAAAAAAAGTGTGACCAGTAGCTGTGCAATTAAATTAATTAATTTATTATAAAAACACAAAAATATAAGGTAATTAGATCAAATGTGATATTATTATTTTTATGTGAGCTTAAATTAATTAATAATAATAAACACATAAACTATAAAGAAATTCGATCATATGTGTAATTATTATTATTATTTGTGCTTAAATTAATTAGTTATAATAAAAACTGAAAATATAAGGTAATTAAATCAGCTGTGCAATATTTACTATTATTTCTGCTGACGCTCAGCAACAATAAACAGACGATAAAAATAATAATAAAAATAATTAAACTAACTAATTTTGTAGCTTTATTAATTTTATTTAAGCTGTAGAAATATATTCAGCATAGTTAGATTAGCTAATTTAAAATTATACAAAATTATTATATAATTTTTGATTTACAAGTTGACTTTATTTGCAATCTATTTATATACAACAATTCACAAATTGTGTGGAAAAAAATTGTTTGTGAATTTATGAGAAATATTCAGGCTTGTTTAAAAAAATTAATTATATTTTTAAATAAATATTAAATAATATAATTAATCACCGGAAAGCTAAACAATTGAATAATACAAATTTTTTTTATTACCGGGAAACTAAATAATTTAATAATGAAAATTTTTTGAACCAAGAATTGATTTCTATTTCATACTTTTGTTTAAAAATTATGATAAAATATATTTTTGCTTATTGAAAATAGTATTTCAAATCCTAACTTCTTGCCAATTTTTATTTTATTTATCTACTTTTATTTAATTTTTTTTGTTTTGTTTAGAACTTCAAATCAATTAAACATATTGATTTTAAATATTTTAATTGAAAACGTGAATTAATAAAATTATATTTTTTAATTTCCCATATTTAAAATAAAAATTTAATACCCGACTAATTAAATTTTTAAATTTACCATATTTTAAATAAAAACATATTGGTCCACTTAATTATTATATTTTAAATTTTAACATATTTAAAATATAAAATTATTGGCTCATTAGAATAGAATTAAATATTTGTTGGCCACTTTAATGTTGTTATTGTTTATATTTTTGCTTTTGGGTTTATAAGGCCATTGTGTTTCATTTTTAAAAAATATTTATTATTTATTAAAAATCGTCCTTCCTTAAATTATTTTAATTGGAATCGAAAAAAAAACACTTTTTTTTTTTAAATTTTAGTAAATTTAAAATTTTTTACTACACATTTTTTAATTTAAAAAAAAAATAAAGTTTACATCAGACATTACTAAGTTAATAAAAACATTCTTTCTACCTTTTTTTTTTCTTTTCTATTTTTATGAAAGACTTTAAAAAAAAATTAAAACTCAGTTTTATGTATTACGAAAGTACTAAAAAAAATAAAAGTCAATTATAATCATTATTTTTGAGAAGTCAATAATTATTATTATTTAAAATTTTTATTTTAAAAGTCTCAAACATAAGTTATTTTTTAGTTATTCGCAAAGTTTCTGAATTTATTAATGAGTGAATTAAATTGCAAATTAACCTTTTACTTATATCTGATTTTTTAAGTTGAATATTTGATTAATAACTGTTATTTTGGGTCCCTGTTTTTTACTTTCTGCTAAACTTTTATTGCCATTGTGTTTTACAGATAATTAAGATATTATTTAAATTTAATTGATTTATTTTTGACTGCTAAGTATGGCTGCCTAGAAAAAAACCTACACCTAGTTCAGTTATCGATATAATATCGATAGCGGAATTAATTGTTTAAGCAGCTCTAGTATGCACACACATATTTATATGTATTAGTATTAGTAGTTGCTGCTGCTGCTTAGCGATTGCTGCTGCTGCTGTTGCTGCAACAACAGTTGCCGCTTGCAGCTCATCATTTCGACTGCTAAAGTCATTTCTCATGTTGCAAAGATTTATGGCTTTCACCTTCTCGTCGCATGTGGAAGCCGCAATGCCAGCAGCCGCCTCACAAACGCCTGATGCGCTGCTGTACAGCAACAACAGCGAACTCGAAGCAACAACAACTTGCTGCAACAACAACTTGCAACAACAACAAACAAACTGCCATTCGCACTAAAATTGAATTCTGCGTTGCGTTGCGTTGCGTTGTGCGGGCCGCTCGCTGCTCCCGCTATGATTGATCACTAAATTGCACAAGCTTAAGCGGCGCAAGCCCACGACGCGCCTCAAGATGTGGATGAGGATGAGAATCTGAAATCTTTGTGGCAGTGGCAGTGGCAGTGGCAGCTTGGCAGGCAGGAGCAGGGCTGAGGCAAGAGCGGCAGCAGAGCCTGGGCACGGCCTTTGATGGGGCGAAGTTTCGTTTTTTTTTTGGGATTTGTTGTGCACATTTTTGTTGCATGCTTACAATCAGATCTGTCAGATCAGTTTCCTCTTTTATTTTTTGTTATTTTTTGGCTGCTTGCTTTTTTGTCTTTTTGGCAGTTTTGTTTTGTTTTGCTCATTCGCAGCTCTGTGGCATTTATTTAATCCGACTTTCAGCTTCCCAGTTCCCAAGTGAGCTTCATTTTATTGCTGCGTGTTGTTGTTGTTGTTGCAACAGCCCCCAAAGTTGCTGGGCGTTGCATGGGGCGTTTTATTGTTATATCGACACCAGTAGTTTGTGGTGTGCATTTGCATTAGCTCGAGTTCCAGCTCGAGCTCGAGTGTGCCTTCAGAGAGACATTCCCAGAGACACACAGAGAGATACTTGGGACTTTACTCCACACACTCCACTTTAAATGTGAACGGTTTAGACCACCAAAAAAGGTTCGTTCCAATGCCCATTAAAATCGCTCATTGAAAATATTTTAAGTGTTTTTTTATATGTCATTTTATGGGCTGCCATATGCTCAACTGTTTGTGTTAAATATAGGTGTATATATACACTCAAAAAAAAATAATAGAAATTATATAGTTCTGAAGTTAAAAAAATGTGCGTAAATTTACTAGAAAATTGAGTAGAATTTTTGGCTAAGGATCAGCAAAAAATTAAATCTAACGAAAATATAAAATACATAAATTAAAAATTAAGAGAAAAAAAAGCAAAAAATGTTTAAACTCAGGTTTTGAATTAGAAAATTCACAGACTCCCTGATAAAGGTACAAAATGTACCGATTTATAATTTAATAATTATATTTCTAAATAATTTAATTTTTAATAAATAATCCAAATTTAATTAAATATGAAACACAATCGCTATTATTAAACCAATTGCAAAAATATATAGGACTAAAATCATTATCATTGATGCAGACCGTTTAATCCCACCTTTTACAGAAAATAAATATTTTAACGAAATTTTTCTATAAATTTTGCAATCGTTTTCTAAAAATCATCAAAATTATTACTAGAAAATATTTCCAAAAATAAAATATATTAAGTTATATATACATAATACTACATTTTTCTATAATTTTTGCAATCGATTTCTAAATATTTATTAACAATAATCTTCCTACAAAAGAAACCTTAAAAATTACATAAACTATATTGTTTTTACAGAAAAAAATATTTGAACAAAATTGATTCTATAATTTTTGCAAGCATTTTCTAAATATCAACAAAATTATTAACTAGAAAAAAATTTACAAAAATAAGTTTATTTTTATTCGATAAAAATTAAAATATATTAAATTACTATATACTTAATACTAAATTTTTCTATAATTTTTTAAATCAATTTCTAAATATCAACCAAAATTTGTACTACACAGAAAATTTTCAAAATTACATCAATTTACTTTTTCTATAAAAACAAAAATTCATAAATTTATATATACTTACTTAATACACAGATAGAATAAATTTTATATTTATGTTATTTTAAAGCTTATAAAAAAAAGTTGGAATTTTCTGCACATTTTCAATAATTTAATTTTATTCAAAACACGCCAAATAATTCCCAATATTAAATATATAAAATAAAATATTATATCTGGGGTGCTTTTGGAGGTCCCTCTTAAATTATGCGAAATTAGAGAGAAATATTATATTTTTTTTATACATATATTATATATATATATTATATTTTTTATAGAATTAGTTTCCTCGCAGAAATTGAGAGAAATATTATATTTTTTTTATGCAACGAAAATGTCATTTGATAAGCAAATTCTGATGAGTTTGTATTTTATAATTATATTTTCATTTGTAATACATATTAAACGTTTGCATATTCTACAATATTATAGAAAAATGTTTTTAAATATTTTTTCTATATTCATATTATCTTAAATTTATTCAACTTTAAAAGAATTTTCAGTTATGGAATTTTTAGCGTAATTTACAGAATTTTATTTGATTTATTTTAAGAGCTTTTTAAATAAAATCAATCACAATTTTTGGTGCAGTTTATATATACACTAACATGTCGTAGAATTGGGTAACCGCAGAATTTGCGAAATTGAGAAAAATATTATATATTTTTTATGTAACGAAAATATTATTTAAAAAGCAAATTCTAACGAGCTTGATATTTTATATTTATATCTTGATTTATAATACAATTTCTTATACATGTTATAGAAAACTGTTTTTTAAATATTTTTCCTACATTCATAATATTTTAAATTTATTAAACTTCAAAAGAATGTTCAGTCATAGAAATTTTACCACAATTTACAGAATTTTACTTTGATTTATTTTAAGAGATTTTTAAATACAATCAATCACAATTTTTGGCGCAGTCCATATACACTAACAGGTCGAGAATTAGGTCCCCGCTGAATTTCCGAAATTGAGAAAAATATTATATTTTTTTTATGAAACAAAAATGTCACTCATAAAGCAAATTCTAACTAGTTTATACTTTATGAATATAGAAAACTGTTTTTTAATTTTTTTTCTACATTTATAATATTTTCAACTTATTAAACTTTAAAAGAATTTTCAGTTATAGAAATTTTAGCGCAATTTACAGAACTTTACTTGATTTATTATAAAAGATTTATTTTATTTCAATAAATATTTTTAGCGCAGTGTATTTATACACAAACAGCTCGTAGAATTTGTTTATCGTTAATAGCTCCATTTACGATGTGATTCTTGATGGAATATATATATCTATGTATGTCTGTGTGTTTGTTGTGGCAGCTTCCTGTGGCATGCCTCAAAGCCATGTTAGTGACAAACAGTCAGCGTTATCCATCAGCTTCCGTTGCTCAATGGCCAATCATCATCATCAGCATTTATCGAAGTTGACATTTGAGTTACATATTTTTTTTATTTTATTTTTATTTTATTTTATTTTTATTAGTGTTTTTTTTTGAGTGCCATAAAAATGCAAATGCACACACACACACACACACACAGAGAGAGACACAATCATAATATTATTGAATGTGTTAACGTGTGCCCTAATATGGCCAAACATTTTCACACCTCAATGCGAGAGAGTTGGCCAGGTTTGCTGCCTGTTGCATGTAGCCAGTTGCCTGTTGCCAGTTGCCTGTTGCCTGTTGCATGCTGCTGCTTATGGACTCCATTTCATTTATGGCAAGACCATAAAACTGTTTTGTTGGCTTGTAGAAAGCCGCTTGTGTGTGTGAAATTAACTTATTGCCTTTTATTGACAATTGCAAACTTGGCCAACTACTTGGCTAACTATTTATTATGGGGCTACTTGTCGAACCGGAAATGCATTGCACATTGAATTATATTGGCGCCCTTGGCAGCAGCAGCAGCAACAGCAACAGCAGCAGCCAAAATAAAACCAACATAAAATTGCACACACAAGTGTGGCATGCCACAACAGCATTTGCATGCCAGGCAAAAGTTGCACACAAGTTGTTGCTGCTGCTGCTGCTGTTGTTGTTGCCCTGGCAGTGGCCTAGAGTTGCTCATGTTGCCTGACCTAACAACATGTTGCTGTTGTAGCTGTGGCAGAAGAGGCGGCCACAGCATGTTGCGATGATATCTTTCTTAGACAGCAGCAACTGTTGCTTGTGGGTCAGCTTTTTAAGTTGCTGTTGCAGTTGCTGTTGCAGTTGCTGTTGCTGTGTTGCTGTGTTGCGCGCATTTTAATTGAATTAACATTTTTACTAGTGTAATGATTTCAATTAGTTTGCACCTCGCCATGTATTGTCAGTTCGGAGACTGTTGCAGACAATGTTGCTGCTGTTGCTGCAACAGGCAGCTGCCAGTGCAACATTAGCAGACTCTTGGCATTGCTATGTGTCTCTCTGGACTCTCTGTCTCTCTGTCTCTCTCTCTCTCCCTCTCTGTCTCTCTCTATGTCTCTCTGTCTCTCGATCTCGATGTGTTTTGCTTCTGCCTTGCCTTTTGCAGCTCGATTTGGCTGCCGGCTGCACATTTGCATTAATTGCTTGTTGCATGTTGCTGCTGTTGTTGCAGCTACAGACTGTTGCGACTGTTTGCCAGTTGCACGTGTTTGTTTTTGGCATTGTACTCGTGTTTGGCTTACTAATGGCTTAATAGTTTTATTGCCCCATCGATTTGCATTCAAGTTTGGAACCTGGAATGTAGTTGCTGTAGGAGCCCAAGTCTCTACACCGTCTGACCTTAGCAATGCTCACAAATCACTGGACACTGACACGAATTTTTTGCGAGAGGCTGTCGTCCCCTCCCCTCCCCTCCCCCTCTCTTCCTGCGTTTGTCAACTGTCCCTGTGTCATTTCAGAAATGCGTTCGCTGCGTTATCTATAGTCACATTCATTTTCGATTTTATTTTCGCCCTGCCTTTTGACGGCACAACAACAAAAAAAAAAAACTAGTGAGAGTGCTATAGTCGAGCATACCCGATGGTGGTACACCCTGTAAGTCAGTTTTATATTTTTATATATCAATTTAAACATGCTAGAAAACTTAGAACTTTAGACGAGGCGTTGCACTGGCTACTGACTGCGCTGTTTTTCCACGTAAACTAAATCTAAAAAAATAAAAAATAAAAAAATAAATAATAAATAAATAACTTTAATATTTATTATTCGATTGTGATGAAATTTACACAGCATATTTAGTATTAATATTATAATTACATGTGCTAGAAAACAAAATTATAACTTTTAAGTTGTGCCTCTAAATCGTTTTTTTATCGTTTTACGCGGGTTAGAAAAAAAAAATATCGAAAATTTATAATAAACCTAATGTGCGTTTTGTATGGAGAAGTCTACATACTAAATTTGGTATCTCTAGAAAATATCGAAAAATTAAAAAATAAATTAATTTGCGTATGATATAGAACAACCTCCATATTAAATTTGGTGTCTCTAGCTCTCTAATAGACTCTGGAATCAGTGCTGTTCATACAAACAGACGGACGGACGGGGCTAAGATCGATACTGTTTACCAATTTATATACCTTACTAGCTTATTCACGGCGTGCCTTAGTCCTTCCCGCTCCCATTTCCCAAAAAAATAAAATAGGAAAAAAACAAACTACAATGTTAGAAAATTAAAACAAAAAAAAACGAAAATTGCTTAAAGATAAATTTCATTATTGTGTTTTTAAATTGATATTTATATTTAATTTTGAAAATGTTATATAATACTAGATCATACCGGCGTTCTGCTGTTCACAAAAAAATAAAATAAAATAAAAAAAATCAACTAATTATATTCTTGTTTGTAACTATTATTGTAGCCTACTGCGTCACCTGAAATGCTTCAGCTGAGATTTTGATGTGTAATTTTAAAATGCATTTTCCACCCACTTTCCGATATATTTTTAATACAATTTTTCCAGACCACCAACCTGCGATATAATAGAAATCTGTAGCCACAAATTTCAGATTTCCAGCTTCTACCGTTTGGCCTGCTCATGAGTCGCCAATCAGTCAGTTAGTCAATCAGTTTAAACAGTTTTATATACATAAGATATCGGAAATGTCTCTTAAAGCCTGTTACATATATTTAAACAGTTCTATAATTCCCTTTTTGACATTTTGAACGGGTACAGGGTGTAAAAAGGCTGCTGCGTCGGCGTTGCTAAAAGGCTTTGATAACAACAACAGCAACAACAACAACAGCAGCAGTAAGAGCAGGGGTATAGAGAGGGGGAGGGGCAGGAGGCAGGCTGAGCTGGCCCGCACGACGATTCGCTGAAGTTGCGCCTGCGCAACTCTTGGTTGGTCCTGCCGGGCATGCATTAACTTTAAGTGTAGGTTACTGATAAGCGTGCCTGGGTGATGCATCGCCAATGTGTGTGTGTGTGTGTGTATAAGTATGTGTGTCTGTGTGTGTGTGTTTGTGTGTGTATATTTTTGCATTTTGCGTGTGCTACTTTTGCTGCTGCGCCGACTGCACCCATGCCCTACACAGGCGGCGGAAACAAGTTCGTGTCTTAAGTCTTTTGTTTTATGCATTGAATTTTTTTTTTTGTTTTAGCTTTATTTTTTTATGTTGGTCAATGATTTTGGCCATATGTGTATTGTGAGCCAAAGTCGCCTGCATATGCATAAATAAGCACGATAAGAGTGCACTTGGCACTCCAAAATGTAGAAATGCTCTTTGCATATTTTTTTGTTGCCTCTTGTCTCTCATTTCTCGTTGCAAACGCTTCGCATCGCATCGCTCAGCTGCAGCTGAACTGAGAACTGGCAACTTGCAACTTAAATGACATACGACGTGTTGGCGCTGCAATTCCTTTCGGATGCGAATACATTAAGAGCCGGTGCCGTTGACCAAGATCCAAAACAGCCAAGATGCTGTCACCAGGCCACTGCCACTGCCATTGCCAGAGTCCGAGTCCGAGTTAAAGTTGGAGTCGAAAACGGAGTCGGAGATCTTGGCGAGCTCTTTAAATGCGCTAAATTGATATTCAGGTTTTTTTTTTAATCATACACTTCTGGCGGGTATTTTAATATTGTGTCACGAAATGAGCAATGCTTTGAAGAAGGCGTGTTTGAAGACATAAGCTAATATTTTGAATATTCTAAATTAAATTCAATAAATAATTGATCTAGTTTCGCAGTCTTTTAAAGTAGTTTTTTGAAACTTAAAACAGCTAGTTCTTTTTCTACACGCTGTGCATAATTATGCCAAAATTAAATAAATCGAAATATTATATCAGTAAGCTGTTATTTAAAAGATCGTTAAGATATTTAGTTTTGTAGCAAAAAACTCATGTTTTTTTCTTCATCTCAACCAAACTCCGAATTTTCTCAGTTTTTTTTAGAGTATATAAATGATAAAAGGTGATTAAAATCAGAGCACTATATTTCATAACTGACATAAATAATAAATAAAAATAAGAAATAATAAATATTAAATAATGAAATAAATAATAAAGAATATATATTAATTAATTAAATATAAATATGTAATAAGTAATAGGAGTAAATAATAAATAAATAAATAATAGCAAATCAATGAAAATAAGTTAAATAAAAAAAAATAAATAAATATTAAATAACAAATACTGATAAAATAAATAACAAATATGTGATAAGTAATACAAGTAAATAATTAATAATAAATAAATGAATAATAATAAATATATATGAAAAATTAATAACTAATACGAGTAAATAATAAATAAATAAATAATATCAAGTCTATGGAAATAATTAAAATAAATATAAAAAAAAAAATAAATAATAATAAAGAATAAATATTTAATAATTCATAATAAATATGTGATAAGTAATACAAGCAAATAATAAATATACAAATAATATTAAATCTATAGAGATAAATTAAATAAATTTAAAAAAATTAAAAAAAAAAAAAAAATAATAAAATAAAAAATAAATAAATTATAAAGAATAAATGTTAGCTAATTAATAATAAATATGTAATAAGTTATACATGTAAATAATAAATAAATAAATTATATCAAATCTATGAAAATAAATTAAATAAATTTTAAATAAAAAAAAATAATAATAAAAAATAAATAAATATTAAATAATAAATAATAAATGTGTGATAATTAATACAAGTAAATAATAAATAAATGAATAATAATAAATATATAAAAAATTATTAAGTTATTATTTGAACCAATTTTATGTCCTTTCATATATTTTAATCTAAGCTAACAATTTCCAAATTTGCTTTATGTTTTTTATATGTTTCATTATATTTCATTAAAATAGTACTACTATATCTTATAGCTGCCATATGCTGAAACGATAAGCTATTAAATGGACAATATATTTTTTTAATACAGTTTGCTTAAATGTGATCAAAATCAAAGCATTAATAAAATTATTAATAATCTAATAACAAAAAAAAAATTAATAAAAAATAATAGAGCATTGATAATAATAATTTTAAATCAATAAACTAAATAATTAATAGAATAAATAGATAAATAAAATAATCAAAAATAAATACATTTTATAAAATTCTAAAAGTGCCATAATAAAATAAATTACTCAATTATATAAATTATAATTAATAGGTATAACAAATTTATGTTTAATCAAAAAACTCCTTTGTTTTGTGGCCTGATAAATAATATATATATGTTTTTAACTTGTTCCACTTGAATAAAAACTAATAAGATAAATAAAAATAACATATAGCTGTAAGACGATTTACTGATTGAGAATTGAGTTTTAACATGGCAAGATTATATATATTTAAATAATCAATAATTATTATATTATTATTATTATAATAGCTCTGCAAGGGTATTTAAGCTTTCGCAGCCCAAAAATAAACTTCTTTCTGATTTACTTCTTTTTTTTTTTTTTAATTTTTTTATTTTGTTTTTTTATTTTGTTGCTGTCTGGGCTCGTTTTTGGCATTGCGAGCCATAAAACTCGCACAAATCAGCGTTAAAAATTAATTGTCTGTTATTATCGTGGATTATTAATAATTTATTCTAAGCTCCAGCTCGTGTTGAAGTACACACAAATCGAAATATATAAGTATAATATAGAAATACGGGTACAGTATGTACGATATATGTGTATATTAAAATAAATTTCAACTGGAAGGTTGTATATTCAGAGCCCGTACGCGCACTTGTAACCATAATTATGGTCATTTGGCAAGTGTTTACTTTGCGCTTAGAGCTGGGCGTGACTGTCATTTGTCTTAATAAAAAACACAGTTGCAAAAAGCACAAAAATTAAAAATATAAAAAAAGAGCAAATAAACGAAACTCATTTACATAAAAGCAGCCTGGTCTTGAGCTGAAAAAAATCCACAAAATTTTTGAAGCGCCCAAGCACATGTAATGCGCCTAATTACCAGTCCAGGCAGACAGCCGAAAGTCGAACCAGTCTAAAGGGGATGATGATGATAATAATGATGATGATGTGGCTCCTCCTGAAGCATGACTCAGTTTCAGTTGCAGTCTGCACAAATAAAAGCAAACGGAAAAATGCAGAAATTTATATGGTAACAACTTCGAGGAATTTGTCATAGCAGGAGTTGCAAGTTTTGGAGACGGGTTCTCTGTGGCTGCCACACATTGTTTGTTTCGTTTTTTTTTTCTGTTTTCGGGCCGCATTAAATGGCAGCAATTTGTTTTGGGCAACTGTCACAGAAGTTGGCACAATTGCGGCTCAGTTTGTCAGTTTGGCCCCAAGCCGAACCGAAACTCTCAATCTGAATCTGACACTGATTTTGTTTTTTTTTTTGAGTGCCCTGTGTGTGTAATTTAAGACAGTTTTCACTGCAAACTTAATTAACTCGTTGCTGTCTCATTTGGCTTTGCTGCAGTTTGCCTTTCACCCTGCCCTGCAGGCCAAAAAAACCGCAACTCAAAAAGAGTTTCCAATACTTTGAATTTGTTAGCTAGTTTAGATAGTTGGCATTGTAGTGTATAGTTGTCATCATCATTGCAACTGTTACTTACGCTTTCAACAAAACGAAAAATGATATTCGAAATGAAAGTACGCGGCACTGAAGCGCAAAAGCAAACCACTGAGCTTTCTTGTAGTCTTTTGTTTTGTAGTCAACACACAACACACAACAAACTCTTTTTCCCTATCCGGTTTCAATTTGTGGACAACAATCTCCAACTTTACAATATTTGATAATACTTCAATGGAATCTCTAACAATGCTTTGAGCGTGCAATAAAATTTTGTATAGAAAACACTATTTTACAACTTTTTTCGATATCAAAATTCATCAAAAATATTGACTTGTAAAAGATGCATAAATTTTAGAGCGGTTATTTAGTCGCCACACTTGTGATTTTTTTACTAGCTTTAAAGGATAAAATAAATAATATTTAGGTTTCTTTTTAAATAATACCATTTACCTTTTTTTACTTTCAGTTTTCTCGTCGTTTATTGCTGAACTTATTACTTACCCATCATTAATAGAACGGCCCTGTAAATATATATATCTGGATATTTAGCGGTCATCTAAGCAAAATTATCTACAACGAGGCAGATTCAACACTTTATTCTTCTTATTTATTATAATAATTTTTAATTATTTATAATTGTATTTCAATTGTGGCAAATAAAATAAAAATTGAATTTTCATGCATAATCTGTATTTTTTAAAATTTATTTTACACTTGTTATTAATTTTTATATTTATATTATAATAATTAATTATAACTGTATTTAAATTGTGACAATTAAAATAAAAATTGAACTTTCATGCATAATTTGTATTATATTTTTTTATTTATTTTACGCTTGGTATTTATTATTTAATAATTATTTATAATTGTATTTCAATAGTGACAAATAATATAAAATTGAATTTTCATTAATATTTCATATTATATTTTTTTTAAATTTATTTTACACTTGTTATTAATTTTTTTAAAAATTATTTATAATTGTATTTCAGTTGCGACAAATAAAATAAAAATTTAATTTTCATGCATATTTCGTATTATATTTTTTTCATTTATTTTACACTTGTCTATAATTTTTTAATAATTATTTATAATTGTATTTCAATTGATACAAATAAAATAAAAATTGAATTTTCATGCATAAACTGTATTATATTTTTTAATTTATTTTCCATCAATTAGAACATTTTTTTTTTCTACTAGGCAACTGTGGCTAAATTCATAATTCAACTTTTTACAAATTGCGAAAATACCAGGCGAACAGAAATCATTAAAAAGTCGCCGTATAGTAAAACAGTCGCTTATTAGCATAACATTTCTTGTATTTAACATTGTTCTGTTAATAACAATTTCTCTGTTAACACTGTTCCTCTGTCCTCTGTTAATAACAAAATTAGATAAATCAAGGATTTAGTTTAAGCCACAACTCGGCCAAATTTTTAAGGATAATGAAATCATATACCTTTTTGAACTCGCAGACAGCAGGACTATCGATTGACATTCAAGGATTTCCAGGATTTTTTTGAAAATGTATGCTCATTTTTTTGCAAGGGGGTTGCTAGCAAAATTGGTCCTGAAAACACAAAAACCGCCATAACTCCATAATTTCAAGGACGATTTTAATATCCTTTGTCCAAAAGATAAAACTTGCTTAGCCAAATCTGAAAATGTAACCAAAAAGACGAAAATCCTTACAGGACCTGAGAAATAATGACTTTTTTGTATAGAGAAAAACACTTATAACACGGCCTTATCCTTGCATATCCTGACGAGTCCTGTGACAAACAACTTGTCTCGATAAGGACTACAAACTGTCCAAATGACATCCAAAACGTCCTTGTAGTTTTCGAGTTATCAAGGATTTTGTATTTTTGGCCTGTTTTCTTTCGCTCGCCAACTGAAATTTTCCAAGTGTTGGATTCTTAGATGACCCCTATATGCTTATATACCAATCGAAAGTAATAGTCCTTGCGATCCTAATAAATCTAAAAATTTTCAAATCTGTAAGGATATGCCGGAATGGGAACTAGTTTTCTGATAAGGATAGCGCAGCACCTTAAAGTATGCAACCAAATAAAATGCTCAGAACTGGTTTCTGAATTTAGTGGATCTTTGGGCCAAAAATACCAGGCGAACAGAAATAATTAGAAGGTTGCTATAAAGTATAACAGTTTGTATAGCAGTTGTTTATGTGTATAACAGTTCCAGCATGTTAAGAACAAAAAAATACCAGGCAAACAGAAATAAGTAGAGCGTAAATATATTAAATAAAAATAAAAATATTTTTAAATTGAGCTAGCTGAAACAGAAAATTTAAATAAATAAAAAATGAACTTTGTTTATTTACAAAATGTTTGTTTATTGAAATACATATATTATAATTATTATTAATATATAATTAATAACAATATAATATAATAAATAATTACAGAGATGTTTTAAGGCTAATTTTAATAGTTTAAATAAATTAATAAATATTTAAATAAATACTTCGAAAATAAATACATTAATTAATAAACGTTATTTTGTAATATTATATTTTAAAAATTATTTAACATAATTTCTGAACTATTTATTCTAGAAAAATTATAATTTACTTGGTGTAACAATTAGCTTAACTTTATATTATTTAAAATATTTTATATTATATTAGTTATATTTATATATTATATATAACTTTATAGACTAGAATAATAATAATTTACATGGTGTAATAATAAGCTGTACTTTACATTCTAGATAATATTACATATTATTTACTAATTAACATAATTATATATTTATTTATTTAATAATTTATATAATAATAAACTTTAGCTTGAAAACAAGAATAAATCATAATAAATAATAATAAAAATAATAATTAAATATTTTATAAATTAAATTACATAATTTTCCTATTTGTATAATAACTTAAGCGTATTTAAATAAAGCACACTAATAAAGTATAAAAATGCTTACATAATTTTGCTATTTTGATTTTTATGCCTTTATCATGTTCGTAGAGATATGGAATAATTAAAAATGATGCAAATTCAAATACAATACTTAATATTCAATATTCTTTAACTACTTAGCAGTCCGAATCAGATGGCAAATTCACATTTCATCATTAGGGCCAGATTTTATGGCAAGCACTTAACACTTGCGCGTATTCCGAATAACTTGGCTAAATTGTAAATTATTTGCAATTTCTCAATTTGCAAATTGCTTAAATTAGCCAAGCCAAGGTGATAAAAGGGGGGACAACAACACAGCCAAAGCTGCAACTGCAACACCGTGTGGCACCCACCCAAGTGATGCCAAATGATGCCGCTGACCGCAAGAGCATTGCGTTGCAAGTCGCAACATTTTGATGGCGCATGGCGGCATTTATGCTGATTATGTTGCATATAAATTCCGTGGCAGCATTTAGAGACGAGAGACTGTTGTACCCTGTTCCCTCCTGCCCCCTTTTGCTGTTGCCTTAGTTTTGAACCTCGTTGTAGTTGGAGAATGTTTACACGCGTTCGTTTGGCCGTTGTTGGGGCTTCTTATTTGTCCATGGCCATGGCCGAACTGGTACGGTTCATAAATTTTGCTGCAGCTTTGACTTTAACTCGTTCAACGCACTTCAGGCAAAGACAACAGGCAACAAGCAGCGTGTGCAACGTGCAACAAAGCCAAACAACGCATTGAGGTAAAAGGAAATCTCAACTGGGCAACTTGAACGACGACAACGAAAAATAAAGTTGCATACAAATTGTTGGTGTTGTTGCTGTTGCTGTTGTTGCCTCTTCTTGGCCACTTGGGGCAGCAGCCCTCTGCTGTTGAACCGGCCTGCCCCTGCTCTTCTCTGTCACCTTCTTCAGCTTCAACTGCGCCTCCCTCTGTCTCTCCCTGGTTAACGCAAACATTTTAGCCTTTTGAGCGCGTCTTGACGACAGATTTAGACGTTAAGCAGCCGCGTTAAGTGTCCCCTGGGAAAACGCGGCTAAGCATTTGCCGTGTTGACAAAACGAGCCAAGTTTAAGTCGGAGCAGCTGTTGTTGTTGTTGTTGCTCATGTTGTGCTGTTGTTGCTACTGCCATGTTGCTCAAGTGCTGTTGCTGTTGCTCTTGTCGATTTTGTGCAGCCGCTGCAATTTGTATAGCCATAGATGCAATCGCTGTCCACAAAATTTTAACACCATTAGCTTGACCAGCGGCAACGTTTTCTTATATATTGACGTTTTGGTTTTTTTTTGCTTTTTTATTACTTTTTAGCATTTTAGCGACTTTGCTTGTTTGTCTCACTTTGCTGCATATTTTCGCGCCTAATTTGCGCCAAGCCACAGCCACGCCCCAAAAGTGCAGCAACTGCCTCAACGCCAAAAAAAAAAAAACGTTTAATGAGTAAATGCCGCAACTGCTTGAATTAGAGCTGCAACAACTATTGATGGCACTATCGATATATTGTTTTTCAATTCTGCAAATAAAAAATTAAAATAAAAAAATTAGAATTATATTTTTAAGTTTTTTTTGAGCTTTTTAAATTCGTTTCCAGTCATTAAAGAATATATTAAAAATCTTTGCTTGGTCTACTGCTTGATATTAAAATGTTGATTTGCACTGCTTGATTTGAATAAGTATGTACATATATAAGAGTATTTATTTATAATTTATATTCTTATTTTTTTTAACCTTAATATACAGTCCCAAATAAGTAAAAATACCAGGCGAACAGAAAGCAATAGATTTTTTTTATACTTCAGATTTTTTTATTTTTTTATTTTATCATTTAATCTTACTGTTAGTATAAATGTCGCTTTGAAAGTATAACAGTTAAGAGAAACAGTTATACAAAGAGCAGAGTGTCGTAATTCAAATTTTTTTTTTTTCTTTGTGTATTTAGTTTAAAAAAAGTAACTCCAAAACCAGGACTAATTGTGTCGATCTAGTTTTTTTTTAACAAGTAAAAATCCAAGACAAATAATTTTTATATATAAAAAGCTGTTAATAAATTTTAATCAGCTTATGGCTAAGTTTTCCAATTAATTTAAATATTAAACAAAAATTACCGATAGTATTGAATATTTTGCCATTTGCAGCTCTAGTTTTAAATCCCAAAATTTGTAGCCAAATGCGCAACTAAAACCAAGCTCGTGGGTGCTTTGGTGCATTAACAAGTTGTAATCTAGATTTGCTGAGCACAGCTGCACAGTGGGGCCAGGCCGGGGACTAAAGCAATCGATTGGAATGGTCAATTTTGTCATAAATAATGCCAAAGTAGCTGCAATTTGTTTAAGCGCACTCAACTTTATTGTTATTAATCTGGCGATTATTTATTATGCGGCACATATCCTGAAGTCTGTCTGTCTCTCTCAATAATTGCGCTCGACCACAAAAACGGGGCCAAATTACTCATGCGCCATGTGTGCAGCGCCTGTGGAGAGGGAGAGAGAGGGATGGAGGGAGAAAGGGTATTCAATTGTTAACCAACAATTGGCAGCGCACTTAGCGACCATTGATTGATTTGCCAACTGATATGAGCTGCAATTGCGGTTTGGTAATTCAATCTAACTTCGACCACATCATGCCCCACACCAGCCACAGGCTCACACGGTACAGCGGATGGTTTAGAGTGGCAACGACAGTGGCACACAAGTGACAAAACAGCAACAAAATGTCATAATTGATAGAGACAAGCGACAGTGGCCGCGTTGAACTGAAGCTGAGGATGCAACAGGAGGCAACAGCAGCAGCAGCAACAGCAACAGCAACAGCAACGACAACGACAACTGTTGCCTGGATTAAGCACAAATTGTGTTTATGTTCAACACATAGAAATTGTGACAAGTTAATATACGAGGAGCAACAAATCCGATTATATAGGCATGACTTGATTTCATTTGCATGTGGCCAGCAGCAATTTGTTGCTGCTGCTTTCTTAATTGCAACACACGACAAACAGACAGCAATGTGGCATAAAAATTAATTATAAATTTCATATACCATATGTTGCTAATTTAATGCTTCAAAGCAATCAAAACAAAAGATTTTAGCTCAATCGATTTAATTTAAATTAGTTTATAATTTATTTAATGCCCCACACAAGACCACACACACAGCATACAAATTATCTCGTCGACTATTTAAAAGCGTCGCTTAAAATGTTTAATTTAACATAAAAATCAACGCAGAGCAACATTTTTGGGAAAAAGAAACCAATAAACAAGCACATTATTGAGAGAAAAGAAAACCAATAAGACCCGATGCGATAAATTTGTATAATAAAACAAAACTGATTTCCGTCTAATGCGATTGACACCTAAAACACAAAAAAAAATTTCCAAAATACAAAATCGTCGAACTCTGCCTTTTGTTTCGCTTGATTTCTGATTCCAATAAAAATAAAAACAAATACAAGCACATAAATAATGTTATTAAAATAGACACACGAATTGATTTCAAAAACTCCGAGACTTTCAAGTTGGGTCAAAGCCAAACATTTTGGCCACTTGATTAGCTCATCACTTTGGCCACTAAAAGAGACACTTCCAACTGACACTGATTGGTCTCCGTGGTCCACAACTTGACAACGAGTAGTCACCGGAGTTCGCATGTTAAATCTGTTTTTTTTCAAAGTGGAGAAACACGCACATAAATACATTAGATAGATGTGTATTTAACTGCCAATGTAGAGGTGGACAGCTCCAAAAAAATAAAATAAAAAAAACAGTCGAAAGTGTCTGTTTATAGGCACACTGTCATTATTTATGGAATTAAAATGTTTAACTCGAGCCCAGTTAAGCTCTGACCTTTTGCATACAAATATAGCATCCACTGCGATTAATTATGTTGAGAAAACTTGTACCTATAATTCCATTATACATTTTGCTTATGGCCTTTTATTTAAATTGATTGTAGCATTATTAACTTAACTCGCAATGATTTTAGTTGTAAAATCAAACATATTTCGAAGATGTATTCATTTTGTGTTGAAAATTTCTCTTAAGCAAGGTTAATATTTAAAAAAAAAACCATTAGATATAATTAAATACACAAATCAGAAATTTTGAAATTTTTTCAGCTATTCTCTCACGTAGTATTATGCAGCAATATCTTTAAAAAAAATAAAAAAAAAAGCGAATTTAAATTGTGCTACTAATTCTAAAAAAAAAAACAAATTAAAAAAGAAATTTTCAGTTGTAGTTTTTGAAACAAGCGAAAAATGCGTTATCTAATTCTAAAAATTAAATATAAAAATATTTCTGTGATAGCTTTCGAGCTAAGCTAAAAAGCTAGATTTCGAAAATTAAGAATGCTTTAAAGAAAAAGGAAAACGAAATATTTTAAGAAAATAGGAAAAAAAATATCTGTAATTGTTTTAAAGCTAAGCAAAAAATGCTAGATTTTTGAAAATTTAAAAAGTTCGTCGAAATTAAATAGATTTTTAATGTGTATTATGAATGTGTATTAAAAAGATAATAAAATATTTTATCATTCCGTCATTTAACATTTATAAATATGATTATTCGTTCAGAAGTTATTTAAGCTAAAATCAAAATTTTTATAAGAATGTGTTTATTTTAAAAATATTTTTTTCCAGCAATAAGAAAAAAATTAAAATATTTTTAGCTATTTTTCATTGCAGAAATTATTTTTTTATAATTTTTTTTTTTTGCAATTATCGATCATTTTAACATATAGCTTAACGGTTAGAATGTTGTTGTATAATTTTATTTAAAACGAAAACATTTAACATTTATGAAATTCTAAAAAAATTTTATAAGAAATAATGAAATTGTTGTTAAATGCGATTGCACTTCAATATATTTTACATTGAGAATAGAAAAACACATTTTGGTTATTTTAAAAATAGATATTTTTTCAAAAATAAGAAATAACTATAATAAATTTAACTGTTTTTCGTTTAGCTCAAAAACGACTGCAGAAAATAATTTTTATATATTTTTTCTTTCACAATCATCGACCAATTTTACATGTACTAACTTAACGTTCAGATGTTTGGAATGTAAAATATTGTTTTATAGTTTTATATAAAACCAAAAAATTTAGGTTAGTTTAGAAATACCAAACAGTCTTTATAAATAATTAAATAAAATAAGATTGTTATAGAACAATTTTTTTGATAAATCAAACTGAGTTTTTGAAGCTTAATTTACGTTTAAGTTTTTGCCAAACTAATGTCAGTTTAATTTAGTTTAAAACATATATTCGAGTTATTTACTAAGAACTTTCTGTATACAGATATAGAATATAGAATGAATATGAATAGCTTAAAACTCTATTAAAATAGATTGAGCTTTCAAATGTTTTATGTTGGGAGTAGATAAACACATTTTTGTTTCAAAATTTGTACAATCTCAAACAAACTTTTTTTTTTTGTTCTTTGAAATTTAGAACTACTTAAAAATATATCCATTTAACAAACCTTAATTTTTTAGTTTAGATTTATTAAATCTTTTGCTTTTGAACCAAAATAGTTTAAGTTGATTGATCACTAAAGTTATGAGCTTGAAAATAAAATATATTCATACATAGGTTTCAGTTTATTTCACTTTTTTGATATTTTCAATACCAGCAATATATCTTTACTCACATTTAAGCCACTTTCAAGAGTAAAGGCCGATGTTTTGGTCAGAATTCTCACATTTCGTGTGGAGTTTGGCGGCACAAGCGATTTGAACAATTAGCTGGCTGATTTATCGATTTGGAGCACTCGATTGGCGAATGGTGAAACGGACTCAAATGACTTGGAAGTTGTGAGTTGGTAGCTTCGAAGCTTGTTGGAGTCTAAAGTCTCGAAGACACGGTGCAACGGCCGCCGTCGGTTACAATTTGATTTGATTTGATGTGCGCCTACGAATGTTGCAAGTTGCGCGTTGCAAAGGCGCTGGCATTTGTCGCCATCGTTGTTGTTGTTGCTGCTGCGTTGTCGAAACGCATAATCGTAAAATTTGCAGTGGAATGTTGCAATATTTTTGCGAGTGGAGCAATTTGCGCGTGAATTATTCCAAACGTTGCATTACAAATGATTTCGGTGCGCTTGCCACAAACAAACATACAACACACAGCCAACAAACTTTAATTGGCCCCAACGAGGAAGTTGTCGTCGTCCAGAAGTTGTGAGTCTTTTTCTTTCCCTCCTGGAAGCTGCTACGTGTTGCAGACAAAGGCGTTGGTCCAGCAGCTTGTGACATTTGTGGGCCCAAACCGACGACGACAGGCCATAAAAATCATATTCCACTCTGTTTTCCATGAATGTCACACTTGAGCTGTTCTGTTGCTGGTGGGTGCAACAGCAACAGCAACTGCAACAACAGCAACAACAATTGCATACTTACGTCTCTATTATTGGCGTGGAGCGGTGTGAAGTCATCGCGTGAAACTTTTGCAGGCTTCCATTTAATTTCCATGGCCAATGGCTGAGCAAATGCATAAACTGCAGCTGTGTGCTGCCATTGTTTAGACCAGACTCTAGACTCGACTCCAACTCCAACCCAGGCAGCCATGTAGGTAATTCCTGGAAGTTAATTTCATTAAGAGCAACTTGCAATGCGCGTCGTATTTATTAGCCGCACGATATATTGCATAGGCATGGCTTTGTTTTTCAAGGAATCTGCCGCTTGTTGGCCTGGCCTGGCCAGCCAAACCATTCAACATTCAACCACTTGGCTATCGTCCATGTATTTGTGGAATTCATCATCGGCGACAGCTCTTCAGCTTCAGCTACAGCTACAGTGCACAGTGGACCAAATCGAAAAATAATTAGCTTAAAATCACATATTGTAGATATCGAGTTAAAATTTGTTATATTTTATAATTATAGGCAGGGAAACATTTAGACAGAATTTTAATTTTATTTAAGCCATATAAGGCAGTATTGCGTATACGTATCAAGTATCAAGTATCGAAAGAGCCGCAAAAAGCATTATTAAATACAACAAATATATACAAAATCAAAAGAAAAACAGCTGGTCAAATGCTGAAATATGTAGTGTAAACAGACATTTCAGCATTAAGCATTTTCAAACCAAAATTCCAAATGCAAATCGTAGTGTAAAAAGGCTATTTTTAGTCCAAAAACGACAAGCGCTTTTGCTTCATTTTCTCAGTTTTAAGACAATACAAAAATAAAACACATTAATTAAATACAACAGATATTAACAAATTGTTTTTTGGTTTATCCATTCTACATACCCTAGCCTTTATTATCCCATATTTGCTATAGCTCACAATTCAAAGTTTTAAAATTTACAAGCGCACAAAGTAAAAAAAAAATTCCCTCCACTTTAATCAAAACCAACACCTTAATCAACACTTGACTTTGGACACACGATCAAAATCGCAGGGTTGTATTTATAGCAAAAATATTTATCGATTATATATATTTCGAGTTTATAGTTTCGCCTACTTTTTTTTGCTGTAAACTAGCAGCAAAAAAGCAGCTGGGCTCTCATAAGCTTTTTTTGGATGTATTTTCGAGTGCTGATTTCAAAAATGCAAAACATTGTTTTTTTTTGTGTATACATATGTTTTGTGAATGCCTTTTAATATTGATATTATTTCTATATTTTTTAATTGATTTTTTTTCAAAGCGAAAACCGCAAATAGCTAGTTTTTTTTGGCAGTATTTCGACTAATTTGTTCATATCTACATCAGATATGATTGAATGATTGAATTTAAAAAATATTATACAATCCAATAGGTAATTGTATACCCTTTCTAACGATATGCCGTTTATGCGGATCGTATGAGAATTAAAGCCATTTATTTATTTGTTATTTAATGTTTAAAATGTTACGTTATAGTCCATTAAGAAGACTTGACAATAAAAAAATTAAAATAAAAAAAATTTTAACTATATTTGCATTTTTAAAAATTTGTTCACTTTAAAATTGACTTTAAATTTAAATTATTTGGTGATCCCCGTATGCCTTAAAATTAAAAATAAAATATAAATAAAACTTTCGGTTGGTAAATATGTTAATTATACAGCAATTAGTAAAAACACCCAAATAAAAATTCAACTTGTTAATCATAATTACATTCAAATTTAATGCAAATTTATCGATTTTTTTGCCAAATATTTGACAATCCGCACCAGTGTGCAGTGTCGTCTGGCCGGGCATTTCCCCCTGCGTCACTTGTTGCAATTTTCATAACTTATTGCATGTTACATGGAGATCCGGTTGCCGCTAAATAAGGCGAAAATTTCCTTAAGAAAATTTACGCGCAAGTGCGATTTCCAGTTAATAAAAATTACCCCAGACAAAAGCAGGGGCGCCCCCCCCCCCCCCAAACCCCCTTCCGATCGCTTTATAAAATTCTTATTAATTCTTATCGCAAAAACAAAGATTTCTGAGACAACAACAGCAATGCGTGTTTGAATGTATGTCGGCAGCATTGGCATCTGGACATGCACATGGCCAACACACACACTGTGTGTATGTGTGTGTGTGAGCTAGTGCACCTCCATTTGGTCACAGCGATGCCGACAAGTGTTGTACACGCATTCCAAATACTTTTCTATCATTAGCGGCTGCTGCACGCGCAAATGTCAACGCGGTTGCTCCTGCTCCTTCTCTTGCTCCAGCTCCTTCTCCTGTTCCCTGATCTATAATGGTTTTGTCTTTCTGCGAGATGCATCGCATACCTTTTGGCTAGTTAGACATTGACAAATCTTTATAATATTTCATCATCGCTTTTATCGAAAGCCATCTCCAGATAGCAACAAAAATGTAAGTTCAACAATGTGCATACATTGAGAGACTCTCTCAATGTCCAGGGTATGTATGAAAGCTATATTAAATAATGCGTCGCGACGGTAATTATACACTCTAACAAGATATAAATAACTTACATTATAGAGAAAAATATAATTATCTAGATCCTTTGGAGCTCTAGGAAATTTTATACATGTAAGGGATATTGTCACATATTTTGCTGTTAACAAAATGCAACAAATTAAAAAAAATTAAAAACAAATTTTGTTCATTTAAAAATAAATTCAATCGTTGATTTAAATAAAAAAAAAAATGTTGCGAATTTTTCTACACCGTTTTTAAGTTCAACCAAAAACTCTAGATACATTTTTGAAAATCAAAAGTTGAAATTTTATATTGTAGTATTAATTATAAATAATAAATTAATACTCTTTATGGAAACTATATTATTACACCAGTTGTAAATCCAAATTATAACATTTAAGTGAATAAAATTGAATTTAAAATCAAAAGTTGTTTTAAATAAATTTAGTTACATTTTACGTCGAACTTAGTGCCATGAGGTAGAAGATAAACATTTATCAAAATTTTTACTTCAAATTGAAAATAAAATTTTATAAAATATTTTTTAATTTATTTTCATAAATAATAAAACTATATAACTAAAAAGTAAAGCAAAAAAACCACATTCGAAAATTAGAAAAAAATGTATAAAAAAATATAGATTTATTTAAAATAGGCATATTTTAATTCAAAATGTTCAAATTAATGCAAATAAATAATTTAACAAAACTATAAAACTGAAGAATAAAGCTAAAAATGAATATTCGAGTATTATACACTATACACTCTTACCAGAAACATATCCTTTAGTTCCGTAGACAAGAGTTTATATATAGGCTAAATAAACCCCTCCACCTCTTATTGATTTAATAAACTCTTTATAAACTTACCTCTTAAATGACAGCTTAAACCGGCATTCAAAAATAAAATATTGATGATGATTATCCTAAAAAAAAGGTAATAACTAAATAAATTGTCCAGAATTAATAAACCTAAGTACACACCAAATTGACTTTCAGCAAACGCCAAGAGCAGCCTTTAAAATTTAGATGACATATTGAAGTTTCCAGAACTTTCGATATCACTGCACTCTCCAGAATTAACTTATGAATTTTTTACTTATATATATAATATATAAATAATTTACTTATGTACAATTATATTCAGACTACAAACGAAAGTTATGGCATCAAATTTAAACTAAATAAATCAATTTTATTTTTGGTTTACATTATCAAAAAACAACAAAAATTTTTTACCAACTTTTTTTTTAAATAAAAAATATGTGTTATTTTCGAAGTGATATAAAAAATAAAACAAGAATTTATATCTTAATTTTCGTTTTAAAAGTTGAAATATTTTCAACGCTGCAAATTTAGTTTTTTTTTTGTATATTCTTGAATAGATTTGTTTTTACCAACATTAAATTATGTTATTTATGTTTTAAAAGTAGTTGAAATATTTTCTACTCTGAAAATTAATTGTTTTTTTTTATTTAATTTTTTATACCCTCAAATAGGCATACAAAATTTGAATTTACCAACATTAAAAGAAAGCCCAAGTAGCTTTATTTTATTTTTACTCAGATCAAATAAATTTGTTGAAATTACAAAAACTCCACTTCAACATAATTAATTTGATTTGATGTTAAATAAATATATATTGTAAATACAATGCTTTATTGGAAACTTGATACATATAAAATACACACTCACAAACACACACACAAAGTGCTTTGAATGTCATTTTACAGAATCAAATTGAAGTATTATTACTTTTTTTTTAAACATTATCAAGAACATAAATGCCAATGAATTTGTTGGCTTACATGGCGAAATTTGATGCTATTTAACATATAGTACACATACATATATATATAAATCAATGAAAGTGATATTAACACTAACTAAAATTATTATATATTTTATTGTTGACAAAATTCGAGTATATATAGTTTCCTTTCTCCTTGCAAAATGGCACTTTTCTAGTAGTACAACGAGTAGACGACATAGATCAGGAACAATACAAATAAAATAAATATAGTTGGCTTCAGATTATATTTGCGATCCAGGCTCTGGCACCAGCGCTTAAAGGCAACGCCAACGCTGACATCTTCCGGCCGCAAAGAGCGACGTGCCACGGGCTCATAGCCAGCGCCTGTGGCATAGCCGCTGCCCGATATGGTGCGTCTGCTGAAGGGACTGCTGCGATCCCCAATACGCTCGTTGCGCAAACGTGCAAGATTGCGCGCAAAATCGCTCTCAAATACGCCAGCCTGTTGCTGTGGCTCCTCATCGTCGGCGGTGTCATCGCTGAACTCATTGGCATAGGTCTTGGGCGGTGGCGAGCGTCGATAGCTGCCCGTAGCAGTTCCAGCTGCAGCAGCGTAGTTCAAAGTTGGAACCTGAGAGCTGAGCGTATAACGTCCGCTGCGTATGTCATAAGCGCCTAAAGGTTTAGTACGCGCCGCTGAAGTGCTGGGCGCATCATAGATCTGATTACGACGAGCTGGCTGCTGTGGAGCCGACTGTGGCGCCTGATGCGGCTGCTTCTGTTGCTGCAACTGCTGCTGCGCCCTTAGCTGCTCTTGCTGCTGATAGAGTGTGGGATACAGCGGCTTATACTCCTGATTAACAGTTGTCGTTTTTGTCAGTTTCGGCTTCGATTTTGGTGGCACATATTGCCTTTCAGCATTCTGAGCAGCTAATTCCAGCTGTTGATCCTCCTCGTCATCCGACTCCAGCACAATTAGCGAGTTGATCATTAAAGTGTTTTCTTTTGTGGGCGCTGGTTCCTCAACAATACGCTCGGGCGGCTTTACCACACGCTCGCTAATCAGCTCACGGCGCTCTGTATTTGAAGTGCGACGTGCTTGTATGGGCGCAGCAGCAGCAGCAGCAACGGTGGCAGTTGCAACTGATTTCTTCGGTGCAACAACGGGTGCAACAACTGGTGCTGCCACTACCGGCACTGCGACATTTTCCGGCTTGCGGCGACGTTCCGCCTCATTGGTGTCGCTGGGCGTGGCGGCAACAGTGCGGCGCGTCTTGGCTGCAACATTGATGACATCTGGTTTGTTTACCTGAGCTGCAGCTGGCGCTGGCTGCAGTGTCTCACGGCGATTGCTCGTTTTCTTGGGACTGGCCGTGGCTGCCGGCAAAGTTGCATTGCCGCTGAGCGAGGCACGTAAACGTTTGACCAACACTTTGCGACTGCTATCTGTTACCGGTATATTGGGCAGTCCCTGGGCGATCATGCGGGCCCGCAGCTCCGCATTGGACAGGACATCAAGATTATCAGCATCGGCCATAATTAACTTTTTCACTTTTGCCTAATTTTCGTTGAAAATTGAAATTATCAAATGCGCGTCACTTTTTAGCGCGATGCGGCGTTGCTAGCGATGTGCGATAGGCGCAAGAAAAAACTATCGATAAGTTTCAACAGGTTTGCGTGCACGCAAGTTGGCAGCCTTTTCGTTTGTGCTACGATTATTTATTTATTTTTAGAATTATTATTATTGTTTTACTTAAATAAATACTGCCTTCATGTTTCTTAAATTGAATCATTTGCGTGTTGTATTTTATTTCAAAGTCTGGCAGCACTGTGTCATTTCAGTGCTGACAAACGCTTGCAATTTAATATTTTACAACACTACTTAAATGAACAAGCAAACAAATGATTATTAAATATTAAATATACGTTTTGTTGCTGCTAAACTTGCACTTTATAACGTTAAATATAATATAAACACGGCTTTGTATATTTACCAAGCAGTTAAAACAGAGCATTTGTTAACATGGACATCTCAAAGGCACCAAACCCACGCAAGCTTCAACTTTGTCGCACCTACTTTATGAGTAATTTATTTTTAACAATTAACTATTTAATATAATTAAAACAAACTCTACTTTTAGCTGGTTTTGCCTTTCTGCCATTCGTTTGGGCCATAAATGTTTGCTGGTTCTTTCAGGAGGCATTTCGTAAGCCACCTTACCCCGAGCAGAGCCAAATAAAACGCTGTAAGAAAAATTGCTTTGCTTTTTCTTTGTGTAATACATAAAATAATACACTTTAATTTTAGATGTGATATACTCGGCAATTGGCACAATATTCTGGACACTTGCGCTTATTACCTGGATTGTTATATTCCAAACAAATCGTGCGGCATGGGGCGCAACTGCCGACTATATAAGTTTTATAATTCCATTGGGCAGCGCATAATGTGAAATTGAAATTTATAGGGATATTTTTAATACTTGATATTATACTAATAAATTACAACATTTGTATGACATTTTGAATATACCTGCTAGCTAAATAGAAAATAATATTTATGGATCATAAATCACAGTTCCATATGATGTCTTCAATTGATTTATATAAAACTTGCTTTAATTTTCCACATGTCTGAAAGAAAAACTCACTTGATTTAAATGTTGATATCTCCTATAAAATTATAGATCTATTATTATAGCTGCTGCTTTTTTAAAGCTTATTTGTCACTCGTTGCCATTCAACAAATTCAATTCAAAAAAATGTTTCACTTTTTAAATACATTTTTTTTTTATTCACATCTAAAGCTTATTTTTGTTTTGTTATACATATATATGTATATGTATATTTATATATATATATATATCTATATATGTGTACTATATTTTTTTGAAATTTTCTTAGTACTAATTATGTGTTCATTTTGCTCATAATTTGTAATAATTTGTTTTTTTGAATGCCATTTTTAGCCATTTGTTGCGTTCGTCACATTTCTTTGCTTCTTCCGTGACAATTTTTCCGGGTTTCATTTACGGCTTTCTTACTTAATATATAGATTTCATTGTTTAGAATGTCATTAAGTTTGTTTCTCGCTTTTTGTTTTTTAAAATACATATTTTGTAAAAAGTTCGGCGCTTGTACCACATTTAGTTAATAACAAACTAAGCGTGTTGTGTTTTTTCCTCTCATTATATGATTAATTTTTTATTTTATTTTTATATTCTACGCAGAATTTCCACTACGAACAGTGATTTAAATTTTTATTTGCAATTAATGTGGGGATTGAACATTTTTTTCTCTGCATTTGGGCGAAATTCTCGGCAATTGAGGAATTCTTCCGACACAAATTCAATTTTTTTAAATAGTTTTTTTAACCCTCTGCAAGAACGTCTAATACGTATGTACATATGTTGCTTTAGTGTTTATAACATGCCGCACACATGTCACATGTATCAATCAATCAATCAATCTTTTTAAACATCAATCAAACTCTAATTTACAATATAAAAAAAGACTCCAATTTAAGGTATATTTACATGCAATACTTTTAGTTTTTTTTTTATTAATAAATTCTAAAGAATTGTGTTTGCTTTTTATTTGTTTATGTTTTTTTGTATTTTTTATATATATTTTTTGTTTTTTTGTTGGGGGTTTTATAGCCTAAAACATTAAGTGCCATTAAATCACGCGTGTAGTCTATATGAAGCGGCTAGTGAACTACAACACACACCCTCTTCACATTTTACATTCACATTCTAGTTAAATAAATGTAAATTACACATATATCTATACACTAAATATGTATATATATTTGTTTTTTTAATTATAAATATTTAAAGTACACATTTTGTTTGTTGTTGTTACCTTAGAAACATTTAAATTAGTGCCGGCAACTAGGGCCGAAAATTCACAAAGTATAGTCAAATATTTAATGTTTTTATATTAGTTTTTTTTTTGTTGTTTTTAAGAGAAAACTACGGATACGAATAGTACACACACATACAATTACATACATAAGATATATAAGAATGGGGCGCGTCCTTGTTTTTTTTTTTTGTCTTTTAGATGCAAAATATTTGCGCCTTTTGCTCCATTCGCAACACAGATAAGGATTAATTAATACACACTGCTAAATGCTAAATAGTATGAACTACATTTAATTGGTTAATTTTTAATCGTAATTGGTAATTGGTAATTTGTAATCGATAATCGGTAATTAGTAATTAATAATAATCGTTAAACAATATATATATATATATTTATATGCATTATTATTAAAAGTTTTCATTTGTTTTTTGTTTTGTTTTTTACAAGAAATCAACACACTACAGTTTCCTTTCATATTATTTTGTTCATGTTCGATTTACGCCTCTCTCGTATAATAATAATAATAAAAATAATAATAATAATAAGTATATAAATATAACTATATAATAATATTATGCTTTATGTATAATATGTATATATATATATATATGCAAAATACACTTAGGAAAAACATCGCTAATTTGTAGTTTATATGCTAGATTATCATATTGTATAATATTATTTATATATTTATATATAAACATATAGATATATATGTTTGTTTTATCTGGTAATAGTAGTGATAACTTAGGCCTTAAACTAAATTTATAGTTAACACGTTAAACGAAACATACAAAAAATACTTATGCATATAAATAGTCGATTTTTTTCTGTTTTTTGTTGTAGTTGCTGTTGTTGTTGTTGGGGTGCTTGGTTTTTGTTTTTTATAACATTGTAAAAATATGATATATACTATATATATGCTTTATGTGTATGTGCACGCCCAGGGCTAATAGAAAATGCATTTTTTTTTGGGGGGTTTTATCTTTCAGTTGCACACCACCAACTTTCTAGTCCCATCCCAGTCCCAGTCCCGAATCCCTTTTCCGCATCATTCGCGCTAATTGTTTTTCACATTGTAGGCCTTCTTCTCATTGCTGCCATTCAGTGGTTCTCATTTTGACGGACCCGGCGGAAATGGATTTATCACAGCTACTGCAGCCGCTTGTTGGCTGGCCAAAACGGCAGCTAAAAAAGATGAAAAAAATAATAATTATTAAATATTAAATATAAATTTATACAGGCTTACAAAATTTAAAGAAAATAGTTTATGTTGTAAATTAAAATTTATTAAATTAAATTTAAATATTTTTGCTGTGTGCATAAAGTTTTTTGAATTTTTTTGTTTTACTTCAATGTTAATATAATTTTTAAAATATTTATACATTTTGCCTACATAGTTTTATTAAATTTAATTTGTTTTATCTTGCTTACACATTTCTATTAAATTTATTTTGTAATCTGTTAATTTCTTTGTATGTTGCAAATTTTCAAAAATATATTTTTTAACCGTGTATTGAGGATAATTTCCTTTATGATTAATTACGCAGAAATTTAAAAGAAAAATAATTCCTAAGTTCAACTCATTTTTTAATAACACTATGCAACAGCATTTTGTATACCGGTCTTTTTAGAGTCGATTGGTTTAAGGGCTATAACTTGGTTTAGTTAAAAGCCCAGTAGCTTGCGCTCTTTAATTATAGTAGGTTAATAATTTATTTGTTAACCTTCTTCTTAATAATAATAATACATAATAATAATAATATAACTTGGCCATTAATTCATTGATTTTAATAAACGATACCTTGTTTGACGCGTCTGACGTTTATTAATAAATTTTTCGAATTTCCCAGATTTTTAAAAAAATTATCATTATCTCCCCACATTGGAAATTTTCGCACAAAATTAAAAATTTAAATTTTCCACTTCTCAGATAATAACTTTCACTTTTTTTTGGCTGATATTTGAAAACAGTTTTTTATTTATTTTACAATTAGTAAATCTATAGATCCAAAGAGTTATACAAAAAACCAAAATTCTAGTTTTGAACAATAAAGTAGACCAAAAATAGCTTTTTTTAAAAAAGCCATATTTTTGACAATATTTTCATAACAATACGCAATGACTTCTAACCGAATAATCTAATTAAAAATAGTTGTATGGCAGGTTGATAGGCCATTTTATTATCTTTTCAAAGATAGTAAACATTTATAATATCATTAAACTATGTTCGGAATTAATTTCTCTATATCAAAGCTACCTTTTTGTAAAAGTCAAAAATCTAGCATTTTTTCGATTATTTCGAAAGCGGTTCCGGCAACATATATTTTTAAATTTTATTTCCGAAATTAGCAAGTCTTTTTATATGTAAATCGACTCTAAAAAGTTCGATACACAAGAATTTTTTTCAAATTGTTGCATAGTTTAATTGTTTCATGATTAATTAATTAATCAAAAATTAAATTAAATTTTTAGGCTTATTAAAAATCAATTTCAAAAAATTTTAATAAAAATTGTTGCATAGTGTAATTATTTCTTGATTAATTAATTAATCAAAAATTACAATTAATGTTTAAGCTTATTTAAAATCAATTAAATAAGAAATAAATTAAAATAAAATAAAAACTTTTTATATACATTTTTAAAACTCACCTCCATAGGGCGCTGGGTACATGGGATAGCCGAGTCCAACATGGGTGTGATGGTGTGTGTGGACATGCCGTTGCGGGGGCGGACTGCGCGAATCGGCGGCACCGGCGCCACCGGGTGCACCACCATTGCCCGCACCACCGACGGCACCGACACCAACACCCACACCAGATCCATTGCCCGCTGGGCCGGCGCCAATGGGCGGCGCACCAGGCAGCGGCTGCTGCTTGTGCGCATCTAGCGCAGTCCCAGGCGGCACACCATGTGTCTTTTGGCCAGCCATGTCGGGTTTATTGGATTGCGGACCACCCAAACTGCCCGGCGGTGGCTGTAGATTTAGGGGCACGCCGCCCGGACCGCCTGGCGCCGAACCCGGCTGACTGGGTCCATTGCCGCCAAGGACACTGGGTCCAGAGCCGGGACCACTATTGCTGGGATTGCCAACGGGCTGGGGGGGACCCAGGCTGGGGCTGCTAACGCTGACCTTGACGGGACCGCTGGCGCTGGTGGGAGATTTTAAAGCACGTTCGCTTAGCTCGTGTATCTTGTGCGTGGTATAATACTGGCTAGCAGCGTGATGCAGTGCGTCCAGCGCCTTGGTGCCCGTATTGCGCGACAGATCCTCGGGCGCATGATAGCGCGGTATGGGCAAATGATACTGCGGCGCATTATACGGCCCCGCGGCAGACATTAACACATTGCGATACATGGGATGATTGGGATCGAAGCCAAATGGCGTCGGTGAAATGTACGAGGGATGCAAAAAGTATTGCGAGGTGGGCGGCGGTGGCGGACCCTGTGTTTCCATTGTTGGCTTCTGGCCCTCCTGCTTCACCTTCAGCTGCTGCTGCTGCTGCTGATCATCGTCGGCCGAGCTGCCCTTTTGCTTGGGCGAATCCTTCGTGAGATTTGTCGCCTTGTTATTGGCTGAGACGCTGGCGGATTGGGCTTGTTTAAGCTTCTGTTGTTGCTGCTGCTGTTGCTGTTGTTGCTGCTGCTGCTGCTGTTGCTGCTGCTGTTGTTGCTGCTGCTGTTGCTGCTGTTGCGCCTGCTGTTGCTGTTGTAAATGCTGATGATGCTGCTGCAATGCCTGCTGCTGATGCTGTGCTATAGACAATTGTTGCTGCTGTTGTTGCTGCTGCTGCTGTTGCGCACTCAGCCCGGATTCATCCTTGTGCTGCTGCGGCATGCCAGGATGCGGCTGCATGCCGCTGGCATTTTGTGCAGCTGCCACAGCAGCTGCATTCTGACGCCGCTGCTGATCCGAGAACATATAATAGCTGCAATAAATTCAATTATATTAATTTGTGTTTTTTTTTAATTATTTGTTTAAATATAATTTTTAGGGAGAAAGGTAAGTAATGTAATAAAAATTTCTATAAAAGAAATATCATTTTATTATCATAAAAAAAATAATGATAATAAAATAATTTATAATTAAATTGCATTATTATAAAAATAATATTGCGTTTTGGTACTCCAAATAACAAATTCTGAATATGAATATTGATGAATATTGGTTTCATTCTGATAAAAAAAAAAAAGTTGCCAAACTGTCGCACACAAGCCGTCGAGCACACAAGTGTCGATCTTGAGCGAGCACACAAAAACCAAATAATTTAAGGGTTTTACCAACCATACACAATAAAATTTCTGCAATAACAAAATGTATGCAGCGTGTGTGCCCGGGCTCGATGAGCAGCTCGACCTCACTGAGAGAAAAAGTAAGATATATTTTGAGATTTTACGATTTTTACCAAACGGTGAATTGTAATATAATTTAGTATATATTTGCATTTCGTATTTTTTTTTTTTTTTTTGGTTAAGTGTAATTATTTCTTGGAGAGATTATTTATGACAGCGGTGTGTGTCCCAAGATCATAAAAAGAAAATATATGAAGGCTTTTTCAACCGCACACGAGAAAATTTGCGATAATTCGACTCGACCTAAAAAAAATCTTGATGTAAATGTTGTTATAACTCACAAGTTGATTTTTCGTGATCTAAAATACAAAAGCCATCGCAACAAAATTTTCTAACAGGCAGAAAAGGTAAAAAATATGAATATTTTCCATTTTGCATGTCATCTCTAGATTTTTAACTTGATAAACCATTAATTTTTAACTATAAGGCAATACAAAAAGTTCTTGGTAACGAGCATAATTGTTAAAAAAAAACAAAATAAATATAACATTTGCTTTTGGTGTCCCTAATATAAGACAAACTCGTTTAATTTACCGTCGAATCTCCTCCTCGCGCGCAGCTGCTGCCAGACTCATGGAGTGACGATTATATATGCTAGGATATGCGCTTAGAGCCTGCAAATCCTTTGGATGCAGCGCATGTGGCTGCTGCGGCTGTGGCGGCGGCTGTTGTTGCTGCTGCTGTTGCTGATGCTGTGGCGGCGGCTGTTGCTGTCCCGGATTTGTGTTGGGCTCCTGCTTAATCTCCTGTTTAATAAGCGGCTCCTGTTTGATTAGCTTATTAGCCAGCAGCTGCAATAAACAGAAATTATTAATAATTTGAGCTATGTTATTAATAAAGTATTTAATTTAAATATACCTGCTGCTGTGGTGCCAAATGCTTGGAATTCTCATGCGGGCTGGGATTCTCCTTAATGCGTTCCTCCTTAATGCTGACGCCAGCAAGTTGCTGCTGTTGCTGTTGTTGTTGTTGTTGCTGCTGCTGCTGTTGTTGCTGTGCCTGCTGCTGCGCGCTGGGCGGCAAACCTGGATGGCCGCCCAATTTGGCCGCTTCCTCGGAAGCCACAATCGAAACGGGTCCAAAATTTGGATCCACACTGTAGGGATAACCCGGTGGAATAAAGCTGTAAAGGGATGTTCTATTTAGTATGAATAAATTCAGTTATCTTATAATATTAAGAAATTGTGTTACGAGCTGAGAAAACAAGCGATGGAAGAGACGATAACCATTGATTAATTTAATTCTTTAAATTGTTTTTCTTCATTTTAAAATTTTGCTACCTACTTCGGTATAAATTTTGATAAAAAAAAATACCTATTTAGTGAGCATATATGCAAATTCGTAGCTAAAGTTAATAAGTCCATTTAAATATTATATTAATTTCTAGACAAATACAATAAATTCTCTTATTATTATATTATGCATGATTCATTTCTACTAAACAATACAAAAACCGAAAATCAATGCTTTCTTCTAAGAACAAATTCCCAATATATTGTAAATTAATTTTCCTATTTATCATGTTATATGATTTTGAAATTTAAGAAGATTGTGCACAAAATAAAATTTTAAACTTGATTTTCAACTAAACTGTGGCAATATTCACAGCCTGGTGAAGTCAGTGACATTATTAGACTCGCCAATTAAATAAGAGAAAATTGGTAAGACAAAAGTTGACTTTAAAGGTTAACCAAAAACTAATAGGTAATAATATTCATTTTAAGTTTTGTTAGAGCCGTCTTCCCTTGTAAATATATTTAATATAAATTATAATAAATTCATCACTTTCGTAGTTCAGGGTCTCTTTCTTTAAGTAAAACTTTTCAACTTGCCCTTCTGCCAAACTGCCAGACTCAAGTGAACATCCTTGTAATAGAATAAATTCTCTAATAGGTAATAATATTCATTTTAACCTTTGCTACAATATTTTCTCGTGTCCGTTTCCCTTGTAATTGTATCAAATTATAAATATATCTATCACTTTTGAAGTCAAGGTCAGGACCTTTTAGTACAACTTTCCAACTTGCACTTCTGCCAGACTGCCAGGCTAAGTGAACACCCCTTAAAATACAATAATTTCTCTAATAGGTAATAAAATTAATTTTAAGACGTGTTACAATAATTTCTAGTGTCCGTTTCGCTTGTAATTATATCAAATTATAAATCTATAAATAAAATCTATAATAAATTCATCACTTTCCTAGACCAGGGTGTATTTCTTTCAGTAAAACTTGCCAACTTGCACTTCTGCCACACTGCCAGGTTCAAGTGAACACCTAAAATATAAGTTGACTTTAAAAGTTAACCAAAAACTAATAGGTAAAAATATTAATTTTAAGCTGTGTTACAACATTTTCTAGTGCCTGTTTCCCTTGTAATTATATCAAATTATAAAACTATAAATAAAGTCTATAATAAATTCATCACTTTCGGAGTCCAGGATCTCTTTTTTTCAGTATAATTTACCAGCTTGCCCTTCTGCCACACTGCCAGGCTCAAGTGAACACCCCTTAAAATACAATAATTTCTCTAATAGGTAATGAAATAAATTTTAAACTTTGTTACAATAATTTCCAGTGTCTGTTTCCCTTGTAATTGTATCAAATTATAAAACTATAAATAAAGTCTATAATAAATTCATCACTTTCGTAATCCAGGGTCTCTATCTTTGAGTAAAACTAGCCAGCTTGCACTTCTGCCAGACTGCCAGACTCAAGTGAACACCCTTTAAATTATAACAATTTCTCATCCCATCTCTTCGCCTTTTTCTCCATCGTTTGCTTTTCAGCTCTTTATGCTGTACTCTTAACTCACTTGTAGGGATAGAAATGACCCAAAGTTTTGGCAGGTGTTGGACCTCCGAGACCCGCCAGACCGGCCATGCCTGGTGGCAAGGCGCCCGGCGGCGGTCCAGCCACAGCGCTGAGATTAACTGGCGGCGGTTGCAGTACGCTTTGTCCACCCGCCTGAGATGTTGGCGGCATTGTATCTTTGCCATCATTGGGACCAGATTGCTGCTGCTGCTGTTGCTGCTGCTGCTGCAACTGTTGCTGTGGTGGCGGCTTGGTCATTAGATCCAGCGGCGGCTCCTTGTTCTTGTTGCTGTAATCGGTGAGATGACCAACTGGCTGCTGTGGCGGCGGCGCCAACAAATGCGTTTGTGGCGCTTGTGAGGTAACTGACGGTGCGCCCGGTTGTTGTTGCATTTGTTGCTGTTGTGACACCTTGCCCTGCTGCTGTTGCAATGCCTCTGGACTGGGTTGCACCAAGTATTGTGGCTGCGGCTGCTGTGGCGGCGGCTGTTGCTGCTGTTGTTGTTGCTGCTGCTGCTGCTGTTGTTGTTGCTGCTGTGCAGAAGGATAAAACTGATACATGCCATAGCCGGCCAGAGAGGGCGGCATATTGGGCGGCGGCGCTGTTGGCACGCCCACTTCGCTTGGCTTTTTGCCCATTAGCTCAATATGTTTGCCCGGCTGTGATTTATCCAGCATCTCCTGCTCTGCCACGGGCGTTGAATCATCCGATATATCACTGTATGCAGGACTCTGCACATCCTCACGCGAAACGCTGCCATCAAAATCAGCCGGACCCGGAGATTTGCGATTCTTTTTCTGTTTGCTGCTCACAGAAGTTGCACTAAAGCCGCCGGGTGAACTCTTCATGCCACCCGGTTGTTGCTGCTGCTGTTGCTGTTGTTGCTGCTGTGCATAGCCTGGGTTGGACTGTGGTCCATCTGGCGCCAAACTAGGCGGACGCAGTGGGCTTTGTCCTGGTGGCGTTTGCTGTGTTGTTGCACCAGGCGGCTGCTGTTGCTGCTGCTGTTGCAAGGCCGCCGCATCGGGCGGACCAAACCGCAAGACGCCTGCTTTTACTGTAAATGAGAAATTAAATGTGAATTAAGAAATTGTTTTAAATCCAAAGAATTACTCGATAGGATAATATCAGAGCTGTCAACTTATCAAAAATAACGAACTATATACGAAAATATCCGAATACGGTCTTTATTCGAACCTCTTTTATATATTCTTATACAATTTTCGAAAGTAATTTATTAAATTATTTTAATTTCATTTTTTTTTAAATTTTTAAATGTTTTTGGTCAAAAAGTAAACAAAATTTAGAAAAAAAATACATATATATATTTTTTTACATAAATTGAAAAATCAATTATGATTTTTTTTCTGTGTTATTTTCGTCAAACCGATAAAAAATATTTAAATTAAAAAAAAAAATACGATATTTTTTTAAATTATTTTTGTGCTATATTGGTTTTTTGAATCGGTCAACATATGTCAAACCGATAAAAAAAATATGAAAATTAAAAAAAAAATCTAATAAAATTATGTGTTTTTTGTTTTATTTAATTGGTCAAGATATTTTAAACCCATAAAAAATTTAAATTAAAAACAATATTAAACAAAATTACGATAATTATTATTTACATAAAAAAGTAAATTGTTATTTATTATTATTTTATAGAAAATGCTGAGCGTTGGTTGTAAATTTGTAGGGTTATAACATAGTTATCAATAATAAATATTATTTAATTAATTATTTATATATTTTTATCCATTGTTTCTCAAATAAAGATAAATTTGTAATTTTATGAAAAATCAAGAAATAACGAATAAGATTGTTTTAAAATGTTGCATTCCCTCAATAAATTGAAATTTAATATAAAAATTATTTTATGATTTATTTTAATAAAATTAAAAAAGGAAGATTGAATTAGTTATAATTTTTTTTTTTTTTAACGAATATCAAATAAATAAAAGATTTCTAATAAGAAGATGTTTTGAATACTTTTCCGACAGACAAATCTAACCGGAAAATATCAAGAGTTGGCAGCAGTGTATCTATATATAAACTAATATAATAATACTTACATGCACCCTGCTGTAGTAGCGCCTGCTGCTGCTGTTCGGTAAGCATTGGCGGCAGACCAGAGCCACAGCTGCCAACGAGGCCGCCCAGCAACTGTTGCTGATGCTGGGATAAAGCCTGAGTGGAGATGCCGGCGGTAATGCTGCCACCAGCAACGGCCTGATTGCCAGCGCTGCCAGGCGCCAACAGAGCTTGTGGTTGCTGCTGCTGCTGCGGTTGTTGCTGCTGCTGTTGCTGCGCTTGTGCTGCTGTTGGCGTTGGCTGCTGCAGTGCTGCTGCTGCTGTTGCAGGAGAGGCAACAACAAGTGGCAAAACTGGCAGCGTGTTTGCATCTGTTGCAGCTGTTGCTGCTGCTGCTGTGTTGGAAGCGCTGCTGGCATTTTCTGTTACAGCAGCAATTGGAATTGCTGTTGCTGTGGCGGCTGTTGCAACGGCAGCAATTGGAGTTGCTGCTGTTGTGTTGCTGCCGTTGGCAGGCAATGCTGTTGCTGCTGCTGTGGGTGTTGCTGCTGTGGCAACTGTTGCTGCTGTTGTTGCAGAAGCCGGTGCTGTGGCAACTGCTGTTGTTGTTGCCGCTGCTGCTGCTGTGGGTTGCGGTGAGGGCGGCGTTGCTGGCTCTTCGGGAGCTTGCATTGAATCCTCATCCATGGATGAGGCACCACCGCCTCCACCGCTGCCGCTGCTGTTGCCACTGGCGCCATGCGCATGCGACTGATGATATCTCAGCCCATTGGCATGCTTGTACTTCTTGCTGCAGTCCTGCTCGGGGCACTCGAGCAGCACCGGTGAGATCGCGCAGGGCGAGGCAGTCTTACATTTCTTTGTATTAATTTGCACATTGAGTCCTGTCACAGGATTAAGCAGACTCTGCGGCTGTGTGGCCAGGCCACCGCCACTAGCCGATATGGGTATACCGCTGGCATTGACCATGCTCATCGGACAATCGGCATTGCCATCGCCATTTAACGGTGATGGCGCCTCATCCTTCGATTTGCGTTTCTCCGGCCTTGGCGGCAAGAATGCCGTTGGCGATGTGCTGGGCGTGGCGCCACCATTGCCACCACTGCCACCACCATTGCCCGATGCACCGCCGCTGCTGCTGCTGCTGTTGCTATTGGTGGTCGCATTGCCAGAGGCGCTGCGCGTCGCACCACGCCCCTTTGTGGCGCCATTGCGCAATTTCGAGTGCACCTGTGCATGCGAAAAGTAAATCTGTAAAATATTTAAATATTTATTATTAATTAAACAATTATTAATAGTGTCAAATACTTACCGAGCTTCTGGTTTCGGTAAAATTGCTTAAATCGGGCGTTAGACCAGCGCTGCGACCGCGCTTGCCGCGTCCCTTTGGAGTTCGAGAATCTAATTCTTCAGTTGGTGAATCACAGAATCTGTTAAAGAAAAAATAAAATTTAATTAATATTTAAATAACAATATTGCATATAAATATAAAAATAAATAAAAATTTATTTTATATTAAAATAAAATATATATATTAATTTAATGGCATAGCAAAAATTAATAAAATGAAAATTAAAATAAATATATTAAATATATTTTGAGGCTTATCTCACATCCTACGACAAATGTGTTACAAAAAATTATTAGTTGACTAAAGGTTAAGACACAAATCAAAAGATTTCAAATATATTAATGATTTTATTAACCTGATTACAAATATATACTTTAACAAAAACGTAATAGTCCCAGATCTATAGATGATAAACATATAAGGGATTTGATTAATTTGATTACAAATAAAAACTGATAACAAAAACGTAAAATAATTTTAAAAAAAAATATAAAAAAAATATTTTATGAATCCTAAAAATATATTTTATTTAAGAAAAAAAAAAATAATTTATGAATCCTAAGAATATTTAGTTTAAAAAAAAAAATATTAAAAAATATTAAAACAAAGCATAAAAAAAAATTTTTTATGAATCCTAAAAATATTTAATTTAAAAAAATACATGCCATATTTGATTCTTATATTAATTTGTAGATTTTTTAATAAAAAATCATGGTAAGGGGCACTACGTCAATGTGATTTTTTAAAAATAATCTACGACGAATATTCTTTTTGTTTTTTTTTAATTTTGAGTTTTACGTTTTTTTTAATCATAACCTTAAATATTTGAATTTAAAAAAAAAAACAGAAATGACTTTTTTTTGGGTGATAAAAAACAAACACTCAAAAATTCAATAGCGACTTTTTTATAGCTTATATTCCTATATTCTTTTTGATATTTTTAATTTTTGATTTTTAGGATTTTTTTTAATATTTCAGTTATAATAAATGCATTTTTTTTTAAGTGATAAAAAATAAAACTCAAAACAAAATTGCAATTTTTTTTAGCTAAATATTCTTTTTGATATTTTTAATTTTGAGTTTTAGGATTTTTCTTAAATTTATTTTTTTTAAATATTTGAGTTTTAATAAAGTAAATTGCAACTTTTTTTTTAGCTAAATATTCTTCTTGTTATTTTTAATTTTGATTTTTCCGACTTTTTTTTAATATATATTTTTTATTATACGATTTTTAATAAATAAAAGAAAAATGTTTTTTTTAAACTAAAAAAAATATAACTTCAAAGTCAATTACGACTTTTTTATAGCTAAATGTGGCAAGGTTAATATATATTTAATTATTCTAAAAAAACATTTTTTTTTGGTTATGTTCTTCTTTTTGCTTTTATCGAGAAAAGATATGAAACTTTCCATATTTAGCTATAAAAAATTACGATAATTTTAAGTTTTTTTTTTTTTATCAAAAATAACTAATATTTCTCAGATTCATTTTGTATTACGCAAATTATTTAATTATTGCCCCAGTTTTGTTGATTAGAAACAAAAAAAATAACAATAATTTTTAAGAATATAAAATTCTTCAAAATTAAGGTTCGAAGCACAATAAATTATTTGTCTTTAATTCAATCAATATCAATCAAAATACAGCAAATATTAAAGACAATCAATATCAGTAAATTATAAAAAACTCCTCAATTATAAAAAATATTAAAAGTTGTATTAAAAAAGTCCTCAGCCCATTTCTAACAAATTGCGCTTTCAAACTGTTGCCAAACAAAAAAAAAAATAAAGCAAAAAATAAAAAAATAAAAATAACAATCAAAATAAGTTTATAAAAGGCATCTTTATTTTTTGTTTTATTTTTTGAATTTTTTGGGAAACAGTTTGAAAGTAAATGAAGCTCTCTCTCTCTTTGATTGTGAACTCACCTTGGAGGAGCCCAATCGTGTCGGGTGCAATCAAGCAGGGTGCCCACATAGGTTTTGCCACGCCACGTAACATTGACAACCAGAACGCCGCCCTCCGTCTCATGCCAGACGATGCCCTCGAGGGTCACCGAAGTGCCCGGCTCGCAGGGACCCAAACAATCTGGTTCGGTAATTGTGCCCACCGAGGTGCCAATGCATATATCGACCATATCTTTGCTATTATCGCTATGTTTGGCTCGCTTTGCTGGCGGTGATTTGCTCTCCTCATCGCCAGTTGCAGCTGCTGCTGCTGCAGCTGCGGCGGCAGCAGCAATGGCGCCACTGCTGCCCGCGGGCACTGAAATTGTATGATGCATTGTGGCTGAGATCATGCCGGGCGCCATTAATTTGGCCTGTGATAGATTTGCGGCAGCTTTACTGTCCTGTGTGCTGCCAGCAACAGCTGCTGCTCCTCCAGCATAGCTACTGCTGCTGCTATTTGAGTTATTGCTGCTGCTGCTATTAGAATTGTTGTTGCTATTGTTGCTGCTGCTGCTGGCCGCGGCGGCAGCCAATTGTGCCGCAATGTGTGAACTTATTTTAATGCTTGCATCCTTGCCAGGCGGCCCAGGCGCATTGGCAGCAACGGCATTAAGGCTATTGTTGCCACCGCTGTTGCTGCCGCCGCCGCTGCTGCCAGTTGCTGCTTGTGCGGCATTTGTTGCTGCTGCTGTTGCTGTGGCAGCCAACAATGAGGCAGCCGCATTGACAACAGCAGCAGGTGAGCCAGCAGAGGGCGTAAAAACGCCAGGCGGCACGCCAGATAGCGTTGAATTCGCATTGTTGCTGCTGTTGTTGTTGCGTCTGATGCAGGCATGATGCGCACAAGGCGGCGCTGTGGCTGTGGCAACATCGCCATTGCATTGACAATTGCTGTTGCTATTGCTGCCGCTGCTGTTGTTGTTGTTGCCGCTGCTGTTGTTGCTGGCGTTCTTTTCCGGCGTATCCTTTTCACCAGCTGCCGAAGCGGCAGATTTATCTACGCTCAAACGATTGGAATGTGCATTTTTATCCTTGGTTTTCTCACGGCGATGCCCCGAGCTGCCACGTTTGTTGCCCTGCGGCGTGGACTGTGTGTTGCTGTTGTTGCTGCTGCTGCTGTTGTTGTTGCTGCTGCTATTATTGTTGTTGCTGCTGCTGCTGCTGCCATTGTTATTGCTGGAATTGTTGAGATGCTTTTTGCTGCTGCTGCTGCTAGAACTGGCAGAGCTATTGTTGCTGCTGCTGTTGCTGCTACTGTTGTTGTTGTTGTTGCTGAGGGAAGACGCATTTGCGTTGTTGTTGCTGTTGTTGTTGCTATTGCTGCTGCTGCTGTTGCTGCTACTGGCGCTGCTGCTGCCACTGCCGCCATCATCCTGCTGACTATTGCCAGACAATGCACCATTTTGTTGCTGCTGCTGTTGCAACTGTTGCTGCTGTTGTTGTTGATCTGTGGCCTTGACAATTTCATGTTTGGCCTCGGAACTCTTGGTGCCGGGCTTGGTGCGTTTGATTTTCATTTTTAAACCTTTATCGAGCGTTGCCTGATGATCAATTGACATTTTTGCGCTCGTTTTACCGCTGCCGCTTTGCGTACTTTGGCCACTAATTGTGGCGCCACCAATGCTATTGCTGCCTATGTTGCTGTTGTTGCTGTTATTATTATTATTATTGCTGCTGCTGTTGCTGCCTATGCTATTGCTGCCGCTGCTGCTGCTGTTGTTGTTGCTTGTGTTGCTGCCGCTGCCGCTGCCCGTTTGCGAGGACATGCCGCCAGCGGAAAGTTTGATTTGTTGCTGCTGTTGTGCAGTTGATGAGCTGCTGCTGCTGCTGTTGCAAGAGGAAACTAAATTGCCGCCCTTGCTAAAGCCGGCAAATGTCGAGGATGACAATGTGCTGCCGGTGCCTGCGTTGGCTGCGCTGCTTTTACTATTGCTGCTGCTGCTGCTGCTGCCGTTGTTGTTGTTGTTGCTGATATTAGGACTATTTAGTTGTGCCACCAATGCAGATGCTGTTGCACTTGTTGCTGATTTAAAGCCCTTATGATGATGATGGTGATGATGATGATGATGTTTGCTCGATGTTGCTGATGATGAAACTTTATTGCTGCTGCTGCTGCTAGAGGAGGAAGTGTTTGTTGCCGCTGCTGGCGTTGGCGTGCTGTTGCTGCTGCTGCCGCTGGCAATGGGCTGGCGTGTGAACTTAATTGTGGTTGGCGATGTGGCCGACAAATTGCTATGCAATGTGGTTTTGTGCGTTTTATGAGCTGCTGCTGCTGTTGCTGCTGTGCTGTTTGCTTGTTTAGCATTTAGCGTTGTCGTTGTTGTTGCTGCTGCTGCTGTCGTTGTCGCTGTCGTTTGGTTGTTGCCACCACCCGAATGCGCCGCCGACTTTTCAATATCAGCGTCTAAATCGTCCAACAGCTCTGGTATGCCGCCAATATTCCACTCGTCCTCGTATTCAAAATTTGTATCCTTTGACTCACTCGAATTCGATGAGCTGCTGCTGTTGCTGCTGCCGCCACTCGACGATGTTGTCGTTGTATTTGTCTTGCTAGCGCCACTTAACTCTGTGAAAAGAGACAGAAAAATTGATTAGAATTGCAATTTGAATAATTATACCATAGGGGCAAAGTACTTTGCTATGCGGCCCATTCACGATAATCATAATGGTGTGTGTGTTTAATTGAATTAAATTAAAGTTAATATTAGTATTTATAATCTCTTTTTATATTAGTTTTAAAAAGTAATGAAAAAAATAGTCAAATTTGAGTTTTTAGGAATTTAGCTGAAAACAAAAATGATTTTTTTTAAATAGGTATATTTCAATTTTTAAAATTTTTAATTAAATTCAAGTTAAAAATTACCTTTCAAAAAGGTAAACATAATTAATACCAATAAACTACTTTCAAAGATATTATCACTTATCCAAAGCTATATAATTGAAAAGTCGAAAAATCTAGCTTTTCCAATTTATTTTAAAATAATTTTTAAATTTTTTTGGAATTTGCAACCAATTTTACATATGAATTTACTCAAAGAAACTTAAAGCACAAGAATTTTTAAAATTTGTTGCACAGTGTAGTTAAAACCTACTTAAAAGACTTTAAATAAATTAAAAATTTCGTCAAGTAATATCACCTAATAATATTGTAATTAAAATTAACTGAAAAAAAAAATAGAGAAATAAAAATAAAATGAAAAAAATAGATATAAATTTAAAAAAAAAAAAAAATAGAGAAATAAAATGGAAAAAATATCATTAAAAAAACTGATTTGATTGATTAACTTTAAATCAAAATAAGGTAACGAAATTCCAAAAATCTGTGATTCGATTTTTATTTCGTAAAGTCGCCAATTGGTTTGAAATTATTTAAAAAAAAACTCAAAACTCATAAAATTTCTTAAAATTTAATAAAAAAAAAAACATCATTAAATTTTTTTATAAATCGAAATTCAATATTTAAAGTTGTGTTTTTTTTATAAACATTTTCTGTCTAATATTTGTTTAAGTTTAATTAATTATTATACATTTATATGTATGTATTTAATATGTGCGACGAAACCTTTGGATCTGATTTAATTTTATTTTCTATGTGACCAGAGAATTTCGATATCTTTGCAATAGCTGACTGGTCACACTGTCGCTTTGTTTTGATCTTGTGTGACAACAGCTGATTATGTATGCACACCAAAAGTTGATATCAATTCAAAATCAATTGACGGAATCCCTTAAATAATAATATATTTTATTACCTAAACAACATTGTATGCATATAATATCAGTTTATTTACACGAACACGCAATAATTGCGATAATATCATGATTGACGTGAATGGGCGGCGCTTAACACTTTATTGAAATAAAAAAAAAAACAATAAAATCAAAATGATCAAGTTATGGTGTAATAATTTAAGGTGGTGCATTCAAATGGTACCAATTGCTGTTTTGTGAAGCTTAATAAGGTACAACAGAGTCTAATTTAGGCTTTTTAGTTATGGCACTAGTTACTATTATACATATTATTTATATTATATTTATTATAAAATTTTTTTTAATTTTATCTTTATTTTATTCTTTGTGTCAAATAACTGGTAAGTGATTAGTCGTGTTGCACCACCTTATATTATTACACCACTGATCAGCACTTAATATTCTCTCATCGTTTTCGCTCATTTTTTTTTTGTTTTTTTTTGTAATGCATTTCTGCATTTGATTTGCAGTTACATTTTGCACTAATATGTTGTTTTGTCTGTATGTGTGTGTGTGTGTATGTATGCATGTTTTGTAATTGTGTGCTCTACTTACTTGTATGCTTCTTAATCGCACTGTTGCCTTGCAAGTTATTCGTTGCTGTTGTTGCCTTCACTTTGTTATTGAAATTCAATGCTTGATTTGTGGCTGCCGTTGTCGTTGCTGTTGCCGTTGTTGTTGTTACTGCTGCTGCTGTCGCTGTTCCTGCTGTCGATGCTGCTGCTACCGTTGTTGTTGCTGCGTTTGCCGCACTTAAATTAGCTAACAATTTATTCTTAATATTGCTTTCCGTTGCTACGTTGCTGCTATTCAGGGCCACCTGCAAAATGAAAGAAAATCAACGAAAAAAAAAAAATTAATTTCAAATGCAGCTGTATGTGTGTGTGTGTATGTGTGTGTGAGTTAAGTTCGACAAAGAAGAGTTCCAAAATCTCAATGTTACAACAAAAATACACAAAACACAGTGGAAGGGGGAATGAGTTTGGTATCCGTTGTTTTCAGCGTTGTTTTTGTTACCTTTTCAAGCGATTTTTCCATTCCATAACAAGCGCCAACATTAATAACTTGTAATTGCAAGCAAATGATTTGTTGTACATTTAAATTGAACAAAATATAAATAATAATAATAAAGTAAAACGCCGCAAAATGTTTTGCGCGAGCGTTCTTCGGCGTCCTTTTTCGTTTGGCAGCGCGGCGACGCAGATGAGACTGAACAAAAAAAAAAAAAAAGAGCTCAAAGAGCAACCACCAAAAACGGCACGCACGCAAGCACACATACATACACACACGCACACTCTCTCACAAACGTTGTGTGTTGAGCGGGAGAAGAAGAGAGTGAGAGAGAGCGAGAGAGCGCAGCGGCAGGCGCATAAACAAAAACGCCACTTTAATGTGTAAGTGTTGGTAAACGCCGCCAGAAATTTTGTAGTTTTCTTCACGTTGTTGTTGTTTTAGCTGCCGCTGTCGTTTAATTTACGCTGTGATTGAACAGCCCTGTCCCCATGCCCCGTTCAATAATAAACAAAGACAGCTTTAAGTAATTGTGATTGTATTTTCTTTGGCCCAATAAATCAAACATAACTAAATTTAAACTACCGCTGCGGCCATAAAACAAAATAAACAACGAAAAATGCTTCAATCAAGTGGGTTTCGACTGAAAAATACCCTTGAATTCAGCTCTTATATTCAGGAGCCATAACGATTTTGGGTTGTATTTAATTTTTATTTCTGCGATTTTAATAAAAAGTGTAGATTTTAAATTAATTAAGCTAATCGAAAATATGTATATAATATGTAGTTTATATACTACTCCCCCTTTCTGTCTGTTACATACATTAATACAAATTATAATATACCCTGCCCATAATTAATTGCTACAGGGTATAAAAACGTTACTTTCCCAACAGCATACACATACACACACGCACACAAATTGAAATAGTAATAATTTTTTTTTTTTTTGCTGCCCCTTATCGGCATATTTTTCGCTTTATCTGCACACTGTAAAGTCTAGTGGCCACTTGAGAAACCGCCCACTTGAGGGCCAGGCCAACAGAAACAAATGACAATAAAATAATTACGGTTCTTATCGCCAATGTGTCGAGGGGGTGACGGGGGTGTCTTTAACTACTTTTTACTCACCTTATTCGGGTGGTGGCTTGTGTTCGCCTCGTTACGTCTCATTGACTCCATGCAGACGCAAACGATCGGGCGGCCGCACTGTGCGGGCCCAAAGTACTACCAATAGTGCCTAGGAACGTACTTTTTAATGTGCAGCCAGTGTTGCTGATCTTCTTTTTATTGCTGTTGTTGTTGTTGTTTTGCTTGTTACTATTACAGTTGTTGTTGTTCTTGTTCTTACGAGCTAATGGGGCTTGAGACTGCTGCTGGCGTTGCCGTATTGTTGAATTTTCCAGGCAACGACACAGGGAGGAGACGCAGGGCCTCGGCCCTCGGGCCAAACTGTTCATTTTCAAAACTGCAATGAGAGAAGAAGAGATAAAGAGAATGAATAAATGATAGATAAAACGACAAAAACAAAAACACATTCAATTTGGTTTCAATTCTAAAATCGTTTTCAATTTGTTGTCAATGTTTTCATCAATCAAATCACATATCAATTTATATATTAATTAATAGCTTACAATATTATTCATTTATACAATACAATTTAATTTAAAATGCTCACGAAGCAATATATAAATAATAATTATGCCATAAAATTTTATTGAACACTGTGTTTTTGTTCTCTGTTATTTATTAGTTTCCAAATTGTGAGAAATTGGTGAAATACTGCATAGCTTATATATTTCTAGGAAATCGCAAATGTTACTAATTTCACTTGGGAATTATATATTTTAAATGTATTCAAAAACGGTAACTACATAGTCTCTGGGCATCGAATTTCAAATAAAATAAATAAAACATGCAAAGTCACAGCAAAAATATGCACATAAATAAATAAACAGCAATTTTGTTGCCTTTCAACTGAGGCGGCAGCGGCCGCGGCCTTTCGAATTGCGCGATTAGCCCGCTCTCTTACTGTGCTCCTCTCCTCTCTCATCACTTATCGCTTGGTTTTTGTGTGTTGTTGTTAGGGGGGGTAGCAGGGTGTGCTTATGTTTAATGCAGTGAAACTGTGATTTGCTGTACACCCTGCACTTGGCAGACACCTTAACGACTTGGCAATTAAAACACTTTTGCAATTTACTGATAACATGCTGTAGGCCTTAGGGCGAGCGGGGTACGGGTACACACTCTCAAGTGCTTGTGAAATATGATTTGAAAACATTGTATATACGCGATAAGGTGGTAGATTCATTGCCTCGGCCTGTACACAGTAGCGATTACTGATAAGATATTTGCGATAACACACACAATCAAACCCAAAGCGTACTCTGTCCAGTTCACTCAACTACCTCAAAATGCCAAAAACTATTTGTCACACTAATTACTACAAGTAGTTCATAACAAAAGTGTGGTCACCTTTTATTTTAATACGAGTTGTAAATAAAGCGTAGAGCATTAATTTATTAAATGTTATAAAAAGCGATGACGGGCCAAATATTTGTTGGGCTAGCTTACACTGAAATATGGTCACCTTATATTATTAATATATTTTTTTTTAATCAAATTAAAAATTGCCTTAACATCTTTAAAACATTAATTACCAATTTTAACGATAAGACGGTCACACTTTATTGAAATAGATTGTAACAAGGTCAATTTCAAATTTAAACAAACAAAACTACATAGTTTTCGAAGGTCAATCTAATTATTAGTTTATAACAAAATATCTTCACATTTTTGTTTACAAGCATTAAAATATCAGAGAAACTGAAAGCCAAGCAATACTGTTTACTGTTTATAGAATAAGTTTAGTTTATACTATAATATGGTCAGCTTTTATTTTAATAAATTGCAATTCAGACCAAACTGTTTACTGTTTACTAAATTCGTTTCCCTTTTAGCTTTTATTTTCATAAATTGCAATTTAAAACATATATAAAGCCCACAACTATTTGCCACATTATGTACACACACATATTTACACAAAAATTTGGTCACCCTATATTACCATGAGCACATAAAATTTATTAGCCGCTATAAAAGCTAGACAAGCGCGAAGCTTTCAAGTAAGTGCATGCTCACTCTTGTGCTCGCTCGCTCTCTCTTTCTTTTTCGCTCTCTCTGTTTGGGCATGACGTCATCGGGTTGACAGGCAAAACGTCGTCAACGCCAACGACAACGCCAACGTCGGCGCCCATAATTAAGTCGTTCTGTTGTCGACTTGTCACTTAAAACTGTTCACTTTGTTAGTGGGTGCTTATTGAGACGTACTTAAACATACATATAAGCATGTACATACATATGTACTTACATACATACACACAGACTCACATACTTTTATAATACCGTAGCATGAACAAGTTGTCAGCAGCTAATCGCTTTTTAGTTCCCTCTTTGCGCGTCCACATAAGCCGCTTTGTCAGACACTAAGAGCCAGCAGCCAGCACACGTGGATTAACGCCGTATAAACACACACAAACACAAATACAAACACACACACAAATATACACACAAACACACTATACTATATAGTGGAAAAAAAAGGTTTCATGTAGGTACAACAAATGTCATTATAATGTTATTTAAACCCTTGTTACAATATATAAATTATAAAATAAAAAATTAAATGCATAATCTCAAACATTCCAAAAATGGCTTAGTCAACAAGTTTCAAGTTTATTAATTATATTGACTAAGTACTAAATACTGAACATAAATATGTATAAGTAAAGAATTTACATTAGTATGTAAGTGCATACATTTTTATTTTATATTAAAATAAACTTTTAGGTATGCTATTTCGTTTTTAATTAAAATTTTATTTATCCTAACAAACTAAGGTCACCAAAAAATCATAACAAAATCATAACATTTATCAACAATAATATAATTCTTCAGAATGTAAATTCTCAGCTGCCCTAAATAACGCAAATCAATGCAATTATTCGGTTTCAAACGTAAATATTTTTCTAAGCTGGCAAAATAAAATTTTCGCTAATTTTTATTTGATTATATATTTTTTAATATCATTTTAGAAAATACCAAATAAAATAATTTTTAGAAACAAATCAAATCATTCATCATTGAAGCTTTATTGAATTACCGAAAATTTGTAGAATTATTCGATTTAAAAATTCTGGATTCTAGAGTTAATAAAATAAAAAATCGATAAACAAATTTATGCTAGTTTTTCAGCACTTAGTTCTCAGTTATTTTTAATGTACTATTACATCTATTAGTTGTTGATAAAACTCATCAAAATACCTAATCATATTTTAATTTTTCTGCCATTATACAAATTTTTTTACTATTAAAAATATCGGAATAAATTTTCTAAATATGTTTAAACATATTACGCAGTATCGTAATTCTTACTTGATGCTTTTATTCAACATTTATTTCTCAGGTATTTTTAATGTGCTATTGTATTCTTTTATTTTTGGTAAAAATACCTAAAAAAAATACCAATCAAATTTAAATTTTTCTCCCATTTTACAATTTTTTGTACTATTAATAATATCTAAATAAATTTTCTAAATCGTAATTTTTACTTCACAAGAATAGATTTTTTTTAATTTAATAAATGTTCATAGCCTAAAATAAACTGTACCTTAACTTTTTACACGTTTGTATTTTTATCTTTTTTTCTGTATAAAAAAGAGCTTGCTATAGTATATTATATAATCATATATAGTAGTATATTATCTATCTATGACAGTTTCACAAATTGGGTCGCAACTTCCAACACTTTATGATTGTCATAACTCCCACGCTGTCTTTTTGGCGGTTTCAAAAGGTCTATGAATTATACTTTATATACTATATATATATTTATTTGGTATTTTAAAGCGTAGTCAAAAAAAACCGAAACGAAACGAAAGCAATTAAATTTGCATTTTTTTTAAATTTATTTTTGAACGATAATTAAGTAACACACATTGATAAATATACAAAAGTATATTTATTTTTATATATTTTGAATGTGGGCAGAGCTATTTTGCTTATCGATTATATTTGTTGTTGTGTGTAGTTCTGACTATTTATATATTAATTCTTTTCTTTTTATATATGGTTATTTAATTAATTGAGCTGTTGACTATTAAATGTCCAGCCCCCACGTCTATAAATAATTGCTTTGGCATGTGTGTGAGAGTATTTAATAATTTTATAAGTATCGTGAGAAATATAATTATAACAATTTGCTATTCATTTAGTTGCTTCAAAGTTAATTGTTACAATTTCTTTTTAATTTTTATTTTAATCAAATATTTAAATTATTTTTGGCAAACTTTTGAAGCGGTTTTTTTGTTTTAATGAAATTTTGGACACATATTTTTAACATATATATTTCATGAATTAAATTAAAAATAAATATTTTAAAAATATGTGACCAAAAATTCATTAAAAAAAAAATCCGATAAAATATTGGATGAATATAAGCCGCTCTTGAAATTAAATGAAAAATTACTACAAAATTATTTAAGAATTTAAAAAAATATGTATTTCATGAATTTAATTTAAAATAAATATTTTTTCATATTCTTAAATAATTTATTTTTGTAATTTTACATTTAATTTCAGGGGCGGTTTATATTAATCCTATATTTTATTTTGAAATGTTTTTATATTTTTTACATTTTAAATTATTTTCTACATTTTCAGTTTGTTTTTTTCTTTAACATTTTGATCACATATTTTTTTAAGATATATATTTCATGAATTAAATTAAAAATAAATATATTAAAAATATGGGAACAAAAATTCATTAAAAAATATAGGAATAATATTAACAACCCTTGAAATTAAAAGTAAAATTACTAAACAATTATTTAAGAATTTAAAAATATATATATTTCATGAATTAAATTTAAAAAAAATATAAATATTTCATGAATTTAATTAAAAATAAATATATTTTTAAATTCTTAAAAAATTTTTAAATTAATTTTATATTTAATTTCAAGGGCAGTTTATATTAATTTTATATTTTATTTTGTAATGTTTTTATATTTTTTACATTTTAAATTAATTTCTACATTTTCAGTTTGTTTTTTTCTTTAACATTTAATTATTTAATTCATAATTATTATTCTTTAACATTTAATTATTTAATTCATCTATTTTTTTCTAACATTTTTTTTTTCTTTTTTTTGCCTTTTAAATAAGCGGCCCCATGCAATGTGGGTGGGCCATGCGTTTCATGTGGCTTGTGTGGCATGCGGCATGTGGCAGCAACGTGCCAAAGCACAGTAAGTGGTGTTGCAAGCACCATAACACCATAACAAACAAACAAACAAGCCGATTGAAACACACACACCATAATTTAGACAAATCAATAAATTACTAATAGCCGCCGCCGTTGAAACATTCCCAACGAATTCGGCCACAAAAGCCAGAGGTGCGGCAAAAGGAGATAAAAGACAAAAGTAAAGAAGAAGAAGAAGATGCCACAGAGTTCAGTTTACAAGCTACAAGAGAGTCTCTTGGAAACCTCAAGCGAGAACATGTTGAAATCGTGTTTTAAATTGGGTTCGCGGTTTCGAGAAAGAAAACTACAAAATCCAAACTTACATATATATATATATATTTATAAGTATTATTTCCCTTAGCATTTTTATGGTTGCGGAGTGTGCGGGGCATACAGCTTGTTAAAGCCAACACGCTGTGCCTTAATACCCCTCTACTCCCCCAACCCACACACTGTCCGCACGTACTAAACATCAGGAAAATAGCCTCTACGGCACAGCAGCCACAAAATAAACCCAAAGGGAGTGAGACCGAGAGAGGGGGAGTCGGGGAGACAGGAGGTAGGAGCCGTGGCAGTCAGCTAAGTTCAAGATTTACGACCATGTCGACGTCGTCATCTTTTGTGGTTGTAGCAGGAGCATAAAGATCGATCCGCCGCTAAATGAACGCCTCTGGGGAGTTGCCCAGTTGCGCTTTTATTAGCAAACTAAACCGCAACAAAAAAAAAAACAGGCAGAAAGGCAAAAAAGGTAAAAAAATAAAAAAATAAAAAGTAGGAGGTTGGTTAACCAACTTCGAATCCCCGCACAAATTGAGTTTCGTTTATAATTCCGACTGGCTTTTGATATACTCTATTATTAAGGCATAAGAGGAGTATGTTCTGAGTTCTGATAATATGAAAGCTAAAGCTAGAAAATTTTTGTAAGGATTAATCGTAGTTAATCTCAGTTAAAGTCTCAGTAAAACTCAAAGAGGCCTAGTTAAAAGCAGGTTAAAAATTAGAGCTATAGAACAGGAAAGCGGAACTGAAAAAAAATTAAATAAAAAAAGATTATCATTATTTAGTTTCTCTACATCATATAATTAAGTTGTTTTTTAGTTTGTGCCTTCTAAAAAAGCTGGAATTCCCATAATTCCTTAAAAACCCTCTTTCTCAAGCAATTTTGTAGCTAGATTGTAAATTTTGTATTCAGAATTTCTTTAAGAGTTAGTATTGAAAATAAATATGAAAAAAACATAACCGAAAAAAAACAAAAGAACAATAACTTAAACTATAAAGCAAAAGACTAGTTGAAAGGGGGAACTGAAAGTAATTGTTGAAAAAAATTATTCAAGTGAAAAAAAAAACTGTCATTTAGTTTCCCTACGATATGATAAATATTTTATGATAAATATATTATGAAAAATATTTTAAGCAATTTTACAGCTTAAGCTCAAAAATTTGGTATTAAAAATAAATATAAAAAACAAAATTACCGAAAAAAAATATAAAAACCAAAAAACTATATCAAAATCTATAAAATAGCTTGTCATTATTTTTTTTACCCTACATTAATATGTTTATTAGTTTTGCCCATCTTGCAAATCTGATCTCCCCATTTTCCACAGTTTTTCAAAAATGTATATTATATTATATATCTATATATTTATATATTACTATATCTCAAGCAATTTTATAGCTAGAATCTGTAAATTTGGTATACAGACTAATAAGCATTTTTTGAAAAGTTAAATTTAAAAATAAATATGAAAAAACTCAACCAAAAAACTATAACTCTAACTAAAAAAAAAGCTATACTTAAATCTAAAAAAAAAAAGAAAATTTGTCAAGCATTTTATTCTTACATCAAATGTTAAATATATAAATATATATATAAATATATATATATAAGTTTACTCCTTCTAGGAGCACTGATTCTCCACTTTATTCAACCTTTTCAAAATCCCAATCAATTTATAAATTGATTAGCTTATAAGCTAAAGTCTGAAAATTTGTGATTTTAAATAAATATAAAAATAAACTCAATCGCAAAAAAAAAACTAAAAATAAAATAAAATAAAATATTGATATAGGAAGTAAAACAAATCGCTTTAAAAATAAAATCAATAAAATTGTAAAAACAGAGTATACTAAATTTAGGAGTATTCCTTAAACTTTTGCTTTGTTTTGATACGCTTCGATGCGCGATAATTTGATTTTATATTCACAATATATACATTTATATATGTACTTACATATATACCCTATAGATATGAATATTTATTGTGGGTGTCTGGTTGCGTTCTGGTGGCTCAATTGTGGCCTGTGTGGTGCCTCGACAACATCGTTGAGTTCAATTAAATTAAGTGCAACCGAGTGGTTCCCTCACTCTGTGTGTGTCTGTGGATGCCACACCAAGAAATAAAAAGAGGAACAGACGCACTCGAGTGCCGATCATGGCACTTAAGAGGTTATAGGGAACAAGGGAAGGCAGCAAGGGTGCCACATCATTCAATTGCTTTTTCAATATCGATCACTGAATGGTTGAACAAAAAAAAAAAAAAAAAACTGAAGTGGCACGACAGCACTCAAGTGGTTGCTGCCCCGTTACCCCCAACCCCAGACAATGCATTATTATACCACGTAATTGTGGAATAACAAAAAAAAGGGTAGTTGAGTTGACTTATAGTTTAAAATATTATATGATAAGTAGCTTTTCTTTATATGAAAGTCAATTTTTTGAGTAGATTTCGAATTCAGATCTTGTGTTAGGTAGAAATATCCTAAATTTAGAATATGACCAATATTCAATATTCCAAAAAGAACCCCAAGAAAAAAGATTACAGAAGAAAAAAAAGAGTTTCTTCTTACAAAAAAACTCTTTCTTCGAATTCAAAAACAAACTAGAGTCCATTCTTTAGCCTATGATCAGACTTTTAAATAATTTTTGACATATTAAATACAATTTGCAGCAATTTCTTTATAATTTTTTTCTGATTTATTCTTGCTCGAAATTTTATGCATTTATAGAAAGTCTAGAGTATTTTATAGTTGTATTTTTATTAAAGTATTTTAAATACTTTACAATTTGTTAAGTTTTCTCCCTCAATGCACTGATAAAAGATGAATAAATTTATGATAAAATATGAATAAATAAAATAATTTAAGATGAATAAATTTATGACTTTATTTTATTTTTTTCTACCGCATACTTTAATTAGTATTTGTTGTTACATATTGTAAATGCGAATTAAGAGAACTTTGCGTGTGAATAAAATTTGATAGAATGTTAAATAGTTGTTGATTGAAAGATAATTTAAAGTCGCAATATTATTTTTGAAAACATATCAATATTAAATTGATGCAGAAGCGTAGCTAGCTTTATCATAGGGGATCGAAGCAATTGTGCTTAAATAAAGATGTAACAAATTTAAAACTAATTAAAATATTTAATTATTTCTTTGAATTTTAATAAATTTCTTCCAAAAATTAGCTTCTTAAATTCTGTTTTCCTACTTAAGCGATCCCTCCATTCTTTTGCCTTAACTACGCCCTTGAATTTTGGCATATAATATAAATAAATATATTATATATTTAACATTCGCTAAAGGCATCGAAATAATTCAAATGACTTTGTCTATATAAAGTGAAACAATCCTTAACTAAGCCAACATTCGAAATGTTTTCAACTTGGTTCAACTTGTTGTCTATAGGCTGGATAATCGCTTCGCTTTTATTGTGTATTGACTGTACCAGTATCAAGGTGGGTGTAAAACATAATTAAATTAGATACGATAATAAAATCATTCCAATTCTAATTACAGCGTAATTGGGACTACGAACCTCTGTCCTTGATAGCCACAACTTCGGATTCAAATAAATTTAATATAAATTTGGGCATTGTACGCTTAAGACGCGGTGAATTTGCAGCTTCGGGCATGATGGAATTTAATTATGATGTGGATGAAACTACAATGGTAAATACTTCTCAATTAATACCCTATAAATATAATCTATACTAAATCAGCAAACGTTTATCCACACAGGGCGAAGCAGTGGGCTATATAAGCACTTCAGGAGCCGAAGAGGAATATAAATTGTTGCCTTGGAGCCTACCAAAGCAGTCCTATAAACAATTTTTTGATAAACACTACAAAAACTTATTTTATCAAAATGTTAAATCATGTTCGAATGTACCACATCCCGACAAGGCATATCCCTGGCCCAGGGGTATCTATAAATTCGAAAAATGTGTATCCGATGGCGAGGGTATGCCTTTGATGGTTCCCGCAGGATATTATAAGATAATTATTAATATTACTGGTGAGGTTGATTGGAGCATTGTGGGCATTATTAAAGTTATAACAAATAATAATTTAATTGGATAAATAAATAATTTAAATAAATCCTATATTTTGAATATAAATAAAATTCTTTAACCTGACTGATCGGCGACTTACCGACAGGTCAAACGTTAGAATCTAGAAACTTGATATTTGTACAGTAGCTTTAAATTACATCCTAGGTTGGCATTATGGAAAAAACATAATAAAAATATATTTGGAAATTTGCTAAAAGATATATTGAAAATTGCACGAAAAACAACGCGTGCGCCATCTGTTGGCAGCAGCGTGAATTAAAACGTCAGAGTTAGGTGAATGTGAAAATGGGAGCATGATTTCGGGTGCTTTAAAACCGAATTCACAAAACTAAAGGGTATGAGGAAATGGGAGCATAGCTGCTAATATACAGATGTTAACAATAATCTTAATGCTAACATTAAATAACAGAAACAATGTTTATTTACAATAAATAAAAATATATAAAAAAATATAAAAAAAATATTAAAAAAATATAAAAAAATATAAAAAAAAATATATAAAAAATGTCTAGATTATTTAATTTCAAGTAAACTAAATATTTAACAATTTATTGGTTTTCCTTGCTCAATTTTAATATGCAATTTATATTATGTAGAACAATTTATAAATTTATTTTCTTTTTTTTTTTAATTGTTTACTACTTGTATAATTTGTTATTGTTGTTAAACATTGTTTTAATTGCGAGTTTAGAAAGCTTTGCGTGTGATTGGCGATATTTTTAAGTCGCATTTTAATTTTTAAAAAAATATATCAATATCAAATTGACAAAGGCGCAAAACTGTATAATCTCTAGTAACTCTGGATATCGTCCGCTATATACAAATATTAATCATAAGTTGTAACAAATTTTATTAAGAATTTTTGAATTTTTTACTACTAAATAGTCATGACTCCCTGCTCCTACTACGCCCTTGAATTGCCATGTTACATTTGTTAATTAACAAAATGTTGTATGCCTATTTCTATAAAGTTGTTTTCATAAAATTTTAATTGATAAAATGATAAAAATCTACAACTATATTTATTACAATTGAAAAAAGTTTGCCTATATAAGTGGAACAAACCATCAGGTTAAAATGAAAATAAAAATGTTGTCACATTTGTTCAACTTGTCTATAGAATGGATATTCTACATATTACCGATTCTATTTGATGACTGTGCCGGCAAGGTAGGGTTAAAATTGAAGAAAATTATATATTTTCATGCTCTTCCAAATTTTAGAGAATGTGGACCTATGAACCTTTGTCTATCGTAACCACAACCTCAGATTCGAGTAAATTTCATATTATAGTTCACATTGAACGTTTGCGACGCGAAGAGTTTGCCGCTTCGGGTTCAGTTCTATTTAACTATGATATGGATGAGACTACAATGGTGAGTGCTATATAATTACATTATTTATATATATAAAAACTAAAAAAAAAATCCCTTTTCCTTATAGCTAGAGGCCAAGTTCTATCTAAGCTCAACAGGCGCTGAGGAGGACTATAAGCTAACACCTTGGAGCATACCGAAGCAAACTTTTAAACAATTTCTTGCTAAATACTACAAAGATTTGATTTATGCAAATATTGGACATTGCTCTAATATAACAAGTCCCGATAATATAGATCCTTGGCCTCAAAATTTCTACACTTTCGAGAAATGTACGTCAACCCTAAAGGGTTTACCAGAAATTCTAGCCGCAGGTTATTATAAAGTTATTTTCAATATTACCGGTGAGGTTGAATGGACGTTTTTGGAAATTGTTAAAATAACTACAAATAATAATAAAATATTTGGATAAATTGAAATTATTAAAGAGTATTTTCGTTAATAAATTAATAAATATTTAACCTTTATTGAGGTTGAAGACAATTAAACATGAGAATTTTGAAAAAACATTTTTTCCAAGGACAACATAGCATTGTTTAAAGAACTTGAATGTTTTACCTTATTTTTACATTTAACTAATTTAATTTCGAATGCATTTAAATGAAGAGTTAGAAAATATTAACAAACCCCACTTCTTATATTTGTTATATAGCTGCTTTAAAAAGAAATTTTAAGAAAATATTTTATATATAAATTGAAAGCTAAATTTTAAATATTGCTGTTAATATAACATATAACATAACAGCATAAAAATGTTAAAAATAATAACATAACAAATATTAATAATATTATAATCTAATAGCAAATTTAGAGTAACTTTGCATTTATCAAGTTTAATATATAATATATATGACTGGAAAAGTGATGAACAAGGTGAATTTTATCTTGGATGTTTTTACTAATTGCTGAATAACTATCGCATTTATTAAGCGATTTGGACAAATGTATACTTAAAATATTCGTAAAAGAATTGTCTAATATTATAAATCTTAAAAAGTATTTAAACGAATTTTTTAAATTTTTAAAACTCCAATTTAAATTCAGCAATTTTTTTAAAAATACAAAAAAGTTCACATTTTTTAACTTTGAGAATTTGTAATGGCTTTAATTCTTATTCGATTCGCATAAACGGCATACCGTTATAAAGAGGATACAATTATCTATTAAATTGTAACATTATTTAAGATCAAATAATATCTGATGTAGATATGAACAAATAAGTTGAAAGACTGCCAAAAAACTAGCTATTTGCGGTTTTTCTCGAAAACCATTTTTTGGAAAAATAATGGCTTGCATTTTTTAAATCAGCGCCCAAAAATTCATCAAAAAAAGTATATGAGCGCCCAGCTCCTTTTTTGCTGTAAACTAGTGTAATTTGTTTTTTTTTTTCCATCTCAATTCACTGTTGATAGGATAAATAGATTTATAACTTTATTAGTTATATTTAACTGAATTATATAATTTATAATTTTTATTAAATATTATAAAATGCAGATATCTAATGCGAATTTTGCGTACGAATAAAATTAAATGCAATAATAAAAAGTTGTTGATGGGCGAAAAATAATTGTGTTTATGTAAACATAATTAACATAAGATGTAACAAATTTCAATTTAACAATATTTATTTAGATCTAAAAATTTACCAAAAAAAATATGTTTTTAAATTTTTGTTCCCCTAACTACACCCTTGAATGGACAATGTTATTAAATTAATAAAAATAATGTATGCCTATTATTTTGTAAGCATTGTATAGTTGCTCTCATTAACTTTTAATTGCCATAATGACATAACATTGTAATATATATATGCACATATACAAATCGCTAATGGCATCAAAATAATTCAAATGCCTTTGCCTATATAAAGTGAAACATTCCTAAACTGATTCAACATTTAAAATGTTTTCACATTGGTTTAACTTGTTGTCTATGGGCTTGATAATCAAATTGCTGTTACTGTGTGATGACTGTACCGGTATCACTATGGTAGGTTAAAACATAATTTAATTATCTACTGAAATAAAATCATTTCAATTCTAATTACAGCGTAATTGGCACTACGAACCCCTGTCCATGAAGGCCACAACATCCGATTCAAAAAAATTAAATATAGAAGTGGGCATGGTGCGCTTGGGACGCGGTGAATTTGCATTATCGGGACAAATTGAATTTAATTATGATATTGATGATACTACAATGGTGGGTGCTTTATTAACTATAGCCTAAAAATATATATCATATATAACATTCCTCCAAACAGGGCGAAGTTACGTGCTTTATAAGCTCAACAGGAGCCGAACAGGACTATAAACTATTGCCCTGGAGCATACCAAAGCAGACTTATAAGCAATTATTTGATGCATACTATAGAGAAATACTCTATCCTAATGTTAAGTCATGCTCGAATGCGCCACATCCCGACAAAGGATTTCCCTGGCCCAAGGGTATTCAGAAATTCGAAAAATGTGTGTCCGACGGCAAAGGTTTGCCCTTCATTGTGCCCGAAGGATATTATAAAATTATTTTAAATACTACAGGTGAGGTGGACTGGAGCATGGTGGTCATAAATAAAGTTATAACAAATAATAATCTGATTGGATAAACAAACAATTGAAAATAATAATAATAATAAAAACATATATAAAATGATTATTATATATAACAGAGTTGCAAGATTATGCAAGAGTTTTTAAATTAAGTGAATGTGAAAATGGGAGCACGGTTTCGTGTGCTTTGAATCCGTTGCCAGAAAACTAAAGGCAATTTAAAAATGAGGCAAAGTTTGATAATATACAGATTATGTTAACAATAATTTTGATGTTAGCAAAAAATTAAAAAATAATCGAAATTAACACTAGTTTACAGCGAAAAAGGAGCTGGGCTGTCATATACTTTTTTTTATGTATTTTTGGGCACTGATTTCAAAAATGCAAATCATTTTTTTGTCAAAGAATGGTTTTCGAGAAAAACCGCAAATAGCTAGTTTTTTGGCAGTCTTTCAACTTATTTGTTCATATCTACATCAAATATTATTTGATCTTAAATAATGATACACAATTCAACAAATAATTTTATTATCTTTCTAATGGTATGCCGTTTATGTGGATTAAATAAGAATTAAAACAATAACATACTCTCAAAGTTGAAAAATGTAAACTTTTTTTTTTCATTTTTGAAAAATTGCTGAAATTCAATTGCTCATTTAAAAATTTAAAAAAATTCGTTTAAATACTTTATAATATTTAATATGTTAGATAATTCTTTTACGAATATTTTAAGTATACATTTGTCCAAATAGGTCAGAAAATGTGATAGTTATTCAGCAATTAGTAAAAACACCCAAGAAAAAATGTAACTTGTTCATCACTATTCCAGCCATATTTGACGAAGTTTTACAATTTAAGAGAGAAAACAGTGATGCGCTGGTTTAATAAAAGAAAAAATTTTGCATATTGTCTACGGAAAAATTAAAGCCGAAATATTCGATAAAGATACATCAATCTTCAGGATCATTATTCTCCCTAAATAAAGCAAACAATCCATTCAAATCGCCGCAATAGCTAAAATTTCTAATCAGTTGGAACTTCTCATCTTCAAATATGTAATTTATATTATGTAGCTAAATTGACTATATTATTATTTTTATAAAATTAGTTACTACTATTATAATTTGTCATTGTTGTTACACAATATTAATTCGGGGGATTTCATTTGCGAGTTTAAAGAGCTTTGCGTGTAAATAAAATTTAAAATACAATGTTAAAAAGCTATTAGCTGGCAATATTTTCATGTCGCATATTATTTTTAGAAAAAACATAAAACTATAAATTTGACACAAATTGCCATAATGTCAAAAAATCTATAACAAATGAATGGCTAATGGCGACTATATAATGTGGAACAACCCTGAAAACCTTACCAATATTTAAAATGTTGTCACATTGGTTCAACTTGTTGTCTGTATACCTGATTTTGTCAAATAAATGTACTGCCAAGGTAGGTGAAAAACTTGAAGAAAATTATCCTTTATATATTTTCTTAATCCTCATTTAAATTACAGAAAATGTGGCACTATGAGCCTTTGTCAATCCTGGCGACAACTTCAGATCCCAATAAATTAAATATTGAGGCGCGTATTGAACGCTTGGGACGCGAAGAGTTTGCCGTTTCGGGCACAGTTTTTTTTAACTATGATGTGGATGAGACGCACAATGGTGGGTTTATATATATATATATATACATTTTGTACTATATAAAAAAATATATATATATTATTTTATAGGTGGAAGGTATTAGCCATATGAGCTTAACAGGCGCCGCAGAGGATTATTATCGAACACCGTTTAGCATACCAAGGCAGTCTGTTAAACAGTTTCTTAAAAACCATTACAAGAATATAGGTTATGAAAATCTGGAGCATTGCTCTAATTTACCAAGTCCCAAAAACGTATATCCTTTTCCTAAAAATATCTACAAATTTGAGAAATGTGTCTCAGACTGCAGGGGCTTTCCCGACATTGTACCTTCGGGTTACTATAAATCGACTTTAAATTTTAGCGGTGAGGTTGAATGGAGCCTGACGGTGGTACTTAAAATCGCAACAAATAGTGATAATATTTTTGGTTAAAATATGACTAATTGAATATATATATAAATATAATGAGTGTCTTTTAAAATTTATATTGATTAATAAAATTGTTTTTTGACTTTTGTAAAAAAATTATTAAATTATATAAATTAATAAAATTGGGTTTTTTTTTTATTTTTTACATTTTGGTATAAATATTTTCAAATTAAATGTTTTAATTATAAGAATATATAAATGTGACTGTTAACATAACATTACATACAAATGTTATGAAGCAGCTGTTAACATAACATTACAAATGTTAATAACATTAAATCAACAACTATTTAGAATGTTGTATTTAACGAAAGTTTAGAGCATTTTATTAAACAATTTCTTTGTTTTTTTAATGCATTGATATTACTAGATAAATAAATTTTATTTTTTTATATACTATAATTTATAATTGTTGTTAAATATTGTTTAAACAGCTTTGCGTGTGAATAGAATTTGATACAATGTTAAAAAACCTGTTGATTGACGATTATAATAAAACATATTAATATATTATATTATAATAAGTTGCATATTATTTTTATTTCGAGAACATATCTATTTTCGATGGACAAATTATCAAAATGATGGAATATATATAATTTAATAGACTTTAACTATATAAAGTGGAACAAATTTAATGTGAGGCAACAGTCAAAATGTTTTCACATTGGTTCAACTTGTTGTCTAGAAGCTGGATAATTGCATTGCTTTTATTGTGTGATGACTGTACCGGTATTGTCAAGGTAGGTTAAATTTTAAATATGTAAAAAATTAAAAAAAAAATATAATTTCAATCCTAATTACAGCGTAATTGGGTCTACGAACCTTTGTCAGTGACAGCCCTGACTTCAAATCCCAAAAAATTTAATATAGAGGGTCACATTGTACGCTTGGGACGCGAAGAATTTGCCGTTTCGGGCATGATGGAATTTATTTATGACGTAGATGGTACTACAATGGTGGGTGTTTGTTAATTAATAACCTAAAAATATAATTTATATTAAAGCAAATATTTATACACACAGGGCGAAGCAGCGAGCTATATAAGCTCCACAGGAGCCGAAGAGGACTATAAACTATTGCCCTGGCGCATACCAAAACAGGATTTTAAAGAATATCTTGCTACACACTATAGAGAAATACTTTATCCAAATGTTAAGTCATGTTCGAATATGCCACATCCGGACAAGGCAGATCCCTGGCCCCGAGGTATATATAAATTCGATAAATGTGTGTCCGAAGGCAAAGGTATGCCATATAATGTTGCCGCAGGATATTATAAGGTAGTTTTTAATATTACCGGTGAAGTTGATTGGAGTGTTGTGTGTATACTTAAAGTTATGACTAATACCAATCCTATGGGTTAAAAAAACAACTGTAAAATATGCAGCTTAAAATCCTAAATATCCATAAATATACATATGTAGTAAACGAATAAATTCGGATTTTGTTTACAATAAATTTATTCACTCTAAAATTAAGTTTATTCATTTCATAATTGTCGTTAATTGAAATTACATAGGGTTATGTAAGGTTAGAAAGTTATATAATTTTGTAAGATTTAATATGGCAAAACAATTTGAAAACCTTACAGAATATATTAAGAATTACTTTCCATATTAGTTGATTGTTATACCTTTGCAAAAGGATATTATAATTTTGTCCCCGATTCCATAAAGTATATATATTTTTAAACAGCACAAGAAGCTAAGTCATGACCAAGTTTCATTAAAATCGGACCACTAATCATATAGCTTCCATAAAAACAATCGGTCGAAAAGTGCTTGTATGAAAAACTTTTTTGTTTTTAAGATATCGCAACCAAACTCAACATTTCGAAGTAGAATTCTGATTTTTACATTCTGAGAAAATTTGATTAAATTCGCTCCGCTATATCATATGGCTGCCATAGGAATAATCAGTCGAGAAAATTAAAAATTTTCTGAAAAGACCATTGCAGAGTATATAGCGTCGTCGTGCTGAAGATAGCCGTTTCTTTCTTGTTTTTATATTCAAATTATGCCAATTACTTTAAAATTCACATTGCTTTTGCATGAAGTGACATTCACAGATATAAAAAATGAATTGCGGAAATGGGAGCACGAATTCGAATTCACAAAATAGTTGAGAAAGTGGCAATGGAAGGATGCCTGATAGTTGATATAGAAATGTTAATAATAATCTTGATATTAACAAAACAAATGTTTAAATTAAAATTGTTGTTAAATATTGTAAATGCGGTTTTCAATTGTGAGCTGAGAGCGCTTTGCGTGTGAACATAAAATTTGATACAATTAAAAAGCTGTTAATTGGAAAATTTTTTAAAAAACATCAATATCAAATTGGCACAAAGGTGTAGATAGTTTTTTACCAAGAGGTAGCCTAAGCTATTATAAAAATATATATAATATAAATTTAACAAAAAAATTTAACAAATAAAAAATTAACAAATTTTCATTGGAATCTAGCAAATTTTTTGAAATTGATCGCTTTAAATCTTTCTTTTTACTGAATTAGACTCCCCTTAAGTACGCCCTTTAATAGACATGCTACATTATTAATTAAGAATTAACAAAAATCATGTATGCCTATTTCTATACATTGTAAAGTTTTTGTTATTAACTTTAATTGACATAATATAATAATTTCTTGACTATATAATGCCAAACAAAGCCAATCTTACCCAGTATTCAAAATGTTATCAAATTGGTTTAACTTGTTGTCACTCGCATTGGTTTTATTGTGTAAAGACTGTACCGGCAAGGTAAGGAAAATTGGTAGAATATTATCCTTAATACTATTTTCATTCTCATCCCAATTTCAGAAAACTTGGGACTATGAACCTTTGTCAGTACAATCCACAACCTCAGATCCCAAGAAATTAAATAATGAAGCGCACATTCAACGCCTGGGACGCGGAGAATTTGCTGTTTCGGGCACACTTGATTTTAACTATGATGTGGATGAGACTACAATAGTGAGTTCTACATAGTCACAGTATTTATATATATCATACAAAAATATATATTTTATTATACATAGGTGGAAGCTGTCGCCTATATAAGCTCATCAGGCGCTGAAGACGACTATCAAATATTGCCCTGGGGCGTACCAAAGCAAACTTTTAAACAATTTCTTGCCAAACATTATAAGAGTATAATTTATGGAAATTTTGAATATTGCACAAATTTGCCAAGTCCCGAAAATTCAGATCCCTGGCCTAAAAATAACTATATATTCGATAAATGTGTATCATCCGGTAAAGGCGTTCCCGAAATTATTCCCGCAGGTTATTATAAAGTTATTTTCAATGTTAGCGGTGAGGTTAATTGGAGCGTTTGGGGTGTTGGTAAGATAACAACAAATACTAATAATATGTTTGGTTAAATTGAGAATTGTAATTATATAGTATAATATATTATAGTACTATATGTATTATTTTGTTTGATTAATGCTTATTGGAATGCATAATCCATTTTTTTTTATATTGTTTTTTGAATATTGATAAAAATTAAATAAAAAAAATTAACAGTTTTCAGTCTTCTCTCAAAGGCAATGCTTTATTAAAAAAAAATGTATATAAATGTTTTGCATTAATTTAAAACGTCCAACAAATATATATATATAACAAGAAGAGCTATATAGCCTTGCAAAGATCTTCCGATTATTCCTATGGCGGTCATATGATATAGTGCTCCGATTTTATTCAAACTTTATCAGTTTCTACAAATCGTATTTCTACATTGAACTGTTGAGTTTTGTTTTCGATATCTTGAAAAACAAAAAAGTTTTTCATACAAGCACTTTTCGACCGATTGTTTCTATGGGAGCTATATGATATAGAAGTTCGATTTTAATAAAACTTGGTCATATTGGTCAGATCGTAATACTACAACGATATGCCAAGTTAGGTTTTGATATCTTGAAAAAAAATTTTTTGGACAGACTTTTCCTATAGCAGCTATATGATATAGTGATCCGATTCGGCTGATTCTGACATATATACTGACTGCAACAGAAAGAAGCATCTGAGCTGAATTTCATCAAAATAGCTCAAAAACTGTGAGACTAGACAGACGGACGGACGGCCAGACATGGTTTTTTTTTGTAGGGAGGGCGTAGCAACGCGCGCCGTGTCAAATAATTATAAAAATGTTTGCATAATTAAAAGAACAAAATATTTCTCAAATTTGTTGTATAAAAATAAATCAAAATTAAGCCTAACTTGATAGGAAATATATCAAGGGCAATATCCAAATATATGATGATGTCGAATATTTTTAATTGTTGTGCATTTGTCAAGTAAATTAAATAAATTACAATTGTTTAAACAAATTTATGACTTTATGGTATTTTTTTTTTTTTTATAAAGTACTATAATTTGTCATTTTGAATGTTGTAAATGCGAATTAAGAGAACTTTGCGTGTGAATAAAAATAAAATGCAATGTTAAAAAGCTGTTGGTTGGAGATATTTTAAAGGTCGCAATCGATAATAAATTGACACAGAGACGTAGCTAGGGGGAAGACTTAGCTGTTATATATTTATAAATAAATTAACCACAAGTTGTAACAAATTTACGCTTTGAATTATTTTTTGTTTAACTGAATAAATCCCCCTTAACTACACCCTTTAATTGACATGTTACATTATTAATTAACAATTCAAAAAATCATGTATGCCTATTGCTGTAAATTATAAAACTATTTTTTATCAAAATCTACAACAAACTATTCGCTAATTGCATTCAAATAATTTATTAGCCAAGAACTACTATATAAGGTGGATTAAACTTAACCTTAGCCAATATTCAAAATGTTGTCACATTTGATGAACTTGTTGTCTCTTGGATACATTGTATTGGTTTTATTGTGTGAGGACTGTACCGGCAAGGTAAGGATAATTATTAGTAGCAAATTATCCTTAAAATATTTTTATCCAATTTTCAGAGATTGTGGGAGTATGAGCCTCTGTCAGTTCAATCCACAACCTCAGATCCTGACAAATTATATAATGAAGCGCACATTCAACGCCTCGGACGCGGAGAATTTGCTCTTTCGGGCATACTTAACTTTAACTATGATGTGGATGAGACGACAATGGTGAGTGCTATATAACATAGTCAGAGAATTTATACAACATTGAAAAAAATACCCTATAGGTGGAAGCTAGCGGCTATATAAGCGCCACAGGAGCCGAAAATGATTACAAGCTAACGCCCTGGGGCATACCAAAGCAGAGTATTAAACAATTTCTTGCCAAACATTACAAGAATATACTTTATGCAAATGTTGGCTATTGCACAAATTTGCCAACTCCCGATAATATAGATCCCTGGCCTAAAAATAACTACAAATTTGAGAAATGTATATCATCCGGTAAAGGTTTGCCGGAATATATACCCGCAAGTTATTATAAAGTAATTTTCAATGTTAGCGGTGAGGTTGATTGGAGCGTTTGGGGTGTTGCTAAGGTAACAACAAATACTGATAATATGTTTGGTTAAACAATACATTTTTCTGCAAACTTTAAAATTTATATTGTTTAAAATAATTTGATTGCACTTAGCAGCAGCTGTTTGTTGACAATCATATAAATATCACTTTTTAAAGAATATTACAACAGATCTATTCAGTAAAATTCGAGGTTAAAAATTGAAAAAAAAATTGTTAAATTTGTAAAATAAAATTGCAACATATTTGTATAATATTTTTATAGCTTTGATTAATTCTGATGAATAAATGTAATTATAATAATTATTAAAAAATAATTTCAGAAGTCGCTGAAGTATCATAAACGAAATATATTTAGAATTCAAAACTGCGTATATTTTAACCTACTTTAGCAAATTGTTTGTTTATTCAAATATATATTTATTTGTAATAAATTTGATAATACCCACAACGCTTCAAACGACATTCTCCGAAAAATAAAAATTAGTTTATAATATCCTTCGGCAGCAATAATTGGTAAACCTTTAAAATTTAAAACAAAATCTTTCCATTTAGTCAACTTTGTTGTATAAATATACAACTATATATAACTATATATTTATATAACCATACATAGTTGATCTATATACTGCTCCCATTAATTTTTCATACAAAATATGAAAACCTTATCATTGCAGTGGCAATTGTATAATACATTAATTAATTATTACAATTTAATAATATTGCATGCCATATAGATATTATAGACTCTGCTTAATTACTATAATTATAAACAAAGCATAAGATCGACAATAATTAAATTTAACCCAACTGTCACTATATATAAAGCACAAATCAAATGTTTAGCGAAACAAAAGTAACTTTGAAATCTATATAAAATGTTTTCGCGTTGCCTGATGCTCGTAGTGCTGTTACTAAGTGATGCCTGTACTGGTATCCTCAAGGTAATTTAAAACATAATTAAATTCGATATTTAAATAAAATTATTTTGATCCTAATTACAGCGTAATTGGGACTATGAACCATTATCCCTTAATGCAATAACTTCGAATCCACAAAAATTAAATATAGAATTGCGCATTGAACGCTTGGGACGCGGTGAATTTGCCGCTTCGGGCTTAGTTGAATTTAAATACGATGTGGATGATACTACAATGGTGAGAGTCTATAATAATATATCTTATATATATATACACAATATATATATATACACAGGTAGAGGCAACGGGTTATATAAGCTCTACAGGAGCCGAGGAGGACTATATTCCGTTGCCCTGGACCATACCAAAGCAGACTGTTAAACAATTCTTTGTTAATTACTACAAGAACCTAATTTATCCAAATATTGAATCATGCTCCGATTTGCCACAACCCGACAATATATATCCCTTGGCCCAGGGTATTTATAAATTCGATAAATGTGTGTCCAATGGCAAAGGATTGCCACTCCTTGCACCCGAAGGATATTATAAACTAATTGTTAATGTTACTGGTGAGGTCGATGCGAGCGCTGTGGGTATTATCAAAGTTATAACAAATAATAATTTAATTGGTTAAGCAAACAATCTGCTAAAGTTGGCTAAAATATACGCAGTTTTAAATTTTATATAGTGTACGAATTAATTAAATTTATAACATTAAAATATGTCACATGAATTTTCACGTTCAACAAAAAAAAATCTTGACATAAAAGTAATGTAATAACTTCAATAAAATTAAAAAAAATGTTTATTTCTTGAGTAAAAAAAATTTTTATTATTTTTGGAGTAAAAAAATGTTTATTATTTTTTGAGTAAAAAATTTTTTTTATTATATTTTAAGAGTAAAAAATTTTTTTAATATGTTTTGAGAAAAAAAAATTTTTTTTTTTTGAGTAAAAAAATATTATTTTATATTTTGAGTAAAAAAATTTTTTATTTTTTTTTGAGTAAAAATTTGTATTATTTTTGGAGTTAAAAAAATTTTTTATTATTTTTTGAGAGTAAAAAAATGTTTATTATTTTTTGAGAGTAAAAATTTTTTTTATTATTTTTTGAGTAAAAAAATTTCTTATTATTTTTTGAGTAAAAAAAATTTTTATTTTTTGAAAGTAAAAAAAATTGTTTTATTTTTTGAGTACACAATTTTTTTTATTATTTTTTGAGTAAACAAATTTTTTATTATTTTTTGAGTGTAAAATTTTTTTTTATTATTTTTTGAGAGTAAAAAATTTTTTTTATTATTTTTTGAGTAAAAAAAAATTTTTTATTATTTTTTGAGTAAAAAATTTTTTTATTATTTTTTGAGAGTAAAAAAATGTTGTATTGTTTTTTGAGTAAAAAATTTATTTTTTATTTTTTGAGAGTAAAAAAAATGTATTATTTTTTGAGTAAAAAAAAAATTTTATTTTTTTTAGAGTAAAAAAAATTTTTTTATTAATTTTTGAGAGTAAAAAAAATGTATTATTTTTTCAGTAAAAAAAATTTTTTATTATTTTTTGAGTAAAAAATTTTTTTATTAATTTTTGAGAGTAAAAAAATTTTGTATTGTTTTTTGAGAGTAAAAAAATTTTTGCATAATTATTTTAATATCAAGTGATTATTTTTTGAGTAAAACAATATGAATAATGTTTTTTTCTGATAGAAAAAAAAATACAATTATCATTATTAATAATATGTATCATTATTAGCGTAATATTGTTGCATTAATTACAGATTAACCCAGATTATATCCTATAAAATAATTTAGTGACTTACTAATCACAAATCCAACAGCAAAACAATATATTACGATATTATATTTTATATTTTATAAAAATAAAATACCTTCTTCGTATTAGTTCTAAATTAAAGTTTTGTTAAATAATATAAAGTAATTTTTTATATTTTATTTTTAATATGCTTAATGACATTACATTAAAATAAAATTAATTATCAATGTAGCAAAATTTAAATCTACAAAAAAACGATCACGTTTAACATGTCATTTATTACATTTGGAAATGTAGTTTAATAACCTTGTTAACAACCATAGTTAATTTAAACTATGATACCAAATCTTTGCCTATATAAAGCACAAATATTTGGGTAGAGAAACAAAAATAAATTTGAAACCAATTCGAAATGTTTGCAGATTGTCTGACTATTTTTATAGGTTGTATAATGGTATTGCTCTTACTGTGTGATGACTGTAAGGCTAAGGTATGTGAAAAATTTACAGATATAAGAAAAATATAATCCCAATCCTAATTGCAGCGTAATTGGGAGTATGAACCCTTATCGATAGTTGCCACAACCTCGGATTCCAATAAATTGAATTTGGAGACGCGTGTAGAGCGTTTGGGACGTGGAGAATTTGCACTTTCAGGCACAATAAAATTAAATTATGATACGGATGAAACCACAATGGTAAATGCTAAATAATTAAATATTTATTTAATTGCAATTATTTAATTAAATATATGTTTTCTTATATAGATTGAAGCTGTAGGCTTTCGCAGTTCTTCGGGAGCCGAAGATGATTACAGACCGCTGCCCTGGACCATACAAAAGCAGCCATTTACTCAATTTATTAAAACTCACTACAAGGATATCATTTATCCGAATGTGGAGGATTGCTCGAATCTGCCAAATGCCGACAATGCAGATCCCTGGCCCAGAGGTTCCTATAAATTTGATAAATGTGTTTCAAATGGCAAAGGTTTGCCCCAAATTATTCCCGATGGATATTACAAGGTTATATTCACAGTTACTGGAGATGTTGAATGGAATGTTATGGCCATTGCTAAGGTTACAACAAATAATAATATGATTGGATGAACAAGCAATTTGCATTTTCAACTTTATATCAATTGGAAGATTATTCGAAAAAAGAAAATACATTTACAATGAATTATTAAAATGTCTTGAAATATATATACGAATATTAATTTAATAAAAATATTTTATCTCTAATTTATTCATTTTAATTTATTTAAATATTTTTAATTATTTTTACTTACATTTTGTGGCCATGTAATAATTTCATTAACATTAAAAAAAAAAGATTTAATTATTTTTTAAGCGTAAAAAATATGATTTATTTTCACTTACATTTCGTGGCCATTTTATGTATTTTTTATTGCAATTATTATTGCACTTATTTGATTATAAAACACAAAGCTATTCACAGAAAAAAAAGAAAAAAATTAAATTTTTTTATAGCAAAACAGCTCAGCCCTTATATACTGGCTATTAAAATCGATTGAGAATTATAGTCACAGTAGAAAAAAAAACAAAAACACAGCGCTTAAAAGTTTGCAACACTTTGCTCCCTTTCAGTGGAGTATTATAATTTCCTATTATAGTGAAATTTGATCATTTATTTTTGAACAATGAATAATTAAAAATATTCTAAAAAAATTTTTGGAAATATTTCCACAATGTAGAATTCTATAAAGTATATATTATATATATAAAGTATATATTATATTCTTGATAAGCATTGGTATTTGCACTTAAAAGGCTTTAAGCCTTCGTGCAAGCTTTCAAGTGAGTAGGTTAAATATAAAACAAGTAAATAGAGTTTCGAGGCGAGCAAGCAAATGATTTGAAAATTTTCTTTTGATTTTGTAATCATTAAGATATTACTTTTTAGGGCTATTTATAGAGTTCTGCCTCAAATATATATTTTATTCTATTTCTATATACACATATATATATTTATATAATATAATATTGCATGCTAGAGAATTACTCACTCCAAATTTTCGTGTTCTACATGTAAAAATTAATTCAATTCATTGCAGAATCATTGTGCTATTTATCTAAATCAGGAATGTCCATTTATACAGCCCAAAGAACTTGTTAACAAGCCTTATATAAAATCTACAATAAATCTTTACTATATAAAGCCCAAATATTTGGTTGGGGAAACAAACCTAAATTGGGTTTTTGTTCGAAATGTTTTCGCGTTGTCTGTTATCCTTTTCTATAGGATGGATAATTGCCTTGCTTTTACTCTGTGATGATTGTATGGGACAGGTTAGTTAAAAAATTATAAAAAAAATATATTTTTATTATTTTCCTGATTATGATTATAGCGAAATTGGGACTATGAGCCTTTGTCCATTGTTGCCTCAAGCACGGATGAAAGCAAATTGTATTTCGAGCTGAAAGTTGAACGTTTGGGACGTGGAGAATATGCAATATCGGGAACATTAAATTTTACCTATGATGTGACTGATGAGACAATGGTGAGTCCTACATTATCCGAAATTATATTAAATAAAATTTATTAATATTATAGATTGAAGCCACAGTCTATCGCAGTCCTTCGGGCAGCGAGGATGAGTATACATTGATGCCCTTAATGATAGATAAGCAACCATTTAAGGAATTCGTTGGCGGTCACTACAAGGACACGATATATACGAATTTTAAAAGTTGCTCGAATTTGCCACATCCTGACAATGCTCTACCCTGGCCACAAAATACATATAAGTTTGAAAAATGTGTGGCCAATGGAGATGGCATGCCAAATATTACACCCGAAGGATATTACAAGATAACTCTTTCAGTTACCGGTGAGGTCGATTGGGGTTTTATGACCATTGTTAAGCTTACAACGAAAAACAATATGATGGGATAAACAAATAATATGCAAGAAGAGAATATAAAACGCGCTGTATAGTCTACAATATATATATAACCGTACATATGTATCATAATCAAATTACATAATTAAGCTACAATTATATATATGCATTTACCCAAAAAATATCCTATATAGTAAAATCATTTAATTGAATGTACTTGAAAGCACAAATAAGTCATTTGCGCAGTACAAAGCAATTTCAAGTTACTTGAATTGTAAAGGACAAATAAATCAAGCTTTTGTCAGCACTTGCAAGCCGAAAGCACTCGTGTAAGCTTTTAAGCTTAACAAGTATAAACTGTTTCAAGACGATTGATTAGAGTATTGTGAATGGTAATTTAATATTGTAATTTGATGAGGGCTTAAATCGTTTCAGTTGTATAATAAAAAGTAAATCAAAGAGGCTAAGCACACTATATATATAAACTATGGTCCATAGAAATAAAACTATTAAATAAATACATCCAACTACAGTGAATTACAATTATTAATTAAAATATATAAGCCACACGTTTTCGCCTCTAGGATAAAAACATAAACAATCCAAACAATATACTTATCCCAATTAACTTTACACTACTCTCACATTACTATTTTGACTCTTTCGGAGGCAGCGCCCTTCTTATCCATAAATCTATTCAATCAAAAGAAATATCCCTATCCAAGGACTGAATACTGGGGCACCAATATACAATTATAGAGGAATTGCAATACAATCATTTCTAAACAGCACAAACTAAATACAAACGCTGTCTTTAAAAATAGAATTAAAAAACTGCCAAACCAAAATCTATTTGTACATTTATATCCGAAATACAACCTAAAATAGTTGCAAGCTTTCAAGTCAGTAGCTCAAATATAAAACAAGTATATAGAGTTACAAGACGAGTAAGCAAATGATTTGAATATTGCCAGTGCCAACTCTTTCGATTTTTAATTTGGTTCGCATTTAGAGACTACTAACTAGTGTTTTTTTTTTTTTATAAATTTATGCAACAAATGTTTAATTTTTTTTTTATACAAACTAATTGTAAAAAATTTTAATTATTTGATACAATGTTGCATGCTAAAAATCAATTCAATTCATAACTGAATCATTGACTTGTTACACGTGCTATTTATCTAAATCGGGAATGTCAATTTATACATCCCAAAGAACTTGTTAACAAGCCTTATTAAAGCCAAGTTAACGATCTACAATAAATCGTTACTATATAAAGCCCAAATATTGGGTTAGAGAAACAAAATTAAAGTGAGTTTTTGTTCGAAATGATTTCGCGTTGTCTGTTATCCTTTTCTATAGGATGGATATTTGCATTGCTTCTGCTGTGTGATGATTGTATGGGAAAGGTTAGTTTAGAAATTATAAAAAAATATATATATTTATAATAATTTCGATTATAATTATAGCGTAATTGGGACTATGAACCTCTGTCCATTGTTGCCTCAAGCGCGGATGAAGCCAAATTGCATTTCGAGACGAAAGTTGAACGTTTGGGACGCGGAGAATTCGCAGTATCGGGAACAATTGTTTTTAATTATGATGTGAACGAAGAGACAATGGTGAGTCCTACATAATCAGGAATTTTATTTAATTAAAAAATAATACTTTTCTCATTTATAGATTGAAGCCACAGCCTATCGCAGTCCTTCGGGCAGCGAGGATGAGTATACATTGATGCCCTTTAAGATAGATAAGCAACCGTTTAAGGACTTCATCGGTAGTCACTACAAGGACACAGTATTTAAGAATTTCGAAAGTTGCTCGAATCTGCCACATCCCGACAATGCAACACCCTGGCTAAAAAATACATATAAGTTTGAAAAATGTGTGGCCAATGGGGATGGTCTGCCAAATATTGCACCGGAAGGATATTACAAGATTATTTTTTCAGTTAGCGGTGAGGTTGAATGGGGTTTTGTGGCCATTGTTAAGGTTACAACAAATAATAATATGGTGGGATAAACAAATAATATGCTAAAAGGGACAATAAAACGCGCTGCATAGTCTACAATATATATATAAATTTTTATCGTTCATTTGTATCATAACCAAATAGTCTAATTTAGCTACAATTAAATATTTGCATTTACCCAAAAAATATTCTAGTTAACAATATCATTTAAATGAATGTACTTGAAAGCTCAAATCAATCATTTGCGCAGCGTAAATCAATTTCAAGTTACTTGAGTTGTAAAGGACAAATAATTTAAGCTTTTGGCTACACTTGCGAGCCTAAAGCACTCGTGTAAGCTTTTAAGCTTAACAAGCTTTCCTTGCAGATAGAATTCGTGAGCTATCACAGCATTAAGTGGTGAAGAACAGCTGACTTTGACTTGGCAAAGCAGGGTATCAAAGTGTTCATTGTAAAAAATTAACTTAAGACAATTTTAAAAGTTGTTCGAATATGCAAACTTCCGATAATGTACCGATACCCTGGCGTAAGGGTATTTACAATTAAAAAACAAAATTTCTTTAAAATTTGTTTTTAATGTTATGATTTTTTTGTTATGATTTTTTTTTAAATTTCTTTATTTATTTTGCCATGATTTCTTTATATCAAAAACAACTGAAGAAACTAGATGTCAGAAAATAATATATCAAATATTTATTTATTAACTTTAAACTAAAGTTGGCTGACTGTATAATCTTCTCTTAATGTGATATTAAGATATAAATATGATTAAATATGTTAGATAGTTTCTTGCATTTTTTTCTACATTTATTGTATTATTTTTTTTTTTTGTAATTGAAAAATTTACTTTATTTTTGTAAGACCTTTTCTATCCTTTTACTGTGCTTAAGGTTTATGTTGTAATGTTTAGATTTATGGGCTAGCACTGTTCTTCCTTTAAATAAATAAATAAATACCCTACACAAAACCTACTTTATTTGAACAATATTTTAAAACTTTGCCAACTCGACAGCAAATCAAACACGTGTATATAAATGTGAAGAATATTCGACTTGTTCAACAAAGTTGCATGTTCTTGTTTGGGGTTCACAATTATCAATTTTGCAAATCTAATTTTAAAAATTATTTTAGGATCAATGTAAATGCTATATTTGGTTAATTATTACAATTTATATCCCTTGTTTAACAAATTAAATGAAATAAAAGCTAAAAAACTACAATCTACTATTTCCTATATAAACCTGAGCCACAGACCAAATTGAAAAATATTTCAAAATGTATTCACTTTGTTTGCTGTCATTGTCTATAATCGTATTGATTTTAATATTTGATGATTGTAATGGCAAGGTGGGTATATTATAAATATATAATAATAATTAATATATTTAATCACGATCCTAACTGCAGCGTATGTGGGATTATGAACCTTTATCTGTGGTTGGCACAACCTCGGATCCAAATAAATTCAACATTACTGAGACACGTATAATACGCTTGGGACGTGGAGAATTTGCATGTTCGGCTTCATTTGATTGGAAATATGATGTAGATGATACCACATTGGTAAATACTCTATTTATATACAGGTTTTTTTATACCATTAAAATTAATTCATACAGGTCGAGCTTATATCCTATCGCAGCTCTTCGGGAGCCGAAGATGATTATCAATTAACGCCTTGGAGTATACCAAAACAATCTTATAAACAATATACAAAAAAATATTACAAGAATATAGTCTATGAGAATTTGAAGGATTGCTCGAATTTGCCCACACCTGACAATACAGATCCTTGGCCACAAAATACCTATAAATTCGAGAAATGTATATTTACGGGCAAGAATACGCCAGATATTTTACCCGATGGTTATTATAAGGTTATATTCTCAGTTACCGGTGAAGTTGACTTTTCTGTTGTCACTTTAGTTAAAGTAATTCCAAAAATTGATTTTTTGGGCTAAGTGTTTAAGTAAATTAAATGCTGTAAAGTGTATTAAATATATATTAAATTGGAATATCTGGGCTAGTTTTAAAGAGCATGAAAGTTTGCATAGGGTAAAAAATAATTTGGCTGTAAATAGTATTATAAAACAACAATGAACTATGGTTTATAGAAATCAATATTTTTCATTTTCCATTTAGTATATCTCAAAATGAAGCGCTGCCTTTGGGCTCACCAAAGTAGAGTATAAAAAAATTTATTTTCAAAAGCTTTAAAATTTGTTTAAATATGTCAATTCCCAAGCAAGTATTTTCAAGTATTTACGAATTTGAAAAATAATTATATTTATTTGTATTTTATTTTAATTTATTTATTTATTTACCATGATTTTTTTAATACCTAAAATAATTGAACTAGATGAAAAAAAAATTATATATAAAACTCCTATTTATTCATTTATTTTAGTTTATTTACCCTGATTTTTTTATACCTAAAATAACTCAACTAGATGCAATAAATTATATATAAAACTCCTATTTATTTATTAACTTTAAACTATAGTTAACTGACCGTATAATCGTATCTTAAAGTGCTATTAAGATATTTGTATAAATGCTTTATATTTCAGAATCTAACATCATAAAAATTAATAAATTTATTAGTTAGTTTCTCGATTTTTTTTTTACATTTATTTTATATTTTATAATTCAAAAATTGACTTTTTTTAGCCCCTTTCTATCCTTTTACTGAGCTTAACATTTATATTATAATTTATAAGATAGCACTGCATTCAAATAAAATAAATAAATACCCTACACAAATCTAATTTATTTTTTAAATATTTTAAAACTTTGCCAACTCGACAGCAATTCAAACACGTGTATATAAATGTACGGAATATTCGACATGTTCAACAAAGTTGCATGTTCTTGTTTGAGGTTAACAATTATCAAATTTTGAAGTTCTACATAAAAAAACATGCTACATTTGCACAATTATTACAATTACTAATCACATGCAAGCTTGTTAACAACTTTAATTAAATAAAAGCTAAAAATCTACAACAAACTATACACAATTTTAATGACAAATTAATGTGCCAACCTTTACTATATAAAGCAGAGCAACAAATTTAATTGGAAAAAATATTTAAAATGTATTCACATTGTCTGCTGTCATTGTCTATAATCGTAATGATTTTATTATTTAATGTTTGTAACGGCAAGGTAAGTAATATATATATATATATAAAAAAATAATGTTTAAAATTTCATCCTGATTCCAACTGCAGCGTATGTGGGACTATGAGCCTTTGTCTGTGGTTGGTATAACCTCGGATCCAAGTAAATTCAATATTGAAGCACAAATGACACGCTTGGGACGCGGAGAATTCGCATGTACGTTCGCACTTGACTGGAAATATGATGTAGATGATACCACACTGGTAAATACTCTATATACAATATACTCTTCTATAATACAATAATATAATTCCCATACAGGTAGAAGCTGTTTGCTATCGCAGCTCTACGGGAGCCGAAGATGATTATAAGTTAACGCCCTGGACTATATCAAAACAGACTTATAATCAATATACAAAAACCTATTACAAGAATATAATCTATGAGAATTTGAAGGCCTGCTCGAATTTGCCAGAACCTGACAATACAGATCCTTGGCCTCAAAATAACTACAAATTGGATAAATGTGTATTCACTGGCAAGGGTTTGCCCGATATTTTGCCCGATGGTTATTATAAGGTTATATTCTCAGTTACCGGTGAGGTGGACTGGTCCGTTGTGATTATTGTTAAGGTAATTCCAAAAAATGATTTATTGGGTTAAGCGATTAACTTTAGAAAATGTTATAAAGTTTATTAAATATATGTTTAATTGAATATCTGGTCTTAATTGTCTATATCAAAAATTTTAGAGGATATTAAAGCTAAAATTTAATAATTAAAATAAATAAAAAAAATATATAAATTAATGTGAAATAAAAATAAATTTCCTTTTTTATTTTTTTAAAAACTTTAACAGTTTAATCTCAAATTAAGCTCAAAAAACTTGGGTTACTAAGTTTGGTATATTTTAAAAAACATTTAAGGCTAAACAACAAATTAAAATTATAGCAAATTAATATTAAATAACTCAGCGAATATTAAAGCTGAAGTTACTTAATTAAATATGGGCATTTCCACAATGACGTGACGTGACAATCGTACGACAAAATGTGCAAAAAAGCTTGAAAAAAGCTAGAAAAAAGAAAAATTTTTAAAAAGTTTTTTTAATATCTAAGTAGCAATTTAGTGACTATAGTTAGTAAAACAAATGAAAACATTCGATCTTTTGTATTAAAATATATAAGCATAATACAGCGATGACGTGACGTTACGAAAATAGAAGTCGCTTTCGACTTGAAGTTGTAAAAGCGCAAAACTTTGCAAAGTGTGCAAACCTTTTTGTATAAAACTATTTTTAATTATGATTTGCAATAATGTTAGTTAATTTTGCAGACTAATTCATATAAAAACCGTTTCCCGCTTTTTTTTACAAGCCTTAGCATGCGGCGTGACGTTACATGACGTGACCACAACCTGAATTTTAACTTTAAAGCACGATAACGCTTCAATGCAACTAAAAAAAAAGTTTGGGTTCTATAATTTATTAAATTTTGGACGTTTCCTTTTAAGAAGTTTAAAAAAAAATATTGGATGAAACAAAAAAGTTTTGAACTCTTTAATTTATTAAATTTTGGACGTTTCCTTTTAAAATAAAAAAAAAAAATATTAGATGAATTTAAATTTTGCCCATATGTGGATTTTTGCATACATAACGCTGTAAATTTTATGTTTTGGAATTCATTTCAAGTTTTTTATTTAATTAAAAAAAAATCAAATGAAATTTGATAAATGTAAAATAATAATATAGAAAAATAAATAATAATAATAAATATTTGTGAAACAATTTTATACTGTCTTTTCTATTTCTTAAAAATTGATTCTTTTTCATTATGATTGTATTTAACTTTTATTATTATTTTATATATATTATTTTACATATTATTATTAAAAATCTACTTCCCAGAATATAAGCCAATAATCCTCTACTTTGATTTCTTTCTGAGAATGTAAACATTTGACTATTTTAAAGGTTTTAAAATAGTTTTTTTCGTCTGCTCTAAATATCTACTACAGTTTGTGGGCGTTGCAAACTACATGCTGTGTGGGATTGTGCCACAATCCAGTTGCAAGAACCCGTTGAGCAAAGGGCCAAATATGCAGGTATAAATTAGTTTTGTAGCAGCTGTTGCAGTTACTATTGCTGCTGCTGTTGCATTCAACACATTTCAAAGTGTGAAATTGTCAAGACATGTACGAAATGTTTGTGGTAAAAAAAAACAAAAAAAAAGTGTTAACTGTTTTGTCTAACGGTATAAGAAAAACAGAAAGAGAAAAAATAGAAAAAAAAAAATAGAAAACTCTAAGCAAAATGTCACCGTGCAGCAAATGCAATTCGAATTGCATTTCAAGCGAAAACTTTGGCGCAGTTGCTTTGGCTAATTTATTGCAAATTGTTAAAGCGGCCAAGTTGCTGCTGTTGCCGTTGCTTTGCTACTATGTTGATATTGTTGCAAGTTGTTGTTGCAAGTTGCCCGCTGTGACTGTCAGTTTGCTGACAGGCACATTCGCCGTCTTCCAATGTGTTGCACGAGAGGCGCGTTGTTGAATGCCGCTTTAACTTTGGCTTCAAAGTGAAGCAAATAAATAAAATTTTAAATTTTGTGTATATATATGTATATAAATTGACAACAAACACAAGTTGCTTTGTTTGTGCCACATACTTATTTGTGGCAATACCATATATATACAAGTTTAGCTAATCTATATATTTTGGAGTTCATTTGTAGCTTTTGAATTACTATACAACTCTACGAACTGATTATATTTAAATATGGCATACGAGAAATTTTATTGAATTTTAAATAATTTTTTATAATTTAAATATGTAAATTTTCAAATAATTTGATATATTTTATATATTATTATAGTTATATATACTTTTTTTTTAATAATTTATATATTTAAAATAAATTTTATATTTTTTTTAATCATTTTATATATTTTTTAAGTAATTTAATATATTTTTAAATTGTTTTATTTTAATTTTTTAATAATTTTATGTATTTTAAAACAATTTTATATGTATTTTAATCCCGTTATATATTTTTTAAAATTAGAATAAAATATATTAAAATTTTTTTAAAATTAGATTAAAATATTTTAAAATATTTTTATACATCTTAAATATTTGTATATATTTTTCAAATCAATTTTCTTGTACTGTTAAATAATTGTATCCACACTACGCCAAAATTGATGATATGTTATAGATTTTTAAATTCTCTTTTATACTTTATTTATTTCTTTATTAACATATAATATTATTTTTAAAACGTTTTAAATATTTTTCTAAAATATTTTATGTATTTTAAATCAATTTTATAAGTTAAAATATAAATGATAATGATAATAATAATTTTTAAAACGTTTTGCACATTTTTTAAAATTATTTTATGTATTTTAAATCAATTTTAGTATTTTATCATTTTTTATATTTTAAAAGTTTCCAAATATTTGTATATAATTTTTAAAATAATTTTTATGTTAAAGAAAAATATGTTAAAAAAAATTTATATCATCTATTATTAAAATACAATTTACTATGCTAAACTATATAATTTAAAAAAAGAATAATAAAATTAAGTATATATAACCGCATTAATATACACAAAAATGAAATGGAAATTATTTATTTATATTTTTTTGTTATTTATTTGTCCAAGAAGGAATTTTTATTTTTTTCATATTTATTTTTCAAGAAGGAAAAATTATGTTGAGAGAAAAACAACGAATTCAGTTTATTTAAATGCAATTAAATTATTTTTTTGTGCATTTTAAATATGCAACATATTAATTTTTGTGTATGCTGAATAGCATAATAAAGTCTAGATTACTTTCAATTTTTTTCTTGCCAAGAAAAAAAAACATTAAAATGTGGTAATCATAAAATCATTCATGGCATAAACATACCATGTGTGCAGCCTAATTTGGTTTGAAAAATTGTTGCTTACGCACACGCATGTGCAAGTCTTTCAAAGCTTAGTTTAAAGCCACAAAAAATGGCACTCCTTTTTGGCCAAGTTAGCAGCCAGGTAGGCCAACTCGCACGAAAGCATTTTATGGCGCTGACAATATCAAATTGTTATCTGGCATAAAATAATTACAACGCTTTAATGCAGACAAAATAGTTGCCGCCGTTGGCAGAGACACAGTCAAAGATTCCGATTTCGCCTGTCAATTTTTCCAAGTGGCAATAAAAAAAAAAATAAATTAAATAAAAAATAAATAAAAAAAAAATCAAGTAACACGCGTGTGCAAGTTTTCATTTTATCCAAAAACATTTTCCAAACGACAGCAACGAAAATGTTGCCCAGCGGCCAAAAACCAAACTGCGCTAATTAACCAAAAACGCAGCCAATTAGTTTGGCTAACACCGTAAAGCAAAGGGGGTGAAAGGGGGGGCACTTTGGGGGGGTAAGTGCTAGTTAATGCAAACGTGTTGGCATGTGTCAAATATATGTATAAACAAAACTCGTTAGACAAGTCTATATATATATATATATTTAGCTGCATATTTGAAATTAAAACCTGGCCAGTGTTGTGAGCGCACTTGTGAGTGTAACAGTGTTGTAAAAGCTGGTTATTATGGCATATATTTGAAAGTAGATAATTTAATTTATTTATAGGTATTTGGAATATGTCAAGAATAAAAAACTATATAAAAAAAATGTATAAATCTTTAAGTTCATTTACTTAGCTTTTGTATACAATTGTAAACTATATTAAAAAAATGTATTTAAGTGAAAAAAACTATTTAAAAAGAAAATTAGGTTTTGGTCTACTTTTGACATAATTTTAATACATGTTTTAATACATAAAGATATTTTATTTCAAAATATTTTATGTAGGATATTTTATTTTATGTAAGAATACTTTTTTATTTTAAATATATTTTTTTGAATATTTTTTTCACATAAATATTTGTTTTATATATTTTTTTATTTTCTTTTTATATTATTATTTTTTATTTTATATTTATATTCGATATTCAACTATTTTTGTTTTATTTTATTGTTGATATTATATTAATTTTGAAAAGAAACACACCTTGAATTCTGACCTATACAGATCATATTGCTAAGGTAAATTTGTCTCCAAGTCCCTACTTAGAAAAGAGTGATGAAAAAACAAGAAAAATACAAAATTTTATATAAAATAATTTTTTTTATAAATAAAAATGTAAAAAAAAAATTGTTTTTATTCAAGAAATCTGTGAATTATCAATTTTAATTAAGTTAACAGTTTAGTCTGTTGAGGGTGCACTAAAATGGTGCAGAATTTTCAGTGTTAATATGTTAATAAGAACGTAGAAATCTCAGAAACTATTAAAGCTAAAGCTATGAAATTTGGGATGTATTATATTGTCTATCATAGGCAGATTAGGTTTACTTTAAATATTTAAAAAAATTTCTCTGTTTAGCATTAAATAGAAAATAAACAAATTAGAAAATATTAAAATATTGTATCATAAATTAATAAATTTGTAAAGTGAGAATTAAATTTAAAGGTTTCAATTTAAACTCTCAGAAATCATTGGTACTAGAAAAACCAAAATTTATGTGTATATTCTGCTTATATAATTGCATTTTATTTTAATAATTACAAAACACAAATAATTCGACAAAAACAAAGCTAAATATATTTGAACTTCGACAATCTAATAATAAAATTTGTTATAACAATAAATGTGATTTTTGTTTTAATGCACAATTCCAACAATTTGGAATTTTGAACTGAATTCGCAAATGAAATCAATTTTAAAGCCGAACTTTTGCATAGTTAAAACAACAAACGATGCGGCTATAATAAACAATGTGCATATGGATAAGAGGGAGGGGAGCAGGCAGTAGGCAGAGCATTCAGCATTCAGCCAGACTGCAAAGCTTGTTAAAATTCATGTAATGCATTAACTGAGAACAACAACCACAAATTACACAGTCAGCCTGGCGGTCCATCAGTCTGTGTGTATTTGAGGAGATTGAAGGGGGTTAAGAGAGAGAGGTGGGTAACTGGAATCATCGTCGTTTTGGCCAAGCCAATGTCCAGTCCAAAAGGCCGACGGGCTTGGGCCTGGGCCTGCAATGAAAAGGCAATTAAAGCGCAGCAGGCACACCACAGACTCCAATCCCAAACCAAAAATCTCGAGATGGAAGACACGGCATCAGCTTGTTGTTGTTGCAGCAATCAATTGCATGCCTCAATGGACAAATATACGAGCTGTAGCCAAGTGAGAAAGAGAGAGAGAGGGGAGAGTCCAACAGATAGAGATGGACAACCCAACCACACAGCACAGCACAGCACAGATAGACATGGCTGATAGGAACGTATATATATATATATATATATATATATAAACGAACGAACGACGAGAACATTGTCCATTCCGGACATTTGTGGGACGGACGGACGGACAGCGCCTAGATGGACTCAACTAGATAAAGGCCTCAACAGTTCTAGCACTAAAATAAAACAAGCAAGCATTTGCTGCAAATAGTTTAAAAACTGACTGTAATATACTCTATATGGAATACAGTGTAATTTGCTAAAATGCCCAAACTGCACACATTTTAGAAAAATTAACAAAAATTCCAATTTTATGTGAAAAAACAAGTTCATTTAATTATATTACTTTTCTTTATTTTATATTATTTATTAAAAATTTTTTTTATTTTGTTTTATTTTTTAAAAATTTTTATTTTTTATTTTATTTTTTAATAATTTGTTGACTTATTAAAAACACATTTTATCATATCCACTGTATTTAGCTGATCAAATTTTTGGCTTTTTTATGCTCAACATTAGTTAAAACGCCGGTCACACTTTTTTTGAATAAGAAAAAAATATTTTAAAAATTTGAAAACAATCATCAATTTTGGATTTTGAAAATATAATTGCTGCCAAGCACTAAAAAAATATATAGAAAAATTATAGATTATTGTGATTGAATATTGGAATATTGTACAGGATAAAAATTTTATTTTAATCCGAAGTTTGTATGGTTTTAAAATATTACTTTTATAATGTATTTATTATTTATTTTTAGACCGAGCTAAAATTTGTACTTAATTTAATTTATCGCACTTTTTATGTTGTTTCGGCTTTATTTGGGTTTTTTTCTCAGTATTATCTTTCAACTATGGTATCAGAGATCTCCATACCAAGTTTCCTGATTCTAACTATAAAAATGTGCAAGATATATATTTTTTTTTAATTTTTTTAATTGCTGAATTAAGGGTACAGAATTAAGCCAATCTTTTAAATATTTCTATGTAGGCTATACATATCAAATTTAGAGAATGTAGCTTTAAAGAAAATTTAGTTTATTAAGTGTAGTATGCATAGAAATTATAGTTTTTGCTACATTGATGATAAGATTGTTTATAATATGTTAAATTTAATTTTTCAAGCAATTCATCAGAAGTATGCTAGTTCTAAGTAGAAAAATGTAAAAGATATATAAATTTTACTATTTAAAATTTAATTTAATTTAATAAAAAGAGGAGTTGCCCCTTTCCATTCTTGATTCCCTAATTTAATAGAAGGTTTAACTTGACAACAAATTTATCTTTTAATATTAATTTTTAATTGAATTTCAAAAATTTTTAATTACATTAACTGCAAAAGTGTAAAAAAAATTCGCGCTATACAAAAACCCCATATACACCTTTTGTTTTTTTCAATTACAGTGTATATATAACTATGCGCCGCATTTGGCATGCTTGGCTGAGAAGCTGCCCCAAGAGTCATGCTCTCTGGTCTATAGGATTGCGTCTTCATTCGCTTTTGTTGTTGTTGTTGTTGTTGCTATTGTTGTTGTTGTTGTTGTTGTTGTTGTTGCTGTTGCAGTCAAGTGGAACGGCAAAAACTTGTTAACTTTTAGCTGCAAAAGGTTCGAAGAGTGCTTAGACCCGGACCACGTTGAGTCAATCAAGCGTCAGCGGAACTGTCTTTAACTGTTGTTGTAGTTGTTGTTGTTGTTGCAATTGTTGTTGTTATTGTTTTTGTTGTTTTTGCTGTTCGGGGCGTCAATTAATCAAGCGCGTAGCCAACTCACAGGAGGCATAATTATTGCAATCAAGTCATTTACCTGCTGCATTTACTACATATATAAAGTTGTGTTTTATTTAAAGAGTTCGTTTAATTGTCACTTGGCAAGCAATTAACACAAATTTTCCACTTAAAAAAAAAAGCCAAAAAAAAAAAGTCAGAAACACATACTAATAAAGCTAGCTAGCAAACTTTGTATTTTTAAATATTATGAAAACAATTTATAGACTTAAAAAAAAAAGAAAATAAATACTCTGAACATTTTTTTTATAATTTAAAATAAAAATATATGTATATATATTTTTTAATTTTTTTTTTTTACTCTTATTTATACAAAAATTTAAAACTCAGCCCAATGCAAAAAAGAAATTAAGCTCAAATATTATTATAAATTTTTAATAGCAAAATGTGAAAAGTTTGGTATTTTACGAAAGTAAAAAAACTAATGTCAAAGTGCTTAAAAAATTAACAAAAAGAAAATAAATATACTAAATTTTTTTAATTTTTAATTTTAAGGCATACGGGGATTGTCAAATTTCCCCTTTGTGAACTAAAATAAATATAAATTAAAAAAATATATAAATATAAAAAAATATAAATATAAAAAAAAATATAAATGAAAAAAATATAAATAAAATAAATATACTGAAATTTTGTTTATAATTTTAAAAATATTTTTTTAACATTTTTTTTTCTTTTGTTAGGTAAAAATAGCAAATTTACGACATTGGAAAAATTTAGTTTTATTTTTAACATAAATAAATTGCGGCTAGAATAAAAACTATATTTTTCCACATTTCTTTATACATTTTTATATACTTCCATTTAATTTTCCTTGTACCAAACTTGGCACATCGCATTTACGCTAATCTTTATTTAAAAAAATAAAAATAAATACTTGAAATTAATTTAGATAATATCCAAGATTTTTTTTTGCGCTTCATTAAAAACCACAAATTAATATACAGAGAATAAAACAAAGGTAATTACACTAGTTTACAAATTTTTAGTTGAAATACTGCCAAAAAAAACTAGCTATTTGCGGTTTTCTTAAAAACCATTATTTGCAAAAAAAAAAATAATTTGCGTTTTTCGAAATCAGCGCCCCAAAATACATAAAAAAAAAACGGATATGAGAGCCCAGCTTCTTTTTTTTTTGCTGTAAACTATTATTATAAATGTAACTTTTAAACATTTACATATGTTAATTGTCTGTACAGTAACATTAACAGCGACACTTTAACATTTGTAGCATGTTAAACATTTAAAGCCAACTCTAACAACATTTTATATTGCTTAAAGAACTTTTAAAATTATGATTTTAATACGATTTTTATTATGACAATGTTCTACTTGGTTATACCCTTTTCTGGCACGAAGTATCTCAACAGTTCAAAATGCCTAAAGTGTTTTTAAAACTTGTTCCCATTCACTGCGCCTTCTTTTTTTTTTTTTTTTGTTGCCTCAACTTGGTTGGGTCTGTTGTCCTCGGGGCATTCTGAGCTGCAGCATACTTATGGTTTTATGTTGCAAAAAAAAAAAAAGGAACAAAAAAAAAAGGAACAAATACAAAAAGGGCACAAAAGTCAGATGGACAACAGTGAGGAAACAGCGGGGCAGTTGCATGCATGTGGCAGGCAACAGACTTGCCGCACACACACACACACACACATAGAGTGCGATATACGTGCAACACATTAAACTTCCTTGCTTCCATGTTCCTTTGCCTGCCAGATGAAGTTTGAACAATTTTCAAGCGTGAGTGTGTGTGGCATGCACCTAGTTGCATGATTCATTTGCTTGAAGTAGCTGTGGCAGCTACTAATCAAAATTTGCATAATGCCTGCTTCCCTGCTTCCCCCTCTTTGGCTACAACACAGGCAATCAAAGTGTGACATGTTTTTTTTTCTGCAAATTTTCTAGGCCAATTTATGGATGAGCGCCCATTAATCAAAGCAGAGTTCTCTGTTAAATTGACATAACATGGCATTAACATGTTGCTATATCAAAATAACATTAGAATTTGTTTACATTTTATGTTATTTTATGTTCAATTTGAGAAATTATGTGAAGAATTCAATATATAAACAAAAATTTAAAATAAATCTGGTTGAGGCGCAGCCAACTTAACTTTGTGCATTTAATATGCAATTTTTAAATGTGTGACAACTCTAGGCAATAAAATATTATGTAAACTAATATATATAGTATATACTATATATAATATGTATAAAAAAAATGAAGACATCATTAATCTATATAAAATTTAACAAAAACATATTGAAATTTATGAAAATTATTTTTTATAATTAATAAAAAATATTTTAAAATTCAATATGTTAATTTTTGTATTGTCATGATTTTTTGGTGACCTTAGTTTGTTAATTTTTTTTATTAAAAATAACTGTAGAGCTATGAAACTAAGTCAGTTGAATGTTGAAATTTGTGTATATATTTTTGATTGTTTAAGATTAAAATTCTTAAATACAAAAAGCCTGATATATGAATAAAAATAAAGAAGCAATATACTAAGGCAATATATTTATATATAATAGTTGAAACTCTGTTTTGCTTCAGATTGAAATTTAAATTAAATAAATACATTAAAAATAATTGAGAATATATTTATTTTTTAAAATATTTAAAATTTATAAATCTCGAATTTCACAATACAAAAAGTGTAAGAAATTAAATAACATAAGGTTTTAACATAAGAAAAAATTAAATTCTGCCTTTAAAGCATATTTTGAATAGATGGCAACTCTAGTTAATTGATTTTTAATATATGCAAGGCATAAAAGTGACTTTTGAATATGAAAATTAAAAAAAATCATCTCAATCTATTTTCAACCAATTTTAAGCGCAAAATTGTAAAAAATAGTTTATTTAACTCGAAATAATTGTTGGCCAAGTTAACTGGCAAAAGGGTTAACAGTTGCTTGCCTCGATAACGGCATTTTTGCCTTCTCATTTTCTCTGCCTCATTTTCTTGGTCAATTTCAAGTGTCGAGTTTTTTTCCCCCCCTTTTTTTGGGTATTTAATTTTGCATTGGACTTTTTGGTGGTAGCGTCAAGGGAATGGCAACAATTTGCAGCATGCCAACAGTTTAAGCTGCTGCAACTCCATCTCTACCTCGTGCCTCATGCCGCATGCCCCATCGCCCCTGGCCGTAATCAAGCCAATAAGCGAGAGCCATACCCATAATCTCCACTGCAACAGTTGCAACTGCAACAGCTTCAGTTTCAGTTTCTCGACTCTTTCACTTTGGAGTTGCAGTTGCGAGTTGGAGTTGCCTCTGCTGCTTGCCTTTCTCCTCTGCTGCAATATTGTGGAGATTTATGAACGCCTCTTGCGCTTTAAATTGAATTCAATATTTTGCCAGTTGTTGCTGCTGGCCATTTTCATGTTGCAACTGCAACATTGACTGTGCAACAGCAACAACAAATTGCTACACAACAACAACAAAGTTTTCGTTGACAGTTGCATTTTATGGCCTGGCACATTTCATTGCTTTGCTTTCTTTTCTTTTCATTTCGTTTCTTTTTTGTGTTCAATACACTAACAGTGGATACTATGAAAAATTTGGGAATTTAGGTAACGATTTGAGGAGGAAATTTTTCAATCCTATAGAGTACATACTGCTATATAGATACTTGATCATAGCATGAACAATCAAGACGATTTCTTTATTCGTTTTTGCGTATGCAAAAAATATAATTATTTTGTTTTTGGATTATTTTTAGGAAATTTGGAACAGAATTTGTCTAAAGTTAGTATATATGTCGAAACTGGAAGAATCGCATTACTATATCATATTTCTACCATAGAAACGAACAGTTTAAAATTCAGTTATCATATAAAAAACGTTTCTTTTTAAATCTAACTCAATTAAATTTAGTTAATAAATATATAAAATAGGGTTATTGATCATATATCAAAATATCAATATATAGAAATTTTTTTATAAAAAATAATATATTTAAAGCCTTTTATTTTTTGGGGCAGAGTTTTTTTGGGGGGAAAAAATATCTTTTATATTAAATATATCGATAATTACAAACAGAAAATATCATACAACGATATTTTAAAAATATTTGTCACCCCTAATATAAAAATATAATAAATATTTAATAAAAATAGCTATAGCTTAATTTATATAATATATTTAATTTTAAATGAATTTTTATATAATTTTTTATGAAAATCTATCTGTATTTTTCAAGATATTTCAATCAAACTTTAGAATTGCTGGTAATATTGCATTTCCAATAGTTTAGCCAAATTTTCTTAAATACTTTGTCTATATTTATATATAAACTTTGGATTTAGGCATATAAAAGTTGAATTTTTGCACTAAATATATTTTTCAGCAAGGGTATTCAACTATAACAAATCAAAAATAAATTTGTATATTTTTTTTTTGTTTGTTTTTTTTTGTTACTTTATTTCTTTCTCTTTTATCGCTTGGCGCTTTTTGTAACTGAAAATTGATTTTCCTTTTACCTTTTTCACGTGTGGGTGTCAAAGAGGTGTGAAAGGCGGCGTTGACTGCCCAGTGGGAAACAGGCATTCGACAATTGAGCTGTATTTCTACTTTTTCTCCCCTTTTTTTTGTTGTTGATATTTTAAATGCCATAAAAATACGAACCTGAAAAGATAGAAGAGAAAAAAAAAAATACAAAGATTTAGTATTGTTTAATGGTTTAAAGTAAAATAAATATTTAAAGTTGAATTCAGAAAATATTGTGTTAACAGAGTTTACATATACATATACATCTACAATTAAATATATTTGGTTTCAATATTCTGAAATATTTTTTAAAAAATTTTTTTTTTAATATGCACATTACCTAAAATTAAAATAGATTATCTGTATTTTAAAAACATTAGAGATCAAACGACATTCGTGGTTTTTTTTTCAGGCCTTTCTATATACAAAACTCTATGAAAGACATTATCAGTTCTTTTTATATGTAGTTTTAATTTTTTTTAACTTTCTTTAGTTTAAATATATACTCCAGCAGTTACAATCAGGTTAATCTGTATAAAGACCTTAACCCTTTGCAGGAAAACCAAATTGATAGTGACAAATAGAGCGAAGAAATTTAGGCTTGACAGTTTTTTTTTGGGCTTTTCTAATTTCGTAGAGTTTTCTTCTCTTTTGGCACTTAAAGATCATGTTAAAGTGAATGTTAAACTCAATTATCATTAAAAACAAAGAAGAAGAAAAATGTGTTAAGCTGCAGCGCGCTCTGGCGGCTGTCAAGCGCACTAGCGTTCAGTTTTTGCACTCAGTCAGACCGAGAGACAGGCAGACAGACAGTTAGGTTCAGCTTCAGTTGAGACTGGAGACTCGTCAAGTCAGGCGAAAGGTGTGCAACACTGATTTCCCCCCTCCACCAACTTAAAGAGGGGAGGCGGAGTAAGAGGTAACAATGACGCCCCACTGAAAACTGAAAATGTTTTCGTTTGAGTGCACAAAATGCCGACATGCTGATTGTTGTTGTTGTTGTTGTCGCCGCCTCGCCTGCCAGAGGGCGCTACATTGGCAATTTTTTATATATTCGGATACAGTTTTTTTTTTTTGCTTTTGTTTTGTTTTGTATTCTTTTTTTTTTTTTAATTCTCCTCCCTCTTGCTGTCGCGCTCGCCCGCTTATTCGCCCGTCAATTCAATTTGAAGCCATTTAGCATCAATTTGCAGTAATTTGACGTATAAATTATGTCAAATTGCCGAGCAGCTTGTCATTGGGTGTATTCTGTAGACAGACTTTGTTGTTGTTGTAGTTGTTGTTGTTGCTGTTCTCACTCACTCACTTAATGCTAGTTGTTGTTGTTATCGCTGCCGCCTTTGCACCTTTTTTTTTCAATGACCGCTCACACAGATTGGCTCAGGTAGCGAAAGAGACAAAAGATGAGAGCATGTAACGGTGCAAAGAGAGCAACGAGCTCAATTTGAGCTGAGTTTCAGGTCCATTGTGTGCGCGACTTGGGTTTTATTTTGCCGTTCTGCTTTATTTTTATTTTATTTTATTTTTTTTTATCGAACACGTTTCGCACTGTGTGAATTTTATTTTCGCTTGTCGACACAAAAGAATTTCACTTAACACACACACGCACACATACACACACAGCGCTCGGAGATACTGCGACACATGGATGCCGAAAAAAGGGTCCACAAGGCAACGAACAAAGGCTCAAGCAGAGGGGTACAACAAAAAAAATACAAAATAAAAAAGCAGCAGGGGCAGCAATCTTTACGCTTTTGTGAATGTTAACATTCAAAGATATCATCGAAAAATTCACTGGAAATGTGCCTGGGCTATAATACAATAAAAATAAATAAAAACAGAAATAATAAAGGTAGAGCAAGCGAAGAGTGAGGTAAAGAGGGCAGCCAAAAGCAAGATCAACGAAGAAGCTCCCGTGTGTGTGCGTGTGACTGTTTGTGTGTGTGTATGTGTGTTTGATTGCTCCCCTCACTCGAAATAAGTTAAGGCTGCTTCTTACCCCCCGATTTATTTTGTCGCCTCTTTTGTGCGGATGAGTTGCCGTTCACGCGTCGTAAACTCGGTAGCCGTCGCTGCCAAACAGGCGCTATACAACAACAACAACAGCAACAACAAAGACAATGGAAAGAGCAGAAGCAGCAACAAAAACAACGAGTCAAAATTTCCGCCATGCGCCGTCGACTGTGTTTGCAAGGAAGAGAGGGGTGGTTGGCATTGAAAAGGAAACATGTCATCATCATCATCATGTCCGTTGTCCGTCGTGAGAGTTGTTATAATTCGGTTCAATTTGAACTTATTCATGTGCAGCAGTTCTTTTGAATATATATAAAACAAGTTCATATTAAGCAGAAGCAGCAGAAGTTCAAATGTTCGTTTAACTGATTCGTTCAATTGAACTTAACGAAACAGCACAAATTTGCTTCTCGCTCGCACTCATGCTCATTAAGAATGCACGTTTGTTTGGCTTTCGTTTCGAGTTATTTGAAGAATTTTCATTTGCATTTTAATTAAGTGAATGGACGCTGGCTGAAGGAGGGGTGGACGTTGTTGTTTTTTGGCAAGGGCAGTAAGAGAGTGTAGAGTGTGTTCGCTTGAGCAGCAAAACTTTATTATCTGTACAAGCAATTATGCATATCATAAAACACTTTAAACATTAATGAGCCTCAACAACGCCAAGTCAAAGAGCTCCAGCAGCACCCAAAGCCAATTCATATCGTTTTGGCCGTAGCTCCTCTGCTGCCCACTCCACATTTTACTTTACTCTCCTCCGCGCTCGTTTATTCATTCATTCACTTAGGCACACACAGCAGACAGCGGTGGCAACTTCCACCTCAATCGCCCCACCAACTGTTTCGCTTAGTTATGGCAAAGTCAGCATGTTGCCACTTTATTGCCTGCTTTACATTTCTGTTAGTTTAGTCCGCGCCCAGGGGCTACAAACTGCTGTTTGCCTCTGTCTATGACTTTGTGTGTATGTATGTGTGTGCTTGTGTGCGTTTGTATGTGAAATCGTGTTATGTTTTGCGGCTAAATTAAAATTCGACTTAATCGTTTAAACATTTAAGAGGCGAGGCAGGCCAAAAGCAAAAGGCAACATCAGCAGCAACAACAAAAACAACAACAACAACAAAACTACTAAACTATACTCCTTGTTGTTGCTTTTTATTTTCATCCTCTGCTTTATTTTCTTGCATGCGCGCAGCGCAGCCGCATAGGCCAAAAAGGCCGCAGCAATATTGCTGTCTCGCTTGAGCGCTCCAAGAGCGCCATAAATAAACATGGCTGCTCCTGCTGACGCTTTGGCTCTGCTCTCAATCTTTCTCGCTCTCTCTCTTTCTTTCTCTATGCAAGTTGCAATGGGAGAGAGAGCGCAAAGTGTTGGCAAGTGTAGAGAGTGGAGTGAAGTGGAGTTTGCAGTTTGGAGTAGAGTTGAGTGTTTGAGCGTGGCGCATTTTCACTTTGCTCATTGTTGTTGTTGCTGTTGTTGCTGCTGCTGCCGTTGCCTGGCACTTTTTAGCCTCGAGGGCCGCACAATTCAAATGTTAATTAAAATTTAAAAGCTTAAACTGTGCAAATTGTAGCACAGAAGCTGCAGCAGCAGTAGCAACAGCAGCAGCTGCCATTTTCACAATGATTTATCTGCTGCCTGTCAACGTTTTCTTTTTGTCATTTAAATCAAATTAAATTGCATTAATTTCACTCATTTTTTTTGTGTAAATTAACAAATTAAATACTTTTGCTGACGACAGCCACAAATATTTTAGTAGCTTGTATTTTAACCAGAAAAATCAAACACAAAACAATGCATCTGAGAAATAAATGTTAATATATTAATTTAATCATATTTGTCCTACACACAATTTCTTTATGCGCTCAAGATGCTATAAAAAGCTCAATGTCTGTGAGCAGACATTTATGCATCTGCTATAAAACTTCAATTATCCATCATGGTTGCCAATTATAAAAATTATAGCAAAGTTTAGAAAGAAAATTAAAATTTCCTTTGTTAAAAAAAATACTTTTCCCGAATGTCCTGTATGCCCAATTTTATAAGTTTTTTACCTATATTTCGACTAAAAAATGGAAAAACTCACAACCAAATAGCGTTTTAGACTAATACTGAAGCCCTTAATCGATTTCCAGTAAAATTTTAAAATTTAAAATTTTTCAAAAATTTGACAAATTTTCCAAGGGGTAGGTAAGGAAAAATTGCAAAAATATCGATTTTCAGAAAAGTCAAAAATTTAAATGGCAAATCAATGTAGATGATAAAACGTAATCAAAAAGACATTCCGAGTGAAAATCGACCGAGGTTTGACCAAGTTATGAGGGTAAACAGTCAGGAAAATTAGGAAATATTGGAAAAGTTGTATTTTCCGATTTTAATGATATTTACTATAATTACGAAAAGAAAAAACATTAAAAGTGGATAATATCTTATTCAGATTTAAATAAAAAATCAAAGTAGAGCTTAAATCATTATTAAAATGACATTCTACATGGAAATTGATTAAACTTAGTTATGAGGGTTAAAAGTATAAGAAGAGCATTTAAAAAAAAACTTTCCTTAAGAAATACTTTTTTTAAATGTCCTACTTAAAGATATATATATAAAACTACACCGATTTTCTTGGCAATTATATTTTTTTTTTAGAGTAGATATTTTTATTTTATTTTTATTCAGTACTGAAAATTGTTATTTAAAAAAAAAAATAAATATCTTGATTTACTTTATTTTAATTGAATATTTCCAACTTCTATCAGCTTTAATATTTTCCTAACTTTTTCAAAATTAATTTGAATTGAAAATTTTCAACTTATTTCAGCTTTATTATTTTCAACATTAATTTCTTAAATTTTCATCAAGTCGAGAGGCAAGTTTTCACCAACTCATTCCCAACCCAAAATTTTCATTTCCATTTCTTGTTTTCTTTGCTATTGCTTTTTTTTTGGGGGCATGCAACATTTGCCAGCTAATGGGCTGGGCGTGTCAAGTTGACCTGGGGTGGAGATGTAAGATTGTGAACTCCTTTGGGGGGAGATCGGAAATTGAAGGAGGCGACGGCGGCGGCGTAACAACTAAACTTGACAACGTTTTGCTTTCGATTTAGTTATTATTATTTAAGCAAAGCAACATTTTTTGTAATGCATAATTTGCAAAGCAGTTTAACGCGACTTTGACATGCAACATTTTTGTTGAAGACCCAAAAAAAGAAAAGAAAAAAAAAAAGAAAAACGAAATTGTTTTTCAAACAAAGAAATAAACCAAAAAAAAAAACACAAAAAAACCCAATCGAAAAGAATTCTAATTGAGTAGCTTAACATGCGAGTTAAGGCAACAGCAACTGCAAACAGCAGCAGCAACATGTTGCTGATAGCAATCAACATCAATTAAAGCAGCTGTCTGTCTCACAGTTGTTGTTGTTGTTGTTGTTGTCGTGTAATTATATTCGATCATTATAATCATCATCATCATCATAATTATCTTTGCTGCTGTCTCTACACGACTAAGCATTGCATTTGTTGCTGCAACATGTTGCCGCTGTCAGCTGCGTGTGTGTTGCTTTGCTTTGCACAGTGGTTGAAATTGTCTTATTATTGACATAATTTATAAAAAAAAAAAAAAATAAATGACAATTTTGCTTGTCGTACTCAACTAGCTTCCATTTAGTATAATTAAAATATTTTGAATAAATTTTATATATAAATATAATATAATATTATCATGCAATATATTTCAGTATTTTTTAAAAATATTTTGAATTTATATTATAAATAAATTTAAATTTTTTATATTTTGAATTAATTATATTTGAATTTTAAATATTTTGAATTAATATTATATATAAATTTAACGTAATATAATTAAGCAATCTTTTAATAAATTAATTAATTAATAAATGACAATTTTGCGACTAGCTGCCAACATATTTATTTAAATATAAGATTTATAAAATATTTTGAATAAATGTTATATATTAATATGATATGATATAATCTCTTACAATATTTTACAATTCGCATTCCAGACGTTTTTTCGGTATTTTTTCAAACAATTTACTTATTTTATACTTTGTATAACTTATTTAATTGAGAAATTATCATACGATTAATTTTTTTTTATTTGTTTAATTAATGTATATTATCAGTCGATTTATTTCTTTATCAATTTTTTTTATTATATTTATTCAATTCATAAGTCAATGCAAATAAGCCATTATATCCAGTTTATACTTTCTCTTTTTCTTTTGCATTTTCATTCACATTTTTTATTTCTCCGGCTGCATGATGAACATCAAAAAAAAAAAAATTGTTATAATGTTTTAAATTAAAAAAGACCGAAAACATATTTTCAAATTATATTTTTGAAAGATTCTTTTTTCAAGTCGGGTGAAAATCAAATTAAAAAAATTATAAAAAATAATAGAAACTAACAAAAAATAAAAAAAATATAAAAAAAATATAAAAAAAACTAAAAAAAATAATAATAAAAAATAAAATAATAAAAAAATTAAAACAAAAAATTAGAAAAATTTGATGAACTGTTCGGGCTGTAAAATATAAACCTAAACAGAAAAATTCTTAAAGAACACAATCGAAATGTCATAAATTTTAATAAATACCAGTTCAGAATTTTAAGCGACAACAACTTTAAGACTCTTGTTTTTTTTTTTTTTTTTAGCATTTTATTGAGTTTTTGTTAACTTTGTTGCACTGTATTTGAGTCGCCTGATGGCAACTTCTGATAATTATAATCCGTTTGTGGTTAAAATGGTGTTGCCAACCTTACTACCTTACTGGCCGATAAGCTCGCATGAATAATTATGTTGCCAGTTGGTTAAATTGTTGTAGTTGTTGCTGTTGTTGTAGTTGTTGTTGCCCCTGTCACTGTTAGCTGGCCAATGCGCGACAACTCATGAATAATTAATGCACGGTTAATATACTCTATTCACTAAAGCATAAAAAGAGTATCTAGGTTTTTTTGGTGTTATATAAAACAATTAATATAGAAGGTATAAAAGCTAGAAGTAAGAAAAAATTAAATTTTTACATAAATTTAATATTACAATGAAGCAAATAATAAAATACAAATTTAAATTGTGTAAAATGCACAGATAAATATATATAAATATAAATTTTTTTTCTAATTTGTTTTTGGCAATTTATATTAATTTTTGCATAAGAATAATTAGTTTATATATTTTATAAATAAAAAGCATTTCAATTAAGGCATTTGATACCTAACTGCACCATTAAATATTATCCAAATCGTGGTCAATATCGAATTTGTCCTGGTCATTATAATGGTTAGAAAAAAGTAAAAATTATATCTTTTAATTCCATATAAAATTATTAATACAAGTGGTATAATTTTCGTTGCTTAAAATGGTCAGAATTATAATTTTGAGGATTCCATAAAATTTTATAAGCACAATTAATTTTGAATAAATATAAAAACAATATCGAGCGTAATATTTTTTTGTATCTTTTTTTTTATTTACTTTCTAATACTAAAAGCAAGAAAACTGCACACTCCAAAATTTTTTAAAATGAATTTTATTTTAAATTTTGCACAATGGGGAATTATTAAATAAATATAGAATTATTATCTAACGTAATATTTTTTACCATTTTTTTTATTAACTTTCTTTTTTTTTAATTAACTTTCTAATACTAAAGGCAAAAAAGCTGCATACTCCAAAATTTTTTAAAATAAATTTAATTTAAAATTATGCACAATGGAATGGGTATTAAATAAATATTGAAATAATATTCAGCGTAATATTTTTTTTACTTGTTTTTTTTTTTATTAACTTTATGATACTAAAATCAAGCAACTGCATACGCAAAAATTTTTTAAAATAATTTCTATTTTTATAAAATTTAGAAAAATTGCAATGCAATATTTTTTTTTCCCTAAAATTCGCTTAGAGCTAGAATTAGAAAATTTTGTATGCAGACCTGCTGTTGACTTTGTTGAAAAATGTGATTAAAAATATTTTTAACAAGCTCAATGCTTTTTCCGAAAATAAACAAAATAGAGTCAACATAATGTGATGTGGAAATATTGAAATATTAAATTTTTTTACAATAGATCTAATCGGTCGCGGTACAATAATCCCTCTTCTAATAATACATTTTAATCCGTCTTCATTTAGCTAATATATATGTAAATACGCTCACTTTTTTTACAAAAACCTATATATGTATATTTTCCAAATATATTTATACAACTAGATAATTTATACATATTTTTAAAATCCAGCATCCTTTAAATTAATAATAATTTTTATTTATTTAATTATTTAATTAATATTTATGTCTTGTCCAGCCAAACAAACTCTCTACAGAGTATATTATAGTCAAGAGTGTTGCTTTCAACAACATTCTGACTTGTTTTAGTTGCTGCCGTTGCAGTTGTTATTGCTGTTGCTGCTGTTGCACGGCAGCAACTTGTTCTTGTATCCAGCAAAAGCCAAGTTGCTACGCAGTTGAAATACATTTTCAATTAAAGCAGGAAATCGTGAATTATATACTCTGAGCAATTGCAAGTTGTTCAAATTATTGTGGCATTTTGCTGCTGCTGTTTTGTTATATTATTTTGATTAAACTTGACATAGTGGACCCCCCCCCCCCTCTCCCCTCTCTGCAAATATTTAATAAATACATAAGCGACATATAACAAAAGCGCAAACAATTTGCGGGCAACAAAAAAAATGTCTTTCAAAAGCTGCCGACAATAATTAACACTTGAGAAAAAGCAACACAAAGCAACAAAAAGCGAAAACTATATTCAAGTATTATCAACTTAATTTGCATGAAATGCAGGCCTCATCTATTCAAAAATAAATAAATTCCCACCTTAAATTAAATAAGCATTCAGTTTGTCTAAATGACAGCGTGAAAAAAAAAAAAAAAAAAATAATAAATAAATATAAAAGGTTTTTTTTTGAAGGGGCGCAAAGTCGCACAATTGCCACTTGAGAGGCATCAGAGGAAAAAAATATATACAATGCCAGCAATAGTTGCAACAGCAGCAACAACAGCAACAACAGCAACAACTAGCTAAACAAGTATTCGAAACAAAAGTCTGTTGAATGATATAGGGTTAAGAATACATAAGAATTGAGGAGGGTTAAAACATCAAAGAATTCCTTTCAACCCGAATGATATATGTACATACATTTATTTTTTATATATTTCTGGCATGTTAAACATTTAAATATCATATATTCATTTTTTTCACATTTTTTAAAAATTGCCAAACAAAAAAGAAATATTTTTTTTCATACATTTTTTTACATATTTTTTTTTTTAAGGACATATTTTGCGGCATATTTCCGGGGAAAAAAGTAAATCTTTGCTTTAAGGAATGTCTATAATACTTATTGTTTTTTTATATTCACAAGCCTTATTTTTAGCTTGTTTCTAAGAATCAGGTTTATTCAATTAATTTGAATTTTTGTTTTGTTTTTACATTCAAAACAATTAGCTCTTGTTTATTTTTAATGACACAAAATATGAAGCTTTCAATATTTAGCTATAAAAACGCTATTGAAGTAGTTCCTGGACAGGGATAATAATAATATTTCTTTATCTAAACTATCGATAGATAAATATTGAAATTAAAATACTTTAGCATTAGTTTTGAAGAAAATAAACTTAAATTTGACAATAATTCAAGGTGCTTACATAGACATTATATTGTTTCCCCTTTAATAAATTCCACTTTGTAAAAGAATTTTATATTTTTTTTATAGGTTTTTTCAAGTGTTGTCCTTTATGTCAACTAAATAATTAAATTAAAATAATAATGTAATAGAAAAATTTAAATTTATTTAATGCAAAAGTCTATAAAAAAATTGTATTTAAAATACGCACAAAGTTATTTTATTTTGTGAGCGTCTACTGTAATAATTATTTTGAAAATTTCTTTATTAAGCTTCCCATGAAACGTGCTTGTTATTTAATGTTTTAAATGTCATGTTATATTACTAAGACTATTAAGGCGGCTGCTTCTTGACAATAAAAAAAAAAATTTTTTTTTTATCAATTGATTTTTTCGTCAAAATCTACAATCGATTTTTATGCCCAATTAATCAAATCAAAATCAAGAAAATATTTTCTCGTAACTCACAATAAATTCAATATGTGTTTCTGTAGTCAAATTTAAGAGCACATAAAACCTCCAAAATATTTTTTATTTTTCAGTTTATTTTTTCACTTGGTTGCATTAAAAAAAAAAAAAAAGAGAGTGTTGAATATTGCAACTGTTTTGTCATATCAAATGTGAAATGTGCTTACAATGCAATTTCTATAGTTGCAACTTCTCAACTTCTCTGCTCTGCTTGGGACTGTGCTTCTCTGCTACACTTCTCTCTACACTTCTCTCTGCACTTCTCTCTACCAGCTGCTTCTTTCTTTCGCCCCAGTCATTTTGTGAGGCGTGTTGAGGTGTGTGCTGTGCGATAGCATCTTGCATAAAATTACTGACAGCAGCAACAGAAGGCAGAGGATGAAGAGGATGGAAAGGCAGGCAGGCAGGCAGGAGCAACAGCAGCAGCAACATTCACAGCAACAACAACAACCGACAGCAGCAACCACCAGCAGCGTTGCTGATGCTGTGCCACTGATAGCCTCGAAATTGTTGGCAGTTGCAATTTGCTGTTTGGAATTTTAAGCGAGCCAACAATGAAGCTGGTCAAGAGGGGGAGCTGAAGCTGAGGCAGACACAGAGGCAGGCAGACAGACAGTTAAGATAGCAACATCATTCTCATGCTCATCAGCAGCAGCAACAGCAAAAGCAGCAACTCCAACAACAACAGCAACTCCAACAACAGCAGCAACATCAGAGCTGCAGTTAAAGGCGATTGCATATAAAAGTCAGCAGGCGGTGCTGATGTGTTGGCTCCTGGCTTCTAACTGTTGGCTCCTACTGCTGCTAACCCTCTATACCCCTCTTCCTCAACCTCTCTTAGCCCACATTTCAACCCCGCTGCTGTCTGCCGTCAGTTCTCTGCCTTCGTTTGCATTTTATTTCAGCATTTTGTTATACACTATTCAAGCGAGAGTTACTAGAAATTTATTAGAAATAAAGTAACACAGCGCAGCAGAGTATTTGAAAGCTCAGAAAGCTCAAAAAAAAACAAGAAGAAATTTTAAAATTGAATACTTATTTAAGTGCACAAATCGAGGACTACAATAAAAAAAAAAACAATAAAAAAAAATGTATAATAAAAATAAAGTTCAACAAAAATCTTATTTTGATTTAGCCCATCAAACTCCCATTTCTTCAACGATTTAAATATTAATAAAAAACAAAAAAAAATCAATTATTATTTTTAACATTTGTTTTCATTTATAAAATTATAGTAAAAATTTTTAAAATCAACATTAAAATTAACCAAAATTATTATTATTTTTACTTTTGAATTAAAAAAAAAAGATGAACTCTTCAAATTTTTATTTAAAAAATCAAAACTAAGATATTTTACAAATTTTATTTTAAAATTATTTAAAAATACAATAATAATTGTGTTTTTATAAATAAATGAAAAATAGAATATTTTTTTCAAATTTTAATTTAAAAATTAAATAAATTAGTTTAGTTTATATGATAAATAAAAAATGAGCTAAAAGCAATAATAATGAGTTTATTTCAACTATTAATTTAAAAATTAAAATTAGGAGGTTTTCTTTAAATTCTTTTTTATAACCAAATAAAACTCGATCAAATTCGAATATTGCTCTCTTTTTTAAATGTAGTTTATATATTTTAAAAAGATTAAATAATATGCAGTCTAATAGCTGCAAAATACACTACATGAAAACATACATTGCTTACCAAGATATCTTTAAATAATTTAGCTATTCTATATGTTATTATGCTAAATATAGACTGCCAGACAAGCTCATTATCTACTAATCCTATAAAGCTTTTAAATACAATTTTTTAACAATAAAACTTTATAAAATTCTAAAAAATTTAAGTTAGGGTTTTTTCTATATTAAAAACGTTTAAACAGAATTTAAAGAAATTTAACATAAAAAGTTAACTATTTTTTTCGGCCACCGATAAACAAATTTTCGCATTTTATGTATTCTATGCGTGTTAAAAATGAATTTCTTTAAAAAAAAAAATATATGTCTATTTAATATTTATCATACTTAAAAAACAACTTCAACAGCAAGAGTATTCCAGCTTTTGTTTAAATTTAGCTTTTCTTTCTTATATTTTTTTTTTATTTTTTATTTTTTTTGCCTTTCAATTTTGTGCGCTGTTTTGTTCATTTCAATTCAATTTTTTTTTGCTGCACTGTTGCGCTTTGCATAAAACTCGAGACGAAAAAGTAAAAAAAAAAATAAAAAAAAAACAAAAAAAATGGCAAATGCCGTGCAAATATCGAAATAAGATATAGTCGACGGCAGCAGCAGCAGCAGCACGATTTATGTTAATCAGACAACAGCAGCAACTGTTGCAGAAGGGGGAAAAGCAGCAACAACAGCAGCAGCAGCAGCCTGCCACAAAAATGCATTCAATCATAATTTTTTTCTATATTTTTTTTTATATTTTTTTTCTTCTTTTTTTTATGATATCTTGGCAGAGTTTGTATTAGTAGCTGGAGACTTTGGTTATTATGTATCGCTTAGATGCTTGGCGCACTTTCGGATTGCTTTTTGGAATAGATAAAGAGAGGGGAGGAGAGAGAGCTGTAAGTTACGATTTCTGGAGCAGACACTCATATATATATACATAGATATTGATATAGATACTTGTAGACAAAACTCTGGGCCACGTTTTTTATTGCCATTTGTTTGCGGTCGTTCGAGATTTTTTTTTTTTTTTTGTTGATTTTTTTTATTTCTATTTTTTTTTTATGCTGTGTTTGCCTGTGGTGAGATTTCAATTTGATTCGTTATCGATTTGATTTCAATTTGCCAAATGCTTTTTTTTGTTTGTCGTTGTTGTTGTCGTTGTTGTAGGGTGAAAGTTCGCTTCATTTTTTTTTTGATTTTCTTTTTTGCTGTTACTTTGTTAATTTAAATGGCATTGAGAATGGGAAAGTAATTGGCTCGTAGTTTTGTGAAATTGCAAATAAAAGCACAGCAATTGAGCAATTTTCCTTAGCAAAGCAAAAAAATTGTTAGCGAGGGTAAATTAAAAATTGTGATAGCTAAAAAAAAAAAACATTTTAAAGAAATACAAATTTTGGTTAACATTGGTGAGAAATGTTAAAGAAAAAATGACAGACAAGTGTCTGTAAAAATTATACATTATTTAACAGCAGCTTAAAATAATAAAACAACTATTAAAGCAGCATAAAAAGCTGGAGAATATAATACATTTATTGTAGAAATATTAAAAAATATAATTATGTACAACGCAGCCTCTTTAAGCAATTTAAACTTGGATTAACATAAGAAAAGAAGTGTGAATAGATGTTATTAACAGCTTTCCTCTGTTTAACAGCTGTTTAACATAACATGGAGAAGAACAGATAACATACAAATGTTAACAAAAGCTAAACTTTCCTTAACAGATTTTTAACGTAACTTAAAAACAGCAAAAAAGACAGAATAAAGAATAAATTAAAATTATCATATGTGTAAAAAAAAATTTAATTTAGTTTCTTTAAAAAAATATAACATTATTATTACTAGTAGAGAAAAATATATATGAAAAGAGATGTGACAGGTATATTATAGCAAAAACTCATTTAAAAAAGGGCAATAATAAATGTTAATAACATTTTATGATTTATTAACAGACAAATGCATAAAAATCTAGATTACAAATAAAAATAACAACGCTCTATTTATTAACAGCTTTTCAACATAACATACGCGACAATTTTGCACATAACAGCGCTCTATTTATTAACAGCTGTTAAACGTAACATAAGCGACAATTTTGCAGGAGAATGTTAGCAAAAATTTCCCAATAATTGACAGGGAAATTTATAAAAAAAATGGAAGAAATATTTTAGCAAAAGTTTCCCAAAAATTGATAGGGAAATTTATAAAAAAAAAAAATTGGAAAAAATATTTTAGCAAAAGTTTATTGACAGGGAAATTTATAAAAAAAATGGAAGAAATATTTTAGCAAAAGTTTCCCAATAATTGACAGAAAAATTTATAAAAAAAATGGAAAAAATATTTATGCCAAGAATTTGCAATTTATTAAAATCTGTTCAACAGTACCTAATTATTGTTTAACAGCTTTTTAACATAACTAGATAATGGAATAAATAAATACAACAGGTAATCATCAAAGTGTCATCAAAAATTGTCATCAAAAATTGTTCACCAAAAATTGTTCAAAAATATGTCAGAAAAATGGGAATATAAGTTTTCATTGATTAAAATCTACTTAAATTTATATAAAAGTAAATTGTAACAATTAAACAGATAAATGTCTATAACAGCTGCTCATTGCTTAACAGCTTTTTAACATAACATTCAAAAAAGCGAACCACTGCTGTTAAACAACTGTTTAAATACATTTTTAAAACATTTTTAGCGTTATTTTAATATTTTTTTTAATAAAATCTTTTGTTTACATAGAAAATTTCTATAAAATCCATATTTTTCCTATTGTTGTCAGTCAAAATAGCCAACAATTTGCTATAAGTACTTTACAGTCTGTTAAATAATTTTGCACGCACAAATTGCTAACAGAATTAGTTATGTGCGTCGAAACTAATCCACTTATAATATTGTTCCTTTGTTTAAAAACATTTCTCTACCCCTCTATATATATAGATATATATATAAATAAGGCTAATGGCATTGTCAGCAAAAACCGCAAACTGTCAGATACAAAATGCAATTACAATATGCATACTAACAGATATATATGTATTTAATTGTGTACCTGGGCGAATGTATTCAATAAATTTGTCTGTCATTTAATAATGTAGATTCCTCTTTCACTTTGTGCATAATTAAATTGATATGCTGGTAAAATTAATCGCATTTTACTTACAACAACTTTTATTTGATGATGTTAAATACACACCTGCAATGAGAGAGAGAAAAATTAACAATTGTTAATGAATTTCAATTGGCATATTGAATATTTTATATATATAAATATATGTAAATAGTTATAGATGGAATATATAGATTTTTAAATGAATTGTTTGCATTTCATTTGGCATCATCATCATCATCATCATCAAAGGAATGACGCAAATACACACAATTTAAATAAACGCAAATAAATGTGGCATTAAATTCACTTAGCAACTGCATAATTTTTAAACTTTTCAAAAAGGGGGCGAAACCACAGTCACAGCCACGCCCCCGCACCCACGCCCAACGCATAAAATTGACATAAAACATTTTTGAATTTTGTGCTTTTTGCAGTTTGTACAATTCTTATTTTATTTTTTTGTAATTTATTTAACAACAACAAAAAAATATAGCCAAAGTGCAAAATAGCGTAACAGCCTCTTTGAGTGCATTAGGGTGACTCAGTAAAAAGGAAATACAAAAATCAAAATTTAGATTTTAACAGAGTTATGTTAAAATTTAAAAAGCTTTGATTTATAATTAAAAAATACAATTTTTGTAAGGTTTTTTTTGTAATCGTTAAAATTGCAAAATAAATAATATCTAACAATTTTGATTAAGGCATATTAAGAATGTAAATTTTGTTCTGTAGTTATTTATTTTTATAACATTTTTATTTAATAGTAGCAAAATCATTTAATATTGATTAAATTGCAAAAGGGAAAATCTTTAACAATTTTGATTAAAGCATATATTTAGAATGTAAATTTCTTATGTATTTATGTATTTATTTATTTTTTAAGCATTTCTATTTCATAGATACAAAAGCATTTAATATTGAAGACTTCTTCATATATATATTTTTTTTAAATTGTGAAAATCTAAATATCTAAAAACCTTGCCAATTTTGCCTATTTTTTTTTAATTTTTATTAATATTTTTTTTTTTTTTAATTTTCTAAAATATTTTTTAATTTTTGTTATAGCTGTTATTTATAGCTGCAATTCTGTTAAATTATAATTAACACACAAATCTGGCAAAATTTAACAACATTATTAACCCATTTCGATTAATCGAACAGAAAAGTTTTGGCAAATTTAAAATAAATAAAAAAAATTTAATAAATATAAAAATAAATACATTTTTCAACTGTATTTTAATTATGCTAAAAGTTGGCTTTCGGAATAAAATTCTGTCTTAGACGACATTTTTTAAATTTGTTTTCCAGGTGGTGCTTATAAAAAAACTCAGCACACAAATTTGTTTGACGCGGCCTTAAAATGGGCTAAAGCTTTGTAAATATTGTAAATGATAAAATTTCTATTTCAAATTTAATAAAAGTCTAAATTTACTGCAAAAATATATTATGTCTTTTTTGTCTTTTTTTAGCTTGAAACAACCTGGCATAAAATGTCCAAAAATATATATTTAAAATCTTTTTCTGTCTTTGTTAGCTGCTTGATACAACCTGGCATAAAATGTCCAAAAAATGCATCTGGCCACTGGCTATCTTAACGGGCTAACTGGCGAGTTGGTCAACTGAAATATTCTTTGTCCGACTGTTTGTAAATTCGACAGACAGACTGTCTGACTTGTTGTGCTGCTGTGCTTCTTTTACTTCTTGCTCTGCTTCTGTTCTCAAAATAATAATAATAAGAAAAATAAACAGTTGTGCCATATACTATATAATTTTCTTTGCTCTTATTTTTTTTCTAATTTTTTTTTTTTTATTTTTTTTGTGTGCAGCGCTTTTCATGCGCTTTTTGCGCCGGATGTGCTGCATATAAACGCAGCACACACACCAAACACACACCACACACACACACCGCACACAAGCATTACAAGTAAAAGAAAATTTTTGTAATTTCAACAAAAGCCCGAAGAGTGTTTTTTTTTTTGTGTGTGCTTCCCCCTTTTTCACAGTGCCTTGGCTTGTTTTTTTTTTTAAACCCCCCAGTTAGCACCCCCATTTTACGCCCTGTTTTATATATAAAAAATATATATATATATTTTTCTTTTTTTTTTTAGCAACTTTGGCCAAAACTTTTGGCCCCCAAACACACAATTGCCAAAAAAAAGCGAAATGCGTTTTTGATGCTGTTTCTGCAAGCTCTAAAAGTATTGTTTATTTTTTTTTGGCTTGCGGGGGTCGGTTTGGTTTTTTTAGAAGGTTTTTTATTATTTATTTTTTTGGTTTTGAATTCTTTGGAGCAAGTTTAAGCATTGAGCTGCTGCATTTTTATTTTTATTTTATTTTTTTTCGTTTTCTACTATATGCAAATCTACACTATAAAGAAAAAACGATTTTCCTAACATTTTACCCTAACCCCTTTATAATTCTCAACTGCCACAAGCCGTTGCAACTCTGTTCTTCTGCTTCTTCTTTTTCTTGTTGGTTGAATTGAAACAACTTTTGCAATTACTTTCCGCAAACAAAACAAATGTGCGCAAGTCACGCAAACTGCTTTGCCTGACAAAATTCAAAGACCCCCCTGCCGCCCACTTGCCACATTCAACGTTGCATGACCACTTTGACAGGGTGGTAGGGGTGTAGGAGGGGAGGTTGTTGGTTAGGTTAGGTTGTGCACACCAAAACAATAATTACCCAGCCATTGTTCATGCATACATTCCATATAATGTTAATGACAATAACGAGACACACAGAACGACGACAACGGCACAAAAGGGTTAAGCACGGCACGGGTGAGAGGTGAACGTAGAGGTGTGGTGTGGTGTGGGGTGTGCTGAATGGGCAGGTGACTTGGTAAGTGCTTATGGCATGTGTAGGGTACCCTCTACACACACTCCCCCTTTCCTTTCAGCTGGACAAGCTGTTAAATTGTTGTTTCAACGCTTCTCATTGTCGTTTGTTTGTTTAATTATATGGTAACACTTGGTTGAGAAATGATATATATATATGTAGGTACTATAATATATATAAAGGGGGTTTTTTTAAAGTTCTCTAATGAGTATTATATGTAAATATTTCTTTAAGTATTTTTAGTTATACACAACTGCATTTAATAGGGTGTGAAGTGTATTAGAAATTATAATAAAAAACACGAAAATGTACTATTATTATTTTTTATCTATTCTTATGAAATATTCATATTATATTGTATTGAAAAAATATATTTTAACATTATTTTATTATTTTATGATTAATTTTTGATTTTTAATATCTTTACTTAAGTGTATTAGAATTAATAAACTCATTACCAGTGTATTTATCAATTTTAATAATATATCATCATCATTATATTATTTGATTTTTATTATAATTATTTTTTGCAATGCCAATAAAATTACAAATGCTTTACAAAATCAATTAAATATTCCAAAAAATGATTACTAAAAACTAAAGTTGAATCTGTCGATTCCCTAAAGGGAATACCACTTATAAATATTTCTTTTTAGTGGTATTCTCCTAGGTTATACTAAAGGAGTACAAATCAGAATTATGACAAAAAATTTCAACCAATTAAATCAATTTCTTAATATATCCCATCAAAAATAGGAAATAAATTTATTTTTGTGAAATTTTTAACGTAAAAATTGTGTTATAATTACTTTTATTCTGTTTTAATATAAATTATCAATAACTACTTATTATTTTTCATCAGAAAGTAAAATTATTTAAGTTATATTTTAAAATTATTTTATAAAATATTCGATTATTATTTGAATTTCATTATCATTATTTAATATATTAGAATTAATAATACAGAAAAGGGAATTTTTGTAATTTTTACTATAAAAATCACGTTTTAATAATTACTTTTGATTTTTATTAAAAAAAAAATATTTAAAAATGATTATTTTTTATCAAAGTAGGAAAAATTATTTGTTTTTCTGTAATTTTGATCATAAAAATCACATTTTTATAATTACTCTTTAATTTATTAACAAAAAAAACTATTATTTTGCACCGAAAAATCAAATAATTTGCTTTTCTATAATTTTTACCTTAAAAATCAAGTTTTAATAATTACATTTGATTTGTATTATAAAAAATGTTTAAATAATTATTATTTTCTACCGAAAAATAAATTAATTTGCTTTCTGTAATTTTTACCATAAAAATCACATTTTTATTATTTTTTTTTTATTAATAAAAATTTATCAATAACTATTTTTTTTCATCGTATTTACAAATAAATTGTTTTTCTATAATTTTAACCATACAAAATTTCATTTAAATATTAATTTATTTTTTTTATTGTTTTTAAAAAATATCAATTTTTGTTATTTTTTATTTTTATTTATTTATTTATTTTTTAATTCTATTATTTCTATTTATTTTAAAATCAAATTTTATTTATAAAGTTATATTTGTATTATTTATTTGTATATTATTTATATTATAAACTAAAGTAAGAATGAAAATATATAATATATTATTTTAACTAATTTTATTCACTTGCTTTAAATTGATAAAATGTTCAAATTTAAATTCACAAAATATACAAAGCAAACATGTTTTTTCTCTGTCTCTCTTTCTGTGTTTTTCTATTTCTTTTTCTCGCTTTCCATCTCTCTCTCTCTCTATCTAATTCAAATTTAATTAGTTGCTGTTGTGGCAAATGTTTTGTTTTCCATGAACATGTTCAATTTATGATGGAAAATTGAAATTAGCAATTTACTTGGCACATTAAATGCGTTGCGATGTCCATAATTGTATTATGCTATGAAGTGTGTGAGTTGAGGTTGTATAGGACAGGATACAGGACACAGGACACACACAGACACACACAGGAACAAAGAACTTAATGGAATTGTGTGCACCATTTGGCAGCAGGACAATTGGGGGAACTGAAGTGGCCTGAAGGTGTCTGCTTGTGCCGCAAAACCTGGCCAGGACTCGTTGGGAATTGCATAATGCAATTTAATGCAAAAGGATCCAACAGCAGGACGACTGTGTGGGTGTGAGGGAGACAGATCTGAACACAATTTGCAAACCACAACAGACAGTTGAATAACTGTCTGTGTGTATGGGCCAGGATAAAGGATTTACGAGCCATGTGGAGTCTGAATTCTCTATCTGCTGCAAAATTGTGAAATGAAAATGCAAATGTTGTCCTTGTTTCAGCAGCAAAAACTGTTTATATATGCATATCCATCGGGTCAAGTCAAATAAACGTAATAATAAAATTGTTGAATAGCCAAAAGGCAGCACACAACGGTAGCATATATATATATATATTTAGTATATATCCCTTATTTGACTCTAAACTTCTATAAACCATAAATACATACGTGGTTTTCCAACTTTGTTTACTCAGGTTTGAAAATATCCTTTGATATTTGTGTGTTTTATTTGTCTAATTTGTAGTAGCATTTTCGCATACAAAACAACTTAATTAAGCTGGCAAATTTAAATAATTTTGTAGTATAGATGAATTTAATTTTTTTTTTTAAATCAATTTCTATTTAAATTGCTAAAAGCAATATATGAAAAATTTTTAATATACATATAATAAATTTAATTAGAATATCTTCATATTTGTTTATACTTTAATATATATATAATAAATTTAATTAGAATAAATTTATATTTGGCATGTTGTTTATACTTTACTATAAAACAATAAAGTATTTATTAAAATATCATAGCTAAAAGCTTAGATAATATTTCAAAAAGGCATTTAAATATTAATTTTGTAGATTTAAAAAATTTTAAAAAAATATATGTTGACTTATTTCATATAAGATAAGCACTTTAGAGTGACCAGATTTTCACAAAAACATATTTACTATATTGAAATAAAAGTAGTCTAAATAAAGCTCAGTTAACAAAATATTTAAAAACAAACAGCACTTTTCTTTTATATATGAGCATTTCCAATGTAGCGTTACGTGACAATCGTACGCCTAAATGTGAAAAAAGCTAGAAAAATCTAAAATTTTTGAAAATTATTTTTTATATCTGAGTAGCAATTTAGCTGGACTATATTTAGTAAAAGAGATGAAAACATTCGACCTTACCGATTAAAAGATATAAGCAAAAAACAGGTGTGACGTTACGTGACAAGAATATAAGTCGACTTTAAGTTGTAAAAACGCAAAATTTTGTGAAATGTGCAAGCCTTTTCGTATAAAAATTTGTTTAATTATTGTAAAGAGTAATAATAATGTTACATTAATTTTAAAATAAAATAAAATAGTAACATAGAAGGTAGGGTTTTTGATAATATATCAAAATATCAATAAATCGATATATAAAAAAAAAAATAATTAAAATTATTTTGAATACCCTAAATATATTTATATCATGATATTTTTTGAAGTCTTTTTTTTTTTGGGAAAAAATATCAATTATATCAAATATATCGATATTTTTAAGCAGAAAGTATTGTACATACGATATTTTTCAAAAATATTCGGCATCCCTAATATAAAATTTATTAAATTTTTTTTACTATATCGAGTTTAGTTAAGGTCTGTTACCATTAAATAAATTTATATCATATTTCTTGGAAGTCTTTTTTTTTTTGGGAAAAATGTCAATTATATCATATATATCGATATTTTCAAACAGAAAGTATCGTATCTCCAAAAAAAAAAAATTCATTCAATTCTTTTATACTATATCTACTACTAGTTTAGTTAAATTCTTTTCCATTTCACAGTACTTTTCATTACCAATCTTTTACGATTTTGTGTTCTTAAATACGTAAAAAAATAAATAAATAATAAATAAAAAAATAAAAAATAAATATTAACCCATTTATTCAGTTCAATAAAAACACAAATAAACATGATTAAATCAATTTAATAAATTGAAAACAAGCCTATAAAATAAATATTTCCTTCAAAATCGAATATTCAATCGTTTTTCGGAAATCAGAACAGCTCAAAAATCAATTTCACCTGATTTAAGTGAATTAGTGTGTAAAAAACAGTTCCAATTAAATTTATGCTTTATAATTCAAGTCAGAATATAATATTAACTTCCTTGGAATTTTTTCCCTTAAACAAAATTGTATATTTTCATATTTTTTATGTATTTCTCAGTATTCAGCTGGAGTCACGCACTTAACTCTAATTTGTACGATTTTTTTTTTTGCTGTGGCAAGTTACAAGTTGCAAGTTGTGTCTCTGTGCAACGAGACGTGCCTTCGTTTTGCAATCCCAATCCCAATCCCAGCACACAAAATCAAGTCACGTAACAAATAGAAATATGAACGGAGTACGAACACCCACAAAGTTTAAGAGTTAAAGTCCAAAGATCCTTAACAGTATTTTAGCTTGTTTATGGCGATTTGTTTAACGCATTTTGCAATTTTCTTGTACAAATAATAATATTTAATAAATCGCTTAGCTGTTCATTGCGCCCATTAGCAAACAAAAATCATTTAGCTCAGCAAGAAAATATTTTTAAATATTTTTTTTTTTTTTTAATATTTTTAATAAATTTGCCGCCCACATTGAGTTCAATGTCTTTGGCTCGAATAAAAATAGACGTCAGCGTTGACTCAGCAGAGAATAAAAATAAAAAAAATAAAAATGTTTGCTGGCCTGTCAACTTAAATAAATGAATGAATGGCTACTAAATTTAAATTAATTGCAAAATAAATTCAAAAACAAATTGTTTTTATTCATGCAAAACACGTGGCCTATAACAAAAGTAAGTAAAAATTTTTGTGTATTTAAAATAAATTATAAACTGGGATATACTCTGTTTTTGGAAGTCTATTAAAAAAATGAATGAGAATATTATATTTATTAATTTTATTTTATTTTTAAATATAGATCAAAAATAAATAAATAATTTCATTTCTAAATATAAATAAGAAATATGAATTTTATACACAAACATTATATTTATTAATTTAATTTAATTTTTATATATAAATAAAAAAATAATTATTTTAAATAATTTGTAAATAAGAATTATATTTGATTTTTATTTAAATTTCAAAATATTATTTAAAAGTACAAAAAGTACAATTATTTTTTGAATTATATTTAAAAATGAAACATAAATATTATATTTATTAATTTAATAACATTTTTAAACATAAAAAAAATATAATAATTTTATATACAAATAAAAAATATATAAACTCATTTAATTTCTTTTTTATATATAAATAAAAAAACAAATAATATAAATAAAATAATAAATAATATAAATAAAAAATAAAATAATTTGTAGAATATAAAAATTATTTTTGATTTTCATTAAAAATTACAAATTGATTAAAAAAAAAAAAAATAAGAAAAAAAAAATTATTTTTGTATTTTATGTTTGAATTTTATAATAAAAAAAAATCAGTTTGTAATTTTTAATAATGATTTTTATTTAAACTAATTATTAACAAACAAAGCATATTTGTGGAAAAACAAGCCTCAAGTGGTTTTACACATGCCCAGTATACACTCTAATCTCTTTTGTGTATAGAGTATAATAATTTTGTTGTATATTGTGCTTTGTATGCTAATTTTGCCCCTTGGGTAGGCATGGAATGCAACAACCAAAGCAGATTGAACTTATTGAATAGTAGCTACTACTTAATATAAGCTCTTTACACACCCCCACCCCTCTCTGCTACCCCCTACCAGCCCTAGTTATACTACTTAATATAAGCTCTCAATGTTCCAACTCTTTCTCCTCCCCTTTTTGCCCTTTTGTTGCACAACTTGTGTTTGCATTTGTACATCATAAATAATGCAAATTAATTAGGTATGGAATTTATTTCACACTGCCCACTGTAAGTGTGCGCCCACACACACACACACACACATGTGTATGTGCCTGGCAATTTGCGCCAAAATGCCGGGTAATTTAATTGAAAATGCCAGGCCTCAGGCAATGTCGGGGCATTGTCGGGGTCACAGACAACAAACGCAGACAAAGGCCACAAGATCAGGAAAACTAAGGGGGAGAGGGGGGTGGGGAAATGGTTGTTGTACAGGTTGTTTTTATTATTGTTGTTGTTGTTATACGTGGCCTGAACACTTGGCACGTTCCGTGCCAGCGAAAAAATTCTCATAATAATTAAACGAAAAAACGCGTTGATTGCATGCAATTTGCATTTTACGATTACGCGATAAAAGAGCGAAGGGGAGAAGGGAGGCAGGGCAAAGGGAGAGGTGGTAGGGTGGTCAGGCAGGTAAAGAAAAAAAAAAGAAAAAACCTGGCTAAATGTGTCCGAGTACTTCGAATGTCTGACTGTATACAGTACATGTTGTACGTTTATGCACAAAAAAAAAGAAAGAAAAAAGAAGAAAAAAAAAGAGAAAAAAATTGACAAAAAAAAGAAAGAAAATATTGACACAAAAAAAAAATAAATCATTGAAATATGTTCCATAAATGCATGATAAATGGATATTTGAGTTTCCACGCAAGAAACAATATGATTTTTATTAAAATTTTCAATTATGAAATTTTTTATTTATTCTTTACAGAAATTTTTACGCCCCGGCAAAGATTCAAGAGTTTGCAGTCTCGATATTTTGCAACTGAAAATTTGTTGTCTTTATTATTATTAAGCTATAAAACAATTATTTAATAAAATTTAAGGCGAGTATACAACTTTATAAATTAAATATTTATAATCAAATCAGCGAATTAATAAACAACTGATTACTTATTTTAATATCTGCAGGTTAACATTGCATATTTGTTTATTTAAATCCTGATAAATTTCTTAGGGCTGTCTCTTAAATTTAAATTATTTATTTATGAATGATTTATTTTCCTAGTGCAACAAGTAAATTATATAAATTAAGTCGTACTAAATTAGTCACAATCAAAGCAAAACATATATTTTTAATTTAACAGAAAGTTACTTCATTATTGTGTTTGTTATGATTTACAGAAATTTTTATTTTACTATATTTGTCAATTACACTAGCTTACAAATTTTCTTTATTTAAGGGAGCTGGGCTCTCATATACTTTTTTGAATTTTATTTTGATTAAATTTTTTTGATGTCAATATAAATTTTTTTTATTTTATTTATTTTATTTTATTTATTTTATTTTATTAAATTTATTTTAACTTTGTAAATTATTTGTTTGAATTTATTTATTTGATTTCAATTTAATTTAACTTTTATAATTTATTTTATTTTATTTTATTGAATTTAATATAATTTTGTCAATTATTGGATTTATTTTAATTTTAATATATTTTTTAAATTTAATTATTTTTATTATAATTTATTAATTTTACTCAATTTAATTTAACTTTGGCAATTTACTGTTTTATTTTAATTAATTCAATCAATTGATTTCAAATAAATTTATTTTTATATCATTTATTTTATTTTATTGAATTTAATACAACTTATTCAATTATAAACTTTATTTCAAATAAATTAATTTTAGTTAATTTTTTTTATTTTATCCAATTAAAATACCTCTTTAATTTTATTATTTTTATTTTTATTTTTATTTTTTTTAAACTTATTTATTTATTTTATTTTTAAATTTATTTTATTTCATTTTAAAAATTAATATATTTGTCTATTTTCATTTATTAATTTTTCTACAATTAGCATGTATTTTTTTCGCAGTGTACCTGTCGTATGTGCGTGTTACCTGTTACCTATTACCTGTTTGCCCTCCCTCTTAACCCCTATTCAGGAGGGCAGCTGTCTGGTCCCACAACGTATAAAGCACCATCAAATTGGAAACTCAATAAAGCCAAAGCAGTTATTATAATGCACAGCAAAAGCAACAACATCGGTGAGAATTGACAGACAGCTCACACCTTTGATAGCTTGTACCCCTTACCCCTTACACACAACACAAACACCACACACACACAGCACACACAACACACACACGCCCACTACAACGACAACATTGATTAGATCGATTAAGCAAATTAGCTTTCGCATATGAATATAACTACAACAGACAGTTTGACTGAGCGCAGGTTAATTTAATTGTAAGGGGGGTTGGAATGGGCAGTTGCTGAACAAAACCATTAAGCAATTATAATATCCTGTAATATGATAAAATTGTGTAGATGAGTATAAAAGATTAGCAGATCAGATTAAGTCGATAAATGTATATTTTTAAACTAAATATGAAAATCAATATAATTTTAATTGAACGTATATTAATTGAATTTATTAATTTATAATAAATTTATTTAAAATTTATTAAAATATAATAAAATTAAATTCAATTTTTAATTTAATTTTTTTATATTTTCCATACCCTGTAAACTCATTAGTTTGTATAAATAAATATATTTAATGTTTTATTAATTGTAAATTAAATAATAATAAAATTCAATTGTAATATTGAGGCTACAAATTAAATAATATCAAAATTATTGTCGATATTTATATATTTATATCTCTGAATTTTAGAATATTTTTGTAACTATAATTCAATTGTAAATTTGAGAAAAAAATAATTTCAATATTATTAAATTAAAGCTAAATTCTCAAATATATTTATCACATATTTAATTTTTATATAATATAATATTAAAATTATTGTCGATATATTGCAGAACTATATATAAATATATCTTAATTCTATATTTTTATAATTATAATTCAATATAAATTTTGAGACAGCAATTATTTGCTATATTTATTCTATATAATTCCTATTGACTCTCGATATATTGAAGATATATACAGTATTTAAATATGGCTAAATTCTCTAATATATTTATTATATATGTATTTAATTTTTATAATAGAATATTATTTGCAAATAAAAATATTTATATTTTAAATATCATTCAACTATTTAATTCGTTTTTTTTTACTGTTATTTGAGACATCACAGAAAATTTTTAATTATTTATTAATTCCTATTGATAAACTGAATACTGTTGTTAAGCAATCAAATATTGTTGTCAATATATCAATCAATATATTAAGGTTATTTAAGTTTATTAATTCTTATTGATAAACTGAATTCAATCCAATTTTGCTGTCAATATATCAATCAATATTTTAAGATTATTTAGTGCTAATTAGCCCGATTCTCATTGTCAAATATTTTTTAAAAATAAAACGATTGCTAACACTTGCAAAAATAATATAGTTTTTATTAGCTTAAAGTCAACAATTTGAATAATTTCATCATTAAACGAAAGAAATAAATTGTAAGCAAAAATTCTTACACATATAGAAATCAAATTTAAAAACGTTCAACTTTGGATTTTACAATTTACTAAATACGCAAACATTTGAAAATACACAAAAATGTTGCGTCAAATTAAATAAACCCACATAAAAATAAATCTTGCGTTTTTCCGCACTCCATTAAAAATATTAATTTATGTGATTTTTTTATTTTTATTTATTTTTAATTTATATATTTTTTTTAAATTTAATTTGCGCACATGCAATAAAAATAGTGACAGTCAAAATTTACGATTGCTTCCGTTCATATTCCTATTTGTTTAAATTAGCAGCGCAATTTTCAATTTTGCAACAAAGCAAACAAATAATGTATAAATGAAAATTTTGTAGCCTTTCGACTATGTTGTGAATAAAATTTTTTGCTTTTTCAATCAACAGCCAAAAAAAAAAGATCAAAAGAGTTTTCATTTGCATAAAGAAAATCAACGGCAAGAAAATTCAAAATAATTTTAATTGGACACATAAATACGCTATATTAAAGTCTAGTTGAAACGTGGGCAATATAAACACATAATAAATCAATTAGAAAATATTTAGTTTAAAAAAAAAATTGTATAAATTAAATTTGCGTGTAAGTTATAATTTGAAAGTTCAATAAATGACAAACATTTTGCAATGAAATTTTTATAAATATGTTTTAGATAATTTTTTGTTGATTTTATATTAGCATACCTATTAACTGAATTTTTAAAATTTTTTTTTTAATTGTGTAATGGTATTTTAAGTCTACTTTATATCGCATGTTCATTTCCATCATCAAGTTTACATTTTATTTGTTTTTCTACCACATCTGTTGTACCATATTGCCCAGTTTAAGTAAGATGCTCTCAATTATATATATATATAAATATATATCAAGATATTAAGCAGGTTGTTTCCCCGGGAAAAAAAATGTGGGCGTTGCCTTCTGCCAACACTTGGTTCATTGCCAAAAGATTTTTTTTTTTGCGGAATTTTTGATGCAAGATTTATATGCCTTGGCGAAAAATTTAACGTACTACATTTCTTTTATTATTTTTCTATTTTTCTATTTTTTTTTTGGTGCTTTTAGCTTGCCAAAATATTTTCGACACATTTTGCGGCTTTTGGGGCTGATGGCAGCTTCATTATGAAGAACCTCATCATCATCATTATAATTATTATTAATGTGGTATGATGAAGTGCCAATAATTTTTAAAACATTTTGTAAAACTAAAATGCTTTCATTTTTCTATCAAGACACGGACACAACGCACTTGCGCATAATTTATGGCAACAATTTCAATATAATGAATAATGTTTTTAAATGCAACGTTTGGGTATTATAAGTTTGTCATGAAAATGTTTTAGAAGATTTATTGGAAACTATAAAGTTTATGTATATTCTTGATCAGCATGAATAGTCGCGTCTATGTAGGTATGACTATTTGTCTTTTAATTTCTATTAATATTAAATTATTTTATTTAAACAATTTTGGTCAAGATTTTGATTTTTAATTAAGAATATTCTGTTACCCATTTATTACTTTTTTTATTTTATTTTCTAAATTTTTAAACCATTTTTTATTGTGTTTAATGTGTGAATATTGCGCTTATTTATGTAAAATATTTCTTGCACAAAAGGTTGCAAAATTTTCTTTAACAAAAAAAAAAAAAATATATAATGAAGGAAGAAATTGTAATGCCTTATATACATCCTGCTAAAAGGGTTTGGGAATTACAAAAAAATGTACAAAAATATCGCTGAAGCGTGCAACATTTTGTATATTTAGTGGAATATTATAATTATAATTTAAAAAAATATATTTATTTTATTTTATTGAACTAAATAAGAAAAAAATAATTTTAAATTTTAAAGTCGATAAAAAAATATATAAAATAATATAAAATATATAAAATACTATAAATTATATAAAATACTATAAAATATATAAAATAATATTAAATATATAAAATATTATTAAATATTTAAAATAATAAAAAATATATATAAAATAATAAAAAATATATATAAAATAATATAAAATATATAAAAAATATTATTATAAAAGAAAATCAATTGTTCCACATTTTGGATGTTAATTTCTCACTCAGTGAAATTAATTAAATAAAGATATATATAAAATAATATAAAATATTTAAAAAATATTATTATAATTTTTCTTTTCTTTTTCTTTTTTTCTATTTATTGGAAACATTTAATTTTACTATTATAAAAGACGATGAATTGTTCCGCATTTTGGAAGATAATTTCTCACTCCGTAAAACTAATTAAATTTGATTAAAATCGCAGAAATATAGCTCATCGGGAATTGTGTTGTAGTATAAAAAAATTGGACATAATCCTTATTTTTACTATTTTTCATTTAATTATATACTATATAATTTTATTTACTATATTTTATTTATTATATATTCTATTTTATTTACTATATTTTATTTATTTGCGGGCCTGACTCTCTCTAGCCGCATTTTAATTTATTTGCTGTTAATTAATGTCAAGCATTTCAATAAACAATTAAAAAAAGCAAGCGACGGCAAATTAAATTTATGAATGTCGTTCGTTTGCTTTTATTTATTTCATTAATATTTCGTTTGGCTATTTTTTTTATTTTATTTTTTTTTTTATTTTTTTTGTACATTTTGCGAGCTGTTTCATGGTTCGTGGTGCATGAAATGCAATGTCAGTCAACAATAAAAAAAATAAAAAAAAAAAAAAAAAACAACAAAACTGCTGCATAAATAAAATTGTTTTTTATGCTATCAAGTTTTTTGTTGTTGTTGTTTTTTTGTTGAATGTTTGTCAAACAATGAGCGACCATTTTCAATGCATTCAAGTTGCATCCACAAGCAGCAGCAGCAGCAGCAGCAACAACAACAACAACAACAATAGCAAATAAGCAGCATCTGTTGTTCATTTTTGCCTCACCTCAAATTGTGGGCAGTTGCAACATGCCACACAGATACACACATACATAGAGTATATATATACATATAGTATGTGTATATAAAATATCCATTTCGTTTGACCACCTCCTGTGGCTTTCGCATTGCGTGCTAAAGTTGCCGCCTCTGTCTGCCGCATGTCCTGTTCAACAAAAGGCAGAAAACATAGTTTTTTTTAGGCTGCTCGACTGTGCATATACCCTGTAAATGAGTGTGTGTGCTGCTCGACTGTGAATATGAGATGCAAGTGTGTGCAGAGTTTTGCTCTAACTAATTATAAAGAAATTTTTAAACTAATTGCTAAATACAATCTATGTTAGTTAACATAACATAGCATTAAAACGTTATTAACAGCGCCTTTTTAAGCCCTAACATTTTATGTTAAGCTATGCAAAATGTTTGCTAAATATATTAGAAATAATTGTACTTTTTATTTGATATTATATTTTATTAAATACAGTTTAATATTTTTCACTCTAAAATGAAATAATTGAACTTTTAATTTGCCGCTATATTTTATTAAATACAGTTCAATAATTGTATTAAATAAAGTTCAATATTTTGCACTCTAAAATGAAATAATTGTACTTTTAATTTGACGCTTTATTTTAGTTAACATAACATAACATTTAAATGTTATTAACAGTGCTTTTTTAAGCCCTAAAATTTTATGTTAAACTATGCAAAGATTTGCTAAAAATATTAGACACAAATGTACTTTTTATTTGACGCTATATTTTATTAAATACACTTCAAATTTTTGCACTCTTAAATGAAATAATTGAACTTTTTAATTGACAATATATTTTATTATATACAGTTCAATATTTTGAACTCCAAAATAAAATAATTGTACTTTAAAATTTGACGCTATATTTTATTAAAAATTAAATTAAAAATTTTTTGGAATTTCTGATCTGATCAAAAAAATTATTTAAATTTGAAAAGACCTAGTATGTCTATAACATTTTTTAAATCTAATATATTCGCTCAAAAGATATTTTCATCTGCAACATTACTTTCTTAACAATTATTTATCCGATCCTGTCAATCATCTATAAATATATAATTTAAAAATTAATATCATAATCTATTTATTTTCTATTCAAACTAAATTCGTTTCAAACTACATATATTAATATAAAATTTTGCACAATCCTATTTTAACAGCCAGCATACGCATAATAAATTTGTAAAATAAATAAAATAATTTCAAAGTTGTCACTTATAATTCTCAACTGCCTTAAAAAAATTTTTTTGAAAATTTCTCTGCTTATTTTTCCCTATTACAACCAAAACAGTTCTCCCAACTTACTATTTTTATTTATTTAAATGTCCATGACAAAAACTGAACATTTTGACTATATATATATTATTTTCAAAGTGTGGACAGAGTAGCGTTATATCGATGATATGAATGCATTCATAATGATGATGATACTCCTTTCTCACTCTCTCTGCTTTACCCTCAAGAATTGACCACATAGCAAATGCACAGAAGTTTACTCGATTAAATTTTAAGTGGAATATCATTAAAATCGCGTGTTGTTGGAAAGTGGGCGTGGCACAGCAGCGATTTGGTTGAAACTGCTAAACGAGCTTAAAATTAAACAAAACAAAAAAAAGTAAAAAGTAGCAATAATAAAAATATAATAAAAGAAACCCAAAACTGAAGCTACAACAAGCTGCCAATTGCTGTGGCAGTTACAGTTGAAGAAACTTTGTTGGCAAAAATTTAAGGAATAAAAGTAGAACAGCTGCTTAGTTAAGTGTGCTAGAATATGAGATACTCTCTAATAGTTATTATTAATATTTTAAGCTAACCCTAGCAGTTAGCCGAATAAAAAAAAAATGTATATTTTTTATATATACTATATTAACTATAGTTAGCTCCTAAATACACAAATCCATCTACACACTCTTCAAAAACTCACTTTTCTTTGTTTCGTGTATGAAAATTTTTATTATTAAAATTATGCAAAAATAAAAAAAATATTCTTTTTTTTTTTAATTTTTATTTTAAAAATTATGCAAAAATAAAAAAATTTTTTTTTTTTTTTTTAAATTTGTATTTATTTAAAAAAAAATGTATAAATTTTTCTTTTAATTTTTAATATATGGTAAGGTTTGAGTGTCTCTATTTTGTTAAGAACAAAAGAAAAATTTTAAAGTCTTGTGTTTTATTTTTTTTAAGCTTATTTTGCTATTTTTAAAAGTGAAAAATTCTATTTCGGTTCGCCAGATCACTTAAATCGACCACTGTGCGTATTTTAAAATATGCAGCGTATTAATTGGCATCGTATTAAAAGACAAATTTTTGACTAGATTGAAAATTAAAATTTCTAATAAATGAATTGATTTTAAAATTTTAATTCACTTAAGTATAAACAGAAGATTTAATTGAATATATATTTTTTTTTTGTTTATTGAATTTTTTTGTAAGAGCGATCCTTCGATCCTTCAATAAAAATATAAGTCCCAGTCCTAAATAAAATTTCTAGAGATAAAATATAATTGAAATCACTTCAGATAAGTGTATTTGAATAGAAAATTAAAAATATACACCAAATTTCGTGACTAGATTTTATACGCTCAGAAATCTTAGAATTTATATACACAGACAAAAGATATTCACTCTCGCAATTATATATATTTTTTACATATAGTCTAAGCTACCTCTTTCTTTTTAGTCCCCATTAAAATATTTTCTACAAATACAGGGTACAAATAAAATTGGCATTAAATTCATTTTGCACAGACAGTGTGAGAGACAGAGAAAGAGAGGGAGAGGTAGAAACAGCGCTGTAATTAACTGGACCGTCACAAAAGCGGGCTGCAACCTTAACGCCCTCATCATTATTATCATCATTAACATTATTATCATCATTATGATTATTAGCTATTTTGGTAGAGAGAAAAAAACAAAAACAAAAAACCAAAAAGGCAGCAAAAAGAAACAAATTAAAATGGGTCGTCATCAGCGTCGTCATTAGCAGCAAAAAAAAAAAAAAAAAAAAAAAAAAACATAAAAGGCGCACTAATTAAAATTACAACAAAAGAGAAATAAAAAATAAACAAATAAGGGGAGAGTTGGGCTTATAAAATAGATAAGCAATAACAGAAAAAAAAAATATATATATATATAAAACATAAAAAAAATAGACATTAATTGAGCTGGCAAGAAAATAAAAACCAAAGGACAAAACTTTCGGGGAAAAGCATTAAAAATAGAAATTGAACTAGAGGGTAGAGGATAGAGGGGACCGGGTAAATCAATTTAAGCAGAAACAATTTAAAAATTTAAATAAACACTGCACCGTTCGTTGAGCAAAACAAATTGAATTTAAAAAAAAATGTGATTGTTAATTTGCAATATGCACATAATTAAAGTGAGGGAAGGAGGGGAGGTAGCAGGAGTGGCACAGGACCTGAAACGACTAAAACAGCGTCATATTAAAGCTGATTTGATGCTTGACTTGCTCCCAAAAAAAAGAAAAAACAAAAAACAAAAAACACACACACAAAACAAATAAACAAACAAACAAAATGAGCAAACTCAGAGAAGCCTGAACATTGCGTATACGACATGTATTCCTTATTGTATGAGTAGGTGTGTCTGTGTGTGCGTGTGTGTGTATTTTTGCTGCTGTGTAGGTGGCTGGTAGCGCTTAGCACAGGAAGCCGGAAGGCAGCTGAATATAAAGCCAACAAACACACACGTAATGCACAGTGGGGCAAAAATTAAAAAATACATAAGAAAATTTAGGAAAAAAATTTTCAATTCTCTGTTTTAAGAATTTAGTGTTAAGACTAAAGTACTAATAAAATTTTTAATATAATGAATAATATCACAATTACTCAATCTGAAGAGCAACAATTCCAATTTCGTGTTTTTATACGATTTGCTGTTCTCGTTTACGCAATACTAAAAATCTAAAAATATGTATAAACAAAAAAAAAAAATAAATAAATAAATAAAATATATGAAAATATGACTGAGGGAAAAAGAATACTTAACAAGCTGATTAACTTATTCAATTGCTTTTTTTTTCCAAAATAAAATCGATTTTAGGAACCAAAATTGCACTTTCTCTTTTTTTTCGGAATGGCAATATTTCTCGGAATATTTAAGTCTTCACATCAATTTTGTTTTCTTTGGCTGAAAGGAAAAATCTTTTCAAATTTTATAAAATCAATTGTTTTTTAGCATTTATAATTTTCCCATTTTACATTTCTGTTTTCGATACATAAATAGTTTTTTAATTTTCAAAAATTTGTTAAAATAAATTTCTTTTCATTTTACTTGTTTAAGTTTCGAAATTTATAACGCACTATTTTGATAATTTTTATTTTAATTTTTTGTTGACAATATTTAACTCATATATTAAAAATTGATCAGGCTTTTGATGATTTATCCGAAAAACTATATTTCTATATATAATATTAAAATATATGTAATATTAAAATATATATAATATTAAAATATATATAATATTAAAATATATATAAAATTAAAATAAATATAAGATTAAAATTTATATAATATTAAAAAAAATTCTCCAGTTAATAATATTGCTAAATATATTAATACGAAGTTAAATAGAAAACTTGGACTTTACCCAAAATACAACTAGCAAATACAATTGTAGTAAAATTCAGTAAAAAAAATTATAATAAAATTCATATTTAATTATTGTAATTAAAATTAAATAAATTGTTATCATTGTATTGAAAATGTAACATTTAACTATATAATTTCAGTTTTTTTAATTAAATATTTTCAAATACTATCCTTGTTAGCTAAATAGATATAAAATTGTGTTTTATTAAAGATATTTAACTATAATTTTAAATATCTTTAATAAAACAGTTTCAATTTGAATTTTAGTTAGAAAACTATATATAAATAAATAAAATATTTAACTATTACTTAAGTTTTCATCAATTAAATATTTGCAGTGCTCAAAATTCAAGCAATATTTTAATAAATATTAAATTTCTTATTTTTTTGAATATTTTTTCTTTTCTATCATTTTTATATATTTTTCATTTTCAAATGAAGTCAGTTGTTGTATAAACATTAATTTCTGTTATTTTTCTAACTTGCTTTTTATATATCAAACCAATTTTTTACCTTTGTATGTCAAATTTTTCATTATATTCGCTTGATTTCATTGCAGTGTGCATTGTATAAATTTTTTTTTATTTTATTTCTTTTTTTTTGCCAGTTGCCAGGACGGCACAATACAGGAAAGGACAAGCCCAGGCGGTGGCGAAGCCAGACCAGCCACAGCACAGGGCATATCCTGCCGTTATGCTGAATGCTTGTCCTTCTCCCTGTCTGTCTCCCCTACACCTCTCTCTGTTAGCTGCCCCAGAACGTGGCCCGAGCACGACCCAGGGCCATATTTTTATGCGCGTTCAGGCTCCCTACATGGCATATCCGGTTGTGAGTAGAAGTAGGAAAAAGCGAAAAGGAAGAAACGTGCAGTGGCAGCTGGAATTTACAATGGCTGTGGACTCATTCGCCCCTTCTGCTGACTCGCTACCTCACCCCTCTTGCTGTCTCTATATTCCTCCCTTATATATAAAATATCCTGCCAGCTTGTGTGGCGCTTCCTGTGGCAGCTATACACACAAGCACACACACGTGCCCCTTCCACTTCTTTTTGCCACATTGACGTTGATTTTGTCGCAGTGTCGCAGCGACAACAGTAACAACAAAGTGAAAACCTTGCCTCTCTCCCTGCTACCTCCCCTTCCACCCACATATAGCCCACTCCTGTTATATCCTTCCTCCCGCCCCTTGCTTGACTGCATTCGGTTTTTGTTGCTGGGCGTTGCTTTTGCTGTGTTTATTGTTTTTGCCACAGGAAAAACCTTTGCTGGCATGTTCCAAACTCTTTTGTTTAGCTGAAGGCATGTGTGTGTGTGTGAGAGTGTGTGTGTGTGTCGACATTGTCAGGATTTATGCAACAACATCGTCGTCGTCGTCCTGCCGCATGTTTTACTTCGCTTCCTTTTCATTTTTTTTTCATTTTTTTTTTATTTTTATTATTTTACATTTTTTAATACTCTGTTTTGAAGGGATTTAAAGTGTTTATTGGGTTTTTCTTTGACATGTTTAAGCCTAGAGCTTTTAAACTTGTTATAGCTCATGTATTATATGTAAGATATGGTATCAAAAAATTCAACCCTTGAAATTTAAAAAAAATCATTTAACTCCCTAATCTTCCTTTAATTGTGCTCTTATTTATTATATTCCTTAAACTAGTTCGTTAAATTCTATCTCGAAAAACTGTTATTATTATTGTTTAAAATATTTATTTTATTTGATTTTATTTTAATTTATTTTATAAAATTTTTAAGGCAAATTCAAAAGACAAGTGAATTTAATCCGCTTAATTTTGTTAAATTATTTAATTTTTAAAGCAAATTCATAACACAAGTGAATTTAGTCCGCAAAATTTTTGTTTAAGGTGAAAATAAATCATTTAATCTTTACGCTTCTTACATAAAAATTAACATTTTCACTTTTAATAAAATTTGGCGAATTAAATTCACTAATCTTTAGAAAATTACATTGGCTTTGATTATTTGAAATATAAGTTTTACTTTTTGAGTTTTTAATAAAATGTATGCAATAATTTTAAGTTATAAAAAATAAATCAAAATTTAAAATAAAATTTATGCAATTATTTTAAGCAATAAAAAATAAATCAAAACTAATTAAATATTAATTTTATTTCAAAAAATATGACTCAAAATTATCCAATGGCATTTTTACAACTAAATGTGAAAAGTTTTCTGAATAAAAGAACTAAAACAAAGCTTAAAAAAAATATATTTGCAGTTTTAAAATATTTGGTTTAATTTTTTTTTAAACAATTTTTATATATTCCAACAAATTTTTTATTGTTTCTGATAATTTACTTTAATGTTATTTTATCGATTTTTATTATAATTTTTAATTGAATTTTTTTTTTAACAATTTTTATATAATTCAACAAATTTTTTTTTTATTTCTAATAATTTATTTCAATATTATTTTTATCAATTTTTAATTGAATATTTTGTTTTATTTTTTTTTTAACAATTTATATATAATCCAAACAATTTTTTATTATTTCTGATAATTTATTTCAATATTATTTTTTCAATTTTTTATTATAATTTTTAATTGAATATTTTGTTTTATTTTTTTAACAATTTTTATATAACTCAACAAATCTTTTATTATTCCTTATTAGTTATTTAAATATTATTTTCTATCAATTTTTATTATAATTTTTAATTGAATATTTTGTAATATTTTTTTTTTAACAATTTTTTTATACTTCAACCAATTGTTTATTATTTCCGATAGGTTATTTTAATATTATTTTTTCAATTTTTTATTATAGTTTTAAATGAATATTTTGTTTTATTTTATTTCTGTTTTTATATTTAATTTTTGTTTTATATTTTTGTTTGCCTTTTCACATTAAACTTTACAAAATACTTGAAGTTGGAGTTGACGTAAATTTTGTTGTTTTTGCTGCTTGCTTAAATTATGCACAGCGCATAAATTAAATGTCAATTTTAATAAAGTCATTCGACGGGGAGTTGCCAAATCAAATGTACGTGCAACAGTCACACCAAGTGGTGTGGGAGGGTGGGCATATAGGTGGGTAAAGAGAGGGCTGCAAAACGTGTCTGTGGTCGACAGAGTCTGCCAAAGAAATTAAATTTTTATGAATCAACAGGAGGCAGGTGGGGGCATAATGAAGTTTAAGTGTAATATAATGGGCATTGGGCAAAGGGGGGAGGCTTCGATAGAACCCAGACATTTTGCCGCCCCAACCCGCCTCCGCTATTGTGGCAATGGACAACCCCCGAAAAATAAAAAAAACAACAACAATTTCACATTGTGTGCATGTTCAGGTTAAAGTGGTTAAATAAACGCACGCGTGGCGACACAAATGAAACGTGACGAGTGCCACTGAATACCCTAACATTGAGGACTTGCACCCACCCTAAAAAAAAGAAAAAAAAAAAAAAAAAGTCGCAGCAGGGGTGAAGGACTTGCCACAGGCGGCAATGCGTGCCCGGCATGTGTAAGTAGATAAAAGTCGCAAGGGGCTCAAAATCACCTACCCAACCCTCACCCCCTCCCTTTGCCGCTTGTAAGCTCGTTGAAATACACGTGACTTGAACTTTAATCATTTGTCAGAGTTTATTTTTTTTTTGGCTTTTTTTTTCAAGAGGGTTTTCATATGGCAAACCAATAGATTGGCTTTTTTTTTGGCTGAAGTACTCAGCTCAGCAGCGAGTTTTTTTTACTTCGATTTTCCTACAAATTGCTATTTAGTTTTTGATTTATTATAGCTATAAATTTATATTTGAAACTAGTTGAAAACTCTAGAAAAAAAGCATTTTATTTTGGAATAGAAAAGTTTTAAAAGTCTTTACTACAACTCCTGCTGATGCTTGTAATATAATACTAATTATTTTTTATTTCTTTTGAAAAATATCTAATAATTATAATAAATGCAACTAAGTAAAAGCAGAGAAGAAAAAAACGAAAAAAAAAATTTCCACTTTTCCTTGAATTTTAAAGTCAAATCGTAAAAAAATACCGTATAAAATATCATCATTTTCTTAATTCAAAATTAAATAATAAACTTTAAACTTAATAAAATATATGTATGATTACTACATATATTTATAAGCTTTCAGAAAACGTAAAGCATTTGAAAATCGGCTGTAAGTTAAAATCTGCAAGCTCACCTCCGAAAAAAAGCTAAAAAAAATAAATACCAGAATTCAAAAATTTAAAAAAAAAAAGTCTCACCATTGGTAACTTCTACAAAAAAAAAGCTAAATATTGTTAGCTAGTGTTATTAGATTATAATCTGATCTATAGTATAAACCATAAATTCTTCAGTTTGCACAACTTTAAAATTTTAATTCCAGTTAAAACATTTTAGTAAAAATTCAATTAAATATGATGAAAATTAAAAAAAAAAAAAATTCTTATAGTTTCTTACTTTGCTCAACTTCTTTATTATAAAAACATTTGCTGCATTTTTTTTTCTTTCATTTTTTGACCACCCACACAGCTCGCTCTCCCTCTCTCTCTCTCCCCTTAAAGTTCAAATTACCCCTCCTATCCGGATAAAATTCCTAAAAACGCGCTTGACTGAACAAATTAACCTGTGCGTGGAACATTTTTATTCTCTTTGTTTTTTTCTTTTTCTTTGTGGTTTTTTCAATAATTTATGTAACAAAGTCAAGAGAAAAAGCAGAGAAAGAGGGGCAAAACCAACAACAGGGCACATTCTCACCAAAATGACATTGCATGTTTAGCTCAAATTAACTTAAAAATATTTTTTTGTTGACTTAATGCCAAACACACACAGACACAATTACAGCTGCTTTATGTTGCAGTCTGCCATGTCGAACCGTGCTCATAATAAGACAACAAACAAACAACAATAATAACAACAAAATGTACTAAAATTAACCTTTATAATAAAGTAAAATAGCATAACTTGTTAACTACTGAGCTAAGCTAAATTTTTGCCATTAAATAGAATGTAAAAATGTATATTGGCTAAAAGATATTTTTATATTCTATTTAACAAAGATAATTTTTATAGTTTTCAGTAATGTCAAATAATTTTATATTAATTTAAAATCGCCCATTTAATCGTAATAATAATTCACAAAAATAATTCCAACATATATATCAAAGAGTTTCAAGGAAAATTGGCCTTAAAATCGAGAAAAATGCAAAATTTCATTTTTTATTCAATTTTTATTTTTATTGCATATTAAACGAAAATTGATAATATCGAATATAAATCGAATAAAAAAACAACAGAATATTTAATACCATACACATTTGATACCATAAACTACATATGGGCATTTAAATTGTGGCGTTACGTGACAGTCAAAGGCCTAAATGTGAAAAAAAACTAAAAAAAAAAAAGTAAAATTTTTTTAAAAAACTTTTTTTTATATCTGAGTAGCAATTCAACTGGACTATATTTAAATGCAAAATCAATCTACAGAGTAAACCCTAACTAAAAAGATAATCCACACTAAAATCGATGTAGTTTTAATATAGTTATGGTAGTTAGAAATCAAGAAATAATATATACCAAGAACCTTGCCCCCAAAATGCACAAATTTCCTTAGTTTTTAGCATCTAATTCGAATAAAAAGTGCTCAAACTCAAAACCAAACAGTTTTTTATACTAATTTTGAGATTTACAATCGATTGGAGGTGAAATTTTAAGATTTAAAATTTTTCAAAAATTTTACAAAAATTGCAAGGGGTAGGTAAGGAAAAAATGCAAAAATATCGATTTTAAGAAAAGTCAAAAATTTAAATGGCAAATTAATGTAGATGTTAAAACGTGATCAAAAAGACATTGCGAGTGAAATTCGGCCGAGGTTTGACCAAGTTATGAGGATAAGAAATCAGAAAAATTAGGAAAAATTTGGAAAAATTGAAAAAATTATATTTTCAGATTTTAATGAAAAATTAATCAGGAGGTCAAAACATCATTTAAAAGACAATCCGAATAAAAATTGGAGGAGTTTACACAAAGTTATGAGGTTTGGCAGTTCCTTAGTTTTTTTTTTTTAGAAAATGTTACTTTCTGATATTCAGTTCTCCATAATCTGGCCAAAACTAAATTATAGTTTCAGTTTCTGATTTTGTCAACTTCAAAAAACTTTAAATGAAAATTTCAAACTTCCATAAAATCTAAGCAGCTGCAACTAAATACCAAAACTAGAGAGAACTCATTCTTCAAAAAGAAAAAGCTCAAGACAAGTTTTTTCAAAATTATATTATTTTCTCTTTTTTTTTTTTTTTTTTTTTAAATTTACTCTGCAAAAATAATTCCAATTATATTTAGCCAGTGTCAGTTTTCTGTGGCATTTGTTTTGAAACGTTGTAGCAAAAGTTTTACGCATTTTCTCTGCTTGCAATTTGTTAATTAAAAGCACAAAACTATGCTGAATAATTAAATGAACAAACTGAAAAACTGAAACAAGGAAAGAGAGACAGAGTTTAGTGCGAAAGAGATAGACAGAGATGTGTCAAAGGGATTTTGGGAATTATATTCAGATTCAGGTGGTTGCAAAAGTTTTTAGAGAGAAAGATTTCTACTTCTACTGTCTAATGTCTGTTATGTGCTTGGGGGTATAAAGCATAGAAATGAATGTATTTCTGTGTGTGTGTGTTAGCCATGTCCTGTGGCAAATACATACATATATATATATATATAAATATGTAGCTATGCAAAGCAAATACTATTGGGCTAAGTGGCAAGCAGATAGAAAAGCTTGTTGCATAGTAGGGGACTAGAGATGGGCCTTAAAAATGGGAATCGACACGACTCGAGCACAGCATGAATTTTCCAAAACATTTATTTTATTTATAATTAATTTATATTTTTATTGAAAAAACAGGCTCTATAATATCGCCGTTTTAAAAAAGCGACATAATATCGCGTGCAATAAAATCGTTTGAATTTCCCAAAATATATAATTGTTTAACTATAATTAATTCATATTCTTATTGAAAAAAAAATCTCAATTAAGTTGAACAAAAATGGCATAGCGATTTAATCTCGCCGCCATAATAACGCCGTTTTAAAAAAGCGTCATAATATCGCGTGCAATAATATCGTTTTAAAACGACATAAGCTCTACAGTAAAAAAAATTATATAGAGGCAGACAACAGACTCGTCATAGAAAAAAGCGACATAATCTCTCCAGCATAATGTACAGCACAAAATTCTGACGGCGATATTATGACGTTAGCTTGCATATATTGCATATTGAACTACTAAAATTGTAAATTTCTCAACGAAGCGACTTTTCGCAAAAAAACTAAGCATAAATAAAAAGATTTTCACAAGTTTAAAAAAATTGATATATTTTTCATTATTTTTCCTATAGAAAACAAATGTTGCAAAAAAAAATGCCAACTTGTAGAACTTTAATTTGTTTTGGCCTTTCTTGTTCCGCATGAATCTTCTAAAATATATTTTTTTTATATATAATTCATTATTTTATTTAAAAATAAAATCTCTAAAAACAAAAAACCATTCCAACTTGTGGAACTTTGATTTGTTTTAGCTTGGTATGCATCTCTTAAAATTTATATTTTTTTTAATTCATCAATTTATTTAAAAATAAAATGTCTCAATTTTTGGTTGGGGAAAAATGCAACATTTTGAACATATAAATACTAAAATTGCTTACGTCGCAAGCTAGATTCCAAAATAATGCGATAAACGTTCCCACTGTTAAAAATTTGTCATTTTAATTCGTTAATTTTTTTGGGATTTTTAAGTGTTTGGTGTTTTGTCTTGCCTTAGGTGAACTGTTAGGATAAATGCTCAATTTTAATAATACTCGCCAAATCATTGCATTATTAAGTTAGGCCAGGAAATTGGTCATTGTTCCCATAGTGCACTGCTGAAAACTCATTTTATTTCGATAATTTTTGGCATTTTCAAGAGTTTTGTGTTATCGCTTGCCTCAAAGTTAGTCAGATATTTAGGCACGAGTTTGAGCCATCTCTAGTTAGGGCACTCCCAAGTTTGACGCAGTTTTCAGGCCCAAAATGAAGATTTTGTTGTTGCTGTTGCTGCTGTGGCTGTTGTTGCTGCTGTCTGTAGCAGCAACATTTGCCTTTTACTTTTGCCCTGCGTCTTCTCAATCAGTTGACGCCCACAGACAAACTTTTGCTTGAAATTCAGGCACGTTTAAATATATGCAAATCAGCAGCAGCCAAAGCAGCAGCAACAATAGTTGTTGTCGTCGCCAAGTTGTGAAAATCAAATTAAGCAGCAGCAGCCAAAAAAAAGATGTTGTTGCTGTTGCTGTTGTTGCTGCTGTTGCTGCTGCTGTTGCATGTTATGTGGCGCGTGGGCGTAGCTGCTACACTGCGACAAATACAGACAGTCAACAATGTTGCTGTCGCCTGGGCTGAGTGCCAACATTTGGATAACTTTTGGGTCCAGGCTAAAAACTTCAAACTCAAAGGCAAAATTGCGACTGGCAAGCTGAAGTGGCAACTTAGAGTGTGGCATGAGGCAACCCACACACAAAAACCAAAGGCGATAAAAAGGAGGCAACAGTGTTAAAGAAAGAAAAAACAAAAACTTGGCAACTTTAGCTTGCAATTTTCTTCAACTGTTTTGAAGTAGTTGCCCCAGACTGTAACGGGGGTTTGAAAAGGGGTTTGAAAAGGGGTTAAAAACTAAAGCATTTTCCAACTAGTAGCAACAAGAACTCTAAGCTGCAACCCAGATGAAGAGGGGGGTTCTTGAATACTTGAAATTGAATTGAAGTGTGCTTCAAGTCCTGTGTTGCCAGGCAGAAGGAAGTAGTTAAGTGAACTCAAGGGAAAACTTTTTGTGTGCCTCAAAATGGGGTAAGAATGGGAAATGGGAAATGAGAAAACAGAGCATAGAAAAGTTTTTTCGTACACTTTTAAGTATGCTCTGTAATACTAGTTAAAACTATCTAGCATAAGGCTGGGCATGCTCGGATTTTGTTATTTTTAATTTAAATTATTTTATTTTTTTTTTTTTTTTAGGTATAAATATTTTGTTTATTAGTTAGCAGCAATTTATTAGCGCTACATATCTAATATTTTTTTTAATGTTTTTAAGCAAAAAGGATTTATAAAATAAATTAATATCAAGTTTAATTTTAGCAAGAATAATGACTTTTTTTGAGCGAGTTTTTAAATTTTAAAATGGAATATTAGCACATTTTTTTGTTTAAAAACTTGCTCAAAAAAGTCATAATTCTCGCCAAAATTAAGATTCATTTTAATTTATTAAGATTAATTTTAATATATTATAATTTATTTTAATTTATTTTCTAAATCCTTTTTGCTTAAAAAAACATAAAAAATATAATATATATTTGTATGTAAAATATTTGCATTTAAAGCATTCTATTAAATAATTGAATAAAAACTCTTCTTAAAATTTTACCTTGCAATACAAAAAGCAAGTCTCATTTATATATTTATTTTTTTATATTAATTTTTTTGTTTATTTTTTTTTATTTATTTTCTATTAATATTATTTTTTTTTATTTATTTTCTATTAATATTATTTTTTTTATTTATGTATTATTTTTATCTATAACTTTTTTTTTTATTTTTTTTTTACATTTATTATTAATTATTTATTTTACATTTATTTTTTATTTTTTTTATATTTTATTATTATTTTTTTTTACATTTATTATTTATTATTATTTTTTACATATATTTCTTACTTATTTTTTTACATTTCTTAATTTTTTACATTTATTTTTTTTCTTACATTTATTTTTTTTACATTGATTTATTTTTTATGTATTATTTTTATTTAATATTTAAATTTAATTTTTTTTGCTTATTTCTTTTATTTATTTTTTTTTACATTTATTATTTATTTTACATTTATTTTTTATTTTATTTTTTACATTTATATTTTATTATTTTTTTTTAATTTTAATTTTATTATTTATTATTTTTTTTAACATTTATTTGTTATTTATCTTTTTACATTTATTTATTTTTTTACATTTATTTATTTTTTTACATTTATTTTTTTTCTTAAAATTATTTCTTATTTATTTTTTTTCTTACAATTATTTTTTATTTATTTACATTGATTTATTTATTTTTTTTTTAAATTTATATTTATTTTATTATTTATAAATCTAATAGTTAGTTTTGTTATAAAATTGTTGAGTACATTATATTTTGGCACATGTGCGTAAAATCTTATTGATATCAATTCCAAAGTTCCCCAAAAACTTCTAAACAAACTCAAAAAAAAAACATCGAAGTATGCTAAAATTTATGAAATTTTAATTTAATTAAATTTGCAAGTTTTTTCATTTTGTTTCTCTTTTTTACTTTTGGCAAGTTTTTCAGTTTTATCATTTGATTTAATTAAAAGTGAAATTGAAGCTGTTATTTTTAAAATATTATTTTTAACATAATGTATATTATATTACTGTTAAGCTTTTAATATATGTATTAGCTAACAGAAAATTCTATTTTAATTTTAAATTTGAGTAAATGAAAATGTCAACGAAAGGTCAACAAAAGCTTACAAATGTTGTGTTTCTATATCTTATATCTGTTTATATATATATATATGTATTCTTATCTATTATCTTTAGCTGTAACTGTGCGTCACACACACACCCACACCCCGCACCCCGCATTGCTTACCCTCCCCGCACTTTAATCAACAAACACAAAAGCCAAACAAATTTTTTGGCAGTGATAAATGTTTGGCTTGTGAGGTGACAGTCAATGTTTTTGTGCGCCGCATGTTGCTGCCACACAGTTGATGACTGCCACAAACCCTGCTCCGCCTCCCTCTACCACCCATTTTCCTTTCCCTCTCCTCTGTCCTTCAACTACAAAGACTTTGGCCACACAGCAAGTTTTTCTTTTACTTTTTGCTTTTTGTTTTTTAAGTCAGCTGGCTTTGGTTTTATAGAACATATTTGTTCTTTTAGAGAGGGTATTATAATATTATCCCACACTGTGTTAGACATTGAGGGAGGCAAATTTTTTATACCTCAAAGTATATAGAAAAAAAGTTTTTCTTTTTCTAGTCGAACTTGTCTTTTAGTTTTTGGATCTGATTGCTATACAATAGAGCTGAAAATAGGAAAAATTTGAATTCTTGTTTGAACAACTTTTTTGTTATTGAAGATAGTCCCAAAAATAAGCTCAGCATTTGTATGTTATATTATAAGTTTTATAGTTATTGATATAACAAAAAAAATTAATAAAAATAAAATCACATTACTATACCTTTAATTATCTATATATAAATATAACTTTTTAAGAAAAATCTGAATCTAAAATTATTTATATAAATACAACAATTAATATATATAAAAATAGACCAAGGCTTTTCCGTCTTATTTAAATAACATTTCTATCATTTTTTACTGTGAAAATATTGTATACCCCTTAAATTTGTGCTTAATGTATTATAATTATATTATAAATAATTCTATTATGTAAATAAATTGTATAATGATATAATTATTATTTGCACTTATTTGATTTTAAAACAAAGCAAAACTCTACAAAAAGCGATAAAAAAAAAGAAAATTAAAAATAATGTGAGAAATCTTTGTCCCTCATATACTAACTGCTCAAACCATTTGGGAATTATAGGCGCATTAGTGTGCAAAACAGAATACATACAAGTATGCCACACTTTAGATACCTTTTCAAAGGGGTTGTATATTTCTTAATATTTTGTTTAAATGAATTATTTCCAACGTCAATATTCACTTAGAGTAAGAAGAAAAAAATCATAAATATTGTAGGAATTTTTTTCTTTATTTTAAGTAAATTTAAATTATTGAATTTTAAAATGAGATATGTCAAAAAAATTAAATCAAATGAAAAACAACTTTTTCTTCCCAAAAATCGCAAGGAATCTCTGCTTTATAAAAAAATTAAATATATAATATAATATATAATTAAGTATACAATATAATATATAATATAATATAAAAATTTAAATTTATGAATTTCAAAGTCAAATGTAAAAAAAAATGAAAACAAATGAAAAAACACCTTTTCATCTCAAAATAATGGAATATATAAAATAATATAAAAATAAAATAATATAAAAATAATATAATATAAAAATAATATAATATAAATATAATATAATATAAAAATTGTTGCAAAAAATCTATAAAAATTAACTTTTTATATGAGTAATTACACTGAGCGTCATCAGCTTAGCGTCCACCCTTACATTCATTGTCAATTTGTCAATGTTCAATATTATTTAAATTATTTAAGCTGTAGCTTTTAATTTCTTATCTATAATACTAGAATAAATTCTCTAGAATAAATTCTCTTTAAAATAAAACAATTATTATATTGCTTTCTACACTTGGCGGGGTATTAATTTGAAAGAATCTCTGTCAGAGTATTATATCTACGGCAATCTAAATAAATATTTTTAATATTTGCTTTAACATTTTGTTTGTTCCCATTTCAAAAATAAACCAAAGTAAATTCTTCATTTATTTTTTTGGAATAAAAAAAATGAACAAACAAAAACCACGCCCACGCATAATACACAAAGTTCAAAAAGAGGGAGCACTAGCAAAAAAGGCATAAAGAGTAAAAAAAAAATATATGTATATATAAAAAGGGGGCGGAATGGGCTGTACAAATGTCAAGTGTGGTATGCAAATGTGGCACAATGGAAAATGCGAGGAATTTGTTTTAAGTAGCAAAAAAAAAAAAACAACGACAGACAACAAATTTTCATGTGATTTTAATTTATCTCATTTTGAATATTGCAAGCATTTTAAATGTATTTTTGTTTGGCAGCTAATTAAACATAGAAACCCACAAAAAAAAGAGAAAAATAAAACAAAAAGATCCCCAAATAAAACACACACAAATCTACATACAGTGGGTCTATAAATAAAATGGACAGCGGCGGCTTGCCAAGCAAACAAATTTAAATTTAAATAAATTAAAAAAAAAAGGCAACGTTTCGGGCGGCGAGGTAATATTCTCAAAAGCTTCGTCAATTTGTAGCCGCAGCAATTTTACGCCGCATTTTGCAAAAATAAAATTTAATTTTATTAGACAAGCCAGAAAAGAAGCAAATAAAAAAACAAAAAACAAAAAAGAGCGTTAAAAACAAATACAATGGCATATAAATAAATTAAAACAAAACACTTAAACAGCAACAAAAACTGAAATAATAAAAATAGAAAAAAAAAATATATTTTTTTATGAGTTACGTCGCATTTTGTTTTTATTGATGGCCTCGAAGGCAATAACTCATAATAAATATATAAGAAATATAGAAATATATATTTATATCTATTTATATCTATATAAACTCAATATTTTGTTTAAAAAGAATCAAAAAATAAATATTCATTGAGAATATTTATTTGCTTTTGAAATTACATTAAGCATACGACGCGTTGAACATGTCAGCGCTGTCATTTAACATTATATGTGTATGTGTTGGGTTATATATATATATATAGCCTTTAGCTTTGATATATGGCTATAATCTATATAGAAATAATGTGGGCCATTTAATAAAATTTATTTTAGCTAGAAATTTATAGAATGTAAATGAATTTGCAGTAGATTAAAGGCTTTATTGAATTAATATTTGGTTGAGGAAATAAAATTCTTCCGATTTTATAGAATGCAAATGGATTAAATGTATTTTGCAGTAGATTAAATAAAGGCTTTATTTGGAGTAATATTTGAACAAGGAAATAAAATTCTTTCCAATATATATATCAATCTGGCAAGATTATGAAAATAATTTTACATTTTGATGAAAATAATTTTACTTTCTTATATAAATAATTTTTTATTTTTGTGTAAATAATTTTACATTAATTTAATTAAAATATAAAGCCCTAACGCTTTCAAAATGATATTTTGTATATTATTATTTTATAATTTTACATTTTTTAAAAATAATTTTACATTTGTGTGTAAATAATTTTACATTTTCGTGTAAATAATTGTATATTAATTTTATTAAAATATAAAACTCTAATGCTTTCAAAATTATGTTTTGCTTATTATTTTATAAAGATTATAGCCTTCTAATATTTATATAAGAAAATACAATACAAAGAAGTTAATTTCCTGAAAACTATTATACTATAAATATCAGATTCATAGCACACATGATTTAACAAAAAAAAACTAGGCAATTTGATGGTAAATGCTTTTAAAATTAATATAAAAATTTCTAATAAAAATAATGATGAAAATAATTTTACATTTTTATCAAAATGATTTTATTCAAAAAAAATGATATTATGTTTATAAAGACATAGCCTTCTAAGATTTATATAGGAAAATACTATACAAAGAACTTAAAACTATTATATTATAATTACCAGATTCAGAGCACACAAAAATTTACCCAAAACTAGAAAATTTGATTGTAAATGCTTTTAAAATGAATATCAAATTTCTATTAAAAAAATTTGCTTTAACAAAAACTTGAACTCAATTAAATTTCACGCCAAATAATTGAACTTATTTCTTATTTTCTCATTACAGGATATCTGCTATATAATTCCAAATAATATTCTTAAAACTATTATACTATAAATGCCAGATTTTAAGCCCACAAAAGTTAATCCAAAACTAAAAAATTTCCATTAATAAAAACATGAACTCAATTAAATTTCACGCCAAATAATTTAACACATTTCCCATTTTCTTATTACAGGATATCTGTAGCATCATTCTAGCCCTGCTATATAATTTCCAAATATTATTTTTTCTTATATTTATAGAACTCTTAAAGCATTTTCATTTTGAGCTGTCGACGTAATACAATTTGACACATGTGCGCCGCCTTTGGGTGCCGTTAATTATACTCGATCTATATATATATATATATATATATATACAATGTTGAATGATTACGCCGGAGATTGCGGGCGGGCCGGATTTTTAATATATCTTTGTGGTTTTTTTTTTGATGGGGAAAAACTAAATCGATCCATTTTGAAGTGGCGCAATTTTGTGTGGTGCAATCAAAAATGTTGTTGTGGCTTTCATTAAATTTTGTGTGTGTTTCTCGAGAACAAATTAACTTGTTTGTTTATTAAAATTTAAGTGAGAGCAAATGTCAGGGGGCGGGGCCTGCGGGTGTATATGACAGGGGCAGGGGCGGACAGGTAGGCGGGTAGAGAAGTGGAAACTTTTAAAAACGCCGGCGGCTTTACTTACTTTTTGCCTTTGACGTGCACAAAATTTTTTCATTGAAATTACGCGCTTTTGAATTTATTTATTTTCGTATATATATTTTTTTTTAAATACTCTATTTTTGCAGGGTATAAAGGGGGTTTCGTGATGTGTGAAATGTTTGTCAATAATATAAAGATATGAAGAATAATAAATTGTGATCAATTTTTACTTGTAAATAAAGGTTAGGTAAATTCTAAAGATTTGAAATCCCAACATTCTCAATTCTCATTCTCAGTCTAAAATCTATATCATTTACAATTCTCTAGGTAGAGTTAGGAAATGTGATAAACAGAATGTAGTTGAACTACGTACAATATTCGAGTTTTTATTTGCAATTTTTCTAGACTTAAAAAAAAAATAAAGTAAAAAAAACAATCAAAAAAAAAAATCTTTAAAAACTAAGTTATAAAATAAATAATAAAAAAAAATTAAAAAAAAACAAAACAATTTCTAAAAAAAAAAAAATAAATAAATATTTAAAAAAAACGAAATAAAAATATAAAAAAAATTAAATAAATATTTAAAAAAAAAAAAAGACAAAATAAATAAATATTTAAAAAAAAAAAAGACAAAATAAATAAATAAAATAAAAAAAATAAAAAATGTAAAACAAACAAATATTTAAAAAAAATATATATATGCAAAAATCATCAAATTTGCTTGGTACTAAAAACTATTTTAAAAATTGAATCAAGAGTTTTTTTTATAAAATTCATAAATATACAAATAAATAATTTAAAAAAAATGCGAAATAAATAAATAAAATAAAAAAAGAAATAAATAAAAACAGGAATAAATAAATAAGAAAAAAATTAATATGCAAAAATCATAAAAATTTAATTGATTTTAAAAATCATTTGTAAAATTGAATCAAGAATTTTTTTTTTTATAAAATTCATAAATACACAAAAAAGCAAACAGAGTATACAACAGTTGCAAGCTTTTCTTTAACGCTTTTACTTGTCTTCTATTTTATATATATAAATATATATATATATATTATTTTTTCATTTTTGTTGCCCGCATTTTTCACACGTAATTCTGACAGCTTTATGTGCGTATGCATATGTGTGTGTGTGTGCGAGTGTGCGTGTGTATGAGTTTGTTGGTTTCTTTTTCTCTGCCTTCCATTTGCTTATTTTGGCGTGTATTTCATTTTTGTATGCCAAATGTGCGAAATGTCATAAATTTTATGGCCAGCGCGCATGCAAAACACAAAAACGAACAAAATATATATAAAAAAAAAAATATAATAAAAATAAAAATAAAAATAAAAAGAAAGCAAACGACAAGCACGTCGAAACTTGGAGGGGGGAGGGATTGAGGCAGGCAGGGGGGCAGTGTTTGGCTTGCGGTACGGGGAGGTTGGTTCTACATTTTTGGATGAATGGGCAAAGCCAAGTAATGAAATTCGTATTCGTATTCAGTTTATTTTCATTTTTATGCGCGTTTTTATTGCGACCACGACGACACTGGCTTAAACAAAAAAAAAAAGTAAATAAATATTGCAAATGGTGTCAAACTTTGCCAAGAAAAACATAAAGTCACAACTATGTAGAAAATAGATAAAAAAAAAATTAAGTTAGGTTAGATAAATACCCTTGTTGTAGATATTATATTAGATAATTGAGAATATTGCTAAAAAATACTCGAAAATGATTATTTGCACTTACTAATTTAATATAGAATTAAAATTTTACAGACATTTATAAAATTGTATTGGAAGAAACCCTTTGTGTCTTATATACTGCCTGCTGAAACCATTTGCGAATTATAGGCGCACAGTTGTACAAAAAACAGCGCCTAGAAGTATGAAACACTTTACATTCGCTTTCAGCGAAATATTATTATTTCTCTTTACATCAGAAAATTTTATGTTTGTTGAAAAAATTTTGTTTGACATTTTTATAGAATTTTAAGAAAATTCAAAAATTTAAAACATATGAATTTAAAAAATTATGAATTTAAAAAAATATGAATTTAAAAAAATATGAATTTAAAAAATATCAATTTAAAAAATATGAATTTAAAAAATATGAATTTAAAAAAGATGAATTTAAAAAATATGAATTTAAAAAATATGAATTTAAAAAATATGAATTTAAAAAATATGAATTTAAAAAATATGAATTAAAAAAATATGAATTTAAAATATCCGATATATCTTGGTAATATTTTTGATTTTAAATATACTTTCCGCATAGAATAGGCTAAATGAAAGTATTATTTATTTAGTTTATAAATATCTAATATATTTTAAAGCATAAAGAGCGTAAGGAGCGTAAATAAATGGGGAAGGAAAAAGTTCTTTGCCCTCTTATTAATATGTTTTCATAAATAGAAGAGAATTTTTTTTTCTTCACTTTTGTTTTTTGTTTTGAATTTTTAATAATTTCTGCTAGTGTAAATATATTTATTCAAGAATTTACTGACTTGGAAATTCTTGAATAAATATATTTACACTAGAAAAAGTTATTAAAAATTCAACAACAAATAAAAGTGAAGGAAAAAAAAATCTCTTCTATTTATAAAACAAATAAAAAAAATATGTATAAAATTTAAAAATGCCAATTTAAAGTTCCCAACAAGAAAAATGTGCTTCAGTTGAAGTTGATTTATAATCTTAGCATTAGATTGCATTTACAAAGCCCTGACTAATTTACTGTTACAAATATGCAATGACTTAAAGTATAAACATATTTGAAATACATTTTAAAGTTGTTACTATCAATTTTTCTCGCATTTTTTCAAGTGACCATGAAGGACAAGTTCGTTAGAATTAGCGATAATTTTTTTTTGAAGTATATAGACAAATTGAAAATATAAAATTAATTAAATCTAACACTTGTCGCGAAACTCTTGTCAATTGAACAAGGAGAGCAATGGTTTAAGTTGAATTAAAGTACTTAAAAAACTGGCAATTAATTTTTATTTTTATCGCTTGAAAGGCTCTTAAAAATCTTTAAAACGATCTAAACCAAGTCCAGAAACAATTTCTTACTTTTATAAAATAATAACGCACAAAAGATGGCATCAAAATAAAAATATATAAGCCACATAAATACTAAGAAAAGTTAAATTAAAAAAAAAGAGAAATAATCAATTTTATAAATTCCTCTACCAATTTGCCGACAAAGCCAATATGCCACAACATTTTTATAGAGCATCAAGAGCACTTCAGTTGTCTTGAGTGTTGATTTCAAATTATATTACTTGCTTTGATTTATGTGTGTGTAGTTTTATTTTATTTTATTTTTGCTTTGTATTTGTCTTTCGGCATTGTACTTGAAGTCAAAACAGGTAAACAAATATTTGTCAAGCAATTCGAATAATGCCTTGAATATGTTTTGACCAATTGAGTCATAATTACAAGCACATTTATTGTTGTTATTATTATTATTATTAATATTTGCAAATGTTGACAACTTCAATTTCAATTTGAGTTTTAGCTTTAGCTGACACAACAAATTAAAATTGAATTTCACAAAAGTGCACACAATAAAACTTTAAAATTGTTCACAAAATGATTTATGCAAATTCTTTTACAGAAATTTTTATCAAAATATATATATTTTTGCAAAATATTCCAAGAAATTAAAGAAAAGAAAAAAACATTGAATTTATTTTGCTATCAACTCGGCATAAATTTCATGGAAATTCAAATACTGAAAAATAAAATATCAATTTTATGAGAATTTTCAAAGGCACACTGAGAACAAATTATTATTACGAATTGTGTATAAAGTCGAAGCTAAATTTGTATTGATTTTTTGATGAAATTTAATTTTTACAGAAATTTTTATCAAAATATATTTTTGCAAAATATTCCAAGAAATTAAAGAAAAGAAAAATAAAATTGAATTTATTTTGCTATCAACTCGGAATAAATTTCATGGAAATCCAAATACTGAAAAATAAAATATCAATTTTATGAGAATTTCCAATGGCACAAAAATATAATAGTTTGAATTATTACGAATTGTGTATAAAGTCAAAGGTAAATTTGTATTGATTTTTTGATGAAATTTAAAACAAATTTAAGGAATAATAATCCTGATTAAAAATCAAAGAAATGTGAATTTAATTTTAATAAAATTTATAAAAAAAAATTATATACATTATTTTTTGCATAAAAATTAAGGAAAAAATGTTTTTAGAAGAAACCTAATGGTAAAACTTTTCGAAATCTTAAATCAAAATTAAATTTTTATTGATTTTTTGATGAAATTTAAAACAGGAGTGAGTACAGATTTTTATTTAACAAATTTAAGAAATAATATTCCTGATATAATTGCTGAGACACAACAGGAAAAATCAAAGAAATATACATTAAATTTTACTTCAATTGATAAAAAATAATTTACATTTTTTGGTGAATAAAAACTTAGAAAAAAAATGTTTTTTTGAAGAAACCTAATGGCATAGCTTTTCGGAAACTTATTTTTTTTTCAGTGCATTTGCCGGAAAAATATGAATAGTTGCCCGGAGGCACAGAGGAACTCATTTGTGTGTGTGTGTTTGTTGTTATTTTTATTGTTGTTGTTTTTTGCCAGTTTATTTCTAGAGTCCAGCAGCAGAGCCAAAAGCCGAAGCCACAAAGTTTTTGCGGTTTTTTTTTTGTGGTATCTGCAGCTGTATAAAACTTTTTCATTTTGTCCGAAATATTTTTTGGTTTGCTAACGCACAATATTTTTGTTATTTTTTAGTTTTTTTTTTTTTTGTTGTACGTTTGTCGGCACTTTTGGAAATGTTTCATTAATGCCAAGCACAAAAACAAAAATTACGAAAATTTGAAAATATGTGTGGCGCATATAAATTTGTTGGGTTGTGTTGTGGTCTTGCTTTGGCTTCAGGCAAAAAAAACAACAACAAAAACAAAATGCGGCAAAATGTTTAAACAGAGTTTTCATTGCATCCTTCAAAAGCAAAAACAACAAAAACTACACATAAATTTATGCATATTAGCTGGGCCACACAAAATGCACTTCAGCACTAATAAAACATATTTTTGTTTTTTGTTATAGTTTTAATTGCAAAACTTTTTTAATTATATAGAAAAATAAACTATGCAACTTACTCAACAAGCGCATACGACTGTCAACTGGTAATTTGTGAACTCACCTGAAAATATAGAAAAAAGAGAGAAGTCAATTAAGTAAGTTGTTTGTAGAAAAATTAATAAAAATTTAATTGGGCTTTAAGAAATATAATTAAAATAGTTTAACAATATAATATAATAATCTAATGATAAGGTTGGCAAATAAATTTTAGAGAAGCAAATAAAGATAGTTGAGAGAAAAAAGAGAAGCAAAAATAAAATGTAGTTGAATGCGAATTGAATATTTTAAAAACAGTTAATAGAATATAATAAAATGGCACAAAAAAATGAGAACCAAATAGTTATTTGCGAGGAAAAAGAGAAGCAAATAAAGTTTGTCCGTTGGGAAAAGCAACAAAAATAATAAATAATATATTAATTTAATGCTAAGGTAGGCAAATAAATTATAGAGAAGCAAATAATTAAGTTGAGAGAAGAAAAAAAATGATAATAATAAATATTAAGAAGCAAATAAAGTAAATTGAGCGAAAAAAGAGAAGCAAAAATAAAATTTAGTTTGATGCGAATTGAATATTTCAAAAACAGTTTATAAAATATAATAAAATGACAGAAAAATTGAGAAGCAAATAGTTATTTGCGAGAAAAAAGAGAAGCACATAAAGTTTGTCCTTTGGGAAAGGCAACAAAATGTAGTTGGAAACAAGTCGAATACCTAAAGAAATTAATTAATAATAAAATAATAAAAAACAGCAGAAAAATTCAGCAAAATATGTATAAAGGCAGGAAAAAAGAGAAGAAAATTGAGTAAGAAAAAAAAAAAAAAAAATGTTGTTCGATAAAATGAGGACTTGTAATAAAATGACAGAAAAAATGAGGACTTAATTTGCTTCTTATTTTTTCTGTCATTTTATTATATTTTCTTATTTAATTTTATTAGGAATCCAACTAAATCAACAGTAACTAAAGCAGTGAGAAAAAAGAGAAGCAAATAAAGTTTGTAGTAAGAAAATAAATATTTAAAAAAAATTGTATTAAGCACAAAGTTGAATGCCTCATAAAAAATAATTAATAAAATATGATAAATTTCGCAGAAAAACGACAAGCAAATAAAGTTAATCAGCTGAGAAAAAAAAAAAAAATCAGAGAAGCAATTAAAATATTGTTGAATTTCAAAAAGAGATATAATTAAAATTAATAAATAAAATAGGCAAATGTTTAATAAATGCGCGTTTTGTTGTGTGTATGCTGCAAATTCAATTTACTGCCATTTGGCATAAATAATCGCAAAATACATATTTCAACAGAGAGAGAGAGAGAGAGAGACACACAGGGCAAAGTTGCCGCTGCCACAGAGGCAATTAATGTGACGCATAAATAATTTATTGACATTCACAATGACAATTGAATGGAAGCGCACAACAGCAACAACAGCAACAATAATAATACTTTGGGAATGTTAGGGAGAGGAAGGGGACACTTTATGGAGGCACAACAAACAATTGGCTGACTGGCAACACAATTGCACATCTGTCAAGCAAACAAACCAAAGCAATGTCACTTGCTACAAGTTTATCCATTTAATCGCCCCAAGCGCAACCAATGAGCAACTTAATCTGCCACATGCGGCAAAACTTGAAAAACTGTGCGTAAAGCAGAAAAAAAATACAAAAAAAAAAAAAATAAATAAGAGGATTTGTTATTAAGCTTAACTATAAATTTAACCAAGCCTAAATAGTTAATCAATAGTGAATTGGAAATTTGTTAAAATGAAGCAATTTAATAAATTGTGCGCCTGTTCACGGTCAATGATTCGACTGATTAAGGTAATTAAGCTAGTTGAATAGCTAGTTTAGAACAGGATAAAGATTAATTATAATTTTAGACAGGCTTCAATTTGATCAAATTAAGCGAATAAAGTAGTTTGAGGGTGTACACAAGACGTGATTAACCGGCATACAAATCTGCTTATAAAAATTGAGACATGATTGTACACAAATTTATTTAAACTTGTAAATTATATATATCAGAATTTCATATACACTGAGGGAAAAATGATTAAAAATAAATCAAGAACTATTTATCATCTTTTATTATATTTTATTTGCAAGTAATCGTTGTTAAAAAATAACTTTAGTTCTCCTATTATACTCTAAGAATATAAAAACGAATTTCAATTTTAATTATTTTAAAAAAAATATATAAAGTGTTGCATACTTAAGGGCGCAGTTTCTTGCACACCAAGTGCGCCTGCAATTTTCAAATGGTTTCTGCAGTCACTATATAAGGGCGGAAAGGTTTCTCATATTTAATTTTTTATTTTATTTTTTATTTAATTTTTTTTGTATTATTTTTTTTTATTATTTTTTTTATTATATTTTTTATTTTATTATTTTTTTTATTATTTTTTTTTATTATTATTTTTTATTATTATTATTTTTTTTTATTATTATTTTTTTTTATTTAATTTTTTTTTTTATTTAATTTTTTTATTTAATTTTTTTAAATAATTTTTTTAAATAATTTTTTTGTGTTATTATTATTTTTTTTATTTAATTTTTTTTATTATTATTCCTTGTTTTTTTTATTATTTTTTTATATTATTTTTTTTTTAAATTTCTTTTATTATTTTTTTATTTATTTTTTTTTATTATTTTTTTTTTCTTTTTCTTTTTATTTTTTAAATTTCTTATGTAAAAGTATTATATTGTTGTTCTAAAATCAAATAATAATTTTTTTATTTTTGATAAACATTATTCTCAGTTTAGGCGCAAATAAAATTGCCATAAAATTTTAATAAAAAGCTACGAATTTTTTTTTTTTTTTAATAAAACAGAATTATCTTAAATTAAATACTTATATATTATTATATACATTCTGTTTAACTGGTATTAATTTCTTATATATTTTAAATCTGATTTTGATGACCTTAAATCTTCTGTACACCCTTTCCCTTTGCTGTTCTCGCAATGTCTGTTTGCCATCATCAAATAAAAAGAAAAAAAAAGAGTTATCATGCTACTTAAAAACATCTGAGCTTCCATTCTGACCAACTCATTGGCTTTCTCCAACCCTATGGCCCGTAATCCATCTTAGGTCAAGTCCATTTAGTCCTGACTGGCTTAAAGGCGTGATATTGTTAAATAAACATTACATTTTCATGCAACACTCAGATGACTTGGCAATTCGTTGTGCCTGATGAATGGCCAGAAAGAAAAAAAACAGTTAAGAGTGTTAAGAGTGCATTTAGAAAGTTTTATGTGGTAGCAGCAGCTGCTGCTGCTTTTGCTCTTGGCCAACTCTAAAAGACTTGACCCAGCCGTGAGTTAGAGAAACGCGTTAACTCGGCAGCCCTCAAGTGCCACAATTCAACTGAACTTGCCACAACAATGCTGCAGGCACTTGTATATACATATGCGTATATATGAATGCATTTACTACCAAGTCAAATGTCAACTTGAATATGCAAAATAAAAAATAAAAATATTTTTCTTTTTTTTGTGATTTTATAGAGGAAACTGTTTTGTTATTCAACTGTTGACGGTTTTGAATTTATGAACATGTCTTTCTACGCTTAGATAGAGTTAAAAGTTTCGCGTTCTTAAAAAAAACTTTTAGCCAGCTTTATATGTTTAGACTCTATGCTGAAACTGGTTCATTTTATATTAAATAATTCTTTTTTTAAAGCTTCATTCTTATAAATCATTGTTAGTTTGCTAATTTGATCTAAAATTTATTTATAGAATGATTTAGAATTTTTAGTAAGCCAGGGGAAGCTAAAAACTTAAAAATTAATATAAAAAAAACAATAAAAAAAATATATAAAAAAAAATATACAAAATAAGTAAAATTAAAAAAAATAAATAAAATTGAAAAAGTAAATAAAATTAAAAAAATTAATAAAAGAAAAAAAAAATAAATAAAATTAAAAATAATAAGTAAAATTAAACAAAAAATAAATTAAATTAAAAAAATAGATAAAATTAAAAAAAATAAATAAAATTAAAAAAATTAAAAAATAAAAATGTAAAATATAAATATAAAAAATATATAAAAAAATATATATATAAAAAAAATGCATTTATAAATAAAATATATAAGTATAAATAGAAAGTATAAATATTTTCTTATAATTTATTGTTAGTTTGTTAATTTGATATTAAATTTATAGATAGAATGATTTCGGATTTTTAGTAAGCCAGGGGAATCTAAAAACTTAAAAATTAATATAGGACAAAAAAATAAAAATTAAAAAAAAAAAAAATTTAAAAAAGATACATATAAATCTAAATCAAAAATAAAAATGTAAAAAAAAATACGAAAAAATAAATACGAAACAATAAATATATATATATAAATATACAAAAAATCTATACATAAATAAAATATATAAATATAAATAGAAAATATAAATATAAATAAAAAATATATATATTAATAATATAAATATAAATAAAAAAATATAAATAAAAAAATATAAATAAAAAAATATAAATAAAAAAATATAAATAAAAAAATATAAATAAAAAAGATACATAAAGAAATGTATATTTTTTCAGTTTTTATATTTTTATATTTTTTCAATTTTTTTTAATACATAAATATAAATAATAAATTCCCTCCTTAATTTCTGTAAATCAGCACAAGTAAAAACTTGAAAAAAATTGCTTACAATAGAGCTCCCAGTTCGCAGTAAACCCAACAAAATAATAATTATAATAAAAATTCACATAAATAGTACTCTTAACTATAGTTAAGAATCTAAAAAACAGCTGGTCATCTGACTGTAAATGAAAACTGTGAAACTGTGTTTCAAATAACTTAATACACTCGCTGATTAATTGGGGCCGTGGGGGCGCCGCCTCAAGTAGCTTCAATTAGACTCGGCCACAGCCCGGCGACAATGTCATTATGAGAGCTCTCGAGATTGACTTTTAATGACCGGAAATAAAATAATAAAAAAATAAAAACAAAAAGCACAACAGCGAGAGGCAAAGGCAAAATAATAAGTTGAGCAACAGCCAAAACGTTGTAAAAAATAAAAAAGAAAAACTTCAGGCATGGCACTCGAAACTAAAATACAATGAGAAAAGTTTCTTCCATCGCCTGCTCTTCCCGCCCGCCCACTCTTAGCCAGAGGCTACAAAAAAAAAAAATAAAAAAAAAAATAAAGAGGCAGCCAAATGAAAAATGTTTCAACTGCCGCCCATTTTCAGTTTGTCCCCATCGTTATACTAGCTGGAACCCGACCTGCCACCTCACTCTGCCACTTCATCTTCCCTTGACCCGTTGCTGCAACAAAACTGGCAGCGAAAGGTCCAAGTCTCTGAAACTGAGCCCTGCCCCAGCAGAGACCGTAGACCGTAGACCGGACTGTGCGGCAAGTAAAACCGTTAAAGGTGTAGACTAAAAGATGCCCTATAAAGCTACAACTAAATTGAGAATTTTTAATTGGGAATAAATAATATTATTTTATATTTCTGATTTGAATCAAATTTTAAGACATTTATATAATTTTATATTTTCATATGCAAATTTTTTTTGCAATATAAAATTATAATATATAAATATATTGTTTTTCTGAATGAATCAAATCTTAAGACATTTACATTATTTTATATTTTCATATGTCAATATTTGTTTTACCAGTTTTGCAATATAAAATTATTCATATTGAAATATTAATTTGATATGAACTACAAATCTCCAGACATTTCATCTTGTTTTTCAAATCATTTAAATCCAAGAGGAGTACTACTTAAATTTTATTTAATATTAATAAATATAATTTAAAATAAATAACTAAGTTCAAAGTTAAAAACTAGGCTAAGGTTGTTAGTGACCGTATCATTTGTTAAATAGGGAAATTGAATTTAGCCAATAAATTTAACATTTCATGATATTCAATATTCCAAAAATAACGTCGATTCCAGCTAAGATAATTCACAAGTCAATAAAAATTATTTGAAATTTACTAGAAAGTTTAGGAAATACCAGAATCAAAGATAACTGATTATACTTCTATAAAATAAACTTAAAACGAAAAAACAACATTGCTGAATTAGAACCCAGAAATTCGAAAATTTATGCTATAATTTCAGTTTCTGTTTCACAAAAAATTATTTAAAATTTACTAGAAATTTAGAAAATATTGCTGAATTAAAACTTGCTGAATTAAAACTTAGAAATTTGAAAATTTATGCTTTAATTTCAGTTTCTGTTTCACAGTTCTAAAAACAAAACAAAAATATATATTTATATATATATATATTAAAGACAGTGTAGATATTCTTGACAATTACACAAAAGGTTTATAAAATTATAATAATTATGATTATTGACAATTCTACAAAAGGTTTTTTAAAAATAATAATTAAAGATACTCTTGAAATTCAAATAATCCTAGTTCATTGATATATTTCTTCTTAAAAAGTTTTAAAAAAAAAATTCTAGTTCATTGAATTTTCTTTATAACTCTTTCAAAAGAAATAAAAAACTATGGTATACAAAATTTATCTGTCTAAGTTTAACATACTTTCTTCTACAGATTCTAATTCTACAATTTCACATTAAAGCTCAAAAAAAAAAACTGTATAAAATCGAATATGATAACATTTTTTTTATCCTTTTTCTTTTCCTCTATACAGCCACCACACCCAACTTAACCCAGCATAACCCTTTTCAGCTTGATGAAGGCACAGAGTATGTGCTGTAAGAAGAAGAGAAGAAAAAGAAAAAAAAAACCAACAACATGGAGATTTCATCGTTTTTTTTGCCATTCTCCGTTTTGGTATTCGTTATGTTTTTTTATTATTTTTTTCTTGCTGTTTTTTATTTTTTAAATTTTTTTTATATTTTTTTTTGTGCTTTTTGCTGTGGCTCTGCCCAACATCGCATTGGATCGCATTTTATTTTTATTTTTTTTGGTTTGGTTTCCCTTGAAGCCGCGGGGCATACTGAGGCTTTCAGTTGGGGTCTTTGTGTTTATAAAAATTGAATTGATGAGTCGCTTGGAATGAGTTCAAAAGGTTAATAAACGTGGCCCCAAACGAACAGTTGTTGTATATATTTGAATAATATTGCAGTATTTGTAAGTGTAGTACAAATAAAATAAAAAAATAAAGCAATTTGTCTAATTGCACTATGGAATAGTGGAACCACGCCCAAAAAATACATATATTTAAATATTTTACACATTTAAGCCTGATTTGGCAGATGGCCAATAGTTTGCCAGCTATGGCATAATAATAATAACAAGAAGGAGGAGAAGGAGGAGAGGTAGGCAGAAATTGCAATTGCAAATTATGCGGCACAAATGCAAATTGTGGCTGACAACAATAAATGTGGGCGTTGTTCAATTGTTGTTTGCCGCTTTTGCTGCTGCTAAATTGAGCAACGCCAAGTGCCAAAAGTGTTGCCAGCACTTGAACAATTTAATTATAGCCCCCTGAACTGAACTGAACAGAGACTAGAGACCAGAGACCAGGCAGACACTTCAAATGTTGCACAGCCAAAAAGTCGTTACACCAGTTGGCAAATAGTTTTTGTCGACTTTGCGCAGTCACCTTTTATTTGTTATACTCTGGCCAAAAAAAAAGGGTATTCTAAATTTAGTTAATAAATGTGCAACACACACAGAGATAGCTTTAATAGCATAAAGCCTATAAAGTTCCTATTTAAGCTTATTTTTTCAATTTTTTTGTAATATGTTTCGACATGCATGCACATTTGCAATGTTTCCCCTTTTAAACGCTCTTTTTTATATTAATTTATCGATAAGCAATCGATAGACATATTTAAATTCTAACAAAGTCCACAAAAACGAAGCTGAGCTTTCATTAATAATTATAATATTGACATTTGTATTGTACTATTAGGAACATAATTCCAAATTAATTCACAAGAATTTTAAAGGAAATGGTGAATTCAATTATGCAGAAAATTGTTCGGTTTTAATTCACAAAATAATCGTTAGACGTTGAACTATTGTCATTAATTTTAAATATTTCCATTTACATTTTAAGAACATTATTCTATATTAAATCACAAGAATTTTTTTTATAAAAAGGTGAATTCACTTATTTTTGTACAATTGTTCGGTTTTAATTCACAAGACATTTTTTGTACGAAAATGTGAATTTCAAGTCTACTATTTTTTTTATTTTATTTCATTTATTTTTTTAAAGTTAAAAAAAACTAAGCAACTAAAAGAAAAATATGAAAAAACTATTAAAGACTATTAAAATATATAAAAAAAAATTAAAAAAAAAAATATAAAGAATAAAAATCAAAAATATCTATTAAAAAAAATAAAAAATATATAAAAAAAAAAATATGTATAAAAAATAAATAAGAAAATATATACCAAAAAAAAAAATAATAATAAAAAAATATTTAAAAAAATACATATATAACAAAAACTATATAAAAAAAAATATACAAAAATATACACAAAAAATATATAAAAAAAAATATATATAAAAAAAAATATATATAAAAAAAAATATAAAAAAAATATATATATATAACAAAAAAAAAATATATATACATAAAAAAATTTATAAAAAATATTTTTAAAAAAAATATATATATATTTTAAAATAAATAAATTAAATTCAAGGCAAAAGAAAAGACAAAATCGTATATTTGTTTGATTTTATTAAAAACAGCCTTAACAAGAGTATTAAATGCTCGTTAAACGATTATTTTTTCAAACAATATTTTTTTTTTTTCATTCGAAAATTGTATTTTGGCAATTGCACGACACTCTTGGCCAGTGTCCAGAAGAAACACAGGCTAGTTTCGATTTTCGGGGTTGTATGCCGCTGCTGCTGTCTACAATTGACAACCTGTGTGCGGGCATTTGGGGCGTATACTTAATATAGAGACATTATGACACGGCCTCGAGACAGTCTGTTAATTTATGCAACTATAACTACAGCTACAACAACTAAAACAAGAATAAACACTATTCGAGGTGCGCCAAAAGAGCTGTCATTAAAATTGTCTAAACAAGAGCAAAGCCATAGACATGCTAGTATTGATTAAATGCCGCTTTATTTGTTGCAATTTAAATAATTAATTGAATACTTATATATGCGAACAAGTTGGGCGCCACCATTTAAAAATAAAAATAAAAAAAAATAATAAAAAACCCGGCAGCCTCAACATGAACCTAACAATTTATGTACTCCAACAACTTGCAGCCAAACAGATTCCGAATAGAAAAATCAATTTGCATATGCAAATTGTTGTCGAGCTTTCAAGTTTTGACTTGAGTTTGCTTGTCGCTTTTGTTTGGGGTGTTAATAAATTGTCACGAATGGCAAATATACAAAAAAAAAAAACAACAATGTTTTTATTATAATCTTTTTACTTATCTTAACAGGGCACTGGGCAAATACAGATGAAATAATCAGAATCGCTTTTTTTAAGTCTAAATATTAAATTTAGGGGAAAAAAAATAAAAACAATATATATTAAAAAAATATATATAAAAAAAATATATATAAAAAATATATATATAAAAAAATATATATATAAAAAAAATATTTAAAAAAAAATATGTATAAAAAAAATATATATAAAAAAAACAAATATATAAAAAAAACAAATATATAAAAAAAACAAATATATAAAAAAAACAAATATATATAAAAAAATATATATAAATAAATATATATGTATATTAAAAAAAATAAATAAAAAATAATATAAAAAAAATTATATTTATATAATATATATATATATCTTAACGTTTCTAAAACATATCTCATTTCCTGCATCAAAAAATTATAATATATTTTATCAACACAACCCATTTCCCCATAGTCGAACTTTAAAGCTCTTGTCGCTTATAATTCTCAACTGGCTTCAGCTAAAAACTCTATATCCAAAGGTTTTTTAAGAAATTTTCCTGTCTAGGATTGCGTTTTGCAGGCGAAAACGTTATTCAAAATTTTTTTTATTTCTAAATATTTATACATACAGTTTTTTAAGGCGAATTTATTTATTTATTCACTTTAAAATATTTATAACAAATAAATTTTCTTTTTTGGAAAATAGTTTATTTACAATCTATCAGAAGATAATCCCGAAAACGTTCTCCAAACTTTTCTTATTTTTAAATATTTATATAGCTTTTTTAGGCGAAATATCAATCTCATTCATAATCTTCTCTCTGGGCAAACATTTATTTAATTTTAAATATTTATAAAATTCATATTTTTCCTTTTTTTGAAAAATAGTTTATTAACAATCTATCAAAAGATATTTCGAAAACGTTCGGCAAACTTTTCTTATTTTTAAATATTTATACAGCTTTTTTTAGGCGACATATTGAACTCACTTTTGATCTTTTCTTTGGACAAACATTTATTTACTTTAAAATATTTATAAAAATTATTTTTTTTTCCTTTTTTATAAAAAATCTATCAAAAGATATTCAATAAATTTAAAATTGTATCAGATAAGTCACTTTTAGACGTCTGTCAGTCAAATAGAGTGGAAATAAAAAATCAAATAATGCATACAAATCGATTAATCCAATACAACAAATTTTAAAATATTTTTTACTTTTTTCTTTATAAAAAGGCATTTTTTTTTTGCAATTTTTTAATATTTTTTTATATTTTTTTTATATTTTTTTTATATTTTTTTATATTTTTTTTATATTTTTTTTATATTTTTTTTATATTTTTTTTATATTTTTTTTATATTGTATTTTTTTTTATATATATTATTTCTCTGCTACTTCGTACTCTTTTTATATGCACATTTTTGTAAAATATAAATAATTTTTTTTCTCATTTAAAACTACCAAAATATCAACCAACAACAATTACACTATTTGCATATTACTATCGCAAACTATTTATAAATTCTGTGCACATTTTGAGCAAACTATTAAAATGTTTGCCTGTTTTGTATACTAAAAAAATATTATTGTATGCAAACATATTTCCCATGGTATTCATTTTCAGACTAATAAATATTTTGCACAAAAAACAAAATATAAAAAATAAATTTGTTTGAAAAAAATAAAGAACTTATTCGACATTGTCATCAAATTCCTTTGAGCTTATTGGGTTACAAAATGCGCTTTCAAGCGCACTGAACTCGATGCCCAAAACAAAATCAAAAAAAAAGAAAAATCAAAAAAAAAAAAAAAGTATCTTTTTGTGTTTTTTTATTTTTTAATGTACCGCATGTCTGACTGACTTCTGGGGCTCTGAGTGGGGCTTTTGGGGTCTCTATCTCACTTTTCAGTCTGTCTCTGTCAGTTTGCCTTTGCGGGTGGTCTTTGATACACATATACAATGCGATCTGTTTCAGGCCCCCACACACATGTGTGTGAATGTATCTGTATCTGTATCCGTATTTGTATCTATATCTGTTTTGTGTGTTCGGTGCGCTTGTTAACTTGTTCGCATGTCATTCGTTTCCATTTTGACGTGCTTTCATGTCACTAAATTTGATTTTGTGTCGCAGACAACACGGCATAACCAACAACAACAACAATGACAACAAAATTATGGCCATTAAATTGGCTGAGAGCATAAATATATAGCTAGAGATACTTATAGCTGTTTGGGGCTGTTTTGTATCTGTATCTATCTATCTGACTGTTTTGTCTATTGTAGCTGCTCATTCATTTATTATTGATATTAGCCACGCATTTATTATAAATGACAAATTTTACCCACTATATTATTATTATGCTAGATTATAATATATATATCTATGCATATCAATGTTATATGCTCTTACCAAAGGGGTATAACGAATGGAAATAGAGCTTTGTCTATGGTAATATTTAGAAGATTGTATCAAAATTGTATTGAAATAAAGAAATCTCATTTTTATTGTTAAATAAGATTACTTGGAATTAAATAAAAAAAAAAAAAAAAAAAAAAAAAAAAAAAAAAAAAAAAAAAAAAAAAAAAAAAAAAAAAAAAAAAAAAAAAAAAAAAAAAAAAAAAAAAAAAAAAAAAAAAAAATATAACTTTTTTTAATATTTGCAAGCAACTATAAATTTATTTTCTTTTACTATACTACATACAATTTATTAGAGCATTTTAAATGTTAACCAAACTATGATTTTTCGTTTAGTTTCTTTCAAATCTTTGTTTTTTGTTCAGCGTAAATTTATTTGTCATTCTGTTGATTTGCTTTGTTTGTGAATTTTATATGGTCGGTTACTTTTATATTATTTTTTTCGAGGCGAGTCTTCTCAATTGTGTTGAGTTTATTGTTTATTAGCGGCCTCTTTTGCGGTCGCTTTTTTTTTTGTTTGTTGTATGAGCCTTTTAGTTATTTATTATGGTTTTGCTGTCATTTCACAGTTGAGCGCATTAAATGCTTAATAATACGCATGTCAAAAGCTTCTTTTCCAAACTCTGGAACAAAATTGGCGCCATGTCGCACGCTTCGTTGAATGTCCACCCCTCGCTCCCCAAAAAAAAAGTAATTGATAGATTTGGGTTAACTGCCACACATAGTGAGGGAATTTGTTATAGAGCTCACAACTTGCAACTCAAAGTGTGGCAAATGTTGCTGTCATTAACAAATTGATGAAGCAATTGAATAAATCGTTTCAATGAACTTTCTATTGAATGTTTCAATTAATGAGAGGCTCGATAAAAACCTTCTCATTAGTTGAACACTCAAATTATATGAAATTAAAAACATTTACTTTGCAATATCAATGCAAATTGTTGTGTGTTGAATTTTCACAGCATTTTAAGTTTTGAAAAGATTTTAAAAATAGAATTCAATTGCACAATGTTTACAAGTAACTGGAACGGCTATAAAATGTACTTTAATTTGTTGACTATAAAAAGCTACAAGTTGGCATATTTTGCATGTAAATTCTCATATACTAAATGTTGTTAAAAATTTGTTTGCAAATTTTTTATGATTTTTTGGCACACAGCCGCAACAAATTCAAATGTTTGTTTAAATAAAAAAAAATAAATTGTTCTAAAACTAGCAGAGTTAGGGACATTAAATTGGGTATGTGGGTGTCGATATACCCATTTTATACACATCAATTAAAGCTCAAATTTTATATCGCAATTCCGCAGAAATCTATTAAAAAAAATTAATTGCATTTGGTAATTGGTAATAGGGAAAATAATAAATAAATACAACAAATAAATACAACATAAAAATCAAACAAAGTAAAAAAAAGTAATAAATAAAATACAAAAATTAAAAATAAAATAAATAGATAAAAAAAAAATTAAATAGATAAGAAATAAATACACTAAAATAAATTTTAAAAAAAATAAAATAAATTTAAAAAAAAATAAAACAAAAATAAAAAAAAAATAAATAAGAAATTAATAAGAAATAAATAAAAAAATATATATAATTAATAAAAAAAAAACTAAAAAAAAATGGTTGAAAATAAAATCCCTTATTAAATACGCGAAATTTACTTAAACATATTACTTATTAGTTCGGCGTTACAAAATATTGTTACAAAATTTCAAAAATTAATTTTGAAACCAATTTAATTTAAATTTGTTAAAGATTTAAAAAAAAAATCGAAGCAAGTGCTCTGCTGCCAATTTTTCTATAATATTTTAAAACTGTTTGTGGTAAGCCATTTTTTTAAATAAAATCGCAATTTATTAACAAAAAAAAATTGCATCTTGCTAATCATCAAAAGTACCGAAAATTTGTAGTAAATCTAAGAAGTTCAAAACTATTAGAGAGCGAATTAGAAAATGATTTATTATATTTCATTATTTATTTAAATTGTTTTTTCTTAAAGAGCATCACTAAAACGCATCAACTAACAACATTGAAAATTCAATTTGCACATAAAACGCTCAACAATGATTATAACATTCTGTTTGAAAACAATTTTGTTGCCTTATCTAAAAAAAACACTAAGAATTCAATTAAAGACAGCACACATATTGCTTATCGATAGGGCTTGACTAACATTATTATGCATGGAATAATAGGGAGTTCAAAAAAAAAGGGCGAATAAAAAAAATCACTTTACTCAAACCCTCAACATTCAACCCCATTGAGAGAGTTTTGCGAGTTTTCAAGTTGGTTTTAATCAGATATATATGTTGCTTCGACTGCCCAGTTAAACAGCTTATGGACAAAACTCATACCAATATTGGGAAAAACCCCAGGAAAATGTCCATAATATAAAACCCGCATTGGTATAGGCAATTTGGCAAATGTGCTGTACCATGATGTTGCGGACATTGTGCGTCATGTTCAGCACACCATAGGAATGAATTGTTGTTCACATATAGAGCTAGCTAAGGCCAGTAAAGCAGTTAGTGCTACCCTCTAAATACCCTTCCCCTGCTCTGTCCATTCACTCACTCAATTGGCAGCACACAGCACACAGCAGAGGGCGACCTTTTATGGCCCCTGTGACTGGCAAATGTGGATGTGAAACGTGGTTTTGTGGACCCCTGCGGTCGTTTGCATTGTAAAGCGTGTGCTGCGGGCGGTAGAGGGGGGGGGAAATAACAGAGGGGGGGTTTACTGAAACCAGCAGCAGCAGCTGGCTGTAAGCAGAGTAGGTAGGTAGTCATGGGCAGGGGGGGCAGTGTAGGGTAGGGTGTACTGCTACTAACATGATTTGCACGCTTCGTTGCTTCGGTTGCATTTAACCATGGCGCATGGCTGAAGAGTGCTGCGGGGTGAGTAAGTAGAGGCAGGAGGAGGAAGAGGTGGAAGAGGAGGAAGGGAGACAGGAGGTAAGTTGATGGACGGTGTGTACTATGGGATATAGCGATAAATGTTTCTGGAATAAATTATAACTGAAATTAATAACTCTAAATATCTAACACATTTTAGAAAGCTCTTGTTCAACTTTATGAAACAGATAAATTAGGCATAATTACAAGAATAAAATTGTTTAAGCATAATAAAAAGTCAATTAATAAAAAATAATACATACAATATTATACTTCAAAGGTAATGTTGATTAATAGTTCTAGATAAAAGTACACACGCAATATTGTAGACCCCTTAGTTGATTTGGGCCTCTAGGATGGAATACTTGAAATTAATACTCGCGAATTCTCAAAGTATAAGTTTTAGTTATGGCTTAACAATTATAGATGCGATTTTTAAAGTTTCGGTGGAATTTTTAATTTCAATATTGATGAAGTATTTTTAAAGTTTTGATAGGTAATTTTATTTAATTTTATTTTTTTTTAATTTATGCATTATTTATTCATTAGTATTTTTAAGTATTTTTTGTATTATTTATACATTTTTATTTTTAAGTATTTTTTCTATTATCTATTTATTTTTATTTTTAAGTATTTTTTTGTATTGTTTATTAATTTTTAATTTTAAGTATTTTTTGAATTATTTAGTCATTTGTATTTTTTAGTATTTTTTGTATTATTTATTTGGTTTTTTTTTTTATTCTATTTTTTTGAACTTATTTGTTATATTTCGATTAAAGCTCCAGTCACTATGAAAAATTTTATTTTATATTTATATATTTTTATATTTTTATATTTATATATTTATATATTTATATATTTATATATTTATATATTTATATATTTATATATTTATATATTTATATATTTATATATTTATATATTTATATATTTATATATTTTTATATTTATATATTTTTATATTATATTATTATTTTATATATTTTTATATTTATATATTTTTATACAACATAAATTTGATATTTTTATAACTTATTTATTTATAATTGAATGTATTTAAATTTGTCAATTTAAAAATTTAAAAAATGTAAAAATATTGCCGAAAATTGTTCAAATTGCCCATAGTGCAGTACAGAGAAGTAAGCATGGCAGGGAGAAGAGGTTTGACGGACCATGCTGATGAGGGAAAGAGCAGGGGCGTACAGAGAGCTGAAGGTAGAAGGAGAGCTGAGGCAGGGAAGTAGTCGTAGCTTGCTTGGACCGTGTTGAAGAGGGATCAGGGCAAAAGTTTTGGCTATACAGACGCGCCGCGAACTTTGTGGCAAGCAGCGTGTGGTTACGTTTTGCGGTTTGCTTGGTTTTAGTTTTTATATTTGGGTTTGAGGTTGCCAGAGGGGGGTTTGAGGTTGCCGAGAGGGGGGGGGGGGGGGGGGCGTTACGGGTTATTGGGTTTTGTGCTGTGTAGTGACCATTCGAGCGAGCTACTGTAGAAGACCGCATTGCATTTGGCTATAATTTGATACGGTTTATTTTTTTTTTTTATTTTTTTTGGTTTTTCCCTTGTTTTGTGGTTTTGAGTTTTTGAAGCTTTTTGGCGCCGTTCATTTGTCCCGTTTGCATGTTGCAGCGCCATAAACAGCGCAAAAGTGCAACATGGAAATAAATTATGACACTAATGCACACACAAACAACACACAATACACACAACAAACACAACACAACACAAGTTTTTTTGGTTGTTGCAACGTATAAATTATTTAGCGGCGCCTAATGGCAATTAGTTGACAAGTGACACGCTTTGGAGATTGTGTAGAAATCTAAAAACAACAACAGTAAAAAAATTAACAACAAAAAACATACATTATATTAAAGCTAACAACAACTTTGACATCCGGTAATTGTTGTATTTGAAGTTAGTCTAACGATAAAATGCAACATTTTTGCGCTTGTAATTATTATGTTTGCTTTATGACAGCAACTAAAAGTGTTTTTTAGTGAGATTAGAGTGTGTTTAGCGACAAAATAATTTATTTAATATATTTTTAATAAAATTTAAGAAATTGCAATAATTTTTTAACGAGAAAGTATATTAATAATATTTATATATATTTAGAAAATTTAAATAAATATTTAGAAAAATTAAATAAATATTTAGAAAAATTAAATAAATATTTAGAAAAATTAAATAAATATTTAGAAGAATTCAATAAATATTTAAACAAACAAAACGTAAAGTACCATTTAATAAAAGTTTAAACAAAATTCAACACATATTTTTTTTTTAAATAAGAAATGTATTTAATATTTTAAAATTAAAATTCAAAAAATTGCAATTAATTTTTTTGTTCGTAAAAAAAATCATTTAATAATATATATAAAATGTTGCGATGTTTTTTAGATAAAAAAGAATATATTTCAATTAAAGCTTAAATAAAATTCAATAAAATTTGTTTTTTAATAGAATTTTGAAGTTAGAGCCATGGTTCTAAAAAAAATAAACATCTTCAAGACATTACTTTAAGTTTTTGAGCGAAAAAGTCTTTTAATACTAAAGACATGTGTTGAATACAATTTTACAATAAAATAAGAAATTGCAAATAGTAATTTTAGTGAAAAAAATCAATATGATATATTAAATATGAGTCAAATAAAAAATAAAAGGACTATGTAATGCCGTTTAAATAAGATTTAAAAAAAAATTATTTAACTTAATTTTTTCTTTTTGTTTTTATTTTTGTTTTTATTTTTGTATTTTGTATTTTGTTTTTTTTTTTTTTTTATTATTTTTTCTTTTTGTTTTTTTTTTTAGTTTTTGTTTTTATTATTTTCTTTTTGTTTTTATTTTTTTCTTTTTGTTTTTATTTTTTTTCTTGTTTTTATTTTTTTCTTGTTTTTATTTTTTATTTATTTCTTTTTTTTTTATTTATTTACTTTTTTTTATTAATTTTTTATTTTATTTATTTTTTTTTATTGAAGCAGCCTTCATAATTGACTATAACATGACATTTTATTAAATTTTATTAAATGGAATTTTGTAATAAGAGAAGAAAATCTTTTATTATAAGTTATTTAATAATTTTAACAGAAGAAATATTTTTCTTGCATAAAAAATATTTTTAAATCAAAATAAAAATCCTTTTCCACTTATATGTTAATTTTGTATATACCAATTAAAACTTACCAAATACAAAATTAACTATTTAATTAATTCTTCAGATTACATAACAAACGATTTGATAAGTTGAAATTGAATATCTCTCGCCCGGCTTTAAGCACAAAATGAAACTTGTCTATAAATTTTTATACATTTTTTTAGTATGCCTAATAATCAATCTGTTAAAATTTAAATGAATTTTTTTGACGCTTTAAAAAAACAACAATGCAAAGTGATGATAACTATAATAAAATGCTAAATTTAATATTAACAAAAAAAAACATTTATAATTAAATTTTTAAAACATTTTAAATATAAAATGCTGAGGCGTGCCATTTTTGCTGTTGCGTGTTTAAAGTGTGGGGCTGCGTGTTCTAAATGCTACATTTTTTGGAATGCTCATGAATTATTGAATAGACAAGCAACATTCAACATTCAACACATTCAACACTCAGTTTGTCAGTCAGTCAATCAGTCAGTCAGTCAAGTCAAGTCATTCAGTAGTCAGAGATCTCTCAGAGACTCTTATTATTATTATTATCTCTTTTTTTTTTGGACAGCTGTAAAAAATTATCGATAAATGTTTAATAGCTCAACACGCACATTTTGAGATAGCGCTAGGCGAATGCGCATAAATAAATAAACATAAATAAATAAATAAATGGCAGCCAAGTGTGGGCTGAAAATGAATGTAAGCCAAGCTAAACCAAAAACAGATATGAAATAAATAATACAAAAAAAAAAATAAAAAACCTAGGTCTTGGGCTCTGTCTCTGTATTTAATATGAGCAAACATGCGACGAGCGTGTAAATATTTACTAATGAACAATATTTACTTTGTTATTAAAGTAGTCGGACGCGGCGTTCGAGCCAGGGAGACTGAGAATGCTGATTGTATATGCATACACTCGAAGAAAATCAATTAAAGATGCAGTGCACATTTTCTTGACAAGAAAAGAAAATTGGAACAATTTTTGAAAATATTTCTACTTATTTTTTTAACTGCAATTATAGGAAATTTATTGAGTGATTATTTTTATATATAAATACTTTTATTTTATTTTTTTTAATCCGATTGTATTAAAAACAATGCGTATAAAGAAAGGCAACTTAATTATATTAAAATTTGCAGTGCTCATTGAAAAGTAAAAGAAGTGAATTTTTGATTTAAAATGTAATTAAGGGCACTGACATTATATTCCAATAAAATTTAACAAAAATTAAAAAAATAAATAAATTCAGAAAAAAGTATTTATTAAAAATTTATAAAAATATATATATTTTTTCATGCAGTTATGTGAAATATTAGTCCAAAAAAAGGAAGAAAAAAATATAAAGATATTGAATAGCCAATTTACAACGCCTATTATATATTTTATATATATATTTTAAAGCCTTCAACAATTAATAAATATAAAATAATATAAGAAGTCATAGTTAATTGTGTTGTTTTTTAAATAATTTTGAATCAAATTAATTGACTTATAACCAGCTTCACCTTGATTTTGCCATTAGCTTAACATGGAAAAGAGCAAGACGCTTACGCCCAAGGAAATTACAAAAAAAAACCAAGCCTTTGAAAAAAATTGAATTGTCTAATAGTAAAATTCCCATTAAATTAAATACTTGGGCTTGAGCAATTGGCAATTTATTTAATAAAAATCGATTTAGCAAAATAAAAAAAAATATCTTCCTCAGCTAAAAATTCGCCATTATTTGGACTGGCCTGAAAAATAATGTGACCGCATCTAAAATTGTGACTGAATTTGTAGTTGGCGCTGCAATCGCTTAATATGGCAGAAAATTGAGAAAAATTAAATTTTTAAATATTCTCACAAAATTGACAAGTAATATTTCGCAAAAATAAAAACATTTTTTTTTGCGAATGCAATAATAATAATTAATTAATTATAATTATAATTATAATTATGCACAAAAAATGGATTTTTTTCAATGAATATTATAAATTTTCTATTGAATATAATTAAATAGTTTGCTTTATTTATTTTTTTAATCATTTTATATATTTGGATTAAAAAAAAATATTTTTAATATTAAAAAGAAATATATTTTTTAACATTAAAAAAAATATATTTTTAATATAAAAAAAAATATTAAAAATAAAACAATTTTTTAATAATATTTATTTTAATAATATTTTTATTTTTATTGAATTTCTTTCTTTTTATTGAATTTGAAAAGAAACATGCATTTTTTACTTTATTCTTTATTATTATTTTTTTTTTTTAACTGATATAATATGACAATCAATATGATATTTAAATCAGGGATCGTTACAATTATATTAAATAATAAATAAAAATAAATAATATTAAATTAAAGAATTGTAATTTTCGGGAAAATTTTTTTTTATATTTTATTTTCTGGTTGGGAAAAAATTCAAATATCCCCTTGATATTTATTGGTAAATGCGAATTAATTTTTTTTCTTTTAAATAAGCAATTTTCTAAATATTTTGTACAAGTTTTTTTTTTTATTGAATTTTGCCAAGTGTATATATATATATAGAGAGTTATTATTTAGATAGTTATGCCCAGGTTAGTCAGGGGCCAGCCTTTGCCTTTGCCATTGCCTTTGCGTGCTTTTTGTTGTTGTTTTTGTTGTTGTCTTTTTTCTGGCTGCGTGTTAATGGCTGTGAGAGCTTCAAGTTACCAAGAGTTTCGAGAGTTGAAATTGAAGTTGAAACCGTGTATATATAGAGCCTCGAGGCAACGACGGTCTGTCCAAGTCTGTCGTGATTGCGGCAAACCAAGAGAGAGACCCTACTATGCCACAGATTGGGTAGCCTCAGTTCCTCAATCGTTGTGCTCTGTCATAAACAACTTGATTGCATGGAAAAAAAAAACTCCCGGAGACTCTTCTGGCTTCGCACTTTGCCACTTGAAAAGGGGGGGAGAGAACAAGCAGGCAGAGGCGATAATTGCCCTGCAGGGCAAGCTCAATATAGTGACAAAGTGGCATTACTTTTCAATTTTACAAGTGCACAACAACAACAACAACAGCAGCAGATGATGATACTCGCATACAAGATATTTGGGAATGGTTGGACTGTATACAACATAATCAAAGCGAGGCAATCGTTTAAATTTATTTTAATTATGACCGAATGTCGTTTCACTTTTCTCCCCTAAAATCCAAAAAAAAATAAATAAAAAAATAACGAAAGAGCGTGCAATAGGGCGTGCATTGAGTCCCCTTTTCAAATTTAACGCCATTTGCAGTGCCAGGGAACTTAAAAGTAATATAAACGAGCATACAGAGGGTAAAACCAGTGGGCGCCCGAGCAGGGATCAAAAATATGTATAAGGATACAGAGAGGCGGTGCGACCGAGCAGGGATCGAATTGTAGCAAAAGGGTCGCTTTGCTAAAGCAGGCTAGAGAGGAGGGTGAAACAGAAGAGGAGGAGGAGGAACAGAGGCATCACATCAGCGGCAGCATGAATCATGCGTTATTTGCCCGAAGAGCTCAGCTCAAAAGTGTTGAGGCAACAACAACAATAACAATAACAACAAGAACAACATATAAACCGCGACCAGACATACACAGCAAAAAAAAGTGATATAATATGGCACTCAATATGATATTTAAATCGGAAACGGTAACAGTTATAATTTATATTAAATATATCAAATATATGAAAAAAAAATATATAATAAAAAAAATATATAAAAAAAAATATATAAAAAAATAAAGATAAAAAATATATATATAAGAATAAAGATAAAAAAAAATACACAAAAAAATATATCTTAAAAAAATATATATAAAAATAATATATAAAAAAAATATATATAAAAAAAAATATAAAAAAAAATTTTTTAAATTTTTTTTATCGTTGGGAAAAAACGGTTTTTTTCATATTTCGGTATTTGGGAAAAAATAATTTTAATTTATTTATTACTTTTCATTCTTTGGTTGGAGGGAAAAAATTTAAATATCGACTTTATATTTATTGGTTTATGTGATATTTACCAAAAATCAAAATTTAAATACAAAAAAGTGACACAGTATTGTCGTAAATACAACTTTAATTTTTTAGGAGAAAAGCTTTTCATTTTATAATAATTATTTTTTGTATTTTTTTCACCATTTATTATATTTCATTTTTCAAAGACTTCCTGATTTATTATTGTACAAAATGTACCGAAGAGGTCTATTTTTATTAAATAATAAAAATTTATTAAAAATTAAACAACGGCCCTTTTAACCCAATTGCAAAAATATAAACAATACCAAACTTTTTAATATATACACAATTATTTTTTAAATTTATCAAAAATCTTAAAAAAAAAAAATATTTTTTTTTTAATAACATATATAATGTTTAAATAAAATTCAAAAATCATTTCAGTAAAATTTTTGGTAAAACAAAAAATAAATTTAATAAGAGATGTAATCATTTTATTATTAAAAAATTAAAAAATAGGCGATACGATTCCTAATATCAATGTAATATTGTCGAAAAATATTGAAAATATTGATGTATGAAAAAAAAAAATATTAATGAAAATCAAGTTGACATGTTGGCATTTGAGCGAAAAATTAAAAGCAAAAAAAAAAAAAATTCAATAAGACGTTTTAGTTTTAATACTATATTAACTGAAACTTTTATTTATATATATATTCTTTTTGGGCTAAATTTGACTGCTAGCCTTAATTATGATTTTCTATACTCTCATTATACTTTCATTATTTAAAATTTTTTCATTGAGTTTTTATATATAAAAAAAAAAAAAAAAAAAAAAAAAAACACCGAGTAAAATTTAATTAAGCCATTATAAAAAAAAAAATATGTTTTAGTGTTATTTTTCATTATTTAAATGCGTAATATATATTTTACTAGAATTTATCAGTTTTAAATAGCCGCTACATAAGATTACTGTGTTTCTTCTTTTAAATTTTTTTTCCAGTGTATCCAAAAAAAAAATATATAAAACAAGCCAGCAAAGCAGAGCAGAGCATAGCAGTCAGTCAGAGTCCAGAGAATTTCCTTGTCTCGTCTCCTCAGTATGCAAGACCTGTTTCATTATAATTATGACCCTCATCAAAAATATTTGACTCAAGCGGTTTGTCGTGGCAGGCAGCAGGCAGGGTATAAAACCGTGCACAATTCCCTTTTACCCCTGCCACTGCCACTGCCACCGCCTCGGTCTCTGTTTCTGCTGCTGCCCCTGCCTGCCTGCCACAAATTCCCCTTGTTGCAGCGGCGACCCTTTTTCTTGCTTTCATAATTTCATTGAGGATAATTTGAAAATGTTGCCCTTAAAAAAATATATATATATATATATATATATATCTTCTTTTTTGGCAGAGCACAGCACAGGGCACACAAAAAGTGCCAAAATAACGATTAACGTTGAGCCCCTGGATGAAATACAGAGTAACAAATAACTTAAGGGTTGCTCTCTACTAACTAGGGGTGGCTTTAACCCTCCCCCCTCTGATGTCCTGCATAAGTAATGAATCTAAATGCGAAATGCGAAAAAAAAAAAAAGAAACACAAATTTGACTTTGCCCCTTGGGATAATCAGCGCACACTTTTGATTGAGCCTTGCGGCAAAGGATAAAGCCAGCAGCTGCCTGTGAGTCCTGAAAGGGGGTTTCACAGGGTTTTCAGGGTTTTGTGGTTGCCATATCGCAACAGATTTGTTGCATTTGCAACAGTGTAAACTTACTAATGCCCAGGCCACTTCACATATATGACGCGTGGCATCAACGCGTTTTATTTTATTTTATTTTTGTTTGCGTCAAGAGGCCGCAATGTGTTCAGTGACCAGTGCATTAAGCAGTTCCGACAACTCCCAACCACTTTCAATTAATGCCTGACCATTACTCGCCTCACTCCATATGCCTTTTGGCCAATATGCTGTAAATTACAGGCCAGGTAGGTAGCTTGGTCAATTGGACCGACAACCGGGCTAAGGCAATCAGCCACAAAATGAGGCGGCGGCGACGGCGGCGGCTAACTGACAGAACCCAAGGCCCAAACAAACGGCAATAACACAAAGTGCAGTTCAAGCCATAACAAGCATGCTAAAAACTAATTTATACCCTGTAAATTGTGTGCTTAAAACAGAGGACTTGATCAGCAGCTGTAGCTACATTTGTGTTATAAGCAACTCTAATAGAATAATGTAATCATAGAATAATTTTTCATATAATAAAACTTAAGATAATTGTAATTATTTTTATAATAAAAATAAAACTCAAAATGAATCGTTATTAATTTAAATTATTAAAATACTTTTACGTCTTTTTTATAGCTAGATGTCAAAAGTTAGATATTTTTTGAATTAAAAACAAAAAAAACATCAACAAAAAATCTTTAAAAAAAAAAAAAAAAAAATAAACCTAAAAATAAACCTTAAGAAACCTTTAAAAAAAAATCTTTAAAAAAAAACTTAAAAAAAACCTTTTAAAACCCCTTTTTTTTAACCTTTAAAAATCCTTTAAAAAACCTTTAAACAAACCTTTAAAAAAACCTAAAAAAAGACCTTAAAAAACCTTTAAAAAAAATCCTGAATCGCTAGAAAATGTCCTCATCCATTGATCCAAAATATTCTACCGATAAATAGAAACATTTAACTAAGAAAAATTCCTATTGAAAGGGATGCTAAAAAATAGGTAGATAGATAGATTGATTGAGTTTCAAAAAAGTTCCAAAAAAAAAACTTAGAATTTCTGTAGATATACGCATGATTTCCAGCTTAAAACCAAGTTAAAATTTTTTTTTGCTTATAAACAATATATATATCGCAAAATACAAAGACTAAAAAGCTCAAGTACATATTTTTTTTTATTGAAAACTAGATACAAGCCCCTTACAGATTTCAAGTATTTATCCAAAACAAAGCAATTCAATTCATAAATTAAATGAATTATAGACCTTTGTATTTGAAACAACACAAAATACAACAAATTATAATAAAACGTGTAATAAACATTATTTAATCGCTTAAGCATCATTATGATAATAAAACCTTTAATGACTTTGATCATTAATCAAAATTTAATGATGGTGTGATTTTTAATTGAATGATCTATGGGTTTATACTTTACACTTGATAGCTGTAACGCTAATCTTGAGAAACCTTTATATAGCGTATTTAATTGTAATAATTATTATTAATAGAGCTTTATTTTATTGTGTAAAAAAAATCAAGCTCAAAAATGATTAAGACTTTTTTTAAAGCTAAATAAAACCAGCGTGGGTATTTGTCCTAACAAAATAAAAAAGTATATATATTTAAAAGATAAAGATAAATATATATATATATATATATATATATATGTAATATATATTTTTTTTTATATATATATTTTTTTTAGGTGTTTTTTAAGGTTTTTTAGGGTTTTTTTCAAAGTTGATTTTATAAAATAAAAATTATTAGTGATTTTTGTAATTGTTTTTAATTTAAAAAGAAAAAAAAGAAATTCCTTATATTAGTATCTTCCATGTTTTATATTTATCTTTAGATAGCTGGTTTTAGATATATTTTAGATATATATATTTTCTATATTGGGTTATTTATTTTTGAGTAGTTTTATTTATTTGTTATATTTATATTTATGTTAATATTCTATTTTAGATATATATAAATATTTATTTTCAGATATATGATAAATATTATTTTTTATTTATTTTTATATTTATTTTTATATGTGTATGTTAATATTTATTTTAGTTATATATATTTATATATTTTATTTATTTTTATGATTTATTTTAATATTTATTTTAGATATATTTTATATTTATTTTAAAAATCGATTTATTATACAATCATACTATTTATTTGTTCATTTTCAAAATAGTGAAAAAAAATGAAATTTTTTTGAAATATTTGATATATTAAAAATGAAAACATTATTTTTATAAATGCATTATAAACCTTAAAATTTGAATTAAAAATTTCTGACATAAATTATAGATGACCATTATATAACAAATATATTCATATATTCCACACCTTTGTATTAATTTATTTTGTTTAAAAATTTCCATCTCTAAATCAACTTAAATTTTCTGAGTTATCATAAAATTAGCTTCTTTCAAAAAAACAGCATACCCTTTTTTATTTTTGTAGTAAGTTAAAACACTTACAGGGCATAAAATGCTGCACATGCCACGTACTCCACAGGAAAGTCAGACCGACAGACAAAGAGGCAGAAGGACAGAAGGACAGACGGACAGACAGACAGAGAGACAGAGAGACAGTCAGACAGTCAGAGTCTTTCGAATGTCTGTGCTCCCTGCTGCTGCTTCTGCTGTTGCTGTTGCTGTTGTGTTCCTCTGCTGCTGCTGCTGCTGTTTGCAACGTTGCACGTTCTCATCTCTCCACACTATAAAACTCGACATGTGAACAACAATATTATCAACGTCATGGAGGCTGAGACGGAGAGACGAAGACTAAAACTGAAGCCCTTTTGTAAAGGGCCCAATGATGTTGATGATGACGAGAGTTTGCCTATTGCCAGGAGAAGTGTATACGCTTCGTTATTGTTGCCACATGTGTGTGTGAGATCTGTGTGTGAGTATCTGTGTGTGCTCAGTATAAACCCCCGGGGATTTCGAGCGTGTAATGTATGCTTTTCATGTTTTTTTGTTTTTTTGTTTTACTTTTTTTTTGTATGCCATTGTTTGACTGAGTTTTTCCAATGGTTTTTTTATTTTTTGTTTTTTTTTTGGTACTCTAACTCACCAAGTGACAAACTGACTGACGGACAAACGGACTGACTGTCGACATGTCCTGCAAACATTTTGTCAGAGAAGCTGCCACGTTTTGTGTTGAATTTTTGTTTATTTTATTTATTTTTTTGTTTTTTTGGCTGCCCAACTTAAAATTCAAATTCAGACAGCAAAAAAAAGGAAAATCTTAAAAAAAATATTAGAGTATAGCTGCAGCATTTGGAGCTGCCAAAGATATGCAGATACCATATATATATTCTATGGGAAGAGCCTGAACTTTTGTCACATCAGTTTTTAGCACATAAAAAAAAATTAATTGTTGATGGCATCTAAAAATTTTAGTAGCATTATTGTGATTATTTGTTTCCGATAAAATTGAAAAATAATTAATTTTGTCTACAAAATAATTATCAGCTTAAAATATTTAAAATACTGCTATAGAAAAAGCTTAAGAAATTTGAGAAAAAATTAGTAAACAAATAAATTTTAAATACAAAAAAAAATTTAGCTTAAAATACTTGAAATACTATAAAAACAGCTTAAGAAATTTGAGAAAAAATTTTAATAACAAATAAATTTTATATACAAAAAATTATCGTTAAAATACTTGAAATACAGCTATAGAAAAAGCTTAAGAAATATGAGAAAAACTCAGAAAAAAATTGAAAACAATTTATTTTGCATACAATAAACTGTCCGGCTTAAAATACTTAAAATAGCTGCTATAGAAAAACCAGAAAAAATTGTAAGACAAAAATAGTTTTGCGATACAAATAGGTTATACATAGCTTAAAATTGTCTGGTAAAAATACTTAAAATACTGCTACAAAAAAGGCTTAAGCGATTTAAGAAAAATTTTGAGAAACAAATTAATTTTCCATACAATAAAATGTCTAAAAAAAATACTTAAAAAATTGTTGTAAAAAAAAAACAAAAGAAAAATTCACCAAACACTTTAAATGGCATCTAAAAAAAGGCACATTGTCATAAAATCAATTTAAAGTTGTAGTCGTTTATAATTCTCAACTAACTCAGTTTAAGGTAAAGATTTATGACCTGGTTGATTATATTAATATTTTCCTTAAAAATGTCCCTGTCTAATTGTTGTATTGTGCATAAAAAATTTAAATTTAAATTGCATCCAAAATACAATTCACATTTCAATCAAAAATTCCCCAACATAAGCATAATACCCTACCTAAAAGTAGGGTATATACACACAAAAAAAATAAAACTTTCTTCAGTATTGTTTGCCAGAGAGTTTCTGTTAATTTATTTCAATTCTTTTTTTTTATTTTTTCATATTTCTACTCCAAAAAAAAAAAATAACGAGGGCTTCACTGATTGCGTTGTCTACCCCTCAGCCCTTCTACTCCCTTGCAGGGGCCTGCAGTTTGGGCCAGAATTGTGAACATGGCTAACGTTGAGTTTAGCCTTTTATATTCCTTTTGCGGTTCTTTTGTAATTGCACAGAATATGTGTCCGCATACATGCAAGCTGGAATTTTTTTTTTTTTTTGCAGCTCTTTTTTTTTATTTTAGTCTGCATATAATCCTCATAAAGGTATTACGCATATAAAGCTATTTTTTAGCCCTAATTTTGAGTAGCTCGCATTTTTTTTCTCTATATTTTATGACAAAGTACTGTGTGTTTCCCCTAATAAAACAAAGTTAATTAGTTTTTGAGGCAAAAAACAGCTTTAAAAACATTTAAAACACATGAAAGCGAAAAGTGCAACGTATATTTGTTGGAATATTTTATATTATTTAAGGTAATAAATAAGCTTTTAAAGCACAAAAAAAACTTCAAAACGTGACAGACTAATTTGATTATTATATCAGAATAATTCTTATTACACTAGGAATTGAACACAGCAGCATAAAATACACACAAAATATAAAGGTAACTTAATACTAAAAGTATATAAATAAAAAAAAAGACGCTTAAAGATCAAATACAATATTATCAGCTCTGTATAAAGATGATTTATTGATTTAATTTAATTTATACAGTTTTTAAATTAGTGCAACAAGTAAAAATTACTTTTATTACATATGAATAACTTTTGTTTTATTTTATTTGTTTTATAATAATTTTATTTACTAGTTAAATTTGTTTAGCAACTTTTAATCAGGTATTTATTTAGACAGCAGTTTTATTTAATCAGCTTTTTGATATCATCTTTATATTTTATATTTTATTTTAATTTTTATATTTTTTTTGTAATTTTTATATTTTTTATATTTTATTTTAATTTTTATATTTTTTTTGTAATTTTTATATTTTTTTTTTGTAATTTTTGTAATTTTTATATTTTTTATATTTTTTATATTTTTTTGTAATTTTTATATTTTTTATATTTTTTATATTTTTTATATTTTTTATATTTTTTATATTTTTTATATTTTTTATATTTTTTTGTAATTTTTATATTTTTTATTTTTTAATTTTAGTTTTAAATTTTTTATTTTTTTTCTTTTGAATTTTTTATTTTTTATATTTCTTATTTTATTTTGTTTTAATTTTTTATATATTTTTATTTTAATTTTTTATATTTTTTTTATAAAATGCTTTAAAATATTTTTTTCAATACAATTTTTACTAACTTAATTGTATTTTTTTATTGTATCTTTTTTTTTTAATTCTTATATTTTTTTTTGGTATATTATTTATTTATTTGTTTATTTATATATTTATTTATTTTTTTGATATTTTTATTTTTTTTTTACCTTTTTTTGATTTTATTATTACAATATTTTTATAATTTTTATAATTGTGCATGTTTTTTTTTTTTACTTTTCAACAAGCTCTCTCTGTTATTTAGTAAAGGAAAGTGAACACTTAATTACTTTGTGTTGAATGAAATGCGCATTTGTGCTTCCTTCTGGATTATTTAACAGCAACAACAACAAAATGTGAAAATTCATTCAGGTAATGTTGTTGTTTTTGCTGAGATGAGGAAATTGTTGATTAATGTCGCTGGGATTAATTACAGTTAATTGCTATAAATATCAAGGAATGTACAAAAGCAAAAAGGATGCCGCAGGAATTTGTAACTAAATAATCCATTTCTCTTTTTTTTCAAGCCAAATTGTGCGCAGCTGCGAAAAGGATGAACGAGAGGGGGGAAAAAGATTCGAAACGGAACGAAATGGATAAAGTAACAAATATGCTTAATAAATAAACACGCGCAACAACAACAAAAGCCAAAAGAAATTGAGGGGCAAGGGGGTTAGGAATGAGGATGTGGCACGTATAATTACGTAGCTGACACCTTTTGTTGCTGCCACCAAGCAGCGAAGGGAGGGTTGCAAAACGCAGAGGGGAGAGAGAGAGCCCAGAAATGGAATATAAAATTATTTGCTGAACAAACAGGATAAACCCAAATGAAAGGACACAGAAGGGTACTAAATACGGAAATGCCAGAGCAGCAGACAATCAGGGAAGGTACAGGGAGGCAGGGTGAGTCAAGGATGTCCCTTGGGAAGAGCATTTTCAACCTCACATACTCTATAGAAATTGTTCAACCCCCCAAAGGGACACAATATTGAACACAGCCGCAGCATTCGTAGAGCTCGCTCGAAGCATATTAAATGCTAATTTTCATTTGATTGAGTACGTTTTGTAAAAAGGATATATAATGCGCAGGACTCTCTAGAGGTCACCCTGTGATTCTCCCTCTGACAAAAACTAAGTTAAGTAGCATGAAAATTAATTGATTTGTGGATTAGTTTTTGGGACAATGTGCTAAGAGCACAAAATGCAACAGCTGTTTAATACGCAGAGTCAATTTAAGAAAGAGTATTTATTTATATTAGTCAATATAAATTTCTATATTTTTTGCAGCAAAGCTATTTTATAATGCACATTCTTTTAAATTTATATTTTTTTATTTTTTTTATATTTATTTATTTTTTTTATATTTATTTATTTTTTTTATATTTATTTATTTTTTTTATATTTATTTATTTTTTTTATATTTATTTATTTTTTTTATATTTATTTATTTTTTTTATATTTATTTATTTTTTTTATATTTATTTATTTTTTTATATTTATTTATTTTTTTTATATTTATTTATTTTTTTATATTTATTTATTTTTTTATATTTATTTATTTTTTTTATATTTATTTATTTTTTTTATATTTATTTATTTTCTTTATATTTATATAATTTATTTTCCTAAATTCTTTTACTAAATATCGTCATAATAATAATATTTTATCGATTTAAAATAAGAAATTCTTGCGTAGAACTGTTTCGGCTGCAAATTGCAACCCTACAGAGGGAAATGCTCAAAGAACGTATGAATATAGACATCCACGTCATAATTTTTCAGCTTAAACCAGTTCAGAATTATATGTGACAACAACTTTAAAACTCTTTAGAAGTTTTCTTTAACTTGCTCTACAGCAGTTCCTTAATGCAGTACATATATTTAGTAATCTGTTAGAATTAAAAATAAATTTTACAAATTTTTGATCATTTTATAAAATTTTAAGTATATTTTTATCAGGTTGCTTCCTGGTTTTTTAATGAGAAAAAAAAAAATTATATGATTTGATATTTAAAAAATAAAACTTGTTAAACTAAAGTTACCAAGCAAAATCAACACAATTAGCTCAATTCAAGCTTCAATTAGGTATTAAACTGTCAAATACAGTTTACAATATACCAAGATACAGATACTATACAATATATATTATATATTGAATAAGAACAGAGCATGAATAAATAAAATACCAAACATTTGCTGAAGGTAGTGTAAATATATTTGCTTAAAGCAAATGAAAATCCAGTGAAAACTTATGGGTTATGAAAAGCAATTGAGGCATGAAGTATTAAAATGGCTAGGGTAAATACACAGTGGTAAAACACCAATGGTAATTAAAATTTATTAACAGAAATGTTAAGGCAATGTGGTCTAACATAAACTGTTAAAACTTATGTATAACAGACCACAAGAATTAGTTTTATTTATGCTTCTCAAATTGTAGGCAAGTTTTATATAGTTTTAAGCGCAAAATTGTTTCAATTGTATCTAAAATATTTATTGTTAGCATGTTAAACCATAATGGCAATAGAAGTAATAGTTACTTTCTAAATAAAAATCAATATTTTACAAATGGCATACTTTGTATACAGTTTTTTTTTTGCAAAATCTTTCTGATTAAACAAAAATGTTAAGCTACGAAAATTTGATAACATTGTCTGTTAAATTTAATAACAGCGCGTCACTGCATTAAATTTATTTTATTTATATTTTTTTGAAAATAAAGCCTAGATTTGTTAAATTTATTTAAATTTATTTTGTGCAGTTTTCTAAATTATTAATCTTTAAATTTTTTTTGTAAAGAAAACAAGATTTTTTCATTTCAAAGCTACACTTTATTTGAAGTATAATCAGAAAATATGCAACATAAAATAATTAATTAATTACTAATATTTATTTTTGTAAAAAATATCTTAATTTTTTAAGCAAAACTAAATTTTCTAAATTTGAAAGCGAGAAAAAAAGATTCTTAAATCTTGAATTATTTATTTTTAAAAAGTACTTTCCTTTTTTTATAAAATTTCTTATTTCTTTTTAAATTAGTTTTTTTTTAATTATATATATTTTTTTATTTTATATTTTTTTATTTTAAATTTTTTCTATTTTATATTTTATTTTATTTTATATTTTTTTTTATTTTATATTTTTTTTAAATTAAAAATTTTTTTTTTTTTATATTTCTATTTATTTTATATTTCTATTTATTTTATATTTTTTATTTATTTTATTTTTTATTACTTATTTTTTTTCAAGTTTTAAAAAATATTTGTTTTAAACTTAGCTTTCCTTTGTTTGGCATTAAATTGCAGTTTTCTGAAAAAAAAATCTAACATTAATTTATGAGATTTTCTTAAGCTGCTTAAATTTCCAATCACTGTAAATTATTATTTTTTTTTATTCCAAAATATAAAAATTGCTTACTTTTCAATAAAACTAAAAAATGTTGTAGCTTTTGCGGGTTTTTCTATAAATTTCTACACATAAATTATGAATTTTATGCATTTTTTCTTAAGCTGATTAAAATTCAGACCACTGTAAATTACACATATATATATAGATATTTTCTTGAGCTACCCCAAACCAATGTGCAGTGTTGTGTGTGCTTCGATATTTTATATGCTGTTTGGCATGCAAATTGTGTGCTGTTGGGATGACTGTCTCTGTGTCTGTCTCTGTGTCTGCCACAGCCACAGCCACTGCTGCCTCTTTGCTTGCCTCATTTTGCTTGGCTCCTTTTGCTTACTTGGGGCTCTGCACGTTTCCAGTTCAATGCATAAATACACAAGCTGGCAAAAGGCAGTCTAAAGTCAGATACAGAGACGGCAGAGACGTACAGAGATGGAGGGGAACTCTGTTCAATGGATGCGCAATGCCAAAAGGGGTGACGACGATGTTGGCAACGTCTTCAGTTACAAGCCAACACACATCGTTGTTGCATGTGGCAAGGAGAGCGGAGGCAAGACTGGCAGCTTTTGCTGATGCATATCTAAAAGCATATTAAGAGTCTACAACAGCAGCAACAACAACAAGGGGGCAGAGGCATGTGCGGCTCAAGTAAGTGTGTAAAATGATCAGCAATGCAAGTTGCAAAATGCTGAAAAGGAGTGAGGAGAAAACGAAACAGAGTTGCCAGGGTTTTTCAAGAAAAAAGAATAGAAAGAAAAAAAGGTAGTTTTATTTAGGTAGAGCAAAAGAAAATGACAAATCCTAATTTATAAATGATTAAAGTAAGTTTTTCCACATTTTTAGCTATTTAAGTAGCATTGAGATTTATTTTTGTTTTTAGAAATTTAAAAAAAAAATTTTTCTTTAGCTTCTCTTCAAAAGAATGCAACAACAATTTCATATATATATACCCTTAAGAGTCGTTTTTTGGAAAAGTTATTTAATTCTTAAGCGACACATATAAAAATCATTTTAAAAGTATTATTAAAAGATTTTTTTGTTTCACTTAAAAATATGAAAGAACATTTTTGGAATTTGATTTTAAAATATTTTCACAATTTAATAAACAAATTAGTTGTAAAAAAATCGCTAGGTTATTAAAACAGCGTTTATTAATTATTTAAAAAATTTATTTCGCTCTAAAAAAATGAAATTATTAAATTTTATTTAAAAACTATTTTATAGCTTACTTAGAAGTTTTTTTGCTCAAAAAATAACTAAAATTTTCTTAATTTTATTTATAAACCATTTTATAATATTTTTAAAAAAAATTAAATATTACAATTTTTTTCATATTTATGAACTTAAAAATTAATTCTTATTTTTGAAAATTATTATAAATAAAAAATATTTGTGATACTTTCAAATCATGATTCAAGTGAACAAATTATCGTTAGAAAATTATTTTTCAATAAAATAAAAATTAAATAAAAAAAAATTAAATAAAAAAAATTAAATAAAAAAAATAAAATAAAAAATATAAAAAAAAATAAATAAAATAAAATAAATAAAATAAAATAAATAAAATAAATAAAATAAAATAAAAAAAATTAAATAAATTGAATAAAATAAAAATTAAATAACTTTTATATCGGCTTTTAGCTCAAATTAAATAAAATTTTTGGTGATGCAAAAAACTTCATTCAAAATTTTAATGTATAAATTTATATATTTACAACATCTTTTTGTGATTTTAAAATAAACGAAATTATGATATAATTGATTATTGACCTTGAGCCGACTAAACTCATCTCCATTATGATATAATAATTATTTAAAAAAATTTTAGTTCCATAAGTTAAAAGAAAAATAATCCTTTTTTAATATTTTATTTAAAAAAAATTGTATTTTTTTTTTTGTTAATTAAAAAAAAGGTATTTTCCAATTTTAATTTTAAAAAGTCAATATTAAAAATAAATATTATATATTTTTAAAACCACATGGATTTTAAATTATATTTTCTATAGATATGTATGTAAGCTATATAACTTTAAACTCACTAAAAAACAAGCTAAATTTAAAGCTAAAATAAAGCCTAATTGACAACACTGAAAGCCAGAGTAGTAGAAAATTGGACAGGCAGACAGAATGGCAGGCCCGACAGTTCTGTGTGGTTTGGACAAAGCGCCGGCAACAGCTTAAGTACAGAAAATATAGAGAATATATATACATATATATATATATATATATATATATATTATATATGTATGTATTTGTGAGTGTATCTGTGTGTGTGTTTGCTGCTGGTGTGGAGTAGGGCAACGTGTCAGGCAAGACAACAACGGCATTAAACATGCAACGTGTATGGAAACAAAAGGGGCAAGAAGATCCTGAAACAAGAAACCCGAGAGGAGGGCACACAACAGGGGGGAGGCAGGGAACAGACAAGAAAACAGGGCGCGTCCGTGTTGCACATAAAAACTGATTGCGGTGAACTATGCGAATGTTTTTAAGTGTGTGTAGATATACACATAAGTAGTTTGAGATACTTTTGTATCTTCTTGCTGATACAGCGCAAAAAGGATACGGATATACGCAGCGAAAAACAGGAAGTTGAGCCCATGTAATGAAAAATCAAAGCAGCAGGCAATTTTCGTGTCAATTTATAGTTATCAATTTTCCGGTTAAAGGCATTTTGGAGTTACGAGTTTTGAGAAGAAACCAAAAAAAAAAAAATAACAAAAAAAAATTGAGAAATTATCAGTAATATTTTTACATGAATTTCTTATTTAAAAAATTGCGCTTGAAGTGGGTTTGTAAACTATAAAAAACATATTTTAATATGTGTATTAATTACTTTATATATTAATTTTTTTTACTAGTATTTCCATATTTTTAAAAATAAATTATTAAACTTACGAAAACAGCATTTAGTTCTTAACAAATTGTAATTTTGTGAACTCACCTGTAAATATAGAAAAAAAGAGAAATAAAATAAGTTAGATATGTGTGTAAAAATAGCAGCATTTAAATATAGTTAAACATATTTATTTCTTATTATTTATTAAGTTTAAATATAAAACATTTAGAAAATAATATACATATTATTTATACGAAACTCTGGTTATTTTTAATGGGTGTAAAAACTATAGAAATGTAAAGGAAAAATATATAATAATGCGAGTTTTCAATTTGAAAATGCAATCGATATTAAATTCTATATAGATATGGGCGGTAAGAAGGCGTTAATTTTCAACAATTTTCAACATTTTCCTAGATTTTCATAACTCTCATAACTTTATAATAAACTCATCCCATTTTTACCCGGAAAGCAGTTTTGTTTACGGGTTGACCTTTGCGCATTTAAATATGAAAATAAATTTTTTTCAACTTTTATATTTTTTTTTTCCGACTAATTTTTTTTAGATGGCATATACCTTCTACACTTTTAACATCGACAACTTGGTTAACATTCAACTGATTTTCATGCGAAATGTCATTTTAATCATGGTTTCTTTTTTACAATAATTTATCATTTCAATTTTTTTGTCATTTCTGAAAATTGATAATTTTTCCATTTTTTTTAAATATAGATTGCAATTTGTTTTCCAATTTTGAAAATAATTTATATTAAAAAATTTAATTTTTTTATCGATTGTTTGCATTAAAATTAACATAAAACGCTATATGCTTGTAAGTTATATCATCTTTTAGTATATGTTATATAAAAAAATAAATAAAAAAAAAAAATAAAAAAAAAAAATTAAAAAATAGAAATAAAATAAAAACAATAAAAATAAAATAAAAAAATAAAACAAAAATAAAAAAAATAAAAATAAAATAAAAAAAATAGAAATAAAATAAAAAAAATAAAAATAAAATAAAAATAAACAAAATATATCCAAAATTCATAGAAAAAAAAGATTTATTTTTATCTTTATTATTTTTTTTTTTATTAAATATTTTGTAGTCAAATCATAGAATATGGTCATCCTAGATTTCTAACTTTAATAACATTGTGAAAACTCAACCAATTTTAATATGGTTTGATTTTACATTAATTGATGAAATTTTTATTTATTTATTGTCTTTACTTTTTTTTCATTAAACATTTTGTGGTCAATAACAATTTAATTTCAAGACATTTAGTGCAAATTTTCTTTGCATTATGATGAAATTTATTTTTAGGAAATTTTGTTTAATTTCTAAACATTATTATGCCAACTTATGGCCAAGATTTCAAATGACTTTAATTAAGCTAAACCATATAAAAAATTAATTTTTTTATATTAAAAAAAAAAAACAATTTATATTAAATACACAGTTATTTAAGTGCACTAAAAATTCTTTGCATTTTTTTTTATAGTTGTTAAAAACACAGTTAGCTAAAAGATTCTCTTAAGATTATCAAAATATAAATCTTAAATCCGACAATTTGCTACAAAAAAAAATTGATCAATTGTCAATCTGTGTGTGTGGCACCCACGCAGCAGCAGCTGCCACAATACTCCACTGCCCTCCCTCTCGTCACTCTACCTACATGCTTGCCGAATATGTTGCCAGAGGGCCAACGCACAATAATAAAACAATTCCATTCCGCACACACACACACATACACTCATACTAATACTCGCACAAAACCATTTTCACATCCATTCCACATGGCTGGGGCCCCATATTTCGGATTGTGTGGCATGCCATGCGCCGTGCCAGAAATAAAATCTATTGTCTGCCAAAAAGTTAACGCACTTTATTCCCATTGTGTTTGCTTGGTGAAGTGAAGGAGTAGAGAGGAGAGAATGACAAGGGGAGAGAGTGAGACAGAGGGGGGAAGCTATACAGCTATTGCTATGGCTTTTGTATTGTTGTATTGTAGTATGTGTGTGTGCGTCGCAGCAAAGCTCATTTGTCAAGTGAGCTTCGCAACTTTGCGGCCAAAGGCGAAACAGAGCAGGCAAAAAAGAAAAGAAGAACAAAAAAAAAGATGTTGGAAGTTTCCAGCTTGCATTATACTCTTGCTTCCAGTTTTTTTCTTTTTTCCTTTTGTCTAATTGTGGAGGCGCGTCAAAAGTAAAGCTTAAGAGCCCGTTTACACTGCATACTTTTTGTTTTTATAAATTTGAAATGGAGAGAACAATTAAATGAGTTATTTATTTAATTTTATTTATATTTATATTTTTAAATTTATTTTATATTTATTTATTTATTTATTTATACCTTATACAAAAAGAGAGTAAATGGGCCATAAAACTTGTTTTGCCTATTGTAATATTGACATAACCTCAAAAACCCGCTCATATAGACACACATTATTTAAAGCTAATAAACTCGCTTTATAACTGTGCGTACAGAGTATTAAAAAAAAAACTAAGAGCAGACCAGGCCAAGCCAAGTCAAGCCAAGCCAAGCAGCACAAAAATGTTGGCAATACAATATTTTGCCATTATGTCGAACAATAACAAGTCGACATAAGTAGATGCCGAACAAGAAGAAGAAGAAGTAGTAGAAGGATGATGATGTGAAAGAAGAAGAAGCAGCAGCAGCAGCAGAGGGAGGGAGAGGGGCAGCAGGCCAGCGACTCAAGACCCAAACAACAACAACAACAATGGAAGGCAAAGAGCCAAGCGAATAGCTGCCAATTTCAGGCTTAAGTGTTCTTTTGACCCCCTGCACACCGCGAACCCACAAACACAACACACGAAGATAATGATGGGCAGAGACGCAAGCGTAGGGTGAGAGCAGCGGCGCAGCAGCAGCAGCAGTAAGAAGAGCAAAGAGTAACGACGCATATGAAATTTAATACCACTTTACCTTTTATATTTTTTTTTCTCTTTATTTTGTCTTTTTTGTTGTTGTGTAGAGTGACTGCTACGGCATCCGGCGCTCAGGCACACCTCCTGCTCCCCCCGCTCAGCCCATAACAGATTGAGCGCTTTATTAAGCGCATTTAAAAATTATAAAGACGCATAATAAAAAAAAAAAACGCGTGTTTATATGTTTGTATGTGTGTTTAAGCTAAATAAAAGCTGTGAAAAGCTAACGGGTTAAAAAGGCGAACATTACCTAACATGCCAAAAGGGAAAACACAAAAAAAAGACACAAAAAAAAAATACGAAATTGAGCCAGAAATTAATAAGAAAAAAAAAAATAATCAGCTGAAAAAAAAATACATTTCGCATGAGCAAGCACAAACAATTTTCAAAACGACATGATTTTTCAATGGAATGAACAGCGTGGGGGGAGGGAGGGAGTTGAATTGAAAAAAATATATATAAAGAAGAAGAAGAAGCAACTCCAACTAAACAGCGAACAGCAGCAACAGCAAGAAGAAGCAGACAAAGAACAAGCTAAAGAATTTTTACTTTTTGTTTCTTTTTATTTTATTTTTTTTTAGCTCGAGAACGTGGCATGAATAGCAGCAGCAGCAGCAGCAAAACTAAAATAAAAGCAAGAGAACAAAATTAATATTAAACAAAAAGTGGGATTGCATGCAAGCGCAAACGATAAAGCGAAGGGAGGGGAATAGGAACGCAAAAGAAACAACGGCAAAAAGTTTTTATGCGGACAGAGCAGCGCGCCAAGCGAAAAGGAGCTTTAACACAAAAAGGGAGGCAAAAACAGCGACAGAGGCAGCGCAGCAGCAACAGCAGCGATTAGGGGGCCCTTGGCTGCAGCTGCGACTGCGGCGCTGGCAAAAGCAACGAAAGCAACTGTCGACCTGTCGACTTTTATCTGTGGTCCTGCCTTGTCTCGCTCTGGCTGCCTGACAGCAAAAAAAAAAAAGGAATGAGAGAGAGAGAGGGAAGGTAAAAGAGTTGCTTAACTCCAGTGGCTGGTTATCCGGTCTCTGGTAAGCTGCGGCTTAGCGCAAAATAAAGCACAAACAGCAGCAGCAGCGGCAAAACCAGAATGCAAGTGAGCAAAGTTTTAAAATGCCATAAAAAGGCATTAAATACACAGCAGGAGAAGAGGAGGAGGAGCAGGAGGAGTAGCAAAAGGGATGGCAGTGCAGCTGAGCGTAAGTGTGAAAACTTTACAAAAGCTCATCACGTATAAATATATATACATATGTATACACAGCAATAAAAAAGAGATATGCATATGCATATATATGTTTGTATTTATGTATGTGTGTTATAAAATTGCCAATAATTTTACATATTTTTTTATGTTCAGCATAATAGAGAAAATTGTGAAAAGTAAATAATACAAAAAACAAAACTGAATTTTCAAAGGATTATTTCACTCTGTTTTATTAAATAAAGGCCAGGGAAATTTTAGGGCAATACGCAGCAAATTTTAAGGGAAAATTCGGCAAATTCTCGAAAATAATAAAAATTACATTTTATTTTATTTAATTTTAATTTTTTTTTTTTTCTTTAGTTTTTAGGCATACAGGGATCACCAAATATCCCTTTATTTTAATCTAAATAAAAATAAACAGACCTGTTTACATTCTCACTTACGGCAAGATCTTGCGGATGTGGATTTCCCTCTACTAATTTCCCTCTTTACGAATTTTTCCTCTACGAATTTCCCTCTACTAATTTCCCTCTCTACGAATTTTTCCTCTACTAATTTCCCTCCACTAATTTCCCTCCACTAATTTCCCTCCACTAATTTCCCTCCAATAATTTCCCTCTCTACGAATTTTTCCTCTACTAATTTCCCTCTACGAATTTTCCTCTACAAATTTCCCTCCAAAACTCGCGTATTTGAATTCACTTGAGTTTTAGCTCGCGTTTTCATTTCGGAAGCGTTTAAATTAATTAAATATTATTACTTGAAACCATTTTGCAAACATAATTGTTTTATATAAAAAATACCTCAGATCGACCTATTTGAAATAGATTTTTGTCATGAAAAAAAAGTATTTTATTTTTTAAATTAAACAAATTAAAAATAAGAAAGCCGTGGAGACGGTTGTTAAATGGAAACCTCGATAAGCAAAATTCTCAAAAAAAAAATTTAAGCAAATAGCCAGCTAATAAATTTATAGCTAAAGCCTACACCAGTTGAGAATTACAAACAAAAGCAAATTTTAAAACTATTTTTTAAAACGTTGCTTGCTTGGATTGTTTAAAGTTACATATTAATTATAGTTTTAAAACGTATTTAATTTAAATAAAAAAAATAAAGAAATTATATCACAATTTTATTTATTTTTTAGTCTAATATTTTATTTTTTTAAATTAATTTTTTTTTAAATTACTTTTTTTTTGAATTAAATATTGTATATTGCTCTATGCCATTTTATTCCCGGTGTATGTACATATATATATTATTATATATATACTAGAGTTTTACAATGTACACTTTCCTATAATTTATGCCACACTTCAAGCATGCCCCTTCAGCTCTTCAGTCCCCCCTCCTTTTACCTAGATAAGCTGTTTGTTTTAATTAAGCCGCAAAGCAAATCGAAGCGGAAACATTTTCAGCACCATTAAAAATGCATTATTAATGCAACGACAATCGAGGGAGGGAGAAGGGAAGTGAGGTTGGAAGGGAAAAAGAAATACTTGTTTTTCTTTGTTTTTATTTTATTTTACTTTTTTTTTTTGTTTTTTTTTTTTGTGTTTTTGGTAAACGACGTGTAAATGTGCCGTGTGTGTGATTAATTGCATGACAGCACACATGCCGAAGGGGGGTAGCACTCTGAGCAGGGGTGCAGAGGAGCGGGGACCAGAGGGGGGCGCGGCGCTACATTGCAACTGTGCAGATAAATAAAAATTTCAACAAATTGCGCTGACAGCAGCAACAACAATAACAACAACAAAAAACAACTTGAATTACATTTCGGGATTCCTTGAAATCAAATATGAAATCTGCATAAAAATGCCAAGTGTGGCAGCCGCAAAATAAAAACAAGAAAAGAAAAACAGAAAAATAAGAAAAAAGAAAAAAAAAACAAAATAAAAAAAATAAAAAAAATAAATAAATAAAAAAAAACTAAAACAGATGACAATTAAAATATGCATGAGGAACAATATCTACATTTTGAGAAAAAAATATAAATGTTAGCAGCGGTAATAAAATGAAAATTTATCAATAGTGAAGATTATGCTATTAATTGAAAATAGTGAAGATTATGCTATTAATTGAAAACAAATTTATTAATAAACTTCAATATAAAAAATCTTAAAACATGTTTTTGTTATTGCTTTTATTAAAAAAAAAAAAAGAAAATTGATTTGAATTTAATTTTTTTTATAATTTTTCTATTTAATTTTGCTATATTAAAACTATTTTATTTATTTTTTTTTTATTTTATTTATTTATTTTTTTTTTTTTATCTGCTGTATTTTTTTTTTTTATCTACTGTATCTTATTTTCGTTGTCTACTTTAAATTATTTTATTTGTCTATTTGATTTTTTTATCTGCTTTATTTTATTTGCCAATTTTGTTTATTAATTTTATTTATTAAGTTCATTTATTTATTTTATTCATCTTTTGATTTTTATCTATTTTATTTATGCATATTATTATCAATTTAATTTTACTTTATCTATTGTATTTTATTTATTGTATCTTAATTATTATATTCTATTTATTTATTGTATTTTTTCATTTATTGTATTTTCTTTTAATTATTTATTTTATTGTATTTTCTTTAATGTATTTTATTTCTTTTTATTTTATTGTATTTTCTTTAATGTATTTTATTTCTTTTTATTTAATGTATTTTATTTGTTAATGTATGAATTTTCCCCTAATTTTATATATTTTTGCAAATTAAATTTTTAAAAAAATATTTAAAACATAATTTTCGTTAAAACTAATTTATTATTCGATTATATTTATAATTTATTTATTTAGTTTATTATATTTTAAATTTATATAATTTAATTATTAATTTCATTTTATTATATTTTTTAAATTAATATTATATTATTTGATTTAACTTATTTTTTGTTTTTTTTTTTATCAAAACAAATCACAAAATTATAAAGTATAAAATTGCGATTAAAATTTTACATAGAATTTCGAATAAACAGGAATTAAATAAATTTTAGCAATAGTTATAAAACTTTAGAATTTTTAATACTAAAAAATTCCCCCTTGTCCATTGCTAGTTTAAAACTATATTAAAAAGCAGAAAATATTTAAAAAATTAGAAATGCTTTTTGGCTCGTTAAGCATTTGCCAAGCAGACTTTACACTTGGCCTTAAATATTTTTTTATTTATTTTTATGTTTGTTTTTTTTTTGTTGTTCACGCGAACATTATCATCTGGAATTGGAAATGCTATTTAAGTACTTCTTGGTTTGCTTCTTTGCTGCTGCTTCACTGTTCGCTTCTCGCTAAGTGGCCGTGTCCATAAAACTGGCTGCATAATGATGTTGCCACGCTGCAACTGCAACTGCAACAGGGGGAAAGAAAAATGCCAAGACACCAACTAGCCAAAAGGCGGCACATATTTTACTCAGGAAGCTGCCGCCTCTTGTTGCAAGGCATTTGAAAAATTGCAATTGAAACTAATTCGGTTAAGTGGAGAGAGACGGGCGGGGGGGCAGAGAGAGGTGGGGCAGCTTAGAGCCAGGCCAAGTGTAGTCAAAGCCAGGCCAACAACAACTTGTCCATAATTCATGAGAGTGAGACACACGCTGTGAAACAAGTTGCAACATGAGGCAACAAATTTCTCAGCTCTACGGCTGCAAAAAACAGAAGGCGAATGTTGCCCCAAGGGGCGGCAGCACCCCGCTACCCCCCTTCCACCCCTCTGTTGTGCATGGGGCGTGTTTTAAAAAATTAACACCGCAACGCGCAATCAGCTCAGTTGTCATTATTTTTATTAATTTAATCTCCATTTACAGGCAACTCAACCAGTTAAGCATTTGCGTGTGTATGCCACAATACCCTTGCCCCAACCCAGGCGGGTTGGCCCCTTTCAATGGGGTTACAATACCCCTGCAGTACCCCCTACAATACCCCTTCAATTCCCAGTCGCGTTTACGCACTGCAACTTTTCCGCTTGACTAAATTTATTAGCGCGACATTTTTATTGATTTTTTCAATTTTTTTAATTTTATTTTTTTTTTTTGATTTAATGGGTATAAAAATGTTTAAAATTGGCTTACAAATCTTTAAAGAGGCTGGGAGGGAAGTTGTAGTTACGATCTTATACGGTATTATATATATATATATTATTAATTTGCTTTAAAAGACGAGCTCAGAGATTCTACGATCTATATAAAGTAAAATAAAAATAAATAAATAAAAAATATAAAATAAATAAAAAATATCAAATAAATAAAAAATATAAAATAAATAAAAAATAATATAATAATATATAATATTATATATAAATATATGGTATTTAACTTCCTATCTAACCCAATAAATAAATGAATAATTATTAAATTTATACCCAAAATTTCGGCCGCAAAAAAAAAAAAAGAATTAACTTATACTATTATAATAGAATAGCGACATAATCTCGCGCAATTTATAAACATTTTTTTTCTACTTTTATTTATATATTAAAAATGAGCAATAATGCAAAAAAAAAAAATAAAATATATATATTTCCCGTCCAGCTGAATTGCTACTCAGATATAACATTTTTTTTTTTAAATAATTTGACTTTTTTCTAGCATTTTATCTCATTTAGGCATACGACTGTCACGTAACGCCGCAATGGAAATGCGCATATAAAAGTCGGCGAAATAATTTCATTCTCAGATTTTTTTAAATTTATATCTATTCAAAACGACATAAGCTCGACGCCACAAGCTTGCAGAATATATTTTCTAGGCGACATAATGTCGTTTTAATTTAAGCGAATTTATGTCACTTCGAAACGACACAATATCGCAGAAGAACAGTTGGGAATTAAGCCTAATTGTAAATCAATAAAGCAATAAATAATAATATTAAATAATGATAATAAAAAAAATAAAGTATATTAAATAATAATAATAAATAATAATAATAAATAATAATAATATTTATTATATAATAATATCAAATAATTTGCAAATAATATCATGCTAACTTTAAACAAAATTTTAAAAATGCACTGCTTGCTTGCGCTATTGTTGAACTGCTTGAAAAGTGTTCCCTTTCTTCTTATTTAAAACTATATCCAAGTATAAAAATATCTCCTATTTCCCAGCTGCCTACAGGGCATCTAACAGGCCATGTACACTCATTTAAAGCATTTTTACTAGGTAATTTTTTTTTGTGCACGTTTTGCGACTTATGCACTAAAAATTTGTTAGAGCAAATAATTGAAGTAACATTTTTAGCGACTGCTTTGAGTAAATTACAGTTTATTATTATTATTTTTTTATTATATATTATTATCAAGTATTTTATGAACTGCTTAAACAGTTGCCTAGCTAATGAAGCACAAATATGGCAACTAATAAAAATGTAAGTAAGGAAACTGCAATTACAACAAAAAAATATAAATGCCATTCAATTTGTTTTGCATGTTTGCATATTGATTAACGTTAAAAAGCGAAAATTTATGGCAATTTTAATTGATAAATGATTGTGAAGCAATATTGTATATCAAGTTATTGAAATTGTTTATACATTTTGTTGTTTTTTATTGTCCCATTTACAATTTGCAATTTTTACAACAAATTTATGTAAAATGCTTAAGTGTGATTATTATTGATCAACGTGTGTGGGCCGCATGAAGGCATTGAAGCTCACGCGTGCTTTAAGGCAGAGAGAGAGAGAGCGAGAGAGTGAGGCAGAGCGAGGCAGATCGAGGCAGATCGAGGCAGAGCGAAACATTAAAAGTTCCTTGCGCATTTTCCTTTGTCAAGCGCAGCATAAAAGCTCACGCGCTCTTTAAGAAAAGAGAGAGAATGAGAGCAGAGCAAAAATTAGAACGAGCGCGTGAGAGTGCGGCAGAGCAAGAATTAGAACGAGAGAGTGAGGCAAAGCAAGAATTCGAAGGAGAGAGTGGGAGTAAGGCAGAGCAAGAATTAAAACGAGAGAGTGAGTTGGAGCAAGAACTGTTTAACACAATGTTGAGCTTTCATATTGTATACATTTTCTATTTGATACATTTATCAAATTCTTAAATCAATACAAATGTTATTTTTGTGCCATCTGCTGTTAATCCGTTAATCAACATGTCTTTAAAAATCTTGCCACATCTTCAAAAAACAAAATTGCACAGCGCATAAATTGTTTGCGCTGTGTAAATCTTGTCCCGTTTATTGTTTGCACTAAAAACAGTCACAAAAAAAAAAACAAATAATAAAAAAAAAAAAAAGTAAGCACAAAAATATAATCACAAAATATTTGCACAACTTATTTGTGTGGCTCGTAATTTGTTATTTTTATTCCTTGGCTGCCGCTGTGTAAATACAATAAATACTTGAGTTTAAAACAAGAAGAGGAAAACAAAAAAAACGAAACAACTGCAATTGGCAAACAAAAACTGCAGACAAGCAAAAAAATAAATTGCAAAGTCGCCGATTAAATGCTCTATTCAATTAAGAACTGAAATTATGAAGCAATTGCTACCCTTTAATAACTACTTTAAACAGCATTTTTTTTATATTAAAATAAACTATAAAAATTAAATTAATCCTAGCTAAGCTTTTTTTCTTCAACTCCCACCAATACATAACACATCACTTGACATAATCTGAATATCCAACATCGCAAAGGGTATGCAAAAAAATAATCACTGCAAGCAACAGTAACAACAACAACTAGCAAATGTGGGAGAAGGAGAGGGCAACAAAGGAGCACGAGGTGTCTGTTTTCACAGCCTTTTTGGCGCTGTTTGTGTATGTGTGTGTGTGTGCTTTGCTCTGTTGCTCTTTCTGCTTCTTCCTCTTCTACTTCTGCTTCTTGTTTGCCCAGCCAAGCGCAGAGATAGGGAGAGACGCGCGGGCGGCGGCGTCGTCGTCGTTTTGTAGCCTCAAGTGTTGTTTTTGGGTTCTCACTCAAGTTTTTTTTTTTCTGTTTTTTTTTTTTCAAAGCTTAGCTAATTTGCCTGGCGTGCCAATTGAGACAGGCGATGCGTCGACTGCGACGACAGCAGCAGCAGCGGCCGCATTGGCTGCACAAAGCGCAACAAGCAAAATGCCGTTTCGCAATTTTCAATTGTGCACGTCAAAGTGTTAAAACGGCACGCGATTTATTGCACATGCCGTTCTACTGCTGTATGTAGTAGTGTGTGTGCTTTTTCAGTAGCAGCCGCCGCCGACGCTGATGCTGCTGCGTCTTAGATGCGCTTAATTAGACAGCGTTGCGACGTCAGCGTCGAAGTCGACGTCAACGCCAACGCCAACGCTTTAGCTTTATTGATTTACGGCCAGCAATCAAGTGTGAAATTGACTTTTACATACCCCCCAAACACCGCCAACTACCCCATCCCCAAAACGCAGCGAGGCGTGTAAATATTTGTTGTTGTTGTTGTGCTCAAAATATGCAACGGTTTTTTATATTTTTTTTTATTTTTTTGCTTTTTTTTGGTGTGCCTGCATTTTTATTAACGCTTCATTCGAATTTTCTTTTAACAACTTTGTCATGATTTATGCGCGGCTCATTAATCTCGCAAGTTGTTTAACTTAAACGCGTTTTTAGACAGAGCGTGTATCACAGAGGGGAAGGGAGTGGCGTGGCGAGGGGGTAAAGCGAAATGAAATCAAACTGCCTGGCCATAAATAATCGCGCCATGCGTTGTCAATAGAGTTGCCAAGCGGACGGGGGCCAGACTTGGTCTTTGGAATTTCAAGCAAGTTTTCAAAAAGTGTCAGCGCGAGAGTTGTTTGAAAAGTTTGTAATAATGACGCATTAACATGGCAGTAAATCAATCAAAATTTTATGTGAGCTTTAAAGCTTAATTAAAGCTTACGATCGGCAAATATTCATTTGAGCTTTCAGGCTTTTTAAAAGCTTGTTTGTAATTTCAGGTAATGTGTGTTTTTTCTCAATGTTATTTAAGAATTTTTGTATAAACTACTCGACTCAAGAGGTATAAAAAAATTATTTAAATATAAAATAAATGCAAAAATGTTGATTATTTTTCCACTCTTCGGTTTTAATTTTTATAAACTAGAAAAAAAAATATTTAATATCGGACGTAATTATATTAAACTAAAATTATTTTATTGAAAAGTCAAAAATTAAATTATGTATTTTTATTTATCTAAAAACATATATTTTTCTGGAATCTGAAACTGATTTTATACTTTATTAAAAAGTCGAAAATCTAACTATTTATATTCTTTTATCTCAAAAACGATCCCATTTTTCCAGGAATCAAAATAAATATTATATTAATTTTACTAACAATTCGTTTTTTAGGAGCATATTATAATTAAAATTTATTAGAGTAAATTTAACATTTATTTACCCAATATTTCTTGAGATTAGTTAGATTAATTCATCAATTTCTTTATTGTAAATATTCGCTACACAAAGTACAATATATTTAAAAGTGAAATAATATTAAATTACAGCACTTTTGAATATATTCATATATTTACTAGCTTTTTTTTCACATTTGGGCGTACGACTGTCACGTAACGCCACAATGAAAATGTCCATATGTTAAGTTATATTGAATGGATTCATTGGTCTACCCTCGTTATAGTCGCCTAGAGTAGACTTAAGTCGAGCAGTTGTTAGGCTTCCAAAAAAAAAAGCCAGCTCTCCCCTCTAAAGTGTGAGGGTTATCAATTGCTGAGAAAAAAAATAAAAAAAAAAATAAAAAAAATAATAAAAAAAAAAACCAAATTTAAATGCAACTAATTTGTGTAGCCCCCACATTTTGAAAATTGTTCATTTTTGTTCGGGTCTCATAAATTATGGCAATTATGTTAATGCGGCCAGAGTCACAGTCCGAGTCACAGTTACTGTGAGAAATCACAGAGAATTGAGTTGAATGTCCATATTAAGTAATTTTGCAAAAAATATATAAATAAAATAAAAAAAATTGAATGTATATAAACTCACGTCTACACAATTATCACGCAAATGCTTACAATAATAAAAAAAATAATAATAATAATAATAATCATATAAGCTAATGTTTATTATTATTGTGCTAATCAGGCAAATCATTTCAAACAATCGAGCAATTTAAGAAAATTGCAAATTGCCAATGTATTCAAATTAAATAATTTTCAAGATTCGCCATAAAAAATAAAATACATTGTCTCTAATAATTGTTGTTAAACTTTGTACTAACAATTTGTATATATATTTTTTTGTTAGAAATATTAAGCACAAATTTAATATGAATTTATTAGGGAAGCAAAAAATGTGAATAAAATAAAAAATATATAAATAATTATACAAGCTTATAGCTATAATAAATTAGTAATCTTTTTTATGGCCGAAACTTTGAAGTTTTAAGATTATAATGGCTTAATTATTTAGCGAAAATTATATATTATAGATCACGAAATCTAATAACAATATTAAGAAATTAAAACATATTTATATCATCGAATGGTAGAAATATCGTCTAGTACATTTTTTTTGGCGATATTATGGCGCATTTTCTTTGGCGAGTTTATGTCGTTTATAGCGCGATATGGTGGCGGCAAGATTATGTCGTTATGCTCAACTAATCGCTTAAAAAATTTATTTAATTCTAATTTTTTTTAGAAAGCAAATTGGGCTTTTATTTTTATATTTTTTTAACATTTCATTTTTATTTTTTCATTTTTTCCCCACTTTTTTAATCCGATTTCTTTTCAATCAAAACATATTTCGTTTCATATCAGTCAGCTTTATATGGTAATCAGCTTTTAAGCCTGCAGCTTAAGCTCATTGCTACAGCGCAATGTCAAAGGTAATCTCACTCTCTCTCTCTCTCTCTCTCTCTTTCTTTTATACCTCTCACATTTACGACTGCTCACCCTCTGCGTCGCCCTCTCTGTTGTTTTATTTACATTATGTCTTAAAATCAACAAGACAAGGCGAGCGTGGCGGGGTAGCTAAGCCGCCAAATAAAGAATCATAAAAGATATCAAAATAAATATGCGAGAAACAGCAACAGCAGCGGCTGGCTGCAGCGTCAGCGCCAGCAGCAGGCAGCAGCGGCTGGCAGCGTTCGGCCGTAAAAGCTTTACTCAGTAGCAGCGGGCGCACAGCGGGCGGCGCTCTTATTGCTGTGGTGCTTGTTGGTGGGCAGAGCGCAGGCAAAAAAAAAAAAAAAAAAAGTGCTTAGCTTGGGTATTTAGAGAAGCCGCAGTCAAAGTGCCAAAGCAAAGCCGCAAAGAGAGCGCGCACAAGTGAGCAAACGTTGGAAAGAGAGAGGGCGAGCTAGTATGTGTTAGACAGAGAAAACACAAGATGCTTTGCAAGACACGCTTTGCTTGATGGACTTTGGTTGAGGCCCACCCCCCGCTCCCTTTACCATACACCTCTGCGCTTACTTACAAGTTCCATGTCGATCCACGCCCAATCGCACAAAAGAAAGAAGCAGAGAGACGAAGAAGAGGAGAACGAAAACAGACAGACAGCGCCGTTTGATGACGCTACAACAACAACAACAATAATAATAATAAAGCAAAATAAATATTGCAATAACAAAAGAGCAAACAAAAAAATAAACGAAAAAAAAAGAAAACCAACAAAAAGCCGCTGGCTAAATAAACAAACAGTGTGAATTTTATGAGATACATGAATAAGCCAACGTCATATTTCTATATGTATCTATTGGATACAATTTTTTATGAGGCTTGTTCAATTTTGTACGTGTGTGTGTGTGTGTTTGTGTATATACTATAATTATACATATATCACTGAAAAATCAAACGTCAAAGCTCGACAAATGCGCATGAACCTCCTTCTTGTATATATATAATATTTCTTTTAAATTATACTCTATTTTTATAGTAAAAATAAGAGTGTATATTGGTTTTGTGTAACTAACCGTATAAAACTATTAAAACTAAAACTAAGTTTTTTATAGCCAAAAATATAAACAAAATAAAAAAAATAAAAAACAATAAAAAATATATAAAAAAAAATTTAAAAAAAAATAAATAAAAAAATTTTCATTAATAAAATTATTTTTTAGTCAAATAGAGTATTTTACAGTTTGTGCAGCATTTTCTTTCTCACAAATTTTATTTACCATGGCGCCCCACAATATGAAATTCCAAAAGTATAAACAATGTCAAAGCCCAAAAAAAAAAACTATACACAGGCTCTGACATTTCATAGTTAATAAAAACAAATGTTAAAGCAGCCGCAAAAAAATTATTATTACTATACTAAACATTTAAATTTATAATCAATCCATGAGTTCTCATAATTAAAATGGAACAAAATTGTTGCCTTAACAAAGAATACAAATAAAAAAAATAATGCTCCAAAATATATGTAGATGTAAAAAATTAAATAATACTGTAACATAGAATATAACTGGGATAGAAAAATTCAATTAAATCCTCTAACATTGAATATAAATGAAAAAAATTATAAATAAATATTTTCAATATTTATTTTTCATTAAAATAGTTTTTATGTTTACTTAAATATATTTATTTATATTTTTTTATATTTTTTTTATATATTTTTATATTGTTTTATATTTTTTTTTTTATTTTTCTATAGTTTTCTATATTTTTTTAAATATTTATATATTCTTTTATATTTTTTTTATATATTTTTATATATTTTTATATTTTTTTTATATTTTTTTATATTTTTTTAAATTTTTTATATTTTTTAATATTTTTTTATATATTTTTATATATTTTTATATATTTTTTCGTAAATTTTTTGCTACATTTGAAATTTAAAAACTCAGAGTTTTGTCTATAAAAATGTAATTTAAAGGAACAATGTTATTATTAATGTTATTTGTCAGCTTTATGTATGTTAAATTACTTTAACAGCATTATTTGAAAATAGTTTAAAGGCGAAACAATATTTGTTCAGATTTATAAATACATTATAACATATTTAAATTCCATTTATAATATTTTATTTTATTTGTTATGTTATTTATATATTATTTTAGCTATTATTTATATTTTATTCTATTTATTATTTATTATTTTTATTTTATTTTATTTATTTATATTTTATTGTATATTAAGTTATTTAACATACTGTTAGCCTCTTTAACAGCAACATTTTAACAGTTTACACTTAAATTTCCAGAGCATCTAAATGTCATTATACTAAACGTAGAAATTTTTACATTTATTTTATTTTTTTTTTATGTATGTTATATATATTTTTTCTTTTGATTACGCTACTAAATTAAATTTAGCGCATGGCGTTTGCGTGATACTATTTCTGGCCTCAAATGACGGCGCGTGTAGCGATCACAATTTAGATACAGATACAAATATATATGTGCATATATATATAAATAAAAAAAAAAAAAGTTAACATTAATATGCATGTTATGTTATGTTTTGTTATGTTATGTTAACAACGCACATTTTTGGCATTTAGCCAAAATTTCAATATAAAAATCTTTATTTTGAAAGCATTTTGTCAATTAGCAAAGAAATTGATTAAGTAGATTTGAAAAAAAAAAAAAATACAAAACTTAGTTAAATGTTATTTAAAGTGTCTTTTTTGCTATATAAATATTTCTGGGAAATAAATATAAACATTTTAACATTCAATTAGATCATGTTTGCCAGTTTTATGAGTTGACTCATAATATTTTGTCGGATTTTTATAGACTTTGCGAGGAATATTAAATAATATGCCCCGTATGCCTTAAAATGAAAAATAAAAATTAATGTCGCAAAATTATTTTTAAGGCATTGAAATATAAAATGTAGATATAAAGTATATATATTTCTGATCAGCAGCATTAACAGAATAATTTATCAATTTAATTTACATTTTATAAAAACTTTGTTGCTTGTCAATAAATTCGAATTAAAATTCAAAATATATTTATAAATTATTTTTTAATTTATTTATGTTGATAATTCATATTCCTATAAAAAAAAATATATCATATATTTTATCAATCTCAATAAATCATATTTAGGGGGATATATTTATTTATTTATTTATAAAATATTTCTTTATTTTATTTTTATTTTAATTATGTTGGAAATTAAATTTCTTATAGGAAATTTCTTTGTAAAAATATATATATAATACTTTACGGCAACCCCTACAATATATATCATATATTTTATCGACTATATATTTTATCAACCACAATTAAATCATATTTAGGGGGATATATTTATTTATAAAATATTTTTTTACTTATTTATGTTTAAAATTAAATTTCTTATACAAAATTTTTTTGTAAAAATATAAATAAATATTTAGGGCAACCCCTACAATATATATGATATATTTTATCAACTATATATCTATATATATACTATACATATTTATCAACCCCAATAAAATCATATTTAGGGGGAATTTTTCAAAAAAGCAAACTAATGCATTATTAAGCCATGCCAAGTTCTTTCCTATATTTTTTTTTTGTTCTGATAAAAATTAATTATTTTATGATGTGCCAACGATTTCGCAATCAATAAATTTGTAATTATGAAATATTTGCATTTCATATGCCACAATTATTTTATCGTTTTATTATTATTATCAAACATATTTTGATATATATTTTGTGTGTTTTGCATTTCATTTTAATTTGTTACTGCACTGTCAGATATGTATACAAAAAATAAATATTAATTACGCTTATCGCTAGTCTGTGATATTCGCAATATTTACACGTTATAATTAATTGTGTTTATAAATATATATTTTTTTTTGTTTTTTTTATTTATTTATTTGCCTCAATAATGATATATGGGGGCAGGCAGGCAATTCTCCAGTTAAATTGAGTTATCGCTATTGAAAATGTCGCGCGACTGGGCAAACAATAAAAAAATATATATAAAAAAATTTACATCAAATTAAACTTGTTTAAAATGATGCGAGTTGCGGTTTTTATTGAGCTTTCATTTTTTATATTTTTTTTTGTATACCCCGTTGCGCCCACACACACTTCAAATATGCAAAATATCGAGATTATTGTTTATATTTTAATTTTATTTGTATTTTTTTGTTGTTGTATATATCTGTATCTGCATCTGTATCTGGGCAGCATAAATTAATTATCAAAACATTCAATTTACATACATTTTGTGTATGTCTGTGTGTGCGCGCTTCAGCGGCCCTGGTTGCGGCTTGTGTATCTCAAAGATACTCGCCACAAGCTCAAAGTCAATTTTTCGCATTTAATTTTTTTTTTCAATACAGTTAAATTTCTTTAAGGTGAATTTTTCTAAATGCAAAAATATTCTAATACAGACTTCTCTAAAGCGAATTTCTTTCAATATGAATTTCATTTATAAAAACTTCTCTAATATTATCTTCTCCAATGGGAACTTCTATAATGCCAAGTTCTCTTATGTGAACTCCTCTAATGTGTACTTCTCTTAATACAAACTTCTCTAAATCAAACTTTTTTGCAAACAAAACTCTTTCTAAAAGCGAACTTATTTTATACAAAACTTCTCTAAATATAATTTTTTCTAATAAAAACTTCTCTAATGTGAATTTTCTTAAAATCGGAAATCTAATGAGAGCTCTTAATATAAAAAAGTATCTAGTTTGCAACTTCTCTAAATTAAATTTTTGTAATATAAACATTTCTTATATGAACTTCTACTAATATCAAACCTTTCTAATACGAACAAGTCTAACTAGAACTTACTCCAATTGTAGTTTGTTCGTATTGGAACATCTCTAATACAAAACTTCTCTAATATGAACTTATCTTCCAATAGGAATGTATATAACTTGAGCTTATATAAATTATCTTAAGCAAATTCAACAATTGCAAACCCAATTATCGATTAAATATTTTAAATTTAATTCAAGACCCAGTACTTAAAATTAAGTTCCAATTTATAATAAAAAAATATTAATAAATTTAAAAAATAAAAATTTGGATAACTATTTTAGGGTGCACAACGCAACCCGAAAAAGAAAATTCTCAAAGAACCTAATCGAAATGTCAGAAAAATCATAAATATTAACCTAAAACTGGTTAAGAATTCTAAGCGACGACTTTAATACAACTTTAATAATTACTAAGCTTGATATCTGTCTGATTTTTATTGAATATAATAAAACAATTTTTTTAAGCATTAATAACAATTTTTTTAACAGTTTTTTAAGCATTAAAAAAAATTTGTGTTATGCATTAAAATATTGTTTTTCAAATTTCTTTATGATCTAAAAAAACGTTAAAAATCAAAAAATTGTCGAAAGTTCAACAATTTAAATTTATCTATAAATTTTACAAATTCCATTTAAGGAAGTTCCGCACATAGTAGAAAAAAAAACAAAAAAATAAATAAAAAAAAAAACATCATCACAAAGTTTCTCTATAAAATTTAAAAAAAAACCAAAAAAAAATCGACAAATGTCAAAAATTCAAAGATTTAAATTATTCTATAAATTTTACAGATACCATTTAGAGAAGTTCCACTGTAGACATAGTAGAAAAAAAAAGAAACATCATCACAATCAATTTGCTGCCGCTTTGCCTCCTTTTGTCTCTGCGCTCGCTGGGAATTAAGTTTTGTAGCTTCGTTGTTGTTAATGTTAATGTTGTTATTGTTTTTGTTGTTGTTTTGGCATTGTTTTTATATTGTTGTTGTATTTAGTTGTTGTTGTTGTTGCTTTGGCCCACATTATCTAGTGAACGTTGAACGCTTTCGTGCCTCTGGTGTTGTGTTGTGTGTATATTTTTTTTCTCGATTAATTTTTTTGCTGTTTTTTTTTGTTTTTGTTTCTACATGTGTTTAGCGTGTTCAGAAATTTGCTTTTTTAATGACGCTCTTGTTGATTGCGGACTGTTTGTTTTTACTACAAAAAAAAAAACAAAACAAAAAATAATAATAAATTCGCCGTTTCACGATTACAACTCGGCGCTCCCCTGTACTCCACATTTAACATTTGACGGCCTTTAACATTCATTTATTATGTTTATTATTACGAAAAAATGTTAAAACAAATTCGCAAACATTTTTTGTTTTTTTTTATAATTTATTATGTGTGCATTATTTTTTTTGTTAAGTGGAAAATGTTATTTGTGACTTGTCATCAGTTAAAAGTTGATTTGAAATTTGTATTGATTAGTTTTAATTAAAATATGATTTATGTGCATATTTTGTTAGTATTTATTTTGGGGTAAAAGTTTAGAGTTTGAACATTATAATTGAGCATTTTTATTTTATTGTTAGGTTATTTTAAGTTATATCTGAAAATGTCAGTTAGTTTCTATAATTTTTAATAGTTTTTTTAAGTGGAAATTAACTTATTATTTGTAACTAACAATATATTTAGCATATTTATTATGCTCAAATATTTCTAGATTATACAACTCTTCACAAAAATGTCATTAAAATTCCAACAAAAAATTTTAAAACTTTAGAAAAAAAGAGAAGTTGTGGACAATGCAGATAATATGCCAAAAATCAGGTAAGCAACAATAATTTTTAAAATATTTATTGAAATGTAGCTTGCTTTGTTTGCACACAAAAAAATATTTTATAAAAGAAATTCTTCGAGCTTAAATAATTAGTTCATTTAAATAACTTAAAGAAAATAAATTCATCAAGTTTAAATAATTATTTAAATAATTCGATTTTCTAGCATAAAATTTGCAAACTTTTTTTAGCTCTTGTCCATAGATAACACTAGTTTACAGCAAAAAAGGAGCTGGACTCTAATATACTTTTTTTTGATGTATTTTTGAGCGCTGATTTCAAAAATGCAAACCATTTATTTTTTTCAAAGAATGGTTTTCGAGAAAACCGCGAATAACTAGTTTTTTTTGCAGTCTTTCGACATATATGTTCATATCTAAATGAGATCTTATTTGATCTTAAATAATGTTACACAATTTAATAGATAATTGTATACCCTTTCTAACGGTATGCCATTTATGCGGATCGAATATGAAATTAAGCCATTATAAGCCCTTAAAAATTGTGAACTTTTTTTGCGTTTTTGAAAAATTGCTGAATTTCAATTGGTCTTTTAAAATTTTAAAAAATTCGTATAAATATATTTTAAGATTTATTATGTTAAATAATTCTTTTACGAATATTTTGAGTATACATTTGTCAAAATCGGTCAGTAAATGTGATAGTTATTCAGCAATTAGTAAAAACACCCAAGAAAAAATTACCCTGTTCATCACTTTTCTAGTCAATATTTGATCGAATATTTCCGCTTTACTTTGCCGTAGAGAATACGCAGGGATGCGTTCGTATATTAATATACGAACGCATCGCTGCGTATTGTCTACGGCAAAGTAAAGCGGAAATTTTGGATCAATATATGACTAGAAAAGTGATGAACAGGGTGAATTTTTTCTTGGGTGTTTTTACTAATTGCTGAATAACTATCACATTTACTGACCGATTTGGACAAATTTATACTTCAAAATATTTGTAAAAGAATTATCTAACATAATTAATCTTAAAGAGTATTTAAACGAATTTTTTAAATTTTTAAATGAGCAATTGAAATTTAGCAATTTTTCAAAAATGCAAAAAACGTTCACATTTTTCAACTTTGAGGGCTTATAATGGCTTTGTTTCTTATTAGATTCGCATAAATGGCATACCGTTAGAAAGGGTATACAATTATCTATTGAATTGTGTATTATTATTTAAGATCAAATAAGATCTGATGTTGATATGCACAAATAAGTCGAAAGACTGCAAAAAAACTAGCTATTCGCGGTTTTCTCGAAAACCATTCTTTGAAAAAATAAATGGTTTGCATTTTTGAAATCAGCGCCCAAAAATACTTAAAAAAAAGTATATGAGAGCCCAGCTCCCTCGATCAAAAAATAATTTGTAAACTAGTGTAATTCATCTAATAATGTTAAAAAAATATTTTCCTAAAAAAAGAGTACTCTATCTTATTGGGCAATAATTCTATTATTGTATAAAAAAAATGATATTTTCTATAGAAATGTAAACTAAAGTATTCAATTTGAAGATTTAATAGAGATTTAATAGCAGTTTAATATGGTTAACATAGATTTAAAAAGAGTTAAAATTAATTAAAATGATTTTTCTAATCTAAAACATTATTAAAATAATAAAATATAAATAAATAAAATTTTTACTTTCAAATAAATTTTTTGATTTAAAAACATTATTAAAATATAATTATATAAATAAATAAAATTTTAACTTAAAAATTTCTATTAAAATTCCACAATTTAAAATAGCTTATCCTTCTTCACAATTAACCCAAAATTTAATTATTTTTTTTTTAAAAAGAAACCAATTTGTAATTTATGAAACTATTTTAAAAATTTCATTTAAATGTGCTAATCTAAAATTATCTTAAAGTTAGTTATTAACTTTGCTCATTTTATAGCTATTGTATAATCTGTTTCAGTTTTTTTTTCTTGTTTTTTTTCAACAATTGAAATTGCTAATTTGCATGGGCGAAGCAGCGAGCGAAATGAACAAACGTTTGTCATTGTCAGACATTTATGAGAATTGAACAAATCAATTTGCTTTAATCGTGTCGACGAGGCGGGGCCCTGACAAATGGCCAACTAAGTGACTGCATTGTAAAGTGGTTTTTGGTTTATTTTTATTTTTTTTTATGGAATACGGCAGCTAAATAATATAATTTACATTTGCAGTGGGCGATAATTAATTATTTAAAAATAAATATCACAAACTAAACAAGAATAAGGCAAAACTACTCTAATTGAAAGTTAGAGAAACTTTGATTTTATTTTTTAATGTCTAATTAAAGCTTTGTTAATCAGTTTAACTTAATTTTCAATTAAGCTAAATTCGTGAAAATTAAGAAAGACTTAGACAGACTTTAAAACGCAGAGATTGTACTATATTTTTAACATTTTCTTAACATTGCCGCAATGTTACTGCAAAGTCATGTTAACAACTTAAAAAAAATGTTCTTATTTTTATTGAAAAGTTAATTTTAGAGAAAGAGCAATAATAATTTTTTAGGTAATATGTTTTTTTTATTTAACATTAATTTAAATACGAACAACAGTATTAACATTTATGGTTTATTAATTTAATTAATAACATTTTTTTAAAAATGGTATACCAAATTCAGAGCTCATCAATTTGCTAAATAAATGCAAAAATGTTTTTTTTTGGAAAAAAGCGAATTATGTGTCCTGTATACCATATTCAACAGTAAATGTTAAAGCCGGCTGTAACAGCTTTAAGTTAACATTTGTGCTGTTATTAAATTTTTTTTAAATTTTTTATTAAATCTAAAATCAAAAATTAATTATAAGCAAGTTATTTTTTAAAACAAAAATAAATAAAAACATTTAAATTGTACCCAACTGTTAACCAAAAAATGTATGTTAACTTAGCAATGTTATTTCACAGCAGTTAACAGTAACAGTTGCTCAAACCCTATTTAAAGGCTGCTAACAGTATGTTAATATATAAATAACATTTTTTAAGTTAATATTTGTATTATTAATACACATTTAAATAAAAAAAAAGATATATTAATATTTTCTTAATTAACACTGACAGCTGTTAAACATTTAACATTTTGTGCGCTGTTATCGTGTGTTAATTAAAAAAAGGCAACAGGCAAAAAAAAAAAGCAAAACTGACAACAAACAAATGATTAGGCCGCACACACCAACCTAACTAAGTATAATTATAATATGTTTGTTTGTTTGTATATTTTGTGTATTTTTTTTGTATTTTTTTTTGTATACAAACACGAAATGTTTTGTCAGGCAATTGACACATTTGTAGCGTTGCAAATTGTTGTTATCGTTCTACTGAAAGCGCAGAACGGTGGCAAATGCCAAACAACAGCAAAAACAAAGGCAATTACACATTTTGCAGAGGCAAAGAGAAAAAAAGCAGAAAAAAAGGCAAAAAGTTACCCAAAGCGCCAACTAAAAGTCAGTTAACGTCTATATATGTATATATGTAACTGTGTTAACATTTATATGTATATATATATATATATACTCGAGTGTGTGCTATGTTTGTATGCAGTGGTGTAAGCACGGTAGAAATTTAGGGGGTTAAAAATCTGATCTTAATTTTTTTCTTATATTTTTTCAACAACTTAAATGGTCTTAAAATAATTTTAAAAAAATATTTTATATATATTTTATCTTTCAAAACATTGTTAGAAATCATTAAAAAAACTTTATGAGAAATTTAGAAATTATTTTTATATATTCTTTATTTAAAAACATTATTATATATCATTTGAAAATTTTTTTTTAGAAATTTATAGAATTTAAAAAGATCTTTATATATATTATTTAATTAAAAATTTAATAGAAGTCATTTAAAAAAACATTATTACAAATCATTTAAATAATATTATTAGAAATCGTTTAAAAACATTATAAGAATGTTATAAAATATAATTAAATGTAATTAAATTGAAAACATAATCTAAAATCATTAAAAACCTTTATTAGAAATTTATAAATTAATTTCATATATTGTTTAATAAAAAATAATATTAGAAATAATTTAAAAAAATGATTAGAAATTTATAGAATTTAAAAAGATATATATTATTTAATTAAAATTTTAATAGAAATCATTTAAAAAAATATTATTAAAAATCAATAAAAAAAAACATTATTAAAAAATGAAAATATTATTAGAATTTAATAAAAAAATTCTATGTATTATTTAATTAATTACATTATTAGAAATCATTAAAAAAAAATACATAACATTATTGGAAATTTATGAGAAATCCCTATTTAGTATTATATAATTAAAACCTTTTTTAAAATTATTAAAAAACATTATTAAAAAATGCATAAAAAATATAAAAGAATGACTTCTATACATTATTTAATTCAAAAAATCATCATAAAAAATACAAAAGAGATTTTTATATATTATTTAATTCAAAAAATCCTTTTTTTTCTTATAACTGCTACCCTTCCCAGTAAAAAAAATTCTATAGACGCCACTGTTTTGTATCTTTTACAAAAGTAAAAGGTACAAGTCTTGAATATTGTGCATTGCTTTTGATTTTTTTTTTTTTGCTTTTTTTTTTTGCTTTTGCTGTTGGCAACTTTTACCAAGGCGTCGTCGCCCCCCTTTTGACTTCCGAGACAGTGTGACAAATTATTATGTGTGTGTGCCAGGTGGTGGTGTGCGCGTGTAGGGTGTGTGTGTGCGAGTTTAATATCAGGCAAAGTCAGGCCAGTCAGACAGTCAGCTTTTGGCCTGTCGCTAGCGGCGCTGCTGGTGCTAATGACCGTAACTAAGTTGCCGTCACGATTGTGCGCGCCACTGGGAAGTCACAACTTATACACCTTACCGCCGCCCCTGCCCCAACAATTGTTGGCTGTTATTGTTTCAACAAAAAAGACACCCTGTAGTTTGAATTGAAAATGATTACAAAAAGTGGGGGGAAAAGTCCAAGAAAACTAAGCAAAGAGCAGAAGAAATCTTTTCAAAATTGATAGAGCCATATTTTAAATATTAAAAATTTAACGTAATACATTTTTAATAATATTTTTTTAAAAATGGGCTAGGAAATAACTGAAGACTGGGGTTGTATGTTAGATCTGGATATGAATATATATATGTATGTACAATAAAAGAAAAATAAATATGTAATTATATAGACAAATATCAGAATAAACCTGCAGTCATTTATTTATGTAATTATAATTAATTAATTAAAAATAATGCAATGGTCGAAATATGGTAAAAAAAATAACTAAGGGTTTAATGTAATACTTGGTTAAATAATTATTTATTTTTTATTTATTTATTTATTTTACCATTATTTAACCATGTATTAAAATAAACCTGCAGTATATTTAATCATATTTCGACCATTGCATTATTTTTGCCGATTTCTATATGTTATAGCTATAGAATATAGTATTCCGATTTTTATTAAATTTAATCAGATTGTCTATAGCAGAGAACTACAAAGAACTGCTGTGATTGCTTGCGATATATTAAAAATCAAAAAAAGTTTATTTTTAGGAGAACCCTTTTTTTAACCCAATTGTTATTATGTTATCTATATGATATAGTGCACCGATTTTGATGAAACCTTGTCGGATTATATCAGATCGTAATACAAACCGAAACAGCTTAGAATTATTAATAGTTTACGTCATTTTTCACCCGAAAAACTAAAAAAAAAGATGTAAAAATACGATTTTTTCATTATCTATAGCCCAAAACAGCTACAGGACCTCAATTTATCAGGTTTGGTGTCTTCACAAAAGTTGAGCTTTGGATTATTTCAAACAACTTTGGTAAAGTGGGTTTTTTGGAAAAACCCAACAACAACAGAGATATACATAGATGAAGGAAAAATGTGACCTTAAAAAATATTAAAAAAAAAAATTATATGATAATTCTCCTGATACCGCGTAAAACTAATAATGCAGTTCGATTTTTAAGCTCCCGAAATAGGATAAAGCCGATTTAATTGGGATTTTCTTATTCTTTTGTAATTAATAGTTTTTAATTTAAGAAAAGAAATTTAGGTTATTTTTTTAACGCATTTTAGATTTGTGGTTTAACTTATTGTTAGAAATATGTATATATATTATTGGAAAAATATATATATTTTATATATGCAAAATAATTTTAATAAGATTTATAATGATTCCATAATTTAAGAAAATAAAATTAAGTTTTTTTTATCACATTTTCGATTTTTGGATTTACTTATTAAAAAAATATATACATGTATATATTATTGGAAAAAATATATATATCTTATACATATATGCAAAATAATTATAATAAGACTTTTAGATAGAACTATGGATGGAACTATTTGGTAAATCAAAATATAATTTTATTAGAATTAAATGCTTTGAAATAAACACTTAAAGTTCTTAGTTAAATCTAAAAAAATCCACCTAACGCTAGAAGTATTTATTATCGTAAAAAATCTAATTTTAAAAAACAAAATTTTAAAGAAAGGGTATCTCATAGTCAGGCACACTGATAGACAGACATACTTATTTTATTATAGCTCTGGGCTTTTGTGGTTTTCCATTTGTGTAAAACATTTTTAATGTTATGACCGCAGAGCGCATCTAATAGAGGCTTAATTGTGCTGCTGTATCTTGTATCTTGTATCTTACATCTTGTATCTGTATCCGATGACTAGCTATTGCTTAGTTTATTTTGTTTAACATTTTGTTGTGTGTGTTTTATATATATATATATATATTTTCTTATATGTTAGTACTTGTTTCATTATTTGTTTGTTTACAAAGCGTTTAACGCAGTTCGTTTACTTAATTGAATGCTAACAGCAACGCCAATAAAACAAACAGCGGCACATCTGTCAGATACATTTCAATATAAATAGTTGCAAATATAACAACAACAACAACAATTTCCGGCCCTTTTAAATGAACAACAAATAGATATTATATTTCACAGTTAATAAAACACATTTTGTTTAATTAATAGAAAGGAAAATAGTTTGAAAAGTAAAACTTAATATGGTATGAGAATTTGTTGATATAATAAAAAAAATAAAGAATGATATTTTGAAAGAAGAGTTCTGATATTCTATAAAAATTTAATTTTACTGAAAATCAGAAAATTATTTTCCAGGGAAGATCAACTAATTGTTTGTTTAATGGAAAATGAGAAAGTTAGTTCCAATGGAAGGCAGAATGTTTCTTCAAATGGAAACTTTTTTTCCAATGAATATACTGAAGAATACTCTTCAATGGGAAATAGAAGAATTCCTTTCCATGAAAGATGAATTAATTCTTTGTTCAATGGAAAATGGGAAAGTTATAGAAAATGGAAAACTTTATAGATTCTTTCCAATGAAGCTCAGTAGACTTTTTTTTCAATGGAAAGCCTTAAAAATACTCTTCAATGGGAAATAGAAGAATTCCTTCTAATAAAAGAAAGTGAAGATTTTTTTAATTAATGACACTGGAACTTTCAATAAAGTTTGTAGAGTACTTTCCAATAATACTCAGTAGAGCTGCTTCCAATGGAAAGCAATGGAATTATTTCCAATAAAAGTAGACACTGGAAATATTTCCAATGAAACTTAGCAGTGCTTTTTTCCAGTCACATTATATCCAATAAAAATCTGGGAAGTACTTTCCAATAAAATTCAGTAGAGTTGTTTCCAATGGAAAGCAATGGAATTATTTCCAATAAAAGTAGAGTTTTTGTCAATTAAATAAATAAATAAAGTAAGTTCATTTTCAATGCAAAAAAAAATAAAAATAAATAGTAAATAATAGAAAAACTTTCAATATTGACAAGAAAAAAATTAGAATTACATTTTTATCTTTTACAATAAATGCAAGACATGCATATAGTATGACACTAAGATAATAAATGTTTTATCATACAAAACAATCACACACACACACACACATACTTACCACACCTGTACACACATACATACACCCATACATAAATATATATTTTCTTATTAGAAATTTCATAATTTGAACTAAATGCAAAACACGCCCAGGCAAAGGCAAAGGCAAAAACTTATCAAAAAGCGACGAACACAAACAAAAACACACGCAGCGCTGAGCAAAAAGGGGCCAATGCCGTGTGTGCGACAAAGAGAGCAACAGCAAGAGTGATAGAGAGCGTGCGCCCAAAGTGGAGCCCGCTACGTTTGTGTTTTACCTCCCCCGCTGCCGAACACACTCGCTCTTACAACATGCCGTTTGTTTATCGTTCGTCTTTTGGTCGTTTCGTCGTTTGGTCGTTCAGTCGTTCGGTCGTTTACTTGTTCGTTGTGTTCTCAACATGGCCGACGCTGACTGCGCGCCGCAGGCTTCATTAGGCAGCGTGATTCCTTTTTCATTTGTATTTATGCATGTATTTTTGTTCCTTTTTGTTGTTGCTGTTGCTGCTTGGGAATTTCCCCTTTTATGGGATGTTCCCTCATTATGCGTATGCATTTGTGTGTGTGTGTGTGTGTGTGCACTTTAAATTCGTCATAATAAAAAAAAACCTCAACGAGCCATCAATTTGCTTGTCAACGCACGAGGCAAAAAAAAAAAATTATTCCAATTATAAGCAACAAAAATAGCGAAAATTATAAAATTGTCGCACTTCATTTAAACGCTATTTCCCACGTTGTTGTTTAAATGCGCATAATAATACCAAAATGTCAATTTAAATTGACAAACCATAAATCAGACAAAAATTTGCCAATTATTGACATGTTTTTGCATGTTTGCCCAAATTGCTGCGCGCAGCCGCCTGTCATATATTGAATCATAGGTGGTTTGGTGGTGTTGGCTGTGGGGGGTAGGTCAGCAAACACAAAACCCATTTAATTACAAATCGGCTTAAATTGAAACACCTTAATTGGCATTAACTTGAGGCAACAAAATAAAAAATAAAAAAAACAAAGCGAACGAGATAAAATAAAAAATAAAAAAAACAAAAACATGCGCCTCGCAGCAGCAGCAAGCGGCAATTAATCAAACTGGAAATCAATTTACTCTCTCCACCTCTCTTGTACGATACGCTCTTGCTCTGTCTATCTTTTAGCTAGCAACTAGCTCGCTCACTCTCATATGCTCAGTCAAGTCATGGATGACTGGGAGGGGGGAAGAGTTCGTCTTTTGGGATTTATAGCATGCCACATTAAACAAATATACACATGTATGCATACATACATACATACCTACATAAATAAATATATATATATACATATGTATATGAAGTGTTTGGTTAGGTTTTTTTTGCTTTACTTGCCTTTTTATAAATCCAAAATAATCGCAATTTCTGCTGTTGATATGCTCGTTTCTGCTTCATAGACGACAGCATGCAGCCGTTGTTGTTGTTGTTGTTGGCGCTGGCGCGAGGATGAAGTGTGAGAGTGGAGAGAGATTGAATTGGTGTATGTGTGTTTATGTATGCATGTGTTTGGGGAGAGAGCAAGGTGCGAACGAGGATTTCGTTGGCTCTTCTTCTTCTACTTCTACCTCCACTGCCGTCGTGCGACAGAGAGCGCGCGTGTGTGTGTGAGCGAGAGAGCGCGCTACGCAAGTGAGCAGCGGCTTTATAGGTAGAGTAGTAATAATCCACAAAAGAAACGCCGACTACGACGACGGCGACGACGACGATGATGATGATGATGATAATGCTCCACACACACACCAACAACAACAACACACAGGAAATGTAAATCCACAAATTTTCTTTGTTGTAGGCAGAGCTTTCCTTGCTGTTGATGTTGTTGTTGAATTGTTGTAGACAAATCTCAAGAATTATTTGCCATTTATGTAAGCACGAGAGGGGGGTTGGTAAAAAGAGACAGCGAGTGACACGACAAAACACACTCTTTTTTTATGCTGTTATTACTTTTTTTCTTTTTAACTTTTTTTGTTTGACAAATATGCTGCTAGCAAATTTTCTTGGTTTTCTTTTTCACTACATGAACTTTTTTTATGAGGTTATTTTTTTGTTTTCTTTTTTTTTCTGCTGCTTCTACAAATACAAAAACGGCACTTTGTGTGAGAGAGCGGGGGAGAGAGAGCGCGCGCGTGCATGTGTGTGTTTGTGTTTGGAGCACACACACACACATGCAGTAATGCAGAGCTTGGAAGTAAAAATGCACGGGGGAGTTGGAAACGACAAACCGACCGAACGTCCAACCGACCGACCGACCGACTCGACGCACGCGCGCACAGACGTCACAATTAGTGAGAGCGACTAAGCGACCAGCGACGACGACGAACGTTTGTCGGCGTTCTTTTTACCGCAATGTTTGTGCAAAACATAAAAAACGCTCGCACACTCATACATTCATACATATTTACGTATGTAACTTTGTATGTAAGTATTTGTATGCCTCGCAATCACAAACACACAAACATTTGCCTTAACGCCAACATCGTCGCTGCGACGCTTCTGCTGCTGCCCAACATTGTTGTTATAGCCGAAAAAAAAAAATAACTCCCGCTCAGTGCAGTACCAAAAGAGAAAAAGAGAGCAAGAGAGCGCGCGCGAGAGAGAGAGAGACGCACACATACGCATATTTATCATAAGAGAGAGAGACGACGACCGCGGCGCTGTATAGAAATTTTATTCCGGTATTATAAGGCTGCTGTGGTTGTTGTTGCTCGTTGCTGTTGTTGTTGTTGGCAACATATTGCCACTGCCTTTTTGGCCGTTTTACTACTATTGCGGCGAGTGCTTACTACTTTTTTTTTTGTTCGCAGCAGCAGTAGTATTGGTATGTATGTATGTGCGTTGTAGCTTTGATGATGATTACGCTGCTCTTTTCACACATACATACATACACACAGTCAAGCCCAAGTGGGTAATTTGTTTTATGAGTAGCGGCGGCAAATAGCACTTGTGTATTATTGTTGTTGTTGCTGTTGTTTCTTTCTTGTGAATGACAGACAGCCAACGAGTAATAATTTTTAATGCGTTTTTGGCATTTCTACACTGCTGCTGGTTAATTTCTTAAAACACTCATACACACACACACAGGCACATATCTACACATAGAGACGCTCAAGACGCGGCGCGAGCAGAGCAAGACAATTTTTCTTATTTTTTTTCAACACTTTTTGCTGTTGTGTTGCTTTAATAATTTAATGCACACAAACACGCACACAAAAATATGCACACTTGATTATTTGCATAATTTAAATTTAAATTATTTAATACCTTTGCCTATTATTTGCTCATGGAAATCTTTTGGCTTAGCACACAATTAATGCTAAAAATGTTGAATGTTTTTTTTTTTAATATTTCTTTTTTTTTGTTATTTTTCATAGAACTTTTCGCCTAGTTTGCGTCGACAGTGTTTCATCCGTACTGTCCGCCACGAAGGAGCAACGCGTACAAAAAGCGCATAAATTGAGCGGCTCTCGCTCACAACACAGCGGCGCGCACGCTAGGGTTGTCAGACAGTCTTATTGAGTAAACAAGTACATATTGCAATAACGCAGATTTGTAAAGCCACAAAATAAATAAACAAACTTAATTTTGAAAAACAAAATATATAAACATTTTATATTTAAATCAATATTTATAAAATTACACTAAAATTTAGTTATTTTTGCCTATGAGTCGACAACTCTGCGGCATTTGCACACGCATGCCGCACACCAACGCATTCCCATGCACATACATGTCGCGCTCTCTGAGAGGAATTTCTTTAATGGCGGCTTTTTTGCTGTGCGCTCGCTCTCTTTGCGCTCTCGATCTCGCTCTCGCTCAACGGCCAGTGTTGCTGTTTGCTGACGCCATTTTTCTATGTTTATCTCTTTTCAGTGACGTCGTGTGGTCTCGCTTGGCAGCATTGCTGCTGCTCCTTTTCGAGTTTCTTATTAGTCAGTATTATGTTGTGGCATAGAATAGGCATAGGTGGCCTAATAAGAAGATTAAAGTCTCACTATACTATCTAATTAGGAATCAAAATGATATCATGTGGGAACAAATTAAATTCAAGTATAAAATTAATGCTTTACTTATAAGTTTATTTAGGTATTTTGGGCGTTTAAGTAACTTTTGACAGTTTACAGGGTATTTGCAAGTCGCTAGCGCACCAACTGCTCAGTTTTGTGTCTGTGCAAATTGTTTTTGGTTGTTGATGGAAGCATGCAAAGGGGGCGGGTGACCTGCGGCAACGGACTGGCGACGTCCTCGTTGTCAATGTGCGTGCGGATTGATTACTGATTGGCATGTCGTTTGGCTGTTGCCGTTGCGACCACGACGTCAACGTCGACGTTAGCATCGACGCGACAGCTATTTGTTGTTGTTGCTGTTGCTGTTGCTGTTGTTTTCGCTACCTCTGCGCGTCTTGTTGTTTATGGTCTTTGTTGTTGTTGTTGCCGCTGCCGCTCGAGCACATAATGACATAATGAGATTTATTAGGCGCAAAATAAAGCCATAATGTTCCGTTTGACCTTTGTGTAACTTTGGACTGTAGTAGTAATATGATTTTTTTTTGTTCACATTCTTGCTCTCACTCTATCCCACAGGACACGTGCTTCAGCTTATTACCGTATATCGTATGACACATAGTCTTATTGGGATATTGAGGATTTTGTATACGAATCATTCATTTTAAATTCGTATTGGAACGTTGCCTTTGCTGCCATTGAGGCAAAAAGGCAAATAAACGTTGTCTGGTCCTTTTTTTATATTTTGTGTTGCCTTTATGCCCCATTTCGCCAAAAAAAAAACTTGTTTGTGCTTCAACCTAATATACTGAACAGCTATGCCCCCACTCACTCTCTCTCTCTCTTTTTGTGTCGACAAACTTCTCATCATTTCCCTTGTGTGCGTCTTTGCTGCTTTGCTTTTCCAATTGGCATTCGTGCAAGCGCTTTCAAATTTTATTGCTGTGATTCTGATTCTAGTTGGATTTGACTACGCACACACACACACATTTACATTTAGTTGTATGTGTATTTTTTTGTATGCTTTGGGAATTGATATCCTTGTGCGCTTTTTGCAAAGTTCAAATATTTTTCATTTTATTGCGCTCTCTGTGTTGAACAACAACAACAACAACAAATACTATATCCAGCAGCTTTTCCCAGCGTTGGCAATATTTCAAATCCAAAGGCTCGTAGGCAAAATGGTTGCTGTCAATGTCGCCCCTTAGTTTACGGCTCAGTGCTTTCCAAAGGGACCTCAATTTGGCCAAAAAGGACTCCTGCTGCTATTTGTATGTATGTGTGTGTGTGTCTGTACATTTGTGTTTGTATAGATTAGTGTTGTCAGCTTTAGTTCGATCGAACAAGTTGTTTGTAGTAAATGAACGAACTTGTGTGTTCCAACTTGTCTGCTGCAGTTTGACGGAGCGGAATTTGTTCATTTGAATATTTAGTTCTTTTGTGTGCGCTTTTCGTTCTTTTGGTTCACTTATGAATTACAAGCTAATGTTTAATCCTGAACTAGTCAATAATTTTATAAAAAATTGAGCCAGTTCGTTTATTTGAATTACTCAAAAATTACAGCTCTATTATTTTGGTGTTTCGAGCATTTCAGCTTGTAATCGTATATAATTCATATAAAGCGGCTTTGTCGCTTCAAAATATTGCACATCGTTGCGATTTGCTTGCCCCCACCCCCCTGCTGCCCTCTTGAATATTATGTAATTATGTGCGTTAAATTTCAAGAAAATTTGTGCGAATGCTAATGAAGCTATTAATATTTTATGCGCCATTTAAACAGTGCACAGCGTCAGCCACAAGGTCCTTGTAATGGTGTAAAGGAGCACACACAGCATGAATAATAAATGAGAACTTCACACACACACACATACACAGACAGAAAGAGAGAGAGAGAGAGGGAGCAAAAGAAAACTGGCAAAAGGCGCAAAAACCAACAACAACAACAACAAAAACTCATGACCATTTGCAAATACAACAACAACAACAACAACAAATGGACAGTCAGCTCGTCAGTTAGTAGCGGCATATCCTTACATATCCTTGGCTGCCTACTTGATGGCAAAATGCTTTGCCAGCGGGCATAATGTGATTTTCAAGCATTTTCAGCTGCACACACACACCAACAAACATACATAAACCAAAGTCACACAAACACACACACATACACGCAGAAAGTGCTTTGCATATTTGTGCTTTGGCTTGTCGACTGCGTCTGTCTCTCTGTCTGTCCGTCTGTCTTTCTCTCATTCTGTCTGTCCGTTCGTCCGTCCGTTCGTCTGTCTGTCTGTGTTTGTGTCTGTCGCCGCTGCAAGCGTATAAATATTTATGCCAACATATTCAAGTCATCCAAACAGAGCCAACCACACCCCTTGCGCTTACCCCTTACCCATCCGCCCGACACACCTACACACACCTCACATACAGTTTGGAGTGTCCACCTAATGCTAATAGAAATGAAATTGTCAGTTGTTGTATTTATAGGTTATGCTAATACCCTGTAAATATGTTGAGTTCATAGGAACTTCCCCAAACATGAACTACAGTATTTTGTTTGATGGTTTTTTGTTTCTTTTTTTGTATATATGTATATTTGTTCATTGTAGCTCCTTTTTTGTTCATCATTCGGTTCATTTAAGTCTGATTTTTATTCGTTTTTCGAACTTACATATTTAATGTTAATTTATATGTCATGTTATAGTCAATTATAAAGGCTGCTTCTTGACAGTAAATAAAAAAAATAAAAACTAAAAAAATATAAAATAAAATATTTTTATTATATAACATTAGCTGGTTTATATTGTTATTTATTGTATATTATAAAAAGCAATTTTAATTTAATTTATATAATGAATGTATATGGGCATTTCCAGGATCGCAAACGTTACATTCGCACGCATTTAAATTGAAAAAAAAAAAATAACAAGAACATATTTTTTAAATATGTAATTGTACATTGTGATTAAATTGGTTTTTAGTAGCACTATTTTTTAAAGCAAAAATCCGATTCCATAGCTTTGAAGTTTTAGAATATTTGAGAAAAACCTGTGATCGCGCACGTTACATATTTTCTGCGGAAATGGCAATATTAGTAAAATTATATTGTAATTTATTATATATTATAAAAAGAACTTAAATTTAATTAAAATAAAAACACACAAAATATAGAGTCTAAAAAAACGTTTTTAACAAAAAATTATAAATTTATCTGATTGTTAAGAGTCCAATATAAATAATTAGTGTATTTTTTAAATTAATATATCATTAAATGACTATATTAATAAGTAATGACTTCGAAACACGCCCAATCAAGTAAACAAAAATTATTCTCTTTTATTTATTTTTCAAATAATATTATAACTAAAACTAACTAAATAATATAACAAAAATAAATTTTATAAATAATATAGGTACAATTCTAATATAAATAATATACCTTAGATTAAAGAATTTTTTAATATGAACTAGCGAACTAGCTAATGAACTTAATTAAATTAGCTGAACTAGCTGAAAATAAGCTACTGAACTTATTCAACAAATTGAACTAGTAAATCTAACTGTCTCTCTCTGTCATTCTCTTATTGCTAATCGTCACACTATCTTTCAACTGTATTTATTGCGCCCCCCCGCACTCCCCTCTCTAAACTGTCAGCAGGGTATTGCGTTCAGTTTGAATAGAGAGACGAAACGAATGGAAAGCGCATAAAGGACAAATGAAAAGCATTTTCAAGTTGTCAAGCCATCGCATTGGCCCCAAAAACTGAATTTTGTACATTTTGTTGCAAAATATGATTTCATTGTGCTCAAATTGAATTAAATTTTTTTTTCGTTTTTCTTTTTCTTTTTTTTTGGAGTGTGATGTCGCGCTGCTGCCAGTCGCACGTACTGACGACGCTTTGGTTTGCCCTTCACTTTGTCACCCCGCTCTCTCTCTTTCTCCATCACTTTCACACTCACTCTCTTCGCTTCACACCCAAAAAGCAGACTACAGTTAAAGTCGCAGCTGCCGTTTTGTTCGCTTGCTCGTTCTCACTCATTCGTTTACTCTTTCGCCCACTCTTTTCCACTCATTCACTCGCCCTCTCTCTTTAAATTTTATTTTTTTTTTTATTTTGTTGCTTTTGACTGCTTTCAGAACGGAAGCGGATATTTTCAACGCGCCATTGTTATTTTTTCAGTGCGGGAAATTGTTCGGTGCCTTCGTGTTCATCTCTTTGCTGAATGCTGCTGCCGCTGCTGCTGCCGCTCCTGCTTCTTCTTATTCTTTCACCAAAAGCACACGGCGCCCTTTTTGCAGTCGCTTCAAGTTTTCTCTCTATATGTAGGTATACGTGTGTGTGTGTGTATATCTCATCCGCTTCATGCTTATCATTGTATTCGTTGTTGCTCTGCCTCTTCATTTCCCTTTGCCTCTGCGCTCCCCCTGCTGGTGCTGCTGCTGCTGCCGCTGCCTTGTCGACAGCTTTGTTTGTGTTGTAAATATAATTTTACGACTCTGCCTGCTTGGCTGACAGTCTGTTCGCCAGACAGTTTGTCGCTTTGTCTGTCTGTCTGACTGTCTGTCGTCGCTTCGACTCCTCATACACACACTCACGCACATGTACAGGCACTGGGAAAAATAATTGCTGTAAAATTACTAAAATTATGATAAAAGTCTGTTATGAATGTTTTTTCTTGATTCCAAGAACGTTGGACATACTATTTAATTAATATTATTTTATTATTATAACTATTATTTTATTATTATATTTTTGTTATTATGTGGTCATTATTTGTTTTATTTAATATGAAATTATGGATGATCAAAATTATTTTCTTATTTAATAAATATTTTTTTCAAATTTTCTTATTTATTGTATCAATATTATTTTGTAATAAGAAATTAAATTTTTTTTATTTTATTTATTTTTTTTTTATTTTTATATGGTATTTTCGATGCAATAAAATAAATAAATAAATTTAAAAAAAATTTTTTTATGGTATTTTTGATGCAATTAAATAAATAAACAAATTAAAAAAAAAAATTTGTTATGACCATTTTATTTATGCTTAATGTAAGAATATTGCTTAACAAAAATTATTTTTGCACTTACTTGATTTTATAACAATATGCATGACTTTAAAAAGGACATTACAAAAATTTTAATATTGCAAAACTTTTATGCCTTATATACTGTCTACTAACACCATTTGGGAATTACGCACTAGTGTGCAAAATATGGCGCCTACAATTATGCAACGTTGTGTATGCCCTTCCAGTATTATTATAATTGCTTATTAGGCTAAAATTGCAACCATAAATTGCGAATTATATAAATTTCCAAAAAAATCAATTGTTTCGCCATTTTGTTACATCATTTTTTCTCGCAGTGTATACAAGTTTACAGTGGCGCTGTCGCTTTTTCTCTGCCTGTCCTTTTTTCTCCCCCACTTAACATTTTATTAAGCGAAAATGCTTGTGCCGTAAAATGCGCGCTTACATGTATAGCAAAAAACTCACGCCGCACCCCTTGCTGTCGTCCAGCCCAACGCACAACAGTTACATTCAGAAGCCCAGCCCTTGGGGGACGCTTTTGTTTTGCGGAGCAAGCGGGGGTAGCGGGTGGGGGCGCCAAGGGGGGAGTCATCGTCGTCGTCATTTTCATTTCCTGTGGTCGTATTTATGCTTTTATTTGAATTGATTTTATTTCGTTGCGTTTTATCTGCCCATGCTGCTGGATGAGTGAGGATATATATATGTATATATATATATATATATATGTGGCGTGAGCCTTGTTATTATGAGGGTGTGTGTGTGTGTGTGCCATGTAGTTAATACGTTGATTTCATTTTTATGATCCCCCTTTCCTTATTTTTTTTGTTGCCCTACCACTTTAATGTTAATTTTATTATGATGTTCGCCGTCGCTTTGTATTTCATTTTGTTTTTTTTTTTCTGTCAGGCATTAGCCCCACTTATGGTTGGAGGGGGCTGCAGCGTGGCGGGGGGCGGCTCGTTCATTATGTAATGAACTAATTATTCAAAAATTAATTTCATCATTGCACAAGCTTTTAATAACATACCAAACATAAGTATATATATTTGTTGTATTTATTATTACATATAATCCTTTTGGGATTTTTTTTTTGTCATGTTAAATGCCAATTTATTATTAGAACGAAATAATTGAGATATCATCAAATTAATTTGTGCTTTGTTAACTAAAAGATAATTATTATTATTAATAAAACTAAACTACAAATTAATTGCAAGCTTGAAAAGCAATTAAATAATAAATGTGCTAATTTTAGAGGCATTTATTTATATATGTCTGAAATTGGGAATTATAAGAGTTAAATGAATATATAAATATAATTATGTGGATTTCTTGATTTTATAATTTATTAAATATAATTATATGGAATTCTTGATTTTATAACATTTTATATCATATATTATTAATGTACAACATTTTTATGAATGAAAAAGAGCTTAAAAATATCAATAATATAGTAGAAAATAATTCTCCAAATAAATATAAAATTGATTTTATTGCATGCACTTTTTAATAGTAAAGGTAAAAAAACATCATTAATACTTAAAAAAAAATTCTATTATTTTTAGAGCAGCAATTTGATAAAATATTTTTAGTTAAATAGTAAAAAAGCATTCTCATTTTAAATATTAATTTTTCGATTGCGAGAGCGTCACAAAATGCGATTTGAAATGTAATTTGCAACTTAAAAACTGGTTAAATATTATAGGAGAAATATTTTAATCTAAAATTTTGCATACACATTGCACACAAATTTTAATTTCCATTAAAAAAATTAATTTTACGATTTCACGAGAGTCAAATTTTGCGATTTGAAAACTTGATAGCTTTAAAACAATTTCTATATTTTAATTTATATTTTCATTTAATTAAAAACTTGGCATAAACTTTATCCAAATTGATTTTTCAATTTATAGACAAATTTTTTATGCAATATAATTTGGAATATATATATTAAAAAATAACTTGCACAATTTTTCGGGAACCATTTTGCAGTCAAAAACTTGGTGAACAGTTTTTACAAATTGTAATATTTATTTCGATAAGTTTTTATGATATCTAGAACGACAAATTTTGCGATTTAAAAAGTAAGCCGCTTAAATTCATTGAATTGAATTTTTTTTCAAGCGTGATAGCTTTACAATAACTTGTTTAAAATTTAAATTATCTTTTTTACCAATAACTTGTCATAGACTTTATCCAATACAATATTTACAATATATAGAGCTCTATTTAATGTAAAATGATAGGAAATACATTTAAAAATAACTTGCACCATTTTAAACTAAAAAGCTTGGCCTATACATTAAACAAATTGTAATATTCATTACAACAATTAAGTTTACGATTTCTAGAGCGCCTATTTTTGCGATTTAAAAAGTAAATCGTTTGAACTCTGTGTATTCAAATAGCTATAAAAATTAAAGTAATCTTTTTGCTTAAAACTTGGCTTTCAATATTAAAACAAATTAATTTTTAAAGATACAGTGCGACTTTCAATGAAATATATTATTTAAATTGATTTTTCAGTTTAAAGACCATTATTTTTTGCAATATGTTATGGAATACATTTAAAAATAATTTGCACAATATTTCGAACACCACTTATATATTTAAAAAATGTAATATTCATGGTAATAATTATTTTTACGATTTCTAGAGAGTCAATTCTTGCGATTTATAAAGTAAATTGCTGCAATTTTGAGTTTTCGTAAATCTTGCATTAAATTTTAAGTAATATTTAAGCTTACAATTTGGAATTTTAAACAAATTAATTATTAAATATCCAAAGCGACTTAAAATGGAATACATTTAAAAATAACTTGCATAATATTTCAAGTATCATTTTGAACTAAAAAAAAAAAAAAAAACTTGGCATAGACATTGCACAAATAACGCAAATTTCAATTGCCACAAACACTTGACATTGACATTAATTAGTGAGTCTTTGGACAAGGATGCTTCACAGTTGATTCAGTTGAATGTAGTTTTGTTGCAGTTGCAGTGGCAGTGGCAGTTGCAGTTACTGATTCTGGTTCTGATTCTGGTTTGTGCTTAATTGTAGGCCTGTGTCTTGGTTATGGTGTTTGGTCTCGATCTCGATCTTGATCTTGTTTCCACTCAGCCATGCGGTAATTTGACGCATTTCATGCTGACAACGGTAGCCGCATGTTGCAAAGACTTAATGGCTTCGCGCTGTACGCATAAAATCAACAATTACGCAGCACAAACCGCACAAAATGTTGCCCCCAGAGGCAGCAGCAGTGAGCAGCAAAAGCAGAACTTGCCACATCATGTGGCAGCAGACAGGCGGGCGCGCGCGGTTTGGGGCACACGCTAATTCACCCAAGCTAACTCTGGAGTGCAACCTACGCGGCACTTGAAGACGAGCCACTTAATATATATATATATATATTTAGTATATATATATATAAGAATATATATATATTGCAATACTTGCAACTGGCAGCAGCTTGTGGCAAGTTGTCGGCCTGCTCTGATTCTGATTGCTGGCAAATAACTTGGCAACTTGGCAACTTGAAAGGCCGCAACCAAACAGACAGTTAGACAGACAAACCAGCCAACTAGTTAACGTCACTTCAGCCTCCCCAAAAACAGCAAAAACTGAAAACTGAAAACTCTAAACTGCAAAACTGAAAATGGAAAATGGAAAATGGAAAATGAAAAACTAAAAACGGAAAACTTTGCTGTTGCAGTTGTTCTGTTGATGTTTGCCACAAACATTGTTTTATATGAGTTCCGAAATTCTAGGTTTATTAAACTATGTGCTTATGATCCAAGTACGAATAGTATTTGACAAAATTTTGTCGAGCTTTAATTTTGATTTAAGTCAGTCAAACAATACTAAGCAGCTTTCAGATGCTTTTAGATGCTTTTAGATGCTGTTAGATGCTTTCAAGACCCTAAAAAAACAAGATTATTAAAAAAACAACAAAAGTAAGCGTTGTGAAACAATTAATTAAGCTTTTGAGCTTTAAGTCTGATTAATTTAAATTTTTAAATGCTTAAATGAAAAACTGAAAATTATATTATACAATGCGTTCAAATTTTAACTAAAAAATCAAGCTTTTTGAGCTTAAAGTCTGAATTTTTTATCCTGAAACAAACATATGCCTTTCAAGCTTTTACAAGCTCAATTTTTCGATAGTTTTAATGTGCTTTTAATGCTATCACATAACATGCAGCATAGAAAATAAGAAAAACTTTAAATTATGGAGCTGTATTTATTAGAATACCAAAATAAATAAATAAGCGTAGCCAAAAAAAAAAAAGTTTGGAAAAATTCACTTAATTGAGCTAAAAGTATTGTTAAGAATATTAAAGATTTAATTTTCCTTTTGTATGCGTAAATTGATATATTCATTTAATAATATAATATTAATATTTTAATATTTATTGCGTACCTTAAATAAATCCAAAGAGTAAAAAAATAACCGTAAGATAAAATGATAAAATCAAAAAAAAAAAAAGAATAACAGAATAAACAGAAATAAATTGCCCAGGATATGGATATATCAGTTCTTAAGTTCTAAATATTGAATTTATTTATTTATTATTATTTTTAGTTATTATTTTATTTAGTTAGAGCATTCTTCGCTCTGAATAATTTAATTAAGTCAATATAATTATTAACATTACAGCTCTAATGAGCTTTGAAAGCTTTACATGTGCTTTTAGTCTTTTAAAATATAAATGTAAAGTAGGAAAAAGACTGTAAAAAGAATAAATTATATAAAGAATAAATGTTAAAGAAAATTGTAAGGAAAAATTAGTATTATGTTAAATATAATGTTGTCATGCCATAGTTTAAAATTGAACACAAAACAGCATTAAAATTATTGGATTGAAAACGATCAGACAACAGGCCTTAGGTTTAAAAGTTTAAAGATGAAATTATTATTTTTCAATTAGACTTTAAGCCTGGATAATATAAATTACTAGTTATATTTTAATTAATAAAATTATTTATTTTTATTTATGCTTTAAGCCTAGACAATATAAATAACTTATTAAATTTTTAATTACTTAAAAACTACTATTTCCATTTTCAGTCTCAAGAGCTTTGTTGCTTTGGCCATAACACTCTTTGTAATTTAGGATTAATTCTAAGATGCAATTATATAAATAAATAAATAAAATACATTTAAGTTTACTTTATTTAAAAATGTCATGTGTTTTCAAAGCTTTTGAAGCTTTTAAAAATAGTAGAGAAGAGTGAAAAGCAGTAACAAAAAGCTTATTATAATTAGTTTATTATTTTATAACTTTATTTTATTTAAAAATGTCATGTGCTTTCAAAGCTCTTGCATTATCTGAAGCTTTTAAAAACAGTAGAGAAGAATGAAAAGCAGTGAGAAAAAGCTTATTATAATTAAAGCTGTTCAAACCAGGAGCAATCTCTGTATTATATTATAATGACAATAGCTAAAAGTCGATATATTAGAGGTATAACAGCTAATGCATTAAAGTAAATAATCTGTTTAATCAACTTTAAACTTTCAGTTTAAATAATTGCATAATCTCCAAAAAAGCTCCTCTTACTCAAAGTTTTAATGTGCTTTCAAAGCTTTGCATATGCTGCCAGCATTCAATAACAATTTAAAATGCAATTCTAGAAAACTTTTGTGTGCAGAGGAATGAGCATAAAACCAGGAGCATTCTCTATGTATTTCAATTGTGCAAAACTTTTGCAACTTTTATGCGATAAGAGACATGAATAACTGGAGGCAAAGGTTAACCAGATAGACAGAGACATAGTCATAGATCTATAGATACTTTTGTGGCGTAACTAATCCACTGCAAATTATCTTTGGCTGTGGAATTCTTTGGAAACTCTTTGGCATTTGTTGGTTGCCTACTTTGAGGCGCTCGACCGAGACGAGGCAGACACAGAAAACTTTTGCCACACGGCTTAGAAAAAAAGTTGATGCGATTATGATTTTCAATTTTCAGCAGTCAGCACCAAAGCTAAAACCAAACCAAACCAAAAAAAAACAAAAAGAAAAGAATATATAAAAACAGAATGAAAATAATGGACGAACACTATATAAAGTCCTGGGAAAAAACAAACAACCACAAGGCGAAAAGTAAAACCAAAAGCTATTGAGGGTGTGGGGGGGCCCAGGACTTTGGCAGGACTTTCCCTGCGGCGCTCAACAATAAATTGAGTTTTGCTAGCTTGGACAACCAGCAATGGCAGCTGTTTCACCAGTCAAACAGTAGCAGGACGACAAGGACGACCAAGCAGCAGCTGAAACAAATCCCCAACACAGAGTTTTATATACAAACATACATACTATACATACATATATATATATATCTATATACAACATTCAATTCATCGTGTAGAGTGCCAACTAGACAGACAACAGAGACAGAGATAGAAAAAGGCGACAGAACCAGAACCAGAGATACATCATGTATTTGTAATTGTACGAGAATGCACAGTGGGGCAAGGAATGTAAATTTTTAGTTGAATTTTTATAGGTTTTAAATTGAGTTGTTGCAGCACTAATTAAATTAAGCCTTCGATTAGAATAAGCTCCCTAAAAAGTTATTTTAATAAAAAAAAAAACAAATTAAATAAATCAAAAAAAAAAGTTTAGAAAGTGTTACTTTAAAATTTATGATTTTTTCTTAAAAACTTTTCAGTAAAATTTTTATTTTTTATATAAAAGAATTGTTTGTATATTTTAAAAATTTCATAAACACAGAAAGCTCACATTAAAAGTTTCGATTTTTAATTTAGTTCATTTACAAAAGTTCCAATTTAATCATAATAAAAAAAATTGTATTTTATTGTATTTTAATTAATTAGCATTAGTCGGTTAAAGTGAACAATTTAATAGTTAACCTTAACTTTAAATGAAAAAATAAAAACAATTTATATGAAGTTTAATTAAAGGCAATAAATAAAAGAAAGAAAAAAAAATAAAAAAAAAAACAAAGAATTTCAAATTTTTATTAATTTCATTCAGAAAACTTTTAATTTAACCACAATAGATAATTTTTATTTTATTGTATTTTATTTAATCAATTAGAAATAATAGATTAAAGTCAACAATTTATTAGTTAACCTTTCCTTAAATAATACAAGAATTAAATAAATAATTTGTGATTATATTTTACATTTATTTACATGTAAATTGTTGCATACTTAAGGGCGCTGTTTTATGTTTTAAATTTTTGCGTCTCTAATTCTCAAACGGTTTAGCAGTCAGTATATAAGGCCTGTGCTGTCTTTCCGTATTAATTTATTTATTTACTTTTTTTTGTAAAAAATAATTCTTTTAGGTTTGTCTAGTAGCTGCAAGTAATGCAAATAATTTTCGGTAAAGCTCAAAAAAATAGCCGTAAAAATTTAATAAAAAATGTAACGAAATGTATTTAAAAATACAATTATTTTAAATTAAGACAATTGCAAATAAAATATATTAAAACAAAGAAGAAATGAAGCAGTAAAATATTCTTAATAAAAGAATGGTAGTCTCAATAATTTTATTATTGAAATATTATTAAATAAAAAGCGCACTTAACAGACTATTAACGACAAATGCGAAGTTCTTGTAAAATCATATATATATATATATTTAACTTGGCAGATATAATAATTCACGAATTCTTCAAACTGCAATGTAATTCTTAAAGTTTAGACTATAAATTTAAATTTACAAAAATTTTGAGAAAATATTTTTAAATATTTCTTTATATAAATAAAACTATGAAAATTTATCAGATATAATAGTTCCCGATATTTTTAGGTTATTGAAGTTGAAGTCTTGGAACTTTAGACAATATATTATAATTGACAAAAAATGTGCGAAAATATTTTAGAATATTTTTTTATATAGATAAAAATGTATATAAATCAAATCAATTCTTTGTCGTAAGTCTTATATTAAAATATTTATATATCTTAGATAAACGTACATATCTCCAATTTCTTCAGTTGTAGAATAGAACTTTAATATTGATAATAAAATATAGCAAACCTTAAATCTGTTTTTCCATAAACTGCACTTAAATATATAGGAAATACATCTCTAAACTTCCTTCAAAATACAATATATACAATTTAATATCCTAGTTAGCCACTGTTACCAACTTTTATCCATAGTATATATCAAAAAAAAATTGCAATACAAAACGGATTTGTTGGCACATTCGTCTCATAACGATGGCGACAACTGAGAAAACATTTTGTTCACATATTTGATTTGATTTATACTGAAATTTTTACGTTTAATATATGATTTTTTTTTTTTTTTGGTATATTGGCCTGCGGGGAGTGTGGAGTGGTGAGTTGGAGGAAAATAAAATATGTATATATGGTATAAAACACACACAGACAGACAGACAGACAGACAGAGGAGACAACTTTGTGATGGAACCTGCAGATATATATATATATATATTCTATAGCCCCGCCCAGTTTTGCCGCGTTTATTTTTCATTCCTGTTCAAATTATATTGTTGACCATCAACAATGTTGCCCCTGTACAACTAGCGCCCCTCCCCTGGGTATATCCTGCAAACCCTGTGCACCCTTCCCTGCCTCATCATGCCTGGCCTGGCATAAACTTTTAGCTTTCAGAGTTTTTGTTTCGCATTGCCTCGTTGATTTTTGCACAGTTTTGTTTGACTGACAGCGACACCAACGTGTCTCATGCCTCATGCCTCCCCCTTGTGTTGCCAATGCCTTTGCCTCTCCTGTAACCCCTCTGCCCTGGCTTATCCTTGTGCTGCAACGAACGACCCTTTTTTTAACACCCTGTATACATTGGAAATGTGTTAAAAGGACTCTTAAAATTGGTCTACAGTCGGGCAAAGACTTTGAATATAATTTATTTCATTTTATTTTTATATATTTATTATTAATAAATGTATTATTAAATTGTGTAACAATATATAAATAGCATAAAATTCAAACATGATAAAATGAATATTTTTTGTCTGATTGAACTTAAATAAATTAAAAAATAGGTAAATATTTTTATTGTTAACACATTTTTAGTTAAACTGTTAACTGACAATATATAAATTGCTTAAAAATCAGATATGATGGAATAAATGTTTTTTTTTTCTAATTGAATTTAAATAAATTTAAAAATAAGTAAATAAATATTTATAAAAAAAAAATAAGAAATCTTTATTTAAACTGTGAAACAAAATATAAATAGCATAAAAATAAAATATATTTGAATAAATATTTTTTTTTCCTAATTGTATTTAAATAAATTCAGAAAAAAATAAAGAAACAAAAAATATAAGTAAATAAATATTTATAAAATTAAAAACAATTGACTGGCAAAAAATTTTGATAAAATATTATTTATATTTTTTAATAGCATTATTTTATTTAATCGCTATATATCTGTATGTTCTCCGAAACTCAGAGTGATGAAAAAATTAAAAATAGATCTTAAAATTAAATAAATTATTCTAATTTAAATTTTTGAATTTTTTTCGCTCTTTTAAATTGAAGAAAATCATTTACAAGTATTATTTTAAAGAAAAATATATTAAATTCCCACGATTCTTTGGCTGAAGATGCAGCCTGTACCAAAATTCAATAGAAATATCTTAATAAATAAAATTCTTATTTTTATTACAATTAAAATTTAGGTAAAACTAATAAATAGATTTTAAATTTAACATCAAATATTTTTTTCTTATAATTTACTCCAAATTGATACGTTTCATGAATATCGGTTCAGTTTTGGCAAAATTATGGCAATTTTAAGAAAATGAAATTTTCATGTTATAATGCATGATAAATGCATGTTCATGCATGAAACACTTCTGAAAAAAAATTTTTTTTTCAATTAGATTTTATAGAAAATCAATCTAGAGGCTAAAACAATTCCAAAATGATACGTTTCATGAATATCGGTTCAGTTTTGGCAAAATTATGGCAATTTTAAGAAAATGAAATTTTCTCGATATAATGCATGAACCTAGGTTCATGCATGAAACACTTCTGAAAAAAAAATTTTTTTTCAATTAGATTTTATAGAAAATCAATCTAGAGGCTAAAACAATTCCAAAATGATACGTTTCATAAATATCGGTTCAGTTTTGGCAAAATTATGGCAATTTTAAGAAAAATTATGACAATTTTAAGAAAATGAAATTCTCTCGATATAATGCATGAACCTAGGTTCATGCATGATACACTTCTGAAAAAAAAATTTTTTTTTGAATTAGATTTTATAGAAAATCAATCTTGAGGCTAAAACAACTCCAAATTGATACGTTACTGGAAAAAAAAATTTTTTTTCAATTAGATTTTATAGAATACGTGAAAAGTAATTATTTTCTAAAGTAAAGTCAGCAAAGTAAGGTAAATGCACTGCTTGCCTGCGTTGTTGCTGTCACTGCTTGATAACTGCACTGCTTGTTGCATAGCTGTAAATATAAGCAGTGTAAGCAGTATACAACTACACACAGGGTATTTCATAGTCGAAACACACACAATGGCAACATTCCTTGCCCCTTTTGTTGTTGACCGCTCAAAAGCCCGCGGCAGCAACAACATTAACGCGCCTTCGTTTGCTGCACGTCGCGCGCCCCTCACGCCCCGCCCCGCTGCCTGCCACATAATCCTTTCAATTGTTAAATCATTTTTTATGTTTGTGCCTTTTGGCCAGACCTGAATCTGAGCCAGAACCCGCCTCCCTTTGTCCCCTCTGCTGTTGCCTTTTGGTAAAGTCGTTCGAGCCTTACCGCAAATATTTATATATGAAACGTGAACATTTCGTGCTTATTTGATTGATGCGCTGTGTGTGTGAGGATCATGGTTCAGTAGACCCTCTCAAAATTATCCTGAACACACCCAAAAATGCACAGAGTGCTGTCATCTAATGACAATGACATGTTCATCCCAATTGTCAGGGCCAGAGCCAGGACGAGGGCCATTTACACCATTTAAAGAGCCTCAATTCACATTTTCATCAATTATTGCATTTAATCAACTCGTTAAGCCGCAACACAGACACCTGCCGCTGCTTCTGGGGGACGGGGTCAGCTGCCACAGCGGGGGTGTGGCAGGAATAACCATTGAGGTAATTACGAAAATGAAATCAGTTCGTATAAGTGTAGGTTCAACTCTGTTTGGAGGCGTGGAAAATGCCATTGAGGCTAGTTTTTTGTACATTTCCACACTGTTTTTCTCATTCTGCTTCAACAGTGGCCATTTACAGCCGTCCTGGGCAAAAAGGGAAGCAGCATTTTATTTATCCTGGCACAGGAAGTGCAATTGATTGATTGAATATAAAGATAGCACACAAGGAAAGGAAATCAATGTGCTACCATTTCAACGAATAAATATATAAAAAACAGGAGCTTTAAAGCACACGAAAGCTTTCATGGATTTAAATTAAATAGCTCGAATAATTACTAATTATAGATAAAGCTCAACTATTGTCAAAAAATCAGGATAATCTTTTAGTATTTAAAATGTTATATTTTATATTAAAAAAGTGCTTAGTTTGGAATAAAATATAGCTTTATAAAAAAATAGAAAAATTGACAAGATGGCAAGAAAAAAAAGTTAAATTATTGTCTTAAAAATAAATTATATATAATCATTAATTAATTAATTTAATAAAGAGCAAAAATTAATTTAAACAATACCAGAGCTATAATCTTGAGAAATGATTTTCTAATAATTAAAAATCACAAAGTTATAGGAAGAATTCAAAACAAAGTGTATGTTCAAAAGTGAAGTAAATATCAATTAAAGGTTAAATTACAAATAAATACTTATTGTATATTGTATATATTTTTAAAAATTAATAATTAATCAGACTAGCAAAGGAATTACGATTTAAAAATTATTTAGCCTTAAAATTGATTAAATTTTTTATAAACCGACAAATTTTTTAACCAAAAAATTAAACTAAATTAGAAACAAATTGCGTTTTATGCTAATTTTGATGTCTGGCATCGATGGAAAATAAAATTGTAAGATTTTAAATTTTTGTAAAATTTTACAAAATTTACAAGGGGGTAGTAAGGAAAAACACCAAAAATATAAATTTTCAGAAATTAGTCAAATTTAAATGCCACATCCATTTTGAGGCCAAATCATGATCAAAATGGCATTTTGCATGAAAATCGGTTGAGTTTTGATCAAGTTATGAGGTTTAGAAGTTTAAAAAAGAGTCTAAAGAAAATAAAAAAAGTTGAAAGAATTTTAAAATGTTTTTTTTTTATTTAAATAAGACACGAATCTAGAGACCAAACCATAGTTGAAATGACTATGCAAATAAAATTCCTTTGAGTTTTAATGATGTTATAAATTTCAGGTTTTTTTTACCCTTCTATTAAATATATCAAAAATCTAAAATAAATCGCAGTAATTTAAAAAAACCATATTCCACATGAAAATTGATATAGGTTGATAAAATTATAAGCGCTTGAAATTAATGGGAATTTTATCTCATTAAATATTATCTTAATCCGTAAAGTTTTATATTATTTATAATTCTAATTGCAGTGCATAAAAAATGCATTAATTAGCATATTTGAAAACACTAACAAAAAGCACAGGTATTATATCAGATTTCAAAATTAAGCACAAATTGAAAGCTATTTAAATATTTTAATATTTATGATAGAGTTATTATCTTTAATATTAGAACTATAATTACATGCATGCATATGTTGCGCTGCTCTTTTTTTTTGCTATTATAATTGAAAATCAATTTTACTATCAATAAATATATACCTAAAAAAATAGATTTAAATTAAATCAGCAATTTAATATTCTTTTTGAATTATACAACACAAAAAAAATGCCAGACAATAAAAAAATATTTGCAATTTATGTGCGTGACAATTTGCTCCAAAAAGTATGCAACAATAATTTTCAAATGCATAATTCAAATTCCAGAGACATAAAAGAAATTTGTTGCTGGAATTTATAAAAAAATTTAATTGCAGTCAGCAAAAAAAAAACCCCAAACAATGCAAAAAATAGTGCAATAAATTATGATATATTTTTATTAAAATTTTTATAAATTTTATGTGAACAATTTGTTGTATTAAAAGTTTTTATTAGTGTGATTTTTAATCAAAGGCAGACAAAGTTAGCTCTATTTTCTTAGTTAAAGAAGGTTGCCTAAAGTGACAACTAAGTGTTTTATTTAAATATATATATTATATTCAAGTAACCCTTTCACACAGCTTTAATAATGATACTTATTTCTGTCTGCAGCGCCTTTTTGCAATGCGCGCAATTATTCATTAATTTATATCATACGCTTCGAATACACACGTCCTGTGTGTCATTTATGCAACAGAAAATGCCACTTAAATACGCAACATAAGGACAACAACATGGGGCAACAACTCTGACAAGGGGTTGAAATGTTACGGAAATAAAAATATATAAAAAAAACACGCAAAATAAATTGCGGGCCACTTTCACTGGGCAACAAGAAAAAATGCACAAACGAGTCGAGTGCTGGAAAATAATGAGATTGAAATAAGACACAACAAAAAATACGAAGCTGTTGGTATAAAACTGAATCAAAAAGGTCCATTTAAGACAGTCCACAGTTGATGAGGGGAATATCTCAGTGCAGCGTTGCGTATACGCCATGAGAGCCAAACAAAAATAAAATACAAATAAAAATAAATAAAAAGGGAAATTAATTATGAACGCGTTTACGTTTACCATTAAGTTGAACGCTTGAGTGCCCTTCAAAAATCCAATAAATCATTTCAACTGCCCCACAGGCCACAATTCGCATATTTCAAATTAATAAAGTTTCGGGCGCCGCGACGCAGGCAAACAAAACAGTGAAAGGAACATTTAATTTCTAAATTATGAAGATTGAATACTCTTGCTGTGTTTGCACATAAACTAATGAAAGTTTGATCTACTCAAACTCGACGAAAAATATTCATCAGCTGTGCTAAGTTTCTTTGAGTTAGCTTGAAAACTCAGAGATTAGTTTGTAGTCGAGGAAATATATATTGCAGATATTAATGGCTATATTTCATAACAAATTTTTAATACACTTTGCTTAAAGTATTTCAAAAACCGACTATTAAAATTGTTAACACATTGATGTCAAGTGGAAATCAGGTTGAAAGTTAACATTGATAAGAGCCAAGGAATTTGGCTTTTGGTATGTGGGCGTATCCGATTGTGTACCTTATACCATAATATACTCTGTGTTTGAAGAGAAAAGGGGTATATTGGGCTTATCTGAATGATATAATTAAAGTTTGAATAATACTTTAGCTATAAATATACATAAGCTTTTAAGTTTTATGTTGACAAGATGAAACCCTTTTCAGATATTTTTTATTTTTTATTAACTGATTTTTTAGATATTTATTTTTAATTTTTGCCTTTGAGCTAGTGCAGTGAAAGATATATACACATTTAGCGAATTTATTTCTAGATTAAATTCAAGTGAATTTAATCCGCAAAATCTCGTAAAAGTGAAAATGTGAACCTTTGCTAAAATATCACGCTAACAGTGGAAACTGTATTATATTTGTATAAATATTATTTATAATATTTAATATAGGTTGTTTACTGAAAAAATAAAAACAAAATGAAATGAAAAAAATATTAAATAAAATAAAATAAATAAGCCAGCAAATTTTGAAGCCAAAGTAATTTTGATATACCTAAAAAATTAGATAAAAATTAAAATGCTGTCAGCTCTGCCCTTTAAATAAGTATAATATTTTTCTATATTTTATATAATCTTTTATAGCTAGATTAATTAAATAAAATGTGAAGATTACTAATTAACTGCTTGGAAGATGGGATAAGGAACACTTTAGCCATTCCCAATCCATTTTCGGCAAAAGTGAGCTCATCCTTAAACAGAGTATAACGTAGTCGTTCCACTTGTTCTCTTATTTATTTCAATTTCTTTACCACACCCTTGCAAAGCAACTGAAACGTTTTCCAAGTCAATTTCCGTCGCTGCTAGCTACAAAAAAGACAAAAAATAAAAAACACGGCAAAGAACAAAAAAATTAGATGGGAAAAGGCAAAAAAAAATTATAAAAAAAAAGAAAAAAGCTGAAAACTTGATGGCAAAACGCTCGACCATAAAAATCGTTGCCGGCTACAACTGTCAGGCAAATAAAAATCAAATTTAAAACGTTAAGAAAGTCGTCGCCGTGCCGAAAAGCAGGCAACATACAAAAGACAAACGACCGGAAGTGCGGGGTAGCTAAAAAGGAAGTTACAGCTGGCTGGGAGAGAGAGAGGGGAGTGGAGAGGGAGAGCTCTAAATGTCGCAATTTTACGAGTCAATATAAAGGTGCCTGGGGAGTCATTTACAGGCGCACAGCGGTTTGCTTTCGTATTTGGCAATAAAACGAAAAACGTGCAACGTTGAACTTAGGAAAAAGAAAGCAAGTTGAAATATTGAAGTTAAAAATTATAGATTGTAGTATACTCTGCTTACAGACGGTTAGTTAGTTAAAAATATTCTAGATGAAAACTTTAAAGTAAACTTTAAGTACTTATAATTTTACCCACTGAAGAGGGATGAAAAGTTTAAACTATTTTATTTAAATTTAGGTTGTAGGAAAAACAACGATTGCTTTAATATAAACAGCACTCCAAAAACCAAAATTCTGGAAAAATATGGTAGATAATTATAGTTTAATAATTATAGTTTACTCTTAAAATCAAAATTCTGGAAAAATGTGGTAGATAATTGGAGTTTAAAATTTGTAGCAAAATTTTGGGAAAAAGAAGTTTCATTAAAGGTTATAATTTTCAGTTTTGACAAGATATTGCGGTTTGAATTTACTTGACGTTGATTTTTTAATGAATTTGCATAATTTATTAATATAATTCAATGTTCTATCACAATCTATAATTGAAACCAACTATCAAAACAGATATGCCTCTATAGAGAACTGAAGTAACAAAAAATATAATAAAAGTTGAAAAAAATTTTATTTCCAGATTTGAATAAGACATCAATCAAGAGTTCAAACCATGATCAAAATGACAATCTGAACAAAAATCGGTTAAGTTTTAACAAAGTTATAAGGCTTTTAAGTCTAGAAAAAACAAAAAAAATCGAAAAAATTTTGTTTTCAGATTTTATTGAAAAATCCATCAAGAATTCAAACCACGATCCAAACGGCATTCCGCATGAAAATCGGTTGAGTTTTGACAAAGTTATGAGTGTTTCAAAACCAGGAAATCTATAAAAATCATAAAAGAAATAAAAAAAAAAATTACTAAAAATTTAATGCAGTAATTCAATATCAAAAATGCATTTAAAAACATTAAAGGATCATTTATTTAATTATAATGTTTATTTAAATAACATCTAAAAGGGTTTGATGAATATAGTTTGAAGAGTCTAGGATTGGCAAAAATAAAATTTAAAATTTTCTAAGTCACAGTAAAGTATCACTGCCTAACACTACACAAACCCCATATGCCCTATCTATACCTTAAAAACCACAGCACAAAAACGCTGCTAAAGGAAACGTCTGCTTTTATGGCAACAGGACGACATCGTCCTCGTCGACTACACATAAAAATTTGGTAGACAAGAAACACGTGTAAGAACCCCAAAGGCATTAAAGGGTTAAAACGCCCTCCGGCAAACTTATAGCAAAACCCCTTACCTATCTCTTCCAACCACCAAACTCAAATATGATGGCCATTTTTATGCACGCCCCGTAAAATATATTACCAATAAGCTCTTCAGGTTTTTGTATTTTGTGTTTTTCCCCCAAGTGATTTACAAGCTGGCGTGCATTTTATGACAATGTCAAAATTATAAACAAAAACGTCGCATAACTAAATAAATATTTAAACTATATTTGGATTTAGGTAATTTACAAATTAATTTATAAAAATATATTTAATTTATATTTATTAGCTATCCTTTAAAGGTAACCTCTGCTGTATGTTTTGTGGTTCGTATATCACAATGATTGCAATTGCCATGCACTTTAATATCGCCATTTCTAACGCGTATACGAATTTTTGGTGCGGGTTTTGGGGGTCTGTAACCTATAAAAAAAAGAAAATATAATAAATTAAAAAAAATATTTTAATATAACAAAAGTTCAAGCATTTGTGCATCGATTTTTTGCACTAAACAGCTGTAAGTTTATCGATAACTTGTTAACTCAATTTTTAGGAAATAAATTCATTAAGAAACCTTGTTATTTGATTGAGTAAAAATTCAATAAAAAGCCTTTGGAAAATTGCAGAAGCTTTGGTAAATTTTATTGACCCCAAAAAGTCACATAAAATTATGATTTATGGAAAAACAAAATATCAATACATCTGTTAATTATCATTGAAAAACTTTACTATCAAAAAAAGTTGATATGATTTTCTTGTGCAAAGTTGAGTTAAAATTGAATAAAAAGCCTTTGAAAAATTGGGAAAAAGTGGCAGAAATTTTGGTAAATTTGATTGACCCCAAAAGGCCACATAAAATTATGATTTAATGAAAAACAAAATCTCAACACATCTGTTAATTATCTTTAAAAAACTATAATATCAAGAAAAGTGAAAAGTTTAGCAAAAATTCAATAAAAAGCCTTTGAAAAATTGGGAAAAAGTGGCAGAAATTTTGGTAAATTTTATTGACCCCAAAAAGCCACATAAAATAATGATTTTAGGGAAGAAAAAAAATCTCAATACATCTACAACTATAAATTAAATACTTAGCTATCAAAAATGTTGACTTGTCATATTTCTTCTTGTTTAATGGCAAAAATCAATGTTAATTATCATTATTAAAAGGGAACTGTACCCTATTTAAATCAACACAGTACTTACCCCTTGGAGCCGCATCTATAAATACCAACAATGCCAAAAGCAAGAAACACAATGAAAAGCACTTCATTCTAATTGAAAGATTTGTGAAAGACTGAACAATTTTGCAAATATCAAAGCATTTTTTATAGCTTCGAGTGCTGACTATTGACTACTATATGCAGCATTTGTCATCAAGACAACAATACATCATATAGAACAATACCCAATGCAGAGATTGAGTATACGTAGTGTGAGTATAATGATGAATATATGCGGTATCGCCAAAGAAAGCCAAAGGCCAATGGGGAATTGTGAATGCGTTGGCGATTGTGAATTAAAATGGGATTGGGCTTTACCCAAAGATCCCCTATAAATATATGTATATTAACACTGAGAAATTGTGATTAAAAATAAAAAGAAGTTTACTTCGTTCCTAGATGTAGTTTGGCTCAAATAATTAATTGAATAGCTTTAGTGGCTGATTGTTTGCTTAAATAAATATAAAAAAAAACTAAATAAATAAAAAAAATTTATATTATTTTTTACATTGTTTTATAAGTAAATAAATAAAAAAAAAATTATATAAATTTTTGGATATAATTTTATACATTTTCTTATAAGTAAATAAATAAAAAAAAAATTTATGTAATTTTTAAAATTTTTTTTCATAAGTAAATAAATAAAGAAAAAACATAAAAAATTATATACAAAAAATTTATAAAATTATTTACATTTATATAATTTTTTAATAATTTTTTAAATTTTTTTATAAGTAAATAAATAAAAAAAAATGTGGCAAATTATATACATTTTTTAACATCACTATTTTCTATCATTAAATTGAATTTTACTTTATAAGGTTATAATATTATGTTGTTATAATTTTTAAATTAAATGTGTAACGCTGTGAAGACGAGTTTTCCTAGGCTCTTAAATGAAATATATATATGTCTGTTTCTATGCAAATATATATCTGGATTTTATATATAATTTAATACAACTTGCTCACAGCTCAAATAATTATAAGTACTTACAAATTATCAGTGTTATTTTGCGTTTTATATAAATAATAATTTTAATGTTTAAAATAATTTTTTCATTTTTACTTGCTTCACTTTTTTTGGCTTGACCAAAGTAAAACCAAAATTTTGGTTTTTCAAACTTAAATCAAATTTAAATAATATTGAATAAAAATAAAAAAATTGAATAAATAATATTGAACTAAATAAAATAAATTAAATTGAATAAAATAAAAAATTTAAATAAATAATATTGAAGTACAATAAATTAAATTAATTTAAAGCAAAGAAGAATATACTTAAGTATAAACAAGAGACTTAATGTTTTTGCCTTAGTTTATACTTAAGTATGTTCTTCTTTGCTTTAAATTAAAATATAAATGTATTTTAAAATATAAATAAATGCGAAAAATAAGTAAAGTTAAACGAATTTTATGGTTTTCGTATTTTATAATAACTCTTTACAACGAAAACTTAATGTTTCTAGAATAAAGTGTTCAAATAACATATTTTCAAGTCTATTTAATTGCATTTAAATTTAATTTTTTATTAATGAACTTTTAGACATGAAAACTCAAATCAAAAAACATTATTTATTTATATTAATAACTCAAACAGTTTGACAAAAAACAGCTTAATTTATATATTGTTTATTTATTGCTAATACATATTAAATAAAAATAATATATTAATTACGACTAAAATGGCACAGAATGACAAAGATTCGACTTAAGAATTTGTCGAGTAGAAACACAAATTTTAATAATGTGAATTAACTGGGATTTTCCCAATGATTAATGTTTAAAAATGCTTTACAAAACAGCCTCACACGCATTTTGCATAAATAAATAAATTAAAAACTATATTTAGTGGCAACAAATTAGCATTGATTTAAACACTCTCTAATTAGAAATGACGTGTATGTGAAGATTTATTTTTGCTGGTAACCTGTGCCGTATTGTGTGTAGTACGTATATCACAATTATTGCAATTGCCATTCCATTTAATATCACCATTTGTCACGTGTACACGTTTATATGATGACTTCTTGACGGTAATATAACCTGAGAAAGTATATATATATTTAGCTTATAACTTTCAATAGAAACTACAATTCAAACTTACCACCGGGTGCCGCCTCGAGGAAGCCAAACAATGCCACAAGCAGAGCACACAATAAAAACAACTTCATGTTGATTGCAAGTTTTGTAAAAGACTGAATATTTTTGCTGGTTTCAAAGCACTTTTTATAGCGTTGAATATTGAAAGCAGCTTTTGTCATATCAACATATCAAGTTGTCGTATAAAAATAAATAAATAAAAAAAACTTGTACTAAAGGCAAATCCGCATAAGATTAAATTCTGAGCTTGGGACTTGCCCAGTTGCTCTCTGGTAAAAAATAAATCCCCACAGAGAATGAGAATAACGATGCTCTACAATTATACATATATTATTTTTTAAACTACATTCTTACTCTATACTTATTTACATAACTTAATTGATGTAATTATTAATAGTAAATGGCAATTACAGATGCACAATTTGCATTTTCAAGAAATCATTTATATTCTAGAGATTAAGGTTAACATTAAAATGCTGACTAAGATTAATGAAAGCTATACAAAGTGTTAAGTAAAGCTAAGATTAAAATAAATCTAAAATTTACTTTTTTTTGGTTTTTATATGTACTTTAAAATATGATATTCTAAAAAAAAAAATTGTTTTTAATATTATTTAAAAAATGTTATTTAATATTATTTTTTCCTTAAATAAGAGTATAATTAATTTCTCTGCTTATTAACAAATTTATAAAATGCTTTATCTATATTGTAAATTGCTTAGAATATTTTTAATAAATATTCAAACACAGAACATAGTAAGAAACTAGGATAATAAAAGTATTTTCTGTAGAGAAGGAAAGCTAAAATCTTAGATTTCCAATTTTTATAACTTTTTCAAAATAAAATATTTTCTAGCATCATGATAAATTTTTGAACTCTAAATTGATTTGACTTTCAAATTTGAAAATAATTTTTTTTTCGACTTTTCGTATATTATTTTTAGTTTCTTATTTCTGCAGCATTTTTCTAGGCTTAAAATGCTCATAATTTTGTAAAATTTTAACTTTTATTAGACTTGTCATTAATTTTTGAAATTACTAATTTATTTTTCAATTTTAATGTTTAAATTTTGATATCCTTCAAAAAGATCCTTCTTATTTTCCGAGCTTTATAGCTTTGCAATTACTTAACTACTTCTAATGCGAAATGTTGTATATTTAAAAATAAATTTTTATCGATATTTATTTATATTAATTCTATTGTGGAAATTTGTGGAAAAAATTATAGTCTTGAAATTTAATTGCTAGTCAATTACGGGCAATAAAATTAGTATAAAGCTATTTTTGGAACGATATTTTATATTTTATTTAGATATTTTAGTTTATTGTTCAACAAAATTGAGCTTTAAAATGCTGCTTTTGGATTTTTAACTATCGTATAACAGTTTTCCTAAAACTAAATTAAAGTTTCATTATTTCTTTATTTTTTTTATTTAAATTATTTATGGACTCATTTGTATGCCAAATATTAAAAAAATTTTTTTTTGCAACTTTATTTTATTGAAGGCAAAAATTATATTTTTAAAATTTAAATAATATTTAAATAACAAATTAATTTATTGGCAAAAATATATAAACAAAGATGCGTATAGAAATCGGTTAACTTTTAAATAAATTATGAGAGTCTAAGGTGCATTTTCTTTCAACATATTTTATAGCTATTTACATTCATAATTTCTCACTAATAGGCAATTACTAGAAATTTTCTACTACAATTCTACACAAAGATGTTGTGCATTATTTGATTTCCTATTTTATTTATTACATTTCAGTCCTTTCAAGTACAAAATTTAAGCAGAAAAGGAAAGCACAGGAAACTTATCCTCGAATGTCGCAACCTTGGCAATCCGCATTGTGGACATATGAGCCACCGGGCACAGTGCCACTGTATCCTTCAGGCACCACATAAGGATCTGAGCCGCCTGAATTGCCTCTGCCGCCAGCTGGTACAGGTCGTGCATTTGGATACGAGTCCTGTCCATTGATATAGACTGTGCCTTGTCCTGGCCTGCCACCACTGTATGCCTTGCCACCCACAACTACCGTCTCAGCAACGGGCGGTGAGCAATCCTTGCAAACGCCATTGATAAGCACATCGGCTAAACAGAGAGAAAATAAATAAGGTATACAAATTAGCTATCACAAAGGATGCTGGTTGCCTTAGATGCTTACCAGTTGCCAGGGTTACAACCACTGCAAATAGAGCACAGAGTAGCCACCTCATTGTTGTATGTGTCTGGGTCTAGAGAGAATCTGTTTGAGGGTGCAGTGCCAATGTTTTGCTTTATATACACTTTCAGCTTTGTCAGCTGCTGGCTATCATTCAGAACAATGGGAAACCAGATTACCACCAGTCCATAGGCGTAGTTGACATTTCAACAAGAGGGTGAGAAATAATTATAACTAAATATAACAGCGATAAATGAGACTTGGATTATCAAATTTCAATTGCTGCATTTTATTTTGAGCGTGTTTGCAATGGGTTGTACAGGGTTTTTCCTGTCCTGTTTTAACTTTTCTCTACAAATATATTTACATATAAAAATATGTAAATATATAAAATGGTGAAAAATATGTATAGGTTTTTATCAAATGGTTCAATTTATTTTTTTAATTGATCGTAAATGCCAGGAGAATGTTTCTAGAAAAAAAAATGTTGGGAAAATGATCGCTAGCGCCTTAACAGAAGAACTCTCTGTTAACGTATTACACACTGTTAACGTATACAGCAATGTTAACTTATACAGCAGTGATAACGTATACAGCACTGTTACAACAATCACAGTAGGCAGTATTTTTCAAATAATATACGAAAATCACACTAGGCAGTATTTTTTAAATAAATACTAAAATATGATCACTTCCTTTTATGTTTTTATTTCATTGAAGGGAGGGCGTAGCAAAGCACTCCGGACCTAGTGTCACATATTATATATATTATATATATATGATATTTCTAGAAGAAACTTGAGTCGTAAAGTCCAGTTTTTCTACTTTATGTTGTATATTTACTATATTTACCACATTTCTGAAAAATAAAGTCAATTTTTTTTACTTTATATTCTATATTTACTATATTTTCTATGTGTACGTTTAATCTTGCCCTCAAAAACTCTCAACCTTTAATTTTATATCAGTTTAAACTAAAAACTATTTTAACATTATTTTATAAAGAAAAAATTTCTGCTCTTGATATACTTAAATAAATAAATCAAATAAAATATCGAAAATTAAATAAAAAGATTAAAAATATTTTAATTTGTCTATTGATTTATCATATAATAAAAATGAAGAAATGTGTTGATTAAAAAAATAAAAAAAATCGTAAAATAAATAAAAAATAAATATTTTCTCTGGCATCATCCAAATAAATTTTAACATATTTGATTTATGGACAAATAATCCATAAATTAATTAAAAACTATTTACAATAGCAAAAAAGTCTATGCACATATTGTACTAACATTATTGAGATAGTGTAACAAGTACTTGAAATTATTTTATAAATACAATTGCGAGATAAGAAATTCTATAATATATTTTTTTTCAAAATGTAAAAAATGCAAATTGACCTCTGATTTATAGAAAGATTTATATAAGATCTGAGACCTTAATTTGTATAACAAAGTGTTATATAATAATTTTTAAATTTATTAAATTCTTGGAGGCTATGAAGCTTCAGCCCCTGCCTATCTATGCCGCTGTTCTGTGAAAATCCCCAGCATTTTGCATATTTTGTTGCAAAGGCGTTAATTTGCGGTATACTCGATAAATGTTTTATGCATTTAAAAACTTGATTTTTGTACGCATATTTTGGGGTATCCAGAAATGAGAAATGTGTGTATTTAGAGATCCATTATAACTACGCCTCTAAAACAATGGAAAACCCCATTTACGCCTCTCTCTCTAAACTCACTCGGAAACTGGTTTGCCACACGCTCGATCGCACGCCCCAAGGTCAACCACAATATTGTTGCAATTTTGCTGAGAGAGAAAAAAAGCTGCACAATTGAAATATATAGTTTATTTATTTCATTAAAATTTAGATCACACTGAGTATGGGTTTTAAACTCAAACTTTTAGCCACGTATATTGCAGCCAACACAGTCATCATTGTGCACCACAGGATAATCCCGACCACGTCCATCAATGGTGGTAATAGGACGACCACCACTAGAAGACCAGCCCCCATCGCCAAATCCTCCATTCGTTTGGATCACCTGACGTCCACCCCATTGACGCTTATGACGACGTCCAATATGTTGATGTCCATCGGCACTTTGATGCAGATTCCAATCGCCCATGCCGAAATCATCATCATCCGCATTTATATGAGTTTTGGTATTCCTATTCCTGGGCCTAGGCGTAGTTGTGTGTCCATGTCCACCGCCGCCGCGTCCATGAGCTGTCGTTGTTTTGCGTGTTGTAGTTCTCGGTGTAGGTTCATTGCAATCGACACAGGCGCCCTTGATTGTGACCTTGCCAGCTAAGGGAAAAATATTAAATTCTAGTTAATAACTTTCTTAATTTAACGTCTATTAGTACCCACCTTTGGCACAGACAACCAACATGGCCAAAACCAAAATTGTTAACACTGTGATGCACCTCATTTTAGCTGAAAAAACTCTGGACGTTCTATTCGCGTTAAACGTTTCTTTTATACTGGCAACGGGAAGAGGCACCTTGAAACGAGGCACGATTTTTATTTGAGATTTGGACTTGTGTATAATCTACAGTTTGTCGACTTGTGCATATAAGCCACATCTATATACTATATATGCAATATATAAATACAAATATATGCATATAAAAGTATATAATATAAGTACATATATGGAAATGCCCAGAATTATCAATATGTAGTTTGGTAAACAAAGCTTAGCTCATAAACACGTTTCAATAGAGTGTACAATTTTTCAAGTATTATATTTATTGGAATAATAAATGCGTAGTAGTATCAATAGCATTGGCATACATATATTTAAATATATATAATATAGGAAATTTTTAATAAAAAACATTGAAAGCAGGGATCATAACGATTCTAAGTTGAATGTTTTTAACAGCAAAAATGCTTATTTTTCATTTAAATAGTGATTTAACTAACATTTACTTATATTGACTTAGGCCTTAATAATTATTTTTGAGTAATAAAATATACTTCTTAAAATAATCGGTATTAATAGTTTTTCTTTTTGCTGGGAAACAATTTTTTTTTTTGTTTTTAAAAATTCTTGGAAATTATTTTTAAAATTTTGAACATTTTTTTTTACTTATTGGGAATATATATAAAAATAAATTTATTATAGTAAGTCAAGAATTAATTTTGTAACCTACTTCTTTATAATAAAAAATAATAATAATAATTAAAATTCTGCAAAATTAGGAAAAGATATAAAAAATATATTTATTATAGAAGGTCAAAAAAATATAAAAAATAATTTTATTTTAGTAGGTTAAGAATTAATTAGTTAATAATAATAATAATAAATTAAAGGCTGAAAATTATTTTTTCTTAACTCGCCTTAGCTCACTTATTGGAAATAAATATAAAAATAAATTAAATAAATCAAGAATTAATTTTGTAACCTTCTTAATAATAATAATGATAATAATTTAAATTCTGAAAATTCGCAAAAAATATTTTAAAAAATGTATTATAGTAGCTCAAGAATTTATTAGTTAATAATAATAATAATAATAGATTTAAAATTATTTTTTCTTAATTCGCCTTAGCTTACTTATTGGAATTAAATATATATAAAAAACCTGGGAGGGTTTTTTAACATTAATTTTTTGCTTACAAAATTTCTATTGATTATTTATTTGTGACGAAGTTATATTTGATTTTAAGTTCAAACTAAATAAAATTTGTAGAAATAATGAACTAATCATTGTAGCAAAATTATACGTTTATGTGATCTATACCTAAATGCATAATATTGGGTTGATCATGATGCACAGAGATGAATAGATTGCTCGAATTAAATAAAAAAAATAAATAAATGATTCTATTGTATATGGCAATTACTAATATTGAATTTTTTTTTTTTAATATTTTATTTATTTATTTTTTATTTTTAATTCTCGAGATTATACAAGTTATATAATTGCAATGCAATTTATCTCTTTTTTCTTAATTCACTAAAATAAAAGAAAATACTAATAAAATTTGTTTATGATAAATTCTTAAAGATATAAAAAGCTTTATTTAATGCTGTCAGAAAATAAAGTTGATTGTCAATTTTATCATTTTTAAACAAACATAAAAACATAGAATTTTTTATGTTGGGTTTAACCAAAGCGTTGCAACGCGTAAATTCTCTGTGTGATAACAACCAAGGCATTGCCCAGTCCAAAATAATATAGGAATTTCCCTTATATGGATTATCAATTATGCCTACGACTGCAATACCCAGAGAGATATAGAGAATAAATTTAATACATTGATAATGATAATCTCAGCATAGTTTAACTCTCTAGCCTAGACTTGACTGCTGTGTGGAATTCCCAGTTCTAAAGCCTCAGCCCACCATATAAGCACGTAGCTGGGATCTCAACAGCATCAGTTCAATACAAACCGTTGTAGAACAATCTACCAAAACCTAAGAAATCAAAATGAAATTCTTCTCAGTTGTTACCGTTTTTGTGTTCGGTCTTTTGGCTCTGGCCAGTGGTAAGTAAATCGAAAAAGTATAAAGATTTTTTTAAAATTTTAAATTATTTTAGATATACATACTACAATAAAAAATAATTTTTTTAAATTTTCTTAACAGCCGTTCCACTGTCCCCCGATCCCGATGTGGTCATCAATGGTGATTGCAAATACTGCAATGTTCATGGAGGCTAATAAATAGATGTTATACTTGGACTTTGGAACTGCCATATATATATATAGATTACCTCAAATTTGTTTACACAATTATTATGTTCAAATTGCGTTTAAAAACTGAAAACTTAGAATTTAAATAAAAATAAAAAGAAAATAAAAAGAAAACAAAAAAAACTTAAAAAACTCTTTTGTAACAAAACTGTTGACAAGCTTTATTCTAAAAAAAAATATACAGGTATTTTATTTCGCAGCCAGACGTTAATTCGTGATAATACAGTATTAAATGTATTTTTTTAAAATAACTATATTTTATTTTCATATCGTAGTAAAAAGAGAGACACCTTCGCCCGTGTACTCCCTCAAATAGTAAATATCTTTAAAAATAATCTTTTTAGAAGGCAAAACATGTCATATAGTCGGCTTATTGATGGCATATTCTCATAAAATATTCTATATTATTATTTTCATTGTGGAATGACTAAAATATTTGCAAAAAAAGACCGTATGCCCAAATTACTGATATGCCAATTGCTTCGGCAGAGCAGAAAGGAGCTTCTAAAGTTTCCCTCACAACTAAAAAAAAATCTAAAAAAAAATACAAGGATGTCAAAAGTTAGAGATTGATTAAGAGAATATTTTTTAATTGAATACAGTCACCGTAAGTCTCCGATATTGATTCAACGTCGTGTTGAAAATCGTATTTATTTCAAAAATATTTAATTCTTATTTCTTAGATCAGTAAAACAGAAAAAAAATTATAAAACTGCATATGAATTTAAGCTTTAAACATATATTTAGTTTTATTTAATGCAATAAGAAAATAAAGAAAAAAAAATATAAGAAGAAACATTAAAGAAACGGCTGACTTAGACACGCCGAAATATTATACCCTTTCAATGGTTTTCCTAAAAATTTAAATATTCGACCGATTGTTTCTATGGAAGCTATAAGATATAGTCTTCCGATTTTAATCAAACTTAAACAGATTATGCAAATTATTATAGTTCATCGAGCTACTGAGTTTGGTTTAGATAACTTGAAAAACAAAAAAGTTTTTCATACAAGAACTTTTTATGAAAATGAGGCGTTTCCGCTTGTTCCTATGGAAGCTATATTATAGAATTTAACATATAAACTAAATGTAACAACAACACGCATTTTAGCCAAACTTTATCATGATAGCTCAAAGATAAAGCCAAATAAATTGATAGAAAAATTGATAGAAAAAAGACAAACAGACGGACTTGACTCAGCTCTTCGTCCTGATCAATAATTCATATGGGATCGCACACGTCTCCTTCTATGCCTTACACATTTCGTGATTTCGTGACTTATAATACCCTTTAGCACAGAGCAGATAGAATATAAATATAAATCCTCTTTGACTCTTTCGTAAGGGTATTAAAATTTACAATTTTTTTACTTAAAAACAAACGCGTAAATTGTCTGTGTGATAACAACCAAGGCATTGCCCAGTCTAAAATGATAGGAATTTCCCTTATAAAGGTTATCAATTACGTCTAGAACTGCAATACAAAGAGAGATAGAGAAAGAGAGAGCAAAATATATATGCAATATAATATATAATGATAATCCCATCTTAATTTTACTCTCTAGCCTAGACTTGACTACTGTGTGGAATTCCCAGTTGTAAGATCTCAGCTCACCATATAAGCAGGTAGCTGAGAACTCAACAGCATCAGTTCAATACAAACCGTTGTAGAACAATCTATCAAAACTCAAGAAAACAATATGAAATTCTTCTCAGTTGTAACCGTTTTTGTGCTCGGTCTTTTGGCTCTGGCCAGTGGTAAGTAAATAAAATTAAAACATTTTTTTTAATTTTTTAAAATCTATTATAAATTTTTTTATATACTATAATAATTTGCATTGTTTTATTTTCTTTATAGCCGTTCCACTGTCACCCGATCCCGGCAATGTGGTCATCAATGGAGATTGCAAATACTGCAATGTACATGGTGGCAAATAAATAGATGATAAATTTATACCTGTTAAATATATATATATGTAGATTACCTCCAATTTGTTGGCACAATATTTATGTTCACAATATGTTTAAAAAAAAAACTTAGCATTTAAATAAGAATAAAACAAAAAATCCTTTAAAAAAAAACATGCATATTTTTTATTTAATTTTCATTTAATATTTCAGAGATTTCTTTTTCAGAAAAAAAAGTAAAACTGATTGTTAGCTGTCATAGTTTCAATAAATAAATAATATATTATTTTTTTATATATTTTATTATTTTAGATAACCTTTGATAGACGCTGAGCACATTTGTATATAGATTAACCTTTGCTTGATTTTAAAATGATCTACAAAAGCATCATCAACCTTTGATGTTGCGATTAATTGTGTATATATATAGTTTGTTTATATTAATTTTGCTAAAAAAAAATATATATATTTTTGCTGATAACTAGCAAAAATATGTTAATGAAGGTTACGCATATTTATAATAATAAATAAGCGTGTTCAAATCAAGAAACATCTATTGTATTTAGCTTTATTTGTTTTGGCTTAATTGGTGTCAAGTTATATACAATCTAAAATAAGCTTGAACTATTTTTATACTCCTAAAAATATATAAATAATTTAATTTATAATCTACAAAAATTTGAATTTATATTTCAATTTTTACTACCAATATTTTAAAGCCTATAAAATCTTAAAATACATTAACTCTTTCATCATAATATGTATTTTTAATCTATGATTTCAATCCGAACATAACTTATTTATTTATATATATTTTTTATAATTCCCTATTTGCAATTCTATATATCTATTTGCATTTTCTGAGAACTGATGTGTCTTTAGATGAATTTCAAGTTATGTGCGTAATTGATTCATAAAATCCACAAAGCGTAAAACAAGTTTTAATTACTACTCGGAAATAAGTCAATTGTATAAAGTAATTGCATTTCAATTAATATACATTTCTATACTATAATACACAGTGTGGCGCCACGCTTCAAACGTCGCAATTCGAAATCCAGTTTAAACGTAAAAAACAACAACAAATAAATAATATATTTATTAAACAGCTTTAAATGATTTTTAGAGAGAAAATACCCTGTTCCTTAGTTCTAAAATAAGCTGAATTGAATTTGCTAGCAGAACTGGAAGGTTTAGACAGTTTCGATCAAATTTAATGTACGATCAATTAATGATTGCGTTTATATCAATCAATATTGAAAGTAAAATATAAAAATCTGTTATTCTGTAGTACTTATTAAATTTTTGAAATTTAAAACAATCGTTATAAATATAGGTAAGCAACATTAAAAATCAAAATTCACAGCTGTAAATATGATTTTATATCAATTCATAGAATTTTACGTTACAGTAATTAATTGCTAGTGGAAAAAAACCTCAGAGCAGCTTATTTTCCTAAAAATAATCAAAATATTTTTAAATAAAGAAAATCGTGCAATAAATTTATAGGTATTCATAAATTGGGAACGGCTGGGCCGATCTTTTATTTTTTTAAATTTTTTTCTTTCAGTTGTGCATAATTGGCAGAAAAAGGTTTCTAGAAAAGAAATTGTTGGAAAAACTTTCCGGAAAAGTCGCCTCAACAGATTTACTCACTCTTAAAGTATACTGCAATGTTAACTTATACAGCAATGTTAAAGTATACAGCACTGTTAACGTATACAGCACTGTTACAACAATCACAGTAGGCAGTATTTTTAAATAATATACGAAAATCACAGTAGGCAGTATTTTTTAAATAAATATGAATTAGATTATATAATATTATAGAGGACGTAGTGCCACTAGAAATAAATTTTTTTGGCAGAAAAACGTTTGCCGTGTCAACTAGAATATGATTAGCTTATATTTTGTTTTTATTTTATTGCAGAGAGGGCGTAGCAATGCACGCCGGGTACACTAGTTTTTTTTTATTATTATTTTTTTTTTTATTTGAATTATATATTTTATTTAATCTATTTATTGGATTTCCCAGCACTACAAGTATGAACTTATAACTTAATGTTCTAGTCAGAACGTTTATTTCTTAATACTATATTAAATATACTATATTATATATACAATATTAATAGTACATTTAAACATCTATTTGTTAATTAAACTATTTTATATAATATATAAAATAAATCATGAATAAGCAGGCAAGTTATAGCCATTATATGCACATATCTAAAAGTAACATAAATATGCCTAAATTTATAATACCCCATTTATCCATTTTTATAACTAAAGTGCACAAAACATATGCATAGCGTGTTCTCGCAATATATATATACTAAGTATATAGTATATATCTTTCTGTAACTCACAACTTATTGTTAGCATGTTATTCTCTGCAGTTCTCTTTGTATCTCAAAGTAACAATTTGCACTCAAATATAAAGTTCACAAATGTCACAACGACGCAGTTAGGGGAAAAAAAAAAAAATTCTTGAAACGTCGCTGACGCGATTCTCTGATCTCTGGGCAATTCCAAGTTCGTATGCTCAATTCCCCCAGTTTATTGTTGATAACACAACAAACAGCAGTAGAATAAAAAATCCATTGAAATTGTTTTCCATCTGGTTAGCTATAAAAGCATTACTGGCTAAGGCATAAGACATCAGTACAGACACAAGTCTTCAAGAGTTTTCAACTAAGAAACCAAACAAAAAACAAAACAAATCAAACAATATGAAATTCCTATCGGTTGCCTTTTTGCTCGGTCTTTTGGCTTTGGCAAGTGGTAAGTTGCAAGGATTTAAAGGATGTTTTACGTAAGCCACATAACTAAACTTTTGATTTTAATTTGTTACAGCTACACCTCTGAATCCTGGCAATGTCATCATCAACGGCGATTGTCGAGTCTGCAATGTGCGTGCTTAAGTGCAACCAACAATGGCAGGACATTCAAATCCTGGATAAAGCCGCATTTCATACAAACACAAACTCCATAGTCCAATATTTCAGAGTACAATGTAAAGCCATACATATTTTATAAGTAATAACAAATTCCAAAAAATTCAAAAAAACCAAAAAAAAAAAATAGCCACAAAATGTTTAATAAATTTTAATAACTAAATCAAAATTATTTAATTGTTATTTATATTTTACCATTTTCTTTCAGTGCACAAGAGAATGCGCTTGAATTCAATTATTTTATAAATTAATTGAAATTCAAAGAATAAATATATTGATTATATAGAAAAACAAATATTCTGCAGCATTTCAATTCAATTAAATGTTATGCGTATTAAAACAAATCAAAAACTAATTTTCTTTAAAATATCAATTTGTTTAAAAGCTTCACATATTTTTTTTAAATTTTCAATCAATTTCTCAGACTAACAAAATTTTTTTGACAATTTTTAAAATATTTCTGTTGCATAAAATTCATTTGCATTCGTGGAAATTTATTTATTTATTTGTTTAGTAATTATTTTATATATATAATGCACTTTATTTTAACAGAGAAATGCTTTCCCTTTAAGATTTATTTTTCTAGCTATTTTATAGCTATAAAAATCATTTATATTTTTTTTTATATTTTATACCTATTTGTACTTGTTTTTACTTGACAAACAGTTCACAAAAAGTTCATAAAAAGTTCACAAAAAGTTCACTTTATTTAAGCTGATTATTTTCACACATTGTTAATAGGCTGGGAAATTACGTAGTGCCTTTAGACTCTCTTAAATAAATATATATATATATATATTGTATATTATCTGCAACTTGTTGTATATAAAAGTGCACAGTATTCCGGTTCTAGAGCTTAGAACGTTCTGAGCATTGAACTGAATATGAAATCATTTGCATTGATGCTGCTTTGTTTGGTCTGCCTTTTGGCTGTGGCTTGTGGTAATTATAATATATTTAATAATAATATTATTTTATTATATTTATTATATACATAATGTATATATTTACAGCTACGCCGGGCAAGGTTTATATAAATGGCAAGTGTATAGATTGCAATAAACCTGACGATGATGATTCCGTGATTATTCCACCAGGCGGCAAAATTTCGGGCGCAGTTTCTCAGACTTTGACTACAGGCGCTGTGGGTTTTGGCGTTTTATATTATTTTATGAGTTTTTGTCTGCGCAATATTGTCAATTAGTTTTAATAAAATAAAAAAAAAATTAATCTATATTTTACATATATTTTCTTTTCAAAAGTGCAAAGCTTGCAGATTAAAATAAAAATACTTGACAAATGCAAAGTACGATTTATTTTTTCCAAGAATTCAATCATTTTTTTTATTCCAGGTTTTTAATCCGCTTACAATATTGATATTGCTTGTTTTGATTGAAATCGAAATTGAACGCAGTTCTGTATAATATTAATATATGTATTACTTGCTACGTATAGAAGGTTTTTTTAATACTTTTTGTTTAATTTGTTTATTGTTTGTTTTATTTAAACCAGTTTGCTGGCGTAAATAAAATTATACTACATTTGTGCATTCAGCGGGTTTTTTCTTTGTTTTTTTTAAATATCTTTTGGCTTTTTTACGACTCGCATGCGTATACCTATGTACAGTGTGTATTCGCTATATTGAGTGCACTAATTTAATATTATGTGGGAAAATATATATATACATTTTTTCAATGCATATTTTGCTATGTATTTTATTTAATTTAATATAATTCATTTAATTTTTTTAATGATTTATTTAGCCCAGGGTACTAGACACAAGATAAAAAATAGATTTTTAATTGAATATAATTTTTTTTTCTTTTTAAATAACCATTGATTTAAAATAATTCTTTATTTTATATTATTTTTTTAATTTAATTTTTAATTCATTCAATTTATTTATTGAGTTTTTATCCATTAGACACAAGGCAAAACAAAGATTTTGAAGAAATTAAACATAATTTTTTTATTTTTTTTTTTCACCCTTTAATTTAAGAGAATTCTTAATTTTTATTTTTTTAAATTTTTTTTGGACTCACGATAAAATATAGATTTTGAAGTTAACATAAAATAAATTTTTATTTTTTTTATATCACCATTCATTCAAAAGAATTCTTTATATTATTTTATTTAATTTAATTTATAATTCATTCAATTTATTTAATGAATTTTTATCCTAGAGTATTAGACACAAGTCAAAATAAAGATTTTTAATTGAACATAATAATTTTTTTTTTTATCACTTTTGATTTACTAGAATATTTTATTTTATTTTTTTTAAATGTTTTTTAAACACAAGACAAAACGTAGATTTTTAATTTAACATAACAATTTGTTATTTTTTTTTATTATCTTTGATTTAAGAAAATTCTTTTTCTTTTTTTTTAAATTTTTTTTTAGACACAAGAAAAAACATAGATTTTTAAATAAACATAATATTTTTTTGTATTTTTTTATCACTTTTGATTTAAGAGAATTCTTTATTATTTTTATTTTATTTTTTTAAACACAAGACAAAAAAGATTTTTTTATTTTTATTTTAATATATTTATTCTTTATTAATTTTTATTTTTTATAGTTATTTATTATTATATAATTATTGTGTTAATTAAATGTTAAGCCGACATTATATTAATCAAGTAAAATTTACTGCATTATATAGATTTTATAAAAAAAAACCGCCAAAAAAATGTATTAAAAAAATTCTTACTTAAATTTTATTTCAAAGAATTCTTCCTTTTAATAAAATTCGATTAATGTAATTATTTATTTACTGGGAATTTTTAGACATCCTGTAATAAGTAAATAATGGGCTAAACTTAATAATATAAAACAAATATATATATATATATATATATATATATATATATATATATATTATTTAAATAGAGTTTAAAAACCCCTTAAAGTGCGGGAATATCCCACTCAATGCATTGATATGACTATCAAGATCAGCACAGTTAAGTCTCATTATATAAAGTATTATATAGAGTATCATTATAAGTATCATTATATAGAATATAAAACTGTTGCCAAAACATGACTTTAATGAATATAATCATTAAAATTAAATTGTTTTAGTTAGGTAAAGCCTGAAATTATAATATATTTATATATCAAAAACCGCACTTTTTGCTATAGCCAGGGCTCACTGTAGTCTCACCTTAATGCCTTATATCAATTACATATAAGCTGCTAATCAAATGCTGCACAGGTTGCTTATCTTTTTGGAAATACTCAATGGGGCTTTGGGGCTTTTCCCTGGCATCACATTGACCTATTGATATATACGTGTTTTTCTAGAATAATAATATACAGTTCTCCCTCAGCTCGAGCTACTATATAAGCACATCTTTTGATTGACTTTGAATCAGTTTAGCTGAAAGCGTTAACAACAAACTTAAGAAAACAATATGAAGTGGCTGTCAATTGCATTTGTCTTGGGTCTCTTGGCTTTGGCCAGCGGTAAGTGAAAGGATATTAAAATCCTGTTTATAAGTTAGTCAACTGATAAAGAACTTTCTATTTATTTGAAATACAGCCTCGCCTTTGGTGCCCGGTGATGTTATCATCAATGGAGATTGTCGCACCTGCAATGTTCATGGAGGTTAAAAATTAAAAAAACAAAAAAAAAATCAACTTTAAAATGTAACACAAATTTGCTGAAAATTATAAAAAACTTTGAACAAAAAAAATTATTTGATTTTTATTAAAGAAGGAAATGCTGAAAATTCATATTTTTTTTTTTTATATCAGCAGCTAAAAATTTAAAAAAAAAATCTCTCTTGCAGCTTACACTCATCAATAAACACACAATAAATTTATTTAAATTTTTTTTTATAACAATTGCATATTGTTTATTTTTATTTAGCACTATTAAAGTTGTACAATTATTTAATTAATCGCCGCGTATATTGCAGACCTTGCAATCACCATTTATAATCACATTGCCCGGATGCAGCGGATTGGCTATAAGAAAATATATTTATTATATATTAAAATATTTTTTTTTTTTTATTTAAAATCTTTGCACTTACCACTTGCTAGAGCCAATAGACCCAGAAGAAAGGCTACAGACAACCACTTCATGTTTTTTAATTATTGTTTTTTAGACGACTTGCCAAGTAAAACTGATCGACAAAATGAGCTAACATTGGTTTTTATAGCCTAGCTTATAGTATATATAATGCTCAATAGACACAATATATTGAGATACTCAGAGCATTATAAATGTCAAACTTCTCTATAAAGAACGTTTTATATACGAAATATTTATTTTTAAATCTTTTTTCTTTCTTTGCCGCATTGGTTCTCTTTTATATAAACATAAACAAAACTCGCACTCTCAGCTTTAATTATTTATAATATATACACATAATAATTCTTTGTTTCTTTTTTTTTTTCTAGTATAACAACATTGTTGCTCTTTGAGTTTGTTATAGAAAAGTTTGACTGTAGTATTTGTTTATTTAAATGCGCAATGGAAAATTATATATAAAATTATATATACACATGTCGATTATCGGTTAATCAAAGGCTCTGACCTACTTAATGTGCATCTATAATCCAATAAATTGTTTTGATCAAGGTTTATAATACTCGGAAAAGATTCTCTATGTGTCACAGAATATTGATTATGATGAAATTGTTAATTTTACAAATTTAATATTATGTATATATAATTTAAAATAGAACCTATTAACTATTATCCTTAAGGGCCGTAATAATTGTAAGTATCATTTTAAAAAATCACATATCAAGAATTTTTTTTTTTTTTTTTTTCTTTTGTAAATGGGAAAAATAATTTTTATTTTGTGAGATTTAATTAAAATCAAAAATAAAACTTATTTTCCTTTGCCTCCTATAACTTTTTTGTATCTAAATGCTATTTATCCTTAATAAAGAAATCAAGACGAACCTAAAAAAATTATTTAAAAAATTTTAGAAAAAATTTTGTTAAATGTTGCTGTGTAGTGCATCACTTTCTAAACTTTTTTCCAAAATTTATATTCAAGAATAGCTTTAAGATAACACAATACAGTACACAGAAAACGGATAGTATTAACAATCCGTTTATATAAAGACAATGTAAAAAGCATACTAAATATAATGTTTAAAACATTTTGATATAAAATTATTATATACTAATTAATTCTTGTTAAAAGGCGCTAGAAATTAATTCTAAAAAATTTAACAGCTGTTAACGCGTAAATGCTAACATTCTGTGTAAATATGTTATTATTTTAAGTTTTTCTAATGCATTGCCATTAAAATTTTATTAATTTGAACAACTTTAAAAATTCGACTTTATATCAATGGAATGGGCAAGGAAATGGAATGCAATCACTACCATTTATTACCACTCTGTTCGGATGCAGTGGATTGGCTATAAGAAAATACATAATTTCAATAATATATAATAAGATTTGATTAGTTTTCTATTTAGAATCTTTGCACTTACCACTTGCCAGAGCCAATAGACCCAGAAGAAAGGCTACAGACAACCACTTCATGTTTTAATTATTTTATTTATATGCGACTGATTGACAAACTGTGCTAACAATCATTTTTATAGTCTAGCTTATAGTATATAATGCACAATAATCGCTCTTAATATACAGAATAAATATATATATATTTACAGCATTATTATTAAAGTCAAACATATGAAGAACATTTTATATGCTAAATTTGTCATCTTTTAATTTTTCATCTTTTTATATTTGCATACTTTTTGGCACATATTTATTCTTGTTCAGTTCAGTTTAAATTCAAATTATTAAAAATAATTATAAAATATAAAGTCGAAAATTATTTAAAGAAATAATAAATTTAATAAAAATTGAATAGTATTGTAATAGCAAATTAAAATAATTAAAAAAAAATGTATTTAAAAGAAAATTTAATTTTTTGTAACTTGTGTATTAAATTCAATATTTTATTCAATATATTTATTCTTGTTTAGTTCAGTTTATCTTAAAATTATTAAAAATAATTAAAAAATAAAAACTAGTAGAATTTTTTAAAGAAAAAAAAAATTTCATAAAGTTTAATAATATTATAAAAGCAATTCAAAATAATTAAAAAAAAAATGTATTTAATTTAAAATTTTATTTTTTTTACCTTGTGTATTAAATTCAATATTTTATGCAATAATACAGTTCTTGAAAAATTTTAATTTTTCTAAGAATTTTCCCTTCATTCTAAATATATATTTTATTTAATTTTTATTTTCTAATATTTTTATTATTTTTTAATGCGGCAAACCAATTTTTCTCTATCAAACTTTTAAAGCAAAATATTTTAAAGTTCTAAATTGCGTTTCAAAAACAAATTGTAGATAAAGAAAAAATAAATTTAATAGTATTTTGAAGGCAAATTAAAATACTTTAAAAAAAATGTATATAAAAAAAATATAACTTTTTGTAACTTGTATATTAAATTCAATATTATAGTTAATAATACAGTTCTTGTGAAATTTCACTTTCACTTTCACTTAATTCTAAATATATATTTAATTTAATTTTTGTTTTCTAATATTTCTTTTATTTTCAAACAACTTTTTTCTATCAAACTTTTAAAGCAAAATATTTAAAATTCAAAATTGCGTATCAAAAACAAATTTTAGATTCTGCTGTGTGTGTGTGTGTGTGTGTGTGTGTGTGTATCTGTATCTATAAAAGGTAAATGAACGTGTTTTGTGGTTGAATTCATTTTCGTTCATATTTGGTCTATGTGTGTGTGAGTGTGTATGTTTGTGTGTGTGCAAGTGTGTGTGCCTGCCGTTGGTTGGCAATTAAGCCAATGAAGCATTAAAAACACCAGCCAAGGGCGTAAGCCATGCAAAGTGAACTGAAAAGGGGGACAGGCGACAGGGGGCATGGGATTGATAGCAGGATTGAGGATGAGGTTTGTGAAGCGGCGACTTCACTGCTGCTGTCCTGGCTTTCACCCCGTGCTCCCTGCATACCCATCTACACTTACAAATTGGCTTTTGGGTGGATTACCATTGATGTGGCCGTTGTTTTATACTCTGTTTTGAAATATAATAAAAGTATATTTGATTTTTACACTGTCCAGCTAGAGCTACTAAATTGAATATATAAAATGCTATATTTGACAAAATTTAATACATTTTTATAAATGCACATAGAACCCTTTCAGTCCAAAAAAAATATAAAAAAAACAGCCCAGGAAATTTTCTTGCTAGGACACGTCTCTAACAAAAAACAAATAATAAATATTAACAAAAAAAAAAAATTAATTACGATCTTCACATAACAATTAAAACTGAGTAAAAATCTTTTCAGTCTTTCATAACAGTTATTGAAGACTTTTAAAAAATGCTCTTTAGGCTCTCTCTCTTTATTACATACTATTTTGATATTCAGTTAATGCCTTTATTCAGTTAATGCCTTTAAACTGAATATCAAAATAGTATGTAATAGCAATTAGCATACAAGCAATTATTATATTACTTTAACAAATAGAAAGTTTATGTTTTTTTTTGGTTAATGGAAAAGTTAAATTTTTACATATTAAAACTTTATAAATTATTGTGAAGATAACTTACAAACTCTAAAAACGTATTTTGGTCTGGTCTATCGAAAAACAGAAAACATTTTTTTTAAGTTTTTACCAGAAAAATTAGATTTTAATTTTAATACAGATTTTTAAAATTAAATATTGAAAAATAATTTTTTTTTATATTTTTATTTTTAAACTTAAAGTTGCGGAACATTTTTTTTATTTTTTTTTTATAAATAAAAACTACACAACAGTTTATACTTTTAATTCAATTAGAAAAAATTACAAATAAAAGTAGAAATTGTTGTGTAGTTTTCATATAAAAAAAAAGAAAAAGTATTCTGCAACTTTGTTTAAAATGAAAAAAAAAAAAATATATATTTTTTAATATTTAATTTAAAAAAAATATAAATAAAAGTAAAGCCTGATTTTTCCGGTAAAATTAAAAAAAAAAAAAATTATAAATATGTAATAGTTATTTTCAAAATTTTTTTTATGCAAATCAAAAATAAACGAAGCATGTGATGCGATTCGGTAGACGAAAAAAAAACAACGAAAAGTGATTGACGCATTTGTACTGTCGACGAAATAAGATGTGTAATAAAACGATATAAAAATAGAAATGTGCAAATGCTCTAGAGTATATCACAGTCGTGTTGCATTCATTAATGTTGATTGTGGCGCCACATTTGTCAACGTAAAAAGCATTACGCTTAAATGAACCCATGCACATGTGCATAAATACGCAAAAGCCAAAGCCCAATACACACACACACTCACACAACACACACACACGCACACACATACACACACACACATACACACACACACACACACATATGTATCCAGTCAGTTGACACGTGTGCGTTAACAATTTAATTACGGCAAACAAGCTTCGACTGGCATTATTACCACACGACTCTCCTCCTGCAACTCCTTCTCCTCCTCCTGCAACTCCTCCCCCTTTCATCCATGAACAGATGTTGCTCTGATGTTGCCCAAAAAGTTAATCATCCAATCGACGGTTAGGTCAGCTATATTAAAGTCTTATATACACTGCAAAAACTTTTAGCAAATTCATTCCATTTAGAGGGTGGACAACAGGAGCAGGTAGAGGGGGGGTGGCTTGGCCCATTAGCCAACACTTTGCTTTGAGGGTAACAAGAGGGTGTTTGGGCTTATTTACTTAAGTTGGTGTGAAAAACACACACACTACAATATATTATACTCTGTTTGCGAACATGTCAGAGGATGTCTCGAGAATTGCACATCAATATTAATTCTTGTGTGCCAAGTTAAATTGTAGTTAGAAAGAGACAAAAAACCTTTCACGCTTTCAGAATGAAACTGAAATATTTTATTATTGTTTTTCAAAAATTTAATTTAATTTATACTACAATTTTTCGAAATTTAATGGCGAGTCGATCGGAGATTGCATATTTTTTTTTTATAATTTTTAAAAATACAAAAAACTGAAAACTGATTGAGAATTATAAGCGAATATGTTTTTTTGCAATTTTAGTATTTTAATAGGAATAAAATTTGCATTTTTTCCCTACATAAATTCGACCACACTGCGCATTGAGGGACTTTATTTTTAAATAAACTTATTTGGGAATTTAAACTTCACAAAAATACTGTCAGCTGGGTTGCGGTTTTTATTTTTTTGAATTGTAAATTTCGTCTTTAAGCTGTGCCTCAAATAAATGTTTCAAAAATCAACAAAAAAAGGCAACTATATTTTATAGGATTAAAAAATGCCATCAACTAATTGTTAAACATATTTACGCTTTTCCTCATTTTTTGCAGGGTATTGGAAAAAGCATGAAGAGCCACAAATATAACACACAATGTGAGGCATCAAAAGAATATTTCAAATATATGACTATGCAGAGCCGCTTAAGCAAATAGCCAGGGAAATAGTACACATGTTTAGGAAAAAAACCCAAAAAAAACGGTCACACTAAAATACACACTTTTATACACAATTTCCCACACAGTCCACAGGTTGACAATGAAATGCTGCTCGTAATAATAAACTAATAGAGGTCCAGATGCCAAGAAAATAATTTTACTATCTTTTACGCAACGCCAAATTTCAAGTACCTAGATATATATTTAACTTAAATATACATATATATGTACATAATATATATGCACTTTATATATATGTAGTACACGCAAAGTTGTTTTTATAAATCTATAATCATATAAATGTATTTAGCGGATATTAAAGACATTTGTGGAATTTTAGAAAAGCGGTCAACGTTACAATTTATATGTAGTCTTTTAATTTAAATAATATTATAAAAATTTGGCAGCGATAAAACAGTTAAATAATACTAAATTTAGAATACTAAGTTGTTTAATTGATTGAAAAAAAAATATTATATTAAAAAAATTATAATTTTTCAAAATTTAACATGTTATTTTATTGAGCACAAAATTTCAAATTATAAAATAGATAATTTATTAGCTTCTTCTATCAATTTATACTTCTGTTTTAATTGGTAAATCATTTTAACAATCGTTAATAAATTCCTAAAACAAAAAAATATTTAAGTAACAACAGTTAAATGAATATATTATTAGATAGACAGTGAGAAGCTTTGGCATACCCAGGGGACAAATCTATTAAGAACCAAACGCGCAGTCTGCGTAATTACTAAAAGGACTTTGTTGAAACACTTGAGGGCTGCCACTTGTGGCAGGCTACAGCATAAATGTGTGGCAACTTCTAGCCCCCCCAGCCTTTATATAAGTCATTTAGCATGCAAATTTTTCCTTTCTCACAATATTGCAAATATTTCTACGTATATTTCTGACCTCAAACAAAAACAGAAACCCCATACAGAAGCCCAACAAATAGCGCCACGTGAATAAAATTGTTAATCAACTGGCAATGTGCGGCAAGGATAAAAGTAAAAGCGTCATCGCAAGGACACAAATATCCTTGTGCGTCGCAGTTGTTGATGTGGTTGACGATTTGAGGGTGTGCGAGTTTATAGGGTGGTTAGAGTTGTGCTGTTTTAATCAGCACAAATTCATTTGAACTACTAAATGAATGAACTATATTTTTTAATAAATATTCTGATGAAAAAATTATATAGCTGCAAAATCAGAGATTTAAATTAAATGGTGTAAAGTGAATGATTATTAGATTTATTGATTATAATTAATAAATTAGCTTATTAGTTTTCAGAAAATTTAAAGATTTTTCAAATTGGCCATGAGATCCTCGAGTAATGTACAAAAATGCAGGATCACCTCTGAAAAAAAAAATCACAAAAAATGCCAGATCTTAAAAAATTTTAAAAAAAAAATAGTCTGACTATAGAAATAAATTTTAAATTGGGTTTTTGACAATTATTGGATCATTTACATATAAATAAATTTAATAAAATTGATATATCAAAAAAGTAGTTTTGGTAAATAATACAGAAAAACCCGTATTTTGTTACCAAATGTAATATTGTCTATATGAAACTACAATGAATTACTAAATAAACCAAATAAATTTATTTTAATCGAGTAAAAGAGTCATTAATGAAGTAGTTCATGAACCAATGAACCCACACTCTTCCTGATTCTCATTAATTTAGTTCACTAGCTTTTTTTTTTTGATCTGCCAATTTGATTTATTATAAACTATTAAATAAGCTAACTTATTCTTTAATTATTTCTCAATTAGTTAATCCTTTCATTTGTAGGAAAAATATATCCTGTCTTACGACAGGTAAATGCACTATCTGTATTACAAATAGTAAATAATTTTTATTACCAACCAAATAATTAAATACAAAAGAAATCTACTTTAATAAAAATTAATTATTTTTTTCCAGAAATTTTGTTTCTTTATTTAAATCTGCATTTTAATTTAATGCTTTTATTGGGAATATCAAATAGTAAACTTTTAATTAAATATTTATTCAACTTGCTCTTTCGCTGATTTTTAGAAAAACAAAATCTCTTTTAATATATAAACATGTATCAAAAAAATAAAAGACAAATTGAACTTCTGATTATTTTTCCTTATGCATTTGTAAATTTGTGGCATACTGTTCAATTTATACATGAAATCTATTAGATTTAAAGCCTAGATCTTTTACTGATTACTAAAAAAAATTTAAAAAAAATTAATTCTTTCAAATTGAACTAAGTTCATTGAACAACCCTAGTTCTAGTGGCTGGTTCATAAAACAGCTCATCCTTTGCCAACATTGAACTTACTGCTGAGAATTCTTTAATGTATTTAAGCTTTTCTTATATATATATTACACAAACACAAAAACATTAATGTCCACGGGGAATTGAGACTGTGTGGGCAGAGGGACATGGCGGTGTGACCATACTGCAAAAAGTGACATAAGCAGGAGACTATGGCAAAGTGTTGCTCCTGGCAAAGTGACAGCAGCTAATGGTAACTTTATCCTTGTTTGTGTGTGTTTGTATGTGTATCCTGAATCAAACCATGTACTAAACTAAAATTCATTCACATATCCTTAAACCTTATTACCTTGTGAGATTTGCCGTCTGGAATTCGAGTTGGGATTTGTATTTGATGTCTGTCTGACATTGGCAATCGAAATAGAAATAGTAATAGGAAAAATAAGGTATTGAGAACTTGATGTTTTAATTACATATTGTAATTGAAATGCTGTTAATCAATCATTTCTATAAGCTTGCTTAGTATACGATATTGTTAATTAAAAAGTTTCATGCAATTAATTACATTATGAGGAGAATAACGCTCTTGTGTTAACTTAATCACACTTAAGGAGTTGGAAAATATTTTCATATTTTTTTATTTAATATTTAACTGATGAAAATATGTTTTTTTTTAAATATAATATTCATACATTATATAGAGTTTATTATTATACATTTTTTAAACATATTTTTTAATAGGACAAGGGAAAGTACTTTATACAAAAATCTAAAAATGTACAACAGAATTTTTTTTTAATATTAAAAAACTGCAGAAATTAAAAAATAAAAAACGACTTGAATTTAATCAACAGTTTCTGATTAAATTTAAGCTCAGCTTCTAGCTTATATTCAAATAAAACTAAAGAGATAATACTCTTAATTTTGTATATCTTTACACTTTTCGAAAGAAAAAACAATAATACACTATTTAAATTTTAATTTGATGACTGTTTAAATTAAATTCGTTTCACTCATTATATTTTTTTGTTTTTATTATTATTTTCAATCATAAGTTAAAGACAACACATTTTATTTTGCGGTAACACTTAATTATACAGTTGATTATAATTTATTGGGTATAATAAGTAAATTAGCCTATGCTCTGTGAGGTAGAACATTATTTGTTGGATTATTATAATTAAATTCAGTAAAGATTGAAATTATTATATTGGTATTACTATTTTTAAAAGCCTAAATAATTGTTATATTATAAGGTAAAGATTAAAAATCATTAAACAATTTTGTAAATGAAATTTTATTATTTTTAAAAGCCGAAATATTCGTTATATTATGAATTAAAAATTAAAAATCATTAAGCAATTTTATAAATTAACTTTTATTAAATTATTTTAGAATTTATTTATTGAATACTAATTTAAATATTAGTTTATCGAGCTTTAGCTGCTGGTATACTCATCTTCCGATTTTTAAAATTTTATTTTTTGGTATTTCCAATAAAGAGCATTTTGTAGTCAATATATTTCCAACCAGAAGATGCTCACTTTGCTCATCTTATCACGTAGATTGTATTGAACCTATCTTCAAAGCTTTGTATTAGCTTCTATTTTTTTATTTTTATTTTTTTATATATATTTTTTTTTGTATTTATTGCTCCCAAAGCTATCAGCCCGAATAGCTTCAGCTGCTGCTGCGTTCTTTTGTGACAGTTTACAATCCTCACTCGAAGCAAACACAGTGAACATATATATATATATATATATATATATATACCGATGTTTCCCATCTCTGGATTATTCCTTGGAGCTCTGCTCTGTTTATCCTTCTGCCATTGGAGCCTGGCTGATGTGGGCAAACTTGTTTGCTACTACGATGCATCGAGTTTTGTGCGTGAAGGTGAGAAAAGACGTTTAATCTTTGTGTGTCAAGTGTGTTGGGAGGTTAGGGAGGTTATCTATGTGAATTCCGTTATATAGTGTGTTTTGAAGAGGAAAAAAAGGGAATAGTGGAAAAATGTTAAAGTCACAGCTAATATATAGACGCAAATCTGATAAAATATACAAGTCTTTCAATTTTTGCGAGAGAGAGTAGTCTCTTGCTCATGTTTATTATTACGTTGTGGAATAAATTACATATTTTATTAAAAAAAAATTTATTTGATTTTATTATATTTTTTCTCAACTATTCGCTGTTTTATACACTAAGAATGTAGACACAATTTATACCAAAATAAATAAACTATTTTTTTTAATTTATTTTGTATTAAAAAGAAGGGTAAGAAACAAATTGCTAACTTTACAGTGGGTTACGAATTTTTCCTTTAAATCTTTTCTGTAATAAAAGAAATATAAAAAAAAATTAAATAATTATATATTTATACAAAAATCTGATATAATATCGAGATCTTTCAATTGCTGCTACTACTCTTGCTCAGTTTTATAACTTCACTGTGGAATAAATTACATACAAAATTAAAGAGCAATTAATTTTATTTTATTGTATTTTTCCTCAATTATTCGCTGTTTTATCTTGATTTATACACTGAGAATAGGAACTTAATTTATACCAAAATAAACAAATATTTTTTCTTTATTTATTTTTTATTAAATACAAAGGTTAAAAAAAAATTCCTAACTTTACACATAGTAGGAAAAGAATTTTTTCATTAAATCTTCCCTTTATTAAAATAAAAAAAGTTATATAATTATATATTTATACAAAAATCTGATATAATATCGAGATCTACCAATTTCTGCTGCTTCTCTTGCTTAGTTTTATAACTACACTGCGGAAAATTACATACAAAATTAAAGAACCATTAATTTTATTTTACTGTATTTTTTCTTAATTATTCGCTTTTTAAACTTAATTTATACACTGGACACAATCAATACCAAAGTAAACAATTTTTTGTTTATAATTTATTTTTTTTGAAAAAGAAATTGTATAACTGACTAACTGATGAGAGTTTTTTCTTTAAATCTTCCCTTTAATAAAATAAAAATAAAAAAAAATTAAGTAAATTTAAAAAATTGTATTAAAAAAAGTGTCGCATACCTCAAGGGACAGATTTTGTGCATTACGTCTGAAATTCCTAAACGACTCTAGCAGCAGCATATAAGGGGTCTGAGTTATTTTTCCATAATAATTTTTTTTTTTTTTTTAAACAAAAATAAAATTCTTACCAACATTTTAATTCCCTTTTCTTGCAACAGGTCCCGCACAACTGTCTCTAAGCGAACTGGAGCCAGCTTTAAATTTTTGCAACTTTCTAATTTATGGCTATGCGGGCATCGATGCTGAAAACTACAAGATCAAGAGTCTTAATCCGGAACTTAGCTACAATCGACAGCATTATAGTCATATAACAGCATTGCGTCAAAAGTTCTCACATTTGCACATTTTACTCTCGGTGGGCGGTGATCGGGATTTGAATGCTGAGGGCGTGGCAGATAGTAGCAAATATTTGACTCTATTGGAGCAACCGGAGCATCGTAATAGCTTTAAGGCCAGCGTTAGCGCCGAGTTAACGAAATATGGCTTTGATGGTTTGGACTTGGCCTGGCAATTTCCCAAGCTTAAGCCCGCCAAGCAGCAGGGCGCATTGAAGAGAGCCTGGACTTCATTCAAGGGCTGGTTCAGCAGCTCCTCCATAGACAGCAAAGCGGAGGAGCATAAAACGCAATTCGCTTCATTGGTTAGGGAACTGCGTCTGGAGTTGCAGCAACATAACAAGCAGCTGACACTCAGCATGTTGCCACATGTGGATCCAGAGCGTGAGTATTAAAATTAGACTCAAAAAATCATTTAATCGAACTAAATATAACAAATAGTAGGGTAACGCCCATAAAATTGATCAGAGATGAGTAAAAATTAAAGCAAAAAGTATTAAAAAAAATGTATAAAAAAATATTAAATTATTATTATTATAAAATAGTGACGAACGTACTTTTTAAAATTTGTGCATGCTGAAAATTATTTTTTTAAGATTCGTTAATTGCTTTTAGTCAAAAGTTAGCTAAAAAAGTTAAAATTAAAAAATTAAAGTAAATTTAAAATTTTTTCTTTGCTGAAAATTATTTTTTAAGAAAAAAAGAGTCCAACATTAAATTTATTTAATATATTTATTTTAAAATAAATCCTAAATTTTGTTAGTCAAAAAATTTGCAAAAAAAATAAAAAAAAATTTTTTTTAAAACAACAAATTCTTTAACTCCCAATTTTATGTAAGTGCTTTTTTTAAATAAATTTCTTTTTTAACAATTGCTATTTTAAATTGATTCAGATATATTTAAGCTGTGGTCCGACCAAAAAATTCCTAAAAAGAAATGGTTAAAAAATTAATTTTTTAATTTATTTTCCAACGCCTGAAAATTAAGTATATTAAATCAAAGTCAAATCAAAAATGGTCCAAGTCTTATGCCTGTTAAACACATTTTAATTAAACTCATTTAAAATATAAAAATTATATTGAATTTTATGATTTATTGCCTCAATTTTAACTCCCTAAATTCTTACAGTTTTCATTGATATACCCGCCGTGCTGAGTTTTGTGGACTTTGTCAATTTGGGCACCTATGATTTCCAGACGCCGCAGCGTGATCCCAAGCTGGCGGATTTGCCTGCTCCGTTGCATGCCATGTATGATCGTAATCCCACGCACAATGTGGAACATCAGTTGGAATATTGGCTCAATCATACGGCAAATGCACAGCAGTTAAACATTGGCATTACCAGCTATGGAAGATCCTGGCAAATGAGTCGAAACTCTGGCATGACAGGTTATCCGCCCATAACTGACACCGAGGGTCCTGCGCCAGCGGGCAAACAAACTGTTACACCTGGTCTGCTTAGTTGGCCTGAGATATGTGATCTTCTCCAGCAACATTTGGGCCAAAACAAGGATATGGAACATAGTCAACATTTGCGCAAAGTTGGCGATCCAACAAAACGTTATGGCATCTATGCATATCGTGCAGCTGGGGATAATGGTGAGAATGGTGTCTGGGTGGGCTACGAGGATCCCACAACGGCGGCCATTAAGGCATCCTTTGCCCAGGCTCGGGGCTTGGGCGGTGTCGCCTTCCATGATCTCTCATTGGATGACTTTCGTGGTCAGTGTGCGGGCGAAAAGTATCCAATTTTGAGAAGCATTAAATTTAAATTGTAAAGTGTTGAAATTAAATATCAAAAAAAAATAAAAAATACAAGAATCAAAAAATGAGAAAAATATACAGACTAAGAATTTCCAAATTAGACTGGGTTACCCTATATCAAGAAAATTTCTTAATAAATGAATTATTCATATTTCAAGCTCACATAACTTTGTAAAAACTGAACAGACTCTTATGCGTAATATATTTTTGATTTGTTATTTAATTTATAGATTCTTCAATAATTTTTTTTTAATTTTCTAAGCTTTCTGGATTTTTAATTTTTATAGAAAGCTAACTCCCATAACTTCAATAAAACAACCGATTTTTACATGGAATGTCATTTTAATCATCGTTGGACTTCTACATTGATTTCTTATTTAAATATAAAAAATTAAATTTTTTGATATTTTTACTTTTATTTTTCCTGACTTTCGATTTTTGTAGTACTTTATAGACTTCTAACCCTCATAACTTTGTCAAAATTCAACCGATTTTCGTGCGTAATGCCATTTTGATCATGGTTTTATCCCTAGATTAATTTCCCATTCAAATCTGAAAATAAAATTTTATCGACATTTTTGACGTCAATTTTCTATAAATGGGCTTTCTCTAGGCTTTCAATTCTCATAATTTTGCCAAACCTCAGTTGATTTTCATGCGGAATATTGTTTTGATCGTGACTTAACTTCTACATTGTTTTTGCATTTAAATTTTGCGCCTTTTTAAAAATTTTTTTTTTGTTTTTTTTTTTCTTACTACACCCTTGCAAATTTTACCAAATTTTTGAATATAATAAAAGCTTGAAATTTCACTTCCAATTGATTGCACAAATCAAAAATTCTATACAACTCTATTTCGTTTTGCATTAGTTCAGTTTTCAGTTAAAATTAATGCGAAAAATTCAAATAATTTGACTTATAAAACTTGTTGGGATATGGTTTTCCTAGATCTTAAGCTACCACAACGTTCGCAAAAGTCAACAAATTTTAATGTGAAATATTTATTTATATATATTATTACTTTTTTTATTAATTTAGTATTATTTGAAAAGATCGATTGAGTATTTAAATTTTGGAAATTAATTTTTTTTTATTCTTTTATCTATTTAAAATAGATAAATTGGTTGACTTTGGACAAATCTATAAGTGTTGGAAATGTGAAAAAAATATTTTCCGTAAAGATAAAAAATATTTGGAAAATTTAAAAATAAAGTTAGTTATTTTTATCGAATGGAAATATTTTAAGCAATTTTTGGATAATTTAAAATAAGCCCAGCAACATGTGTAATCTGTAAAAAAACAAATTTCCTAATGTACTAGCTTGGGCTTTGAATTTTTTATTATTAATAAGTCTCTGAAATGTTCGGTACAATATTTATATTTCCTTTTTCATTTTTCTTAACTGTTGTATATATTTTTTTTTAAGTGAATACTGTGTTTAAGTTCATAATTAAACTAACTAACTTCTCCAAGGCAAAAGTGTAGGAAAAAGATTTCAAAGAACTCCTAAAAGCACGCTACAATAAATTGATACACTGCAAAAGCGCAAAAGAAATGACCAACAAAGTGGAGTCTATGTACCTAGGTACTACGAGAGTATATATAAAAAAAATTGTCGCCTTAAAGGCCAGGTGATGCATAAAGCTAAAAAGTGGGCGTGGCTAGAGGCGAGACGATGTCGACGTCGACGTCGTCCAAAGTAAAAGTTGAAATTAAACCAATTAGTTTGCTGCCTCCGTTTCTGCAATGAGGCGCATAAAAGCGGAAACTTGGTAGTGACAGGGAGGTGGGGTTGGGATTGGCAAGTGGACTTGGGGTTGGTCTTGGGCTGGGTAGGGGTTGTGTGGAACTAAAACTCTCTGTCAGGTATTTAAGGCAGCTTCTTTTGGCATTCTAAGAGACTCTGTTCACTCAGCTGCCGCTTCAAAAAATTCCAAACTCTCAACGCCTGACTTCTGACGCCCAGGTTTTCCCTTCATTCTGTCAACCCCCCAACTTGCAACTCCCAGCTCACAACTTGCAACTTCAAGGGCTGGCGGCGTCATAAATTAATTATGATTTAACAACTTTAGCATCCACGACACGGTTGTAAAACTTTGCGCTTTTCATTTTCTGGAGTCTTCATTTTTTTTTTTCTTGCCTCTTCTTTTATTTTTTTTTTTTTGCGCTGCATGAGTTGAGAAAATTTTTAATTTTAATGAGCGAAAAAAGTTTTAAAGTTTTTACAAACATAATTATACCCTGTGCGACAACTATTAGACAGGTATGCTACAATTAGAAGCTTATTAATAATTTTAAATAAATATTAACATGTAAGCGAAGCAATAAATGTTTCTTTATAGAATGTCGGCTATAATTTGCAACAATTAATGCGCTTTATATTTTTTTTTTTTTTTTTTTTTTTAAACAAATGCTTCTAGCCCTTATACTTTGTAAAAACTTAAACGGGCCGACAAGAATCTAATTTTGATAATACTTTGTCATCTATATATTAATTTACCATTTAAATTTTTGTCTTTTCTGAAAATTAATATTTCTGCAGATTTTGCATTTCATTTTTTTTTCATTGAAAATATTGAAAATTTTTTTAAAATTTTAAATCTCATCGATTAAATTAAGTATAAAATCATATATTTTTTATTTTTTAGCCGAAATTAATGCAAAAAATTTAAGAAAATTTAATTTTATAAAGACAGACTTTCTTTTCAAACTATTCTTAGATTTCAATCTTTCATAGCACATTGAAAATTGATTCGATTTCAAAAAGTAATTTTTTGTTGGTTTTCGTTTATACAATTATAAGCAGGATCGAAAAAAAAATTTGGTAAATCAAATAAATTAATCAAGGGGTCACAAAATATTTTGAAAATTGTTTTTTTTTTCAATTTTTTCATACAATAGTATGAAAAGAAACAGTTATAACAAAAGTCAAAAAAAATATTTTTAAATCAAATAAGTAAATAAATCAAGGTGTCATAAATTACTTTGAAAAATAATTTTTTCAAACTATTAAGAAAAGAAAAATTACAACTAAAATAGGAAAAAAATATTTTTTAAATCAAATAAAATAATAAAGAGGTCATAAAATAATTTTAAAAATAATTTTTTCATACTGTTACAAACGAAAAAATTACAAAAAAAATTTTAATTTTAATTTTTTATTGATTGCATGCATTGAAATCAGTATAAAATTTGCTATTTTACATTTTTGAACTACACAGTTTTCAACTCCACAATTTAATATTTATTATAGATTTCTCGTCATGTAGATTATATTTTTGTATATATTTTGTGCATTTACATTTTTATGAATTTCTGAAAAGACGTTAATTAGCAAATTCATACGATACTTTAAGTTTTAAATAAGAATTTTTAGTTTACTTCATTTATTTAAAAGGTATCTCATTGTTGAGTAACTGTGCATGCCACAGGTATGGAAATTAATTGAAATAATTAAAATGGTAGCAAAAGGTTTTAAACAACATTTCGTGGCTGACTGATTACAAAATTTCTCGCAAGACAAGCAAATGAACAAAGTTTATTTAAATCGCGAAATGAACAAAAACAAAGGATCCAAGTTGAGGATAAATAAAATAATGATACAGTTTTTTTTACTGTTTGCCTGCGCCGCTTTTAATATCCTCAAAGGCCTTTTGCCAGAGCTTGTCAAATTGTTTGGGCAGCTTGGCGCGCACAAGTTCGGCCAGGAGACGAGCTCCTTGAAGATTAGCCTCCTCATAATAGGGCAATGCTGAGATTCTGGCCAGCCAGCTGCTCAAGCTGGGATATTTTGTGGCATCCACAGGGGCATAGCTCAAATGCAATGTGCTCAAGGTGGCCACAATGCTAAAATCCGCAATGGTCAACTGCTCACCAGCCAGATAATCATGTCCGGCTAGGAAGAGCTCCAGCAGGGCATATGCCTCATGCAGCCGGGCAATTGCATCCTTGGGCAACTCTGTGACATTCTCCTTAAAGAGCAAACGTTGCAGCTCCTTGAAGTAAATGAAGAGTACGCCGGATTCAAAATGCAAACGTTGATCGACAATGGCACGTTGCAACGGCTCGCGAGGATACAATGCATCATCCCCATTTTTGGCATACTTATTAACCAGATAACCCATTATGGCATGCGAATCCCAAATGTATGCATCGCCATCCTCCAACATGGGCACCGTATGCTGTGGATTCTTCCGTACATAATCCGGTTCCAAATGCTCCCCTGCCTGCATATTCAATTGCCGGAAATCCACATCCAATTGCAGTGCGCGTAATGTCAACAGGACAGCACGCACCGAAGGACTCTTCACTGTACCATAGAGTATAAGAACCATGCTAATAAAATATTACGTATACGGATTCTGTAACAACTTTAAGGCCAGACGTACAATTTTCAACTGACTAAAACTGATTCAATTGCACAAAACTCTGATTTTAAATATCAGATTAGATAAGATTAGATAATATTAGTACACTATTTAAGGTAAAAACAAAGACGTCATAATGCTGCAAGTTTAATTTTCTTTTTTTTTACTTGATTGTTTATTAATGCCAGTAGCTAAAACTTGGGGTTTGTGGTGCTATCTATGACTACGTCAATATTTGCCAAAGAGCTCTCAGAACATGTGTCATGTTTATAGTTAAAAAAAATAAAAAAATAAAAACTTATTTGAATGCGAAAAACGAGGCGACGCCCCGATTTTGTGACTATTTACATATTTAGTAAAGAACTAACTATTGTACTAGCTGTGACCCATTTTATACTGGTACTATAGAACCCAATAGATCTAATAAATTATTTAATATATCTTGTTATCGTGTGCGCAATGCATAAATAATTAAATATGCTGAATATTTTAACATGTGCACTATAGTTAAATATGCAGGATCGATTTAATTTGATCTATGGAATCACTTATGACTTGAAAAATATATAAATTGATTTAGAAGGATTAACAGGGATTATTCTAACTTGAATATATCCTATTTTAACTGCCCAGAAACTTTTTTTAATATTTTTTTTAATTAAAAATAATAATTTATTTTTTAATAGCAAGCAATCAAGCAAATTGATTGGGAAATAAATATATTATTCTGTGCTCTGTGATGTGTGTAATATTTATTTCACAATAATTTTGAGGAAAATATATGTTATAATAATTATAATTGAACTATATAGAAAAGCTTTCTAAAATTTGACTAAATTTTAAAAAAAAAATAAAAATACATAAAATATTTTAATTATTATTATTATTCTTTTTTTTATCTACATTTTCGTTTTTTTCTATATTCTAAAAATATATTTAATAATTTTCATATATATACTGTCAAGAAGAAATTTCTGTTTATGCCACATACTTTTAAATACCTTTTTATTAAAGCACTGTTTTACAGCATTTAAATAGGTTAATGAATACATTAAAAAAATAGAAAAAATCTATATAAAAAATATTTAAGTAGGTTAATAAAAATATTGAAAAAAAAAAATAGAAAAAATCTATTTAAAAAAAATATTTACAATAAATTATATACAATATTTATTGAATAATACATTGAAAAATCTATTTATAAAAAATATTTTTAGTAATCATTTATAACAAATTTTTATCGACTTTTTTAATATTTTTTTTTAAAATATTCATAGTCATATCATAAAATATTCTTATACTTTGGGTTGCTGATAATTAATTTAATAAATATAATATATATAATATATTTACATCATAATATTTTGGGGCAGTTTTTTTTCGAAAAAAGGTGAAAAAATGTCAATTATAACAAATATATCGATATTTTCAAAGCAAAATAAAAAATATTATTAAATTATATAAATTTAATAATATTTTTTTAAAACAGAAAATATTGTAGATACGACATACTAAAAATATTCCACATCCCTACTTAGAAGTTTAAAAATATTCATAGTATTATAGATAGTATTGATAATGTTATTTGCTTGATTGAAATGTTAATGAAATTTTAATCGCTTTAATTTAATTTTTTTTAAATTTAACAAAATTGCTAAACATGTATTTTATATTATAAATTTACTGAATTCTAAATGTACCGATTTTAAGCTAATTATTATGATTAAATTCGCTTGTTAAAATATTTAAATTTATCTAGACTATAATCAGGCTATTGAAACTATTGATTTTAGTTATAAGAAATAGTTTTGCTGCTCTAATTGTTTACATTTCGAAGTATGCTTCACAAAAGTCAAGAATGTATACACCTTAAAACAGTAAAGCCTGCCTTGGCGAACAATTAATTAATAAGTACAATAAATAATCAATTTCATAGTAGTAAAGTTAGAAATAGTTCAAAAATTAATGCTCTATATTTTTTCCGCGGAAAGTCACTTTGCTGTTCATCTAAGGCAGCTTTCACTGTATTTGGTTACGGCGCATAATAAATAAGCTGGCAACTACTACAATCAAATGGTAAATTCCTAATTGCCACCTTTTAGCTGACAGGGTTGCACTTTATGCACTTTAATATGCACTTACGTGTACATCAATGCCTGCCACATTTCCCAGGACTTTCCATGGGTATAAAAGGACCTAACTGCATTGCACTTTACACATTCAGTGCAGAGTTTTCATTCAATCAACGCTAAATATTATGGGCAAGATATTAATCTATGGCCTGGAGGTCAGTCCGCCAACACGCTCGTGTTTACTCGTCCTTAAAGCTCTGAAGCTGCCATTTGAGCTAGTTCCAATCAATTTGTTGGCTGGTGAGCATTTGTTAACCGATTTTGAACAAAAGAATCCACAGAGAACGGTGCCAGTGTTGGAGGATGATGAAGTATGCATTTGGGATTCACATGCCATAATGGCATTTCTGGTGCGTAAATATGCAAAGGACGATGCCTTGTATCCCAAGGATTATGAGAAACGCGCCATTGTCGATCAACGTCTACACTTTGATTCCGGCGTAATCTTTACAAGCTTATTCAAACCTATAACATATAGTTTGCTCTTCTGTGGAGAAAGTGTCGTAGAGAAGTCCAAGATTGAGGCCATAGCTAAGGTCTATGATCTTGTAGAGACTTTCCTCGGCGATAATGATTATATAGCTGGTTCTGAACTAACCATAGCTGATTTTTGCTTTGTAACTACAATTTTGGGCACTTTGGTGTATCTGGAACTGGATTCGGGCAAGTATCCAAAGATTACCGCTTGGCTGGAACGTCTTAGGGAATTACCCTATTATGAGGAGGCCAATGGAGCTGGAGCGGCACAATTTGAAGCTTTGGTTAAGTCCAAAAATTTTACAATTGAAGCTTAAAAAAAAGGAAAAATTCTATAAAAAATTTGTATTTAATTAGTAGCTTTTTTTTAAAGTGAAAATTAAAATTTAAGGAAAAATATGTTTTGGTTCAACAACATTTTTTTTAATCAGAATTTTCTCAGAAATTTAAAGCATTTATTTATTCAATTTTAAATAATTTTTTAAACAGAGTTTTACTTAAGAGTCTTCAATATATATTAATTTAATTTTAAATAATTTTATAAACAGAATTTTACTCAAAAATCTATAAGATACATTAATTCAGGTTATTATGTATAATATTTTTATTCAAAAACCTTTTTTAACAGAATTTTCCTCAGAAATCATTAATATATATTAATTCTCAAAATTTGTATTTAACAATGAATTTTCCAATTTAATTAAAATATTTAAAACAACAAGAAAAAAAATTGTATACCACTAAATTTTCAAATATTCAAGCCCCAAGGCAGCTATATAAGCCGATATAAACAGTGTCGATATATGTACTTTATATACATAAAATAATAATATAAAAATATTGAAAAATTAGTTTCACATTTAAAGCACACAATAATTAGCTTTATAATTTATTTACTTAAAAATATTAAAATAATATATTTCTTAACAAATTAGTTTATTTTCTCAACTTTCTTGCGTATTCTAAATTTTGTAATTAAAGCCATAAAATATTAAGAAACTTTGTAGACTATATCTTAACATATTTACAAAAATATATGCCCTACATTCTCATTATAAAAAGCAGGGTATCAAAACAAAAATTAGCAAAGTCACGCCGATTCAGCGAATGCTAAAAAAACAATTGTCTAAACACGAAAAGCGAAAAAATAAATTTGAGATCCCAATAAAAGCTTTCTACAAATGTTGAGCAAAAAAATAAAAGCTAAGAGAGCATAAAAATTTGGTTTCTCTTAAATGCAAAATCTTGTTCTCTTAATGTAATTAAAAGCAAATATTTGTAGTAAAAAAATATATTAAAAATTTTCATTAACTAATTGTCTTTAAATACTTTTAAAAACACAATTGAAAATTACATTATAAACATCAACATTTTTATTAAAAATATTCACACTCATAGTAGAATTTAAATGCCTTTTAATTGAGTTTTTCCCCTAACTGTCTGATTATAAAAATTGCAAAAAAAATTTAATTGTAATTATAGTTAATTTTGTTGATGAAACAACTTTTCTATTAATGCCAAACAAATCACAATTGATGTGGTAAAAAATTAGAATATTTAGTTGCCAACTGACATTTCTCTTCAAATATTCTGAAAAATAATGGACTTTACTTCAATATAGATCTAGTTAAAGCCGATATATTGTACCGTAAATAGAGATAAACTAGCTATTTTGTTATCTAACTTTCAGTTCATTGATCTTTTGCGATTGGAAAATTCTGGAAGCACTCAGAGACCCTTTTCAATTTAATGAAAAAAAAAAATACATTGTCATAACTTGAGATTACATGAAGCACTAGAAATGATAAGAATTCTGGTATATAAACAAGAAATTAATAAAGGGCGTAGCTAGGGGGGAAAAAGGGGAATTCAACGCCCCTTTCATAACTCTAACATAAGTATATTCACAAGGGCATTGTTAAAGAGGGAGCAGTAGGTTAGGGATCTCGGCTAATAAATTTAATTATGTTATTAAAGAGAAACACATTAGCTTAATTTACTTTAGCTCAAAAATATCACCAGAAAAATTTAACAGTCCCCAAGAACTAAAATTCAGCCCAATTCCCCCTAGATGGAAAGGCTGACTACGCCCTTTTATTCAAATGTAAAATGTATTATTTCATATTGCCAAACCTATTAGGCAATTAAAAGAATCGCCTACATATAAACTGAGCTTATTCCAAGTATTTCATCAGAGATAGAGAGAGAGAGAGTGGGAGAGAGAGCGACAAGCTCTCTTCAAAGCTACTCTCTTTCTTCTGAACAGGTATAAAAGCTTTCAGCCGACCGTCTGGTCATTTAGTTTCTACATTCAAAGCAAACTGTCAACATGGTCAAGATTACACTATACGGCGTGGATGCCAGTCCTCCAGTGCGTGCTGTTAAAATGACGTTGGCAGCCCTGGAACTACCTTATGATTTTGTAGAGGTACAACTGGCTAAGGGGGAACATCTTGATCCAAAATTTTTGAAGAAGAATCCACAACATACTGTGCCCATGCTGGAGGATGGCGATGCATGTCTGTGGGATTCCCATGCAATTATTTGCTATTTGGTTAGCAAATACGGCAAGGACGATTCGCTGTATCCCAAGGATCTTCTTAAACGTGCTGTCGTCGATCAGCGTCTTCACTTTGAATCTGGTGTAGTCTTTGCCAATGCCCTGAGGAGTATAACCCTGCCTCTACTCCAAGCTGGCAGAACACATATATCAAAGGAGCGTGTTCAGGCCATTTTTGAGGCCTACGACTTTGTGGAGGTTTTCCTTAAGGATACCGACTATGTGGCTGGCAATCAGTTGACCCTGGCTGACTTTAGTCTTGTAACAACAATTACAGCATTAACGGTCTACAAGGGAATTGATTCCGACAAGTATGTAAAGTTAAGTGCTTGGATCAAGCGTTTGGAGAAATTGCCTTATTATAAGGAAAATTCGAAGGGTCTTGAAGACTTTTCAAATTTAATTAAAAGTAAAAATATCACTTTTGAAGCATAAGTTAAATAAATTAATAAATTAATGTGCGTACTATTATAATAAATAAATGTTATTGATTTAATCGTTAATAGTCTTTTGGTTTTCGATAATATTTTAATTTTTTTTTAATATTTAAATCAATTTTTTGGAGCAACTTTATGGAAAAGAGAACTACATCAATGTGATCCCTCACATTTTTTATATTATTAAAATTTTAATATAATATGTAAGTCAGAAATAAATTCCTTCCCTTTATTAACAAAAATATAGCTCAAAAATAATTGCTTTAAATTAAGTTTTATTTTTTGAGCAATAAATATACCTTAAAATCACGTTACGACTTTTTAATAGCTAAATATGTCAAGATAGGTATTTATGCTCTATAAGTAAGCCAAGACAAAACTAAAAAAAAAACAAGTTTCACACTTAAAAAAATTGTCAAAAAAGAAAAAAATATATTTATTTGAACATTTCTTAAAATATTGAAAATATTTATTTTAGGCTTCTCTCTTACGACTTTTAGCTATAAAAACGTTAATGAAAATCTTTTGATTTTAATTTATTTTTAGCAAGAAATAACATTCAATTAATAATAATTATTTATGAGTTATTTTTTATTACTCAAAAATTATTATAATTTTCTAATAAAATTGTCCTTATTTACGGTCTCTTATTTAAATACAAAGGCTTTCAATTTATTTACTTGTTAAACTGAAGGCGAGAGTGGGCAAGCTCTGTCTGTAGAGCCCATGTAGAGGGTATTGTAATCCACTTCTAAAATATGTTTCCGATAGCACTATTAAATATAGATTATATTTCATCAGAGAGAAAGAGAGTAAAGCTTTCTTCATAGCTAATCTCTTCTGGACAGGTATAAAAAGCCTGTACCCAACCAGCTGAACAGTTAGTTTCTGTCTTTAAAACAAACTGTCAACATGGTCAAGATTACCCTATACGGATTTGATGCCAGTCCTCCACTGCGCGCTGTTAAACTAACCCTGGCAGCTCTGGAATTACCTTATGAATTTGTGTATATAAATTTCGCTAAGGGAGAACATCTTGAACCAAAATTTGTGAAGAAGAATCCACAACATACTGTGCCCATGCTGGAGGATGGCGACGCAATTCTTTGGGATTCCCATGCGATTATTTGCTACTTGGTCAGTAAATACGGCAAGGACGATTCTCTATATCCTAAGGATCTGCTGAAGAGGGCTGTTGTCGATCAGCGTCTACATTTTGAGTCTGGTGTGGTCTTTGCCAATGCTTTGAGGAGCATTACATATCCTCTACTCCTTGCTGGCAGAACTGAGATATCTAAGGAACGTGCCCAGGCCGTTGTTGAGGTCTACGACTTTGTGGAGGTTTTCCTTAAGGATAATGACTATGTAGCTGGCAATCAGTTGACCGTGGCTGACTTTAGTCTTATCACAACGATTACTTCATTGACGGTCTTCAAGGGAATTGATTCCGACAAATATGTGAAATTAAGTGCTTGGATTAAGCGTTTGGAGAAATTGCCTTATTATGGGGAAAATGCGAAGGGTGTTGAAGAGTTTGTAAATTTAGTTAAGAGTCGAAATATCACTTTCGAAGCTTAAGTTTACTTTAATGTATATTCTAATATATGGAAGCATAAAAAAATAAATAAGAAAAATATCTAATTGATTTCAATCAATAAAAAAAATTTTTTTTTTTTTTTTAATTTATAAATTATGTACAGAGAACTACACCAATGTGAAAATTTCTTTAATATTTTTGAGCTTTACGCGTTTCTTCAAATATAATGTAAAATATTAGAATTGTAAAATAATATATAAATCAGAAATAAAGTTTTCTTTTGGCTAATAAAAAAATAAAGCTCCACAATATTTGCTATTAATTAAGTTTTATTTTTTGAGCATAATATAATATTTTAATATTATTATCGATCCCTGATTTAAATACAAAAGTTTTCAATTTATTTATTTGTTGAATTCAGGGAGAGATAGGGAAAGCTCTATCTGTGGAATATTTACCAATGTAAAGTGGATTGTAAACTACTTCTGATATATGTTTCCGATAACACTATTAAATGTAGAATATATTTCATCAGAGAGAGAGTAAAGCTCTCTTCAAAGCTATTCTCTTCTAAACATGTATAAAAGGCCTTTACCCAACCAGCTGGTCAGTTAGTTTTTATATTAATACCAAACTTTCAACATGGTCAAGATTACCCTGTACGGATTTGATGCCAGTCCTCCACTGCGTGCTGTTAAACTTACCCTGGCAGCTCTGGAATTACCTTATGAATTTGTGTATATAAATTTCGCTACAGGAGAACATCTTTCACCAAAATATGTCCAAAAGAATCCACAACATACTGTGCCCATGCTGGAGGATGGCGATGCGATACTCTGGGATTCCCATGCAATTATTTGCTATTTGGTGAGCAAATATGGGAAGGATGATTCTCTATATCCCAAGGATCTGCTGAAGAGGGCTGTCGTTGATCAGCGTCTACATTTTGAGTCTGGTGTGGTCTTTGATAATGCCTTGAGAAGCATAACAAGGGCCCTAATCCTTGCTGGAAAAACTGAGATATCCAAGGAGCGTATTCAGGCCATTGTTGAGGTCTACGACTTTATGGAGGTTTTCCTTAAGGATAACTTATATGTGGCTGGCAATCAGTTGACCGTGGCTGACTTTAGTCTTATAACATCTATTACATCATTGACAATCTACAAGGAAATTGATTCAGCTAAATATATAAAGTTGAGTGCTTGGATCAAGCGTTTGGAAAAATTGCCATATTATAAGAAAAATGCGAAGGGTCTTGAGGACTTTTTCAATTTAATTAAACCTATAAATTTTACTTTAGAAGCTTAGGTTTATGTTATTAAGTGTATGTACTATTATATTGAAGCTTTAAAATTAAAAAATAAATAAATGTATCAATAATATTTTGATTTTCGATCATTTTTTTTTTGTTTCCTTAATATTTATGTATTTAATGAAGAGAACTACACGAATGTGATCCTTCATAATTTTCAATTTTTTGAGTTAAACTCTTTTCTTTATTTATAATTATTAATATTAGAATTTCACAATATTATGTAAATCACAGTAGCAAAGTTTTCATTTGACTTATAAAAAATAAAGCTCCAAATTAATTGAGTTTTATTTTTTGAACAAAAAATAAAGCTTAAAATCCCATTACAACTATTTTATATCTAAAAATGATAAGGTTGATATTTGTTCACAATAAGTAAGCCATCACCAAATAAATAAAAAAATGTTGAACACTTTAAAAAATCTCAAAGGGAAGAAACATTAATTTGAACATTTTTTAAAATATTGAAAATATTTATTTTAGTCTCCTCTTAGCACTTTTTATAAGGAAAAATATCAAAACACACGATATCTAGCTATAAAAACGCTATTGAACGATTTTTGAGTCTAATTCTTGAGCACAAAATAAAACTCAATTAATAAAGATTATTTTTGAGTTTTATATTTTATTGCTCAAAAAGAATTTTTGAGCTTTTTCTTTATTACTCAAAAATAATTATAACAACCTAACAAAATAATCGTAATTTACGGTCCCTGATTTAAATACAAAAGCTTTCCATTTATTAACTTGTTGAATTCAGAGAGAAAGAGCGGCAAAAGCTTTACCCACGTAGAAGGTATTATCAACTTATGATATATGTTGCTATTACTATTAAATACAATTAAATATAGATTATATTTCATCAGAGAGAATCAAGCTTTCTTCATAGTTATTCTCTTCTAGACAGGTATAAAAAGCCTTTACTCGACCACCCGGGCAGTTAGTTTCTGTTTAAATATCAAACTGTCAACATGGTCAAGATTACACTATACGGCGTAGACGCCAGTCCTCCAGTGCGTGCTGTTAAAATGACGCTGGCAGCTCTGGAACTACCTTTTGATTTTGTAGAGGTACAACTGGCTAAGGGAGAACATCTTGATCCAAAATTTGTGAAGAAAAATCCACAACATACGGTGCCCATGCTGGAGGATGGCGATGCATGTCTTTGGGATTCCCATGCAATTATTTGCTATTTGGTTAGTAAATACGGCAAGGACGATTCGCTGTACCCTAAGGACCTACTAAAGCGCGCTGTCGTCGATCAGCGCCTACATTTTGAGTCCGGTGTGGTCTTTGCCAATGCTTTGAGGAGCACAACACTACCTCTATTCTTCTCTGGCAAAACTGAGATATCCAAGGAACGTATTCAGGCTATGGTCGAGGCCTACGACTTTGTGGAGGTTTTCCTTAAGGATACCGACTATGTGGCTGGCAATCAAGTTACCCTGGCTGACTTTAGTCTTGTTACATCAATTACTTCATTGACGGTCTTCAAGGGAATCGATTCAGCCAAATATGTGAAGTTAAGTGCTTGGATCAAACGTTTGGAGAAGCTGCCTTATTATAAGGAAAATGCAAAGGGTCTTGAAGACTTTTTCAATTTAATTAAATCTACAAAGTTCACTTTGGAAGCTTAAATTTAAGTTATTTATTGCTGTATGGAATTTATAATAAATTCAATGTTATTGATATAATTACAAAAGCTTTCAATTTATGAACTTGTTGAGTTTAGATAAAGAGAGAGAGAGATGAGAGATTAAAGCTCTACCTTGTTGTTAGGCAGTCGCAGCAAAAAGCTTTTATACTCTATTTAGAGGTATTATAATCTGCTAATGATATATGATACCTGACTGATTGGTGACTCACGAGCAGGTGAAACAATAGAAGCTAGAAATCTGAAATTTGTTGTAGGTTGGCACTCTAGAAAAATTTTATAAAAAGTATATCGGGAAGTAGGTGGAAAATGCATTTTTAATTATCATATGAAAAACTCAGATGAAACGTTTTAGGAGGTATTACTGTACTACAATAATAGTTTTTTTTTTTTTTTTTTTTTTTTAATAATAGTGACATTATAGAATATAGTTAATTTGTTTTTTTTTCCGATTTTATTTTTTTGGGAAACGGGAGTGAAGAGTAGCAACGCGCGCCGGGATGATTTATATACTATTGATTAATTAACTATGGAAAGTGGAAATTGTTGTCTTTTATTTTATTATTATTTTCTATGTTTTAATAAGTCTTCCAAAAACAATTATAGATTTTAATGCAATAACAATTTTCATATTAATTTAGAAATTCGGATTTTATTGTCATTTTAATTTAAAAATTCGGTTTTCAGCGTTTATGAAAATGAGAACATATTTGATTATATCTAATCAATATTTAATCTATTAAATACAAATTATATCTGCCGAACTTTACGCTTTACTTTCATCTAATCATATTGAATTTTTTGGGTTCTCTTTCTTTTCGCTATAAATAAAACCTCACTTTCCATTTATTTAGTTAGTTAACATTCATATAACAATCCGGCAACAACATGGGAAAATTAAAGCTATATGGCATGGATGAAAGCCCAACAGTGCGTGCTGTTAAATTAACACTGGCAGCTCTTCAGTTGCCCTATGAGTTTGTCGAGGTAAATCTTCTAAAGATGCAACAATTCTCGGAGGAATATCAGAAGAAGAATCCACAACGTACGATACCTTTGCTGGAGGATGGAGATGTATGTCTTTGGGATTCACACGCAATTATGTGCTATCTGGTGGATAAATATGCCAAGGATGATTCTCTATATCCCAAGGATCTGTTAAAACGCGCTGTGGTCGATCAACGTCTATATTTTGAAGCTGGTGTGGTATTTGCCAATGCTTTGAGACCCCTCTCCATAATGGTGATTTTCTTGCGGCAAAAGGTTGTGCCCCAAGAGCGCATTCAGGCCATTGTGGAAGCTTACGATTTTATGGAGATTTTCCTTAGGGATAATGATTACTTTGCTGGTGATCATTTGACTATAGCCGACTTTAGTCTCATTACCACAATCTGTTCTCTAAGGGCCTATTTGGATATTGATTCTGCCGTATATGTAAAGTTAAGTGCTTGGATTAAGCGTATGGAAAAGTTGCCTTATTATTCAGTTAATGCCTATGGTGCTAAACTCTCTGTAGATACAATTAAAAGTAGATCATTTACAGTATCCAAGCTTTAACTAAGTAAAATATATTTTATATATTACAAAAAATTGATATGTGTATCAAAATCTGTTTCTTTTATAAAGTTAACCTTGTAAGAATTTAATAAAAAATATAATTTCTTAACATCCAATCAAAAAATTGTTGCCAAAGGTCATTTAACTTTAAAAATACTCACAATCTGTTCTTTTATTTATTGATTTATAAAATAATCTTTGCAAGGCAACAGCTGATATATAGTATATGTTTATAGGACTGTTCCCATTTACGATATCGATCAAATACTTTTAAATTGCGTTTAAATGCGTTAGTAAAAAAAAAAAAAACCTTAAGTGTTATGACTTTTAAAATAATAATCTCGATATATTATTAATGTAATATTATTTTTTATATATGCTAAAAAACTACAGCTATTTTTGATTTTAGTGAAAATAAAATAAACAATAATTATTATTTTTATGCTTTTATTTTAAAATCATAAACAAGAAATATTTTTCAATTTTTTTTTAAAAATCAAAAATATTTATTTTTTCATTTAAATATTAATTTAGTAAAAAATATCTAAAATAAAAATAACTTTTAAATTTTTTTTTAATAATCAAAATATAATTTTTCAGTAACTATTATTTAAAAAATTCAAAAGCTAAAATCGGTTTCAAATTTCTTTTAAGCCACATGATTTTTATTTATATATTTTTGTTTATTTATATTATATTTTTGTATATTTATATTTATATCTAGTTACGTACAAAAAGCTAAAAAGAAAACGTTAAGAATTGCAGAGTAAGCAAAAATCTGAATAAACCGGATTATTTCTTATCTTTACTAAACAGGTTTATAAAAAATTATATGCTGAACTTTACTCTTCACGCTCATCTAATCATCTTGGCTCTCAGTTAGACTCTTTTATGCTCTTTCAAATAGTTTGTTATATATAGAAACCAACTGACTACATTTCAATTTAGTTATCGTTGACAAATCAACTTGGAAACATGTCTAAATTAAAGCTATACGGCATAGATCATAGTCCACCGGTACGAGCATGTAAATTGACACTGGCTGCACTTCAGCTACCCTATGAATTTATCGAGGTAAATCTTCTAAAGTTGCAACAATTCTCGGAGGAATATATGAAAAAGAATCCACTACATACCATTCCCATGTTGGAGGATGGCGATGCGTGTCTTTATGATTCACATGCCATAATGGCCTATCTGGTGAGGAAATATGCCAAGGATGATTCTCTGTATCCCAAGGATCTCCTAAAGCGTGCTGTTGTCGATCAGCGTCTACACTTTGACTCTGGTGTAGTATTTGCCAACGCTCTGAGACCCATCTCCATTATGATTCTTTTTACACGCCGAAGGGAAGTGCCTCCAGAACGCATTCAGGCTATTGTCGAGGCTTACGATTTTATGGAGATTTTCCTTAAGGATCATGACTATATTGCTGGAGATCATTTGACTATTGCGGACTTTGGTCTCATTGCCGCAATATCTTCTCTGAGGGCTTTCGTAGAAATTGATGCCGCCAATTATGTAAAGTTAAATGCTTGGATCAAGCGTATGGAAAAGCTGCCTTATTATTCGGAAAATTCTTATGGTGCTCAGCTCTATATGGATGTAATTAAAAGTAAAAAATTTACAATTTCCAAACTATAGAAAACAATTTATTTTTAATTTAATGGAATAAAGAAGAAAATTTTTTTTATTTTGTATTAAAAAAATGAGCATAATTTGCTGTTTAAGAGATTTGATATTTGAAATATATAATAGATTTTATTTTTACCTAGATATGATTTATACCAAGCCTGGGAAATAACAAAAATATGATTTTTTTTAATATTATGTATATTAAGTTAAAATTTGTAATTTTTCGCATTTGCTTCTAGTAGCGGCAATATATTATACATATCAACCAATAATTAAATATATGAAATTTAAAAATTATAATTTTTATTAATATTTATATAATATTTTATTTAAATTATAATTATTTGACAAAAATTTGATAAATATAGTTGTTTTAAATGAATTTAATAAACGCTTGAGCTAGTGGGTTCAAATAAGACCTCTGTTAACTTAACAGAACACTTTCATCATAACAGTAGCATAACAGCACCATGATGGGTCCACAAATATGTAATACCTCTGCAAGCTTAACAGTACACTGACATCATAACAGTAGCATAACAGCCACTTAACATTCTCTACACAGTATAAATTAGGACTGGCAAAACAAAAAGCTGAGTCCGATAGTTTATCGATAAAAATGTGAAAAAAAATGCAAATGCAGGATTTGACATGAAAAAACAAAATATGCAGCACTGACAGCTTTTAAAAATAAATGTAAGATATTTATTTATATTTAAGAAAAGTTAAATATTTATTTACAACTTTTAACATTAAATTTCTATCATGAAACATTATCTAATTTAATAGATAATTTCATTTGCAAACTTAAAAATTGACTAATAAATCATGTGTTCATTTATATGTATAATATATGCACATACTATGACTCATATTGATATTTAACTAGAAGTCTAAAACTGTCAAGAGAAATACAAGTATATAAGGAAAGTATATTGTTAAACATTCAAGTGGCCGCTAAAAAAAAGCTTTTAATCCCGTGACTTTCTTCTGTTCGACTTATATTATTATTATATTTCTTATCACAATACTAAATAGTTAAATAAAAACAAAATTAAAATGTTGAACGTTGTTCCTCATACATCAAATCAATTGTAGCCCTCCTGCACACTTAGGATTTGTGTTTGATATAAATAGAAGCTAACTATTTGATTGTTTAGTTAGTTATCGTGTATAGAACAATCCGCAAACATGGTTAAACTTACGCTATATGGTATGGATCCCAGTCCACCAGTTCGTGCAGTCAAACTGACATTGGCCGCACTTCAGCTACCCTATGATTTTGTTGTAGTGGATCTGCTAAAAAAGGAACACTATTCGAAGGAATATCTGAAGAAGAATCCACAACATACGGTGCCAATGCTGGAGGATGGTGAGGCATGTATTTGGGACTCACATGCCATAATGGCATATTTGGTTAGTAAATATGCCAGGGAGGATTCTCTATATCCCAAGGATCTGCTAAAGCGTGCTCTGGTCGATCAGCGATTGCATTTTGAATCCGGGGTAGTCTTTGCCAATGCTCTGCGTACTATTACCATAATGGTTCTCTTTTTGGGCCAAAAGGAGGTGCCCAAGGAACGCATCGAAGCCATTGTCGATGTCTATAACTTTGTGGAGGCTTTCCTTAAGGATCATGACTATATTGCTGGCAATAATTTAACTATTGCTGACTTTAGTCTCATTTCAACAATCAGCACTTTAGTTGCCTATTTGGAAATTGATTCCACCAAGTATGTAAAGTTAAGTGCTTGGTTTAAGCGCATGGAACAGCTGCCTTATTATAAGGAAAATGCCATTGGAGCTCAGATTTCTATAGCTGCAATTAAAAGTACAAATTTTACAGTGGCAGCCAAATAAAATAGTATAGAATGTTCACAATCTGATATTTATCGGAGAATGTAATTTTAAAATAAAAATTATGACAAAAATGTTTTTAATTTTTATTTATGTTAAAATAATCTTTTTTTTAAATTTTATTTTAAAATTAAAGAACTAACTTATTTTTAATTTTTAAAATTAAAGTTTAAAATTGAATTAATTTGTGATTTTTTAAAGCAAACAAAAATCTTTATTTTTATTATTGAAAACCAAAAAAAATTTAAATTTTAATATAGAATTTATTTGTGATTTTTTTAAGTAAACAAAAATTTTTATTTATATTACTGAAAATCAAAATTAAAAATAATAATTATTTCTGATTTTGCAAGCACTATAGATATTTTTATTGACAGCTATCAATTTATCAACGAAATGATATTAATTCTTATTAAAAAAAATAAATAAGTAAAAAGTAAAATATTTTATTAAAAAATTAAAGTTGATAGAAAATATAATAAAATCAATAAATATTTAAAATAAAATATATTTAAATTAAAATTGTGATAAATTAAGAGTAATATCTATTTTTTATTATTTTTATTTGATTATTATGATATTTTTTTTATGAATTTTTTTTATGAATTTTTTGTTGATTTTTTTTTTTTTTTTTTTTAATTTGATTTATTTTATTTTTTTACACACGTTTAACCTGCAATTTTAGCGATTTTAAAGTTTTTTACTTCATAATTAGGCCCAAATAACCTTAGAGACAAAGTTTTATGATAAGTTATAATAAAAATAAAACTATGGTAAATTAAAAAATTTGTATTTGATAACAAGCTTCTTATTATATTAATTTTACTTGTTGTCGTATTAAGATAAAAATATAAAAAACCATTTAATTAAATAAACAATTCGAATTCCAAAAAGACAAAATATGCCAAACACAATTATTGATTTAATGTGAGTGTATTAATAAGAGACAAAAGCTTTTTTATAAAGTGCTCAATTTTAATAATTCTTGAATTATTTATCAGCTTTGAGACTCTTTAAATAGAAGCAAACTGTTTGCTTATTGAGTTAGTTAACATTTAGAGAACAAACCGGCAACATGGTCAAACTTACGCTATACGGTGTGGATCCCAGTCCTCCAGTGCGAGCTGTCAAACTGACCCTGGCTGCCCTTCAATTGCCCTATGACTTTAAGATTGTGAATATCCTGAATAAGGAGCAATACTCAGAGGAATATTTAAAGAAGAATCCACAGCATACTGTGCCCATGTTGGAGGATGGAGATGCATGTCTTTGGGATTCACATGCCATAATGGCCTATCTGGTTAGCAAATATGGCAAGGATGATTCTCTGTATCCCAAGGATCTGCTGAAGCGTGCTGTTGTCGATCAGCGTCTGCATTTTGAGTCTGGTGTGGTCTTTGCCAATGCTCTGAGGACTATTACCAGATTGGTTCTATTCATGAATCAAACGGAGATACCCAAGGAGCGTATTGATAGCATTGTTGAGGTCTACAGCTTTGTGGAGACGTTCCTCAAGGATCACGATTATATTGCTGGCAATACTTTGACCATTGCCGACTTTAGTCTCATCTCAACGATTTCATCCCTGGTGGGTTACTTGGATATTGATGCTACCAAATATCCGAAATTGAGTTCTTGGGTTCGGCGCATGGAAAAATTGCCTTATTATGCAGAAAATGATGTTGGTGCTAAACAATTTCACGCTTTTATTAAAAGCAAAACATTTACAATTGTAGCACAATAAAATAAATTCTATATTAAGTACACAATTACGTAATAAATGATAAGGACAAATAACAAATAATAATAGCTTTTGAAGAGTTTTGTGTGGAATCAATAAAAGGTTTAGTTTTCTGTACTTTAGTTGCGGCTTGTAGATTACGATACTAAATAAAAAAAAATAATGATATTATAGAATATTCTAAAAATAGTTAAATATAATATATAATATAGTTTTGGTACTATTATTAACTGGAAGATAAGAACTGATGGCCCTTTTGTCTATAAAGAAAAATTTTAATTTTTATTAATTTTAATATAACTTTAAAAAATAGGGTTTTGACTTTTTGAATTCCTCCTCATTCAGAAGCTTTCTTTCTCTTTCTTTTTTTCTACTTTTGAGTGTCGCCCTCGTTATTGAACTACACTTTTAACAGTTATATTTGAAAGCTCTGCTCACACTCTCTGTCTTTTTAAACAGTTATATTTGAAAGCTCTGCTCACCCTCTCTCTCTCTCTTTTTTACTCAATAAGGAAAAGCTTTAAAAAAGTGCGTGTGGGATCAATAAAAACATTTAAGACTTTGATAATAGTATTTTGTAAATTAAACTGAAAGATATGCATATAAGTTAGAATAAAGAATGCTTCGAAAAACGAGATTTATGTATTGCAGAAATATTACTTAACTTTTGGCACCTCTTTGACCTCTAATTGGAATTTGTTTTCACTTATTTCTCTTTTGCCCCGAGTGCCTCTCTTTTTTCAAATTGAACTTTTCACTTCATTGCAAACTTTTGCGCTCTCACGCTCTCGCTCTTCTTCTCTATATTGAATTGAACTGCAGAGAGCTTTATTTAAAAGCTTTGCTCTCCGCTGTTCACTCTCTTTCCAAAAAGCTTCCATCTTTGTAGTAGTAATCGCTTACCCCGCGTATCGGCAACATGGTCAAGCTGACCCTATACGGTTTGGATCCCAGTCCACCTGTGCGTGCTGTCAAAATGACACTGGCCGCACTTCAAATAGCCTATAAATATGTTCAAGTTAATGTCTTGAAGAAGGAACAATATGCGCCCGCATATCTGGCGAAGAATCCACAGCATACGGTGCCCATGTTGGAGGATGGTGCAGCTAGATTTTGGGATTCCCATGCCATAATGGCGTATCTAGTGCGTAAATATGCCAAGGATGATGCACTGTATCCCAAGGATTTCTATAAACGTGCTCTGGTCGATCAACGCTTGCATTTTGAGTCGGGCGTGGTATTTGCCAATGCATTGATAAGTATTACCAAGAAGGTTCTATTCCTGGGCAAGACAGAGGTGCCCAAGGAGCGTATTGAGGCCATTGTTGAGGCTTATGATTTTGTGGAGGCTTTTCTAAAGGATCACGATTACATTGCTGGCAATCAATTGACCATTGCTGACTTTAGTCTAATATCATCGATTAGTTCCATGGTGGCCTTTGTGGAAATTGATCCGATGAAATATGTAAAGTTGACAGCTTGGATAAAACGCATGCAACAGCTGCCATATTATGAGGAAAATATTTTAGGTGCCAAACTCTTTGTGGCTTCAGTTAAAAAGGCAAAATTTACCATTGCCCCATAGGATTAATAAAGGTTTATAGAATTCCCATCGGATTTATTAATATATAGTAAAAGTGACAGTTTTATACATATATAAATACCTTAATAAACAAAACAAAACACTAGAGATAACGAAAAACTCAATTATTTATTCTCAGAGTAACTCTCTGTACTCTTAGAAAAATAATGAACTTTTCTCTTAGTTCAAAAATGCTCTTAGCTATACAAAAATCAGGTGTTATCATTATAATAAAAGTTTTGTAGAAAGCTTTCAATCAATGTACAGATTGTGAACGAGCAAATATGCATAAATATTACACTATGCAACAAAATATTCGAACTAGATAAGGCATTAAGCTAAGTGAAAAGTTATGTTCCAAAATGAAGAGCTATCAATCTTCTTTAACTATATTTAGTTCTCAAATATTTGGTCTTAAAAATAGAAAAATGTCGGCTAAAAATATATATCTAAAATAAGAGAACAATTTCTAATTTTCACATAACAAAAAATTTTTTTTTTATTTTATTTTATTTCACTTTTTTTTATTTATCAAAAGGTTGGTAAAAATATTCTTCATTCACTTTAAAGTTGGGAATTTAATTTTAAACCTTATGTTTAATAAAATTAAATTTAGAAAAATGTTAATAACTGCATTTAATAAAAATTATAATCAAATTATAATTACTTCTAGGAGTTGGCTTTTTGCATTTGTACCTGTAATTTCCAAACGGTTTAACAGTCAGTATATAAGGCCTGGGTTGATGTTCATACAACATTTTTTTTGTTAGAGTATTATTTAACTTACCTTGGGTTTTATAATCAATTTGGTGCATATAATAATTTCGTTAATTAATCACAATATTCTCTCATTAATCTCAAATAAAAAAGCCAGAAAATATGAATTAAAAATTAAAACACAGAAAAGATGACAAAATACGTTTTTAATAAGAATTTTTATTTTTTTTTAAATCAATTAATGATAATAACATTCAAATAAAATTAAAATGGTTTTTTCTCTTTAAAAAATATAAATTAGCAAATTAGCGATCAAATATATTGATTAAAATTGTTTTTGTGTCTATAGTTATGATTGATCGATTTATACTGATATTGTACTTAAAAGTGCTATTAAGAAACAATATTTCACGTGCTTCATTATCCACACTTACCTTACTCATTATGCTTGTTATCATAATTTGTTTTGATTATCTTATCAGAGGTCAGTAAATAACAGTTATACAATATTTTTTTGTAGCAAATAAAGCTAATAAAAAGGTTTTCCTGGAATCTTGGCGAATGCTATAAATACCTTTTGATTAAAGTTGTGTAAGACTTGGTTGCTTATAAAATTGGGAAATAGTTTTCTTTATAAAGAAACTAATATTTTAGTCGATTTTTGCTATGATACGATTTTGATAAAAGCTTGACAAAACAACTTAAAGTATAATAAAACTTGAACAATCTAGTTTTTATATGTCAGCATTATTCTACGAAATTTTTTCTATGGCAACTTTAAGTTATAGTTTTTCGAATTTTGATTAAATTTAGTTAAGGAAATGATGTATTACTGTAATTTTTTTTTGACTTATCATTACTATAACAGCTATATGATCTAGTGATTCGATCCAGCTAGCTCTGAAATATATTCTATCTTTAAAAAATAGAAGAAACTGTGCCAAGTTTTATTAACTTAGAGAACAGCTTTATCAAAAACATTCAAACAAAGAAATCGATTAAACTATTGATGCCGATCAAGAGCATATATATTTTATAGGGTCGCATGCGTTTCCCATTTTATAAAAAAAATATTATTATAACCTCTACAAAGTAATATTAATACAATTCCTGGTTCTATACTTAAATAAAAACAATCTATGTATATAGTAAATAAATGTTCAAGCCCCTTTAGATTGATAGCATGACAATCGCGACATTTCTAGCTACAAATCTATATACATACTATGTATATAATCTAGAAAACGATTTTGATTCAATTGATATATAGTAATTAATGCAAAGCTATGCACAATTGTACGTCAGAACGAAACTATTTAGTTTTTTTATAATTTAGTTGAACTCCAACAGTCCGAGCTTAAACACGTCTCGAAATATCGTATAATGGGAAAACTTGTATTATATGGCGTGGAAGCGAGTCCACCGGTTCGTGCCTGCAAGATGACACTACATGCCCTGGACCTTCAATACGAATACAGGCTAATCAATTTGCTGGCCGGTGAGAACAGGACGAAGGATTATACGCTCAAGAATCCACAACATACGGTGCCCATGCTGGAGGATGATGGTAAATGCATTTGGGATTCGCATGCCATAATGGCATATCTGGTGCGTAAATATGGCAAGGATGATGAGCTATATCCCAAGGATTTCTATAAACGTGCCCTGGTCGATCAACGCTTACACTTTGAATCCGGCGTAATATTCCAAGGTTGTCTACGAAACATTGCATTGCCCGTATTCTATCGCAATGAGACAGAAGTGCCACTTCAAAAGATTAATGCCATCGATGAGGCATATGATTTTCTTGAAAAATTCCTGGGCACTCAGACATATCTGTGTGGTGATAAACTAACTATAGCTGATTACAGTTGCGTTTCCACGGTGAGCAGCCTGTTGGGTTTGGCGCCCATTAAACGACAGCTTTATCCAAAACTAAGCGCCTGGTTGGAACGCATGGAGAAGCTACCAAATTATCAGAAAAATAATGGCAATGGTGCACAAATGTTAATTGATATGCTTACGACAAAGATTACAAAATTCATTTGATTTTTACAATATATGAAATTTATTATCTTGAATCTTATACATATAATAAAACGCACATATTTACGTATATTTTTATTCTATTACATATTACTCCAAAAATACAGGGACCGTAGAACAGCTATTATTTAATTTAACATATTTTATATATTTTCGAGTTTTACGCTTTTCTTTATATAAATTTTTTGATTTCTTGTACAACAATATAATTAAAATTAACCCAAAACTCAGAAAATATGTTATATTCCAATTTACAATACAAAAATATTTATTAACATGTGATTTTTAAAAATAAAACTTATATAATCTTTACGGTCCCTGCAAAAAAAATACATAGTGCACACAACTTAAATATCACAAAAAAATTTACAAATATAAGTTGTTTGTTTACAAACTTTTAGGCACTTATTCGAAGGTTACAAACATACTTGTTATACAATGCCAGTTTGTCAAAAAATAGAAAATAATATTGCACAAAATATATTTTTTTTTGTTTGCTGAGAGAGTCGCAAACTGTTAGAAACGTTCGGGACAGTGATAGCAAAGCAAAGGTTAACAACAAAATTTAAGAGACTAAGCATGAATCGTCGTTTAAAAATGCCCTGTTTAGCTGGGAAGCACATATATATATATATACATTTACATATGTATATATATAGCTAACTAGATGTCTTGCGCTTCTCAAGCGCCTTCCAAACCAGTTTCATGCGCTGCACGCACTCGCGATGCTGCAACTCCCAGAGCAGCGTTGTCAGGCGTCCCACTGTGGCGACGCCATCGTCAGCGCTACGCGTCCACTGCAACAACAGTTGATAGATAACCTGCAATCAAAGTTAACACCTTATCAATATATACTATCTATATACGTCATAAATTTATATGGACTAACCTCTTTGATATTGCCGTGCATTTGATGATCGATAATCGCCTGTTCAATCTGTCCCTCGGAATGTCCCAAATCACGCATAACCTGTTTCCAGCCCTCGCCCAAATGTGTGGCCGCCATATCCAGTAGACTGTGATGTGGCTCATCCTGTGACTGCATCATGCTCACAATGCTAACAGTTTTACGTGGCAGCTGACGTTTGCCACCCACTGGTGAAATAGCTTGCGGCATTGTAACGCTCTCATCGGCAGCACATGTGCTGCTTTTCCGTGAACTATTTGCGCTCAAGTTTTGATTAATATTATAAACGGAACCAAAGTGTAAATTGCTGGCATTTGTAAAGTTCATGTTAACCTGTTGCTGTGCATTGTGGACATTCATGGTATTCATGGTGTTGCTGTTGCTGGATGAAGAAAGTAAAAGAGTTTATTAATATATTGGCTAATTCCGTAACTCTCCAGAAGACTTCAATTCGATCTTCTCATGCTCCTCAAAGCACTCAGATAATCGCGTCTATCTCTAAAATAAGAAAAGCTATTTATATTTAGTTTGCGCATTCATGTGTACAATAGCTCAAGCTTTGTATGCTCATCTAAAAAAGTAAAGATAATGCATATGAATATCATTTATTATCATTACTTTTTTTTAATGCAACTGAAAATACTAAAGCAATATAAAAACAATTTTTTTGTTCACAAAACTGCTGTATATCATAGGTAGCGTAAATTTAGCCCAAGTATTATCTATTATATTTAAATTATCTTTGTGTACACAAACCTCACTGCAGTATTATTATTGCTGACCACCTGAGTGCCTGGTATATGCGCTGATTGCACCACATCCATGGAGTTATAATTCGGATCGGAGAGTTCGCGTATCACTGATTCAGTTAAATCTGCTGATGCTGTAGGTGTATTGGTTGGCAGACACAGAGCGCCGCTATTATCCTGTTCCTGTTCGCTGATAGGCAATGCATCTGTTTCCAGTCTTCCTTCCGTCGTATTTGAGTTATTAGACTCTTTGGAGCCGCCAAAGATATTGGGCAGCAAGCTCTTTAGTTTCGGCATGTTGTTGTGATTGTCGTGTATGGGTATGGATTTGTTCTAAAAATAAATTGTATTTCCGGAAATGCCAGAGAACGGGTATTTTCCGTGCAAAATGATAAAAAGTATAAAAAAAAAACCTCTCGCTCTGTTGTCTTTGTTGTGAATGGCGCTAAGGATGGCAAGCAATCGCTCGGGCGCTGCCACCGTGCTATCGATAAGTGCGATGCCACTTAGAGTAACTTTTTGTACCAAATTAAATCAAAGTACAATTTTTAATTAAAAATCAACATATTTTAAATTAATAACTATAATTATTATAACAATTAAATTAATACACATAAAAAAAAACTACTTCATATTGATTGAAAAGTTAGAGAACCTTAAAAATCTACCTACAAATAAATAATGTACCAGCTTTGGTACATTTTCTGCATATCTGGCAGCCTCTGCTACAACACCCACAACATACAGACTCTCTGGTAGCGCTGTATTTTTCTGTGCCAACAGCGTTGCCACTACAATAACGCCATGTGGCAACCCGCTGCATTTTGCCACGTTCGCTCAGTTGCTCATTCATTCACTTTACTTGGAGTTGATATCCGTTTCGTGTGCGTATTGCAGTTCTAAGTAGAAAGTTTAAGCCTAAATTAATCAAACATATTTGTATAAATACATATAAACACTGAAACAAACTGTGCGCGATCAAAAGTGCATTAACAAGTGTATAAGTTAAACCAAGAATGTGCCTAAATTTACAGTTATGTGGGCCGGAGCAAGGCGGCGGCGACTAGAGAGAAAATTGAGGCCGCGGCTGCCGCAACGTGGAAACTTCTTGCTTGCATTTTTTCGAAAATTGAGGGAAAACTCACGTTCGAGTGCAATGAGCGCATCATTCCTAGATGCGGAAATTGTTAAATAGATAAAACGGTTTACATAGTGAAAAAAACAACGTGTTTTTTCAATAGTATTATCAACCGCAGTCTGCCGTTGCCGTAGTCGTAGTCGTCACACATATGCAGGGCACGGGCACTCACTCACACACACACACAAGTACACAGTGAAAGACATAAAAGTCACAGCCATATTTCGTTGTCCGCTGCTGCTGCGGCGGCGGTGGCGGGGACTACGACGACGACTTCGTCGTCCACGCATACACCTATAAACTATGCACACACACACTTAAGCATATGTGTCTACGTTCGATTGACAGCAGCGGGACCAGCAGCAGCAGCAGCAGACATTGTCGGCGGCAGCACCGCCTGTGGTGGTGGTAGTGCGCGCGTGCCTTTGTGTGTGTGTCTGTGAGGAGCATAGGCCAGATGATTTATTTAACATTTAGTTTTCGGCTTTTAAATACAACTAAAATGCCAAAAAAGAAAAAAATGTTTGGCGATTTGCGCCCACGCGTTCAAACAAGTTGAAAGAAAGCTTTCCACGCCTTTCACCTGATTAGAGAGCTCTACACAAGACACATACTCTGCTCTCTCATAGAACATTACAAAAACTACGCACTATATGCTCTCCCGTTTACACATTCGTTCCCTCTCTGTTTTGCTTACACGCTGGCTTCCGCCTACACACACACACACATACATACACATATTTTATGCTCCACTTTTGTGTGCTCAACTGCAGTAACAATAACAACAACAACAAACAACAACAATAATTGTCCAATAAGTGGCCCGCATGTTTATGCACAAAGGTCGCCGACAGTTAGCAGCAGTGTTGCCGTACCTCTTTAAAAAAGCCAAAACCAAAGTCTATGCTTAAAAAAACACTAGATTATCACTAAAAACCCACCAAACCGGCTTTAATTAGTTGTACAATTTTTATTTGTTTAGTTTTAATTGTTTTATACATTTAATTGAGAAATTTTAAATATAATCTATATTTTCTTCATAACTTTACAATCAAATAAATTTATTCTAAATAGATTATTTTGCTGCATTTTAGTGCATTATTATAAAAATATATTTTAGGAGTTAAAAATAATAGTATGTATGAATACAATCAATGCATTTTTGGTTTTAATTTTTAGTTAAAATTTCAACATCTCTCTAATTTAAAATGTCTCAAAAGAACTTGTTATGATATAAAATAAACATTTTTTAATTCCGCATTCGAGCACGGCTCAACGCAATTGAATAGTAAAGTTAACAATATGACCAAGCTTTTTATTTCCTGCTGCATCGTCATATTTATAGATCGCAATAAATTTTAATTTATATTTACTTTACTTTATTAAATTTAATAAAAATATTAATTGAAAAAATATTTAAAATATAAATAGTTAAGTAAAAAACCACTAGTAGCTAGTTTTAAATTTTGGTCCACTTTGCAAAAAATATCACCAAATCTAGTGGCAAAAACACCAAAACGGCAACACTGCTCAGCAGTCATAGGGCAACTCTCTCTCACTTTGGCTCTCTCTATGCTCTCTGCTCTACTCAACTCTCGCCGTTCATCAAATTTATGCACATTCCTGATAATAACACGGCACAGTCAGTCAGGCTTTCTATCATTTGCCATATGCTCAGCCAAAATGCATTTGTTGCAGCGCATTTGGTGCCGCCCCACACGAAAACATGTTTTTCCGTTTGTTTTTTTTTAGTTAAATTGCTGTGGCATCTTTATTGCCTTTTGCTGTTAAACATGTTGAAAAATTCACTTAACATATTTCCACATATTAAATAATAACAATTATTTTTGATATTTTGCAGCAGGAGACAGACACACGCCAAGTTGATCAAACTGGATTTTGTTAAAGGACAAATATAGGCCGGATTTTTTGGATTTTACAGTACAGTAAGTTGAATAACCTGACCAAAAAGTATATTTTTGTTTACAATCAACAAATTTCCATATGTTATTATGCATACATTTGCATAATTAAGCTTTTAACATTTTTTTTAGTTGGTTAAACAAAGCTGTTTCCCCTCTTTATTTTTTGATTACTTTTTAAAGTTAAAATTCAATTATAAGCTTGTTTTGTATTCGATTTTGCAATCAACTTATAATATTGCTTATGCAGCTTTAGTTTATATAGGTTTAATTAATATTTGCAAAAGGAGAAAAATGTGGAGAACATTTACAATATTTTTTTGTTTTTTTTCCAATTAAAAAAATACTTGAAATTAAGTAATTTAAACTATTTTCGAAATCAGTTCAAACCAAATTAGATGGCAGCCATTTGAAATGCACTGCTTGCATGTATGGCTGTTGAACTACTTGAAATTTAAATACAAATTTGCACTGCTTGAATTGAATGCGTAATGTATGCCGATAGACAAGGTATCCCATAGTCGGCTATACTCGACTAAATCACTCTTTAAAGAATATAACCAACTTTTCAACAAAACTGACAACGTCAACTTTTATCATTTGCAAAAAATATATTTTTTTTTGCCATTCTTTTTTATGTGTATCTTCTCTCTTTATTTTTGCACATCTGACAACATAGAACCGTTAAGTCAAACAACAGCCAAAAAAAATTTGCTTAAGTAACGTATTTAAATGAACATCATTGGTATTCCCAACCTTAACAAAAAAAAATAAAAATAAAATTTCTATATGTAAATTGTGCATAGAAAATGTTCAAAGCTGAACTTTGGCTGTCTTCTTGTCGACGTCAACTCCAACGTCGCTGCAAGCATTTACATACACACATGCCATGTGTGTGTGTTATTTACTTTTTCATTTAGTTTTTTTTTACCTATGCCTTTTTTTTTGTGAGCACCCAACAAATGCTGCCTCGAAAGGTGCCAAGCCACCAATACACACAAAGAGACGCGACGTCGACACAAAAAAAAAAAAAAGAAGTGCGCATGCAGCGCAGAGCACAACACACATACACAAGACTCTCACACACGCACACACTTGTCGATCGGTTTATATAGTTGCCGGCTATCATCCGGTTTTATAGCTTCCCCCGATTACCCCCCAAATGGCGCGCACAGCAAGCACTTCATCAAGCTAGACTCTCTCTCTCTCTCTCGCTCACTGTTGGCATGTTTCTTCTTTTGACACATTTTTATACACTCTATTGTGTGAAGACTTATCGGTTTTTCATGCAGTTTGTAAGCTAAACTAATCTGATCTACTTCGGCTTGTGCTCTTTTTAAAGTTTTTAATACTAAATATTATAATATATTTTAAGCAGCCATAGCATAGTTTCTATTGTTTTTAAAGTTTTATAACAGCAAACAAACATTTGAAAAGTTGAATCTCAGATTCAGTTAATTTTAAAAAAGTATATATCAGTAAGAGTATACCATATTCGCTATTATATCGATCCATTTTCTTTTTTCGTTCATTTTCTGTGTGTGTGTGTCTGTGTGGATGTGAAGCCAATGGCGAGATAGTGGCAACGTCTTTTGTTGTTCTTGTTGTGTTGGCTGCTGCTGCTGCTGAGGCTGCTTTAAGAAGAAGAAGAAGCAGAAGAAAATGTAGGCTAAAAAACTTGTTGGGCGCTGATTTAGAAAACCACACTTACACACACACACACATACAGACAGACATAGCTTTGAACAAGTGCATGTCTTTTAACGGTATTCAGATGAAATACTTGCTAAGAAGAAACCAAAGAATGCTGCTACTCTCGATCTCTCCCATGTTTTTTTTGTTGGCATTTTCCTAACCTTTCACTAGTCTAAACCGGACTTTTTCTCGTTTCACAACGGTCTAATAACAGTTTTATTTATACAATATATACATATATATCTTGGACAAGTGAACGGTGCTCTTATCAGCGCCTATAGTCGATAGCTATCAGCCGTTTTGTATTGAACACATTTTTTTTTTTGCCAGCGTGGCCAACGACGCTCGACATACAAAAACTTTGTTCAGTTATCAACAAATCATATGTGTATATGTATATGTATGTGTATGTGAAATGAATGAATCAACAGTGCCGGCAACAAAAATAGCATCAAATCAGTTGGCAAGCTTAATCTTAAAAAAAAGCGTATATAGATAGAATATATATTTTCTACATGCTTTTAATACAAGATAACGTCTTAGTTCATTCCAATAAATGCATTTTTACTCTAAAATACTTTTTTATTAGGAATTCTTGAATTTTTTTTAAATTTGACATATTTTATATTAACATTAGATAAGATCAGTTTTAATAATACATGTATATTTAACATGTATATAAAAAAAAACGAATTTTTGAGAGTAGGCTGAAAATCACAACAAAATTGTAAGTAAGTTGTTCCTGCTTCCTTTTTTTTTTTGGAAATATTTTTTTAAATTAAAAAACAGTTTTTTTATTTTTAGACATTTTTTTTGTCTGAAAAAACCTTTAAAAATTTATTTCTGAGTTGCAGACAAATTAAATTTGCCAAATAATATTGTGTAAAGAAAAAGTTGAAGGCCTCTTTCTTATCAAAATAAATTTAGTATATATAAAAATTAAAAAAATAAAATAAAATAAAAAAACAACTAAAAAGTATAAGTTATTACTATGGTGCTATTTTTGTTGCCGCAGTTGTATATAGCATAAATTATAATCATAGTACATATATATTTATGTATATATATTTTTTTCTTATATTTTTGGCATAGACATTACGTGGCCCCATAGTTAAAACTAAATTATAACTCTGAAATGAAATTTTGGTTTATCAGCTAAGCGCTCTCCCTCCTACCGTATGCCCCTTACACACAGCACACAACACACACACTATTCTATACACTACAAGTATACACTGTTATCATTCAGAGCACTTCAACGACATACGGGTCGCTGCCTTATCAAGACAAAAGTTGATTTTTCAAGTGCCTAATGCCCTGTTGTTTCGCTGGTTTATCTAATAATTTATAATTGTTGCCATGTCTCTGAAAAGGAAAATATATAGTAAATGAATTTTCATGTTTAGTTCAGTTAAATGTTAAGAAACAGTTGTTTAAACAAAAACAACTTTAAACTGTATTTATACTTACATATGTATGTATATTGACTATGAAATTACCACGCAAACAAATGTATATTTATAGCATTAAATGTGTTTTCTAGGTCAACAATATTATAGAAAGATTGCAGATATAAAGTTTTGCTTATCGCGTAGCTAAAATATATTGTAGATAATGGTTAGAAATAGTTATGGACTCTGTCTCTATAGATTTTTATAGTGAATATGTGGTTGCTCTTTGTGTTGAAGATGAGGATGATGGAAGTTAACTCAGATTTTGGGTGTATTTTTGACAGTGAAAATGCAACAAACATTATTTTCTCAAAGTTTAAATAAATTTATTTATTTCATTAATTTTGTAAATGAGTTCTTAGCCTAGTGCAACAAGTAAAAAATATTTTTATTTATTTATTTTATAATTTTTTACTCTAATACAATAATAGTAATAATTGTTTTTAATCAAAAATCAAAAAATCATTTACCTGTCTTCCCCTGCGATTCTCAAAAATTGAAGGGAGTGCCAAGGAAAATTCAACTTAAATTATAATTTAGATAAATCCATTTATTTAATTAATGTTTTAAATGAGCTCTAAGGCTTGTGCAACAAGTAAAAATGTATTTTTATTGATTTATTTTTTAATTTTTTTTTTAAATAATTTTTTACTCTACTATTATAATACTAATACTAATAATTCCTCTGCGATTCTTAAAAGTTGAAGAGTGTGCCAAGGAATATTCCACAAAATATTATTGTCAAAATTCAGATAAATTCATTTATTTCAAACATTTTTAAAATTAGTTCTTAGCACGAATTAAAAATATATTTTTATTGATTTATTTTTTCATTTTTTTTTTTATAATTTTTTACTATATTATTTTTTTTTTTTTATCTCACATCAAATTCTATATTAAATTTCTTTGCTTAAGACTCGCTGACCACTTTAGATACATAAAATATACATATTATATTATATTCTTATTAGAATATTCCTTAATAACATTTTACTAATTTATTTTATTTAAATTTTTTCTACTCACAGTGTTACTGTAACGACTTGGAACGAAAAAGGACTCTTCTCTTTTTTTAAGTAATGCAAGCAGCAGTGATGGAGGAATCTAACGGTAAGTCAAAAATATCTCAAATAAATGTGAAAATAAATTAATATATATATTTTTTACATTTTTAATTAATAGCAACTAACATTGAGCAACAACCAAACGCCCTCAACAATGGCCAAGAGCTGGTCTCGTCCAACGAGCAGCCATCATCGCCCACTCCGGTGGCAACGCCCACCAGTAGCACCAGTGGCACTGGCAATGCCACGCCCGCATTTAGCTACGATGATCTATTCCCGGCATTGCCGACGAATAATTCATCAACGGCGCCGGGTGGTAATGCTGGACCGGCAATTGCGCGTGTAACCAGCTCGCAGAAGACTCAGGTAAAGTGTTGCATGCAACAAGTATTATTCGGAGACTCTAAGAATTATTTTTGAAATTTTTTGTCGATATAAATTGGGATAAGAATTGTATTTTCCTTTAATCATTATTAATTGAAATTTATTTATTTGATGGCTAAATCTACAAAATTTGATATGATTTATTTAATTATAAAAAAGAAAAAGATTTACGGACTCTGGTATTATTAGCTAAACAATTATTTAATTATTTTTTTTTTTAAATTTTTTAGGTGCTGCATGTGCCTATGGAGGAGCGCAAGTCAACGGAGTCGGAGAAATTTGGTGAGGGCGAATCGAAGCGCATTTGCCAGCAGATAACGAAGGAGACGGGCGCTCAGATTGAGATTGTCAGTGGCAAGAATCAATCGCTCACGTTTCTAATTAAAGGCAAGCAGAGCGAATTGCTTGATGCACGTCGCAAAATCCTCATGAGCTTCTCGACGCAGGCCAGCCGTCAGGTGAATGTGCCCCGTGAGCATTATCGTGTCATTTTGGGCAAACGTGGCGAAAGATTGCGCGAATTGGAACGTCTCACCTCGACTCGCATTAATATACCGCATCAGGGCGATGAGAGCGATGTGATTACCATTGCCGGCACCAAGGAGGGCATTGAGCGTGCAGAGCAGGAGATACGCCAATTATCTGCAGAGCAATTTAAGAAATCCTCCGATCGTACGGCTGTGCCCAAAATCTATCATCCGTTCATTGTCGGTCCATACAATGAGAATCTGAATAAGCTGCAGGAAGAAACCGGTGCCAAGATCAATGTGCCGCCGCAGCAGGTGCAAAAGGATGAGATTATTATATCGGGTATGTAAAATAATAAGAAAAATAACTTGATTGAAATTTAATTTTAATTTTTTTTCTATTCATTTTGTTGTCTAGGTGAAAAGGATGCCGTTGCCGCGGCCAAGGCAAAGGTTGAGGCCATTTACAAGGATATGGAAAAGAAATGTTCTACGGTTAGTGTTGAGGTGGCCAAGCCACAGCATCGCTATGTCATTGGACCCAAGGGCTCGACCATAGCTGAGATTCTTCAACTCACTGGCGTCTCTGTTGAAATGCCGCCCAATGATTCCACATCGGAGACAATAACTCTACGCGGTCCCCAAGTTGCACTTGGCAATGCCCTAACCGTTGTCTACCAGAAGGCCAACTCTGTTAAATCGGTGGAAATTAATGCGCCACATTGGATACACAAATATGTCATTGGACGCAAGGGTGCAAATATGAAGCAACTCGAAGAGGATTGCCCCAATGTCAATGTCAATTGTTTGGAGAACAAAATCAAACTGGAAGGTGATCCCGAAAATGTTGACAAGGCTGTATCCTATTTGAATGACATTATACGCAACTATGAAGAGAATTTCACATACGAAGTAATGACTGTGAATCCATCATACTATAAGCATATTATTGGCAAGGCGGGCGCCAATGTCAATCGTCTCAAGGATGAGCTTAAAGTCAATATTAATATTGAGGAGCGTGAGGGTCAGAATAATATACGCATTGAGGGACCCAAGGAGGGTGTGCGACAGGCTCAGCTTGAATTACAGGTAAGATTCTTGAATATATATATATATATATTTTATTGTTTTTTAAATATCAAATGAAAAAATACTTTTTCTATAAAGAAATAATATTAATATTAATTTTTTTTCCTTTAAATAACAACAATCCATATTTACAGGAGAAAATCGATAAACTGGAAAATGAAAAGTCAAAGGATGTGATCATTGATCGACGCCTGCATCGTTCGATCATTGGTGCCAAGGGCGAGAAGATACGTGAGGTTAAGGATCGTTATCGTCAGGTGACAATTACGATACCCACGCCACAGGAGAACACCGATATTGTTAAATTGCGCGGCCCCAAGGAGGATGTGGACAAATGCCATAAGGATCTGCTTAAGCTTGTCAAGGAAATCCAGGAGTCATCGCACATCATTGAAGTGCCAATATTCAAGCAATTCCATAAGTTTGTCATTGGCAAGGGCGGTGCCAATATTAAAAAGATACGCGATGAGACTCAAACGAAAATCGATTTACCCGCCGAGGGTGATACCAATGAGGTGATTGTCATTACGGGCAAAAAGGAGAACGTTCTGGAGGCCAAGGAGCGCATTCAAAAGATTCAAAACGAACTCTCTGACATTGTTACCGAAGAGGTGCAAATTTCACCCAAATACTACAACTCCATTATTGGCACCGGCGGCAAGCTCATCTCTTCGATTATGGAGGAATGTGGCGGCGTCACTATCAAGTTCCCCAACAGTGATTCCAAGAGCGATAAGGTAAGAATGATATGAATTTTTAATTAATGAAAAAAGGAAAAATGTATTTACTTTTAATAAATTTAACTATAGAAATAGAATAGAAAATTTCTAATAATTTAATTTTTAAATTTTTTTGCAGGTCACAATTCGCGGCCCCAAGGATGATGTGGAGAAGGCCAAGGCACAGCTGCTGGAGCTGGCCAATGAGCGGCAACAGGCTTCATTTAGCGTTGAGGTGCGTGCCAAGCAGCAACATCATAAATTCCTAATTGGCAAGAATGGTGCATCGATTCGTAAGATACGCGATGCGACGGGCGCACGCATTATCTTCCCCTCGAACGAGGATAGCGACAAGGAAGCGATCACCATTATTGGCAAGGAGGAGAGCGTGAATAAGGCCAAAGAGCAGCTGGAGGCAATCATTAAGGAGTGCGATGAGGTTACCGAGGGTGAGGTGATCGTTGATCCCAAGCACCATAAGCATTTTGTGGCCAAGCGTGGCACAATTTTGCATCGCATCTCGGAGGAATGTGGCGGCGTTATGATATCCTTCCCACGTCCTGGCACCAACTCTGACAGGGTGACCATTAAGGGCGCCAAGGAGTGCATTGAGGCGGCCAAACAGCGCATTGAGGAAACAGTGGCTGATCTGGAGGCGCAAACAACCATTGAGGTGGTCATACCACAGCGTCAACATCGCACTATAATGGGCGCACGCGGTTTCAAGGTGCAGCAGGTGACCTCAGAGTTTGATGTGCAAATTAAATTCCCCGATCGTGATGCCACCGAACCCGTTGATGGTCTAACTAATGGCATTAATGGCGAGAATGAGGAGGGCAGCGAGGGTACTGAGTCCAATGCAGAGCCTGTGCGTCAATGCGATGTCATTCGCATCACCGGACGCATCGAGAAGTGCAATGCGGCCAAGCAGGCTCTTATCGATCTAATACCTATTGAGGAAGAGCTGAATGTTCCTTTCGATCTGCATCGCACCATTATTGGGCCACGGGGCGCCAATGTGCGTCAGTTCATGTCCACTCACGATGTCCATGTCGAGCTGCCGCCCAGCGACCTCAAGTCCGACATTATTAAGGTCTCTGGCACGCCGGCACGTGTCGCCGAGGCCAAGGAGGCGCTCGAGAAAATGATTGAGGACTACGAGGCAGATCGTGCTGATCGCGAACTGCGCTCCTATGTCCTGCAAGTGGAAGTTGATCCCGAGTATCACTCCAAGCTCATTGGCCGCCAGGGCGCTGTCATTAATAAACTGCGCGCCGATCATGATGTCAACATTTCGCTGCCCAAACGCGATGATCCCAATCAGCGCATCATTTCCATCACCGGCTATCAGGCCAAGACGGAGACAGCGCGCGATGCCATCCTCGAAATTGTTGGCGAACTGCAGACATTGCATCGCGAGGTCATTGAGATCGATACACGCATCCATTCGCACATCATTGGTCATCGTGGACGCACCATTCGCAAGATCATTGATGATTACAAGGTAAGACAAATTTTATTTATATATTTATATTTTTGCCATATTTCTTGATTAAAAATCTGATTATTTATTTTGCAAATTTTATTTAAAAAAAAAATATTTATATTTTAATTTGAATTGAAAACAATTTTTTTTTTAAATAAATTAAACAGTTATTTTTCACTTTTGTTTTATAAATTGAAAGCTAGTTATTTTGAACTTTTCATTAAAAAAATCAAAATTCGTTATACATTTTTTTTTAAACCTAAAAAAAAAAAAACTTTTGTTTATTGAATTTTTGAGTTCTATTAAAAAAAATGTAGCAATAAATTTTATATACAGGGATCGTAAATACAAGTAACTTTTTAAATAGAATTAACAATATAATAATTTAAATAATTGCATTACTTTTTGATATAAAAAATAATAAATATTTTTGATTTGTATTTAAAAATTTATTTTAAACATTTTACTTGAAAAAAAATATAGTTTTTTAAATATTTTGAATTGAAATTAATTTTTGTTGTCAATTTTAATTAAAAAAATAATTAAAAAATTATATTTAGCTTTTATTTTATAAATAGAAAGTTAGTTATTTTGCACTATTCATTTAAAAAATCAAAATTAAATATTATCAATTTATTTTATAGATTAAAAAAAAATAAAATTTTTGATTTTTATTAACAAAAATGTAGCAATAAATTTTATTTTTAAAATTTATTTTAAAAACCATTTTAATTAATTATTTAAAAAATTAAAAATAAAGTTTTATCTGTAACTTTTAAGCTTTCAAAATCAAACATAAAAATTAAATTTAAATATATCGTTGTCACATTAATTTTTAATAATATTTATATACAAAACTTTATATATTCTACGGCTCTTTATCTATATTAAATAAATATACAATTTAAATTCTTTATTAATTTTAGGTGGACATCAAGTTCCCATCATCGGATGAAGCTCAAAATAATGCAAATGCCGTAACTATTATTGGCAAAGAGGAGGATGTGGAGAACGCCAAGGAAATGTTATTGAGCATGGCCGAGGATTATGAGCGTGATTATTTGGAGAATTTGCCGCCATCGCCGCAGCCGCAAACTGTGGGCGCTTTTCTCACTAGCTCCGGCTCCGGTTCTGGCTCCGGTTCCGGTGGTGGCAGCAATAGCAACGAAAACGGTTTCATCATGAAGGATGCACCGTGGGAGAAGAAGCAGCAGGCCAAGAATCTAACTGCGCCCAACACTCAATCGCAGGAAGATTTCCCAATGTTTGCTGCCGGCGGTGCTTCAGTTGCGGCCACGCCCATTACCTCTGTTTGGGGACCGAAGAACTAAAGTGGGGGTTAGACCACCACATCAGCGGGAAACGGAAAGGTCGAGCGGGTGGCGGATGGACGGACGGACGGTCGGATGGGGCGCGGGGCGGGGCGGTCGGGCGTTGAGCAGGCAGGCAGGCGTGCTGGGGCGGACTCTTTAGTCGAAAACTAGTGTCAAATAATATGGTACAGGTTGTCTCAATATCTCTCTTAACTCTCCTTTCTCCTATCCTCCCCCTTTTTCTACAATGCAATTTGTGCAGGTTTAATACAATGATACACACACACACACATAAACAAACGACTAAATGGCAATACTATTTTTGTATTTGTATAATTTGATGCAGAGAGATAGAAAACTCTGATCCCCCTCCACACAGACAGACACAACACTCAGTCAGACACATGAAATTGCATTTATAAAACAACACAAAAAAAAGAAAAACAACTTTTTTTTTTTTCTATAAAGCGCCAAGTTCTCTGCTCTCCCTTTTGTTTTTTGCTCCCTGCCGATTTGTTGGTTTTTGCCCCCTTTATATATATATATATACACTATATATATATATATATATATACACTATATATATATATATATGACTTAAATGCCAATTTCTTTTTTTATAAACATTATTTCATTTCAATGCATAATATTCTAATTAGTTCAAGCTACTTAAATTAAGCAGAAAAGTTTTGTTAAACACATTTAATTGATTGAAAATGATAATTAATTATGGAAAAAAAAAATTGATACGGTCAAGAACGAAATAATTTTAAGCATAAAATGTTAAATATTTACTATTGCTATTGCTGCTTCATTATCTATTGTTTTTTTTTTTCTTTCTTAATGTGTTTCTTTTCTTGAGTTACACACTAGTAGAACAACCCGAGTTATTAGTTTATATCTTTTTTTATTTTTATTTTCTTTGGAAAAAACAAGTGCATGTTTAAACGTTTATTCTATTCGTTGAATGTATTGTAAAAACGTTTGGTAATTTTGTATAGCAAAGTTTATTTTTTGGAAAGAAACACATTATGAAATTAAAATTTGATAACTAAACAGAAACATTCAGACATGTACTTTGAAGTTATATACTTACATATATATATATATTTACATATATATAAATATATATATATATATATATTTAAAGCACGCCTGCTTCTGCTCCAAAAAAAAAACCACAACAATCAATCCCCAACAACCAGCTTTATATCCCACACAAACCCATTCACATTTCAAAATGAATACAAACATTTTAATTTTGTGCAATCTTCTTGATTTATATTAAATTGTTTTCGACTTATATACTATATTTTCCACTTAACAATCTTAAATCAATACAACGGCGTATCTGGGCTGCTCTCTATACACACACTATATAATAAAAAAAAAATTGTGGGCGCGCTCAGTTTCTGTTTATTATTTAACGTTGAAACACAAAGTATGAAAAATTAAACAAAAAATATTAAAAAATTTTTTACTTACCATTCAATATAAAACAAACAAACAAAAAAACACAAAAAAAACAAAATAAAACCAATAAAAAACGTAAACAAATTATATTATTTGGGATTTTTTGTTTTTCTCTTTCTTTTAATTCTTAAGTTGGCGTTTTAGTTTTATGCGGTTATTTCTTTCAATCGAAACAAAAAAAAAAAGCAAAAAAGAAAAAAAAACACCAAGAAAAACAGACCTGATATTGTAAATTTTTTAAAATATACATATTTACAACCAACTGCATTAGTAACTCTTAAGAAACGTAGTAAATACAATACAAAGTATATAAAAATGTATATATTTTCCTATATTAACGGACGAAAATCAAATGTAAGCAAATTGAATGATGAACGACGATGTTGAAGAGTGCTGTAAAGCAAAAACATTTTTTCACTTACATTTTTTTCAAAACAGGCTATTCAGATACAAAATATTGTATTTTTATTTCTTTTGAAATTTGAAATACAAAAAGAATTTAAATTTAAAACTGTTAACGTGTTTTGTTTGAATGTGCGATAAGCAGCTGACACAAATTATCGATACTGAACGAGCACGCGATTTATCGATAGCATTTGAGTGTTGATTAATATCGCTTTTAGTTGCAGTAGCAAACCAACACTGAAAAGCACAGCTACATTTTCTGCTCTTTAACAACAAAAAATTAAATTAGAATCAAAGTGCGTTGCAATTTGGTTATAAAAAAGCCGACATACAAAGGAATCAATCAAACAGAGCTACAATGGAGGATCGTAAGTGTAAACTAATTATGTTTAAATACGTTTTATTTTTGTAGTTTTTGCCGCATGCCAGTTGCAAGTGGCAGCGTGTACGTCGTACTATGTTCAGATCCCTGGTTCTCTTATTGGAACAGCTTTGTTATAGCGACGTCTTTGGGGGCGCTAATTAGTACAGAGCGCAGTTAATTGTAAAAGTCTTGTTTAAGGCAAGTTTAGGCACTTGGCCGCTAAGTTGTTGCCTTGTTGAAAATGTAGATGAGTCATGCTTGAAGTCTGTTGTCTGCCACTGTCGTTTCTCCCCCCCGGCAATGATGCATTGAGCTCGTGGAAGTCGTTGCCGATTGCCACAAATACGTGCCGCGTACTGTAAACATTTTTTTTTTTAAATTAAATATTTCAATTTGTTTACGACCTAAACAGAACGCCCTGAATGTCTTGGACAGTCATTGACGTGGCAAGTCAATTTTTTGTTTAATCTGTTGCGTCTGTTCTGTGCACATTCTTTGTTGCAACAACAGCAACAACAACAAAGAGTTGCTATAGACAAAAGCGCAGAGCAACAACGCCTTCTATAATGCCCTTTGTTTTTTTAATTAAATATACAAAACATTTTATTGTGGCAAGTCAGCAACATTTAATTACATTTTGGTATACAATTTTTATAAAAAATTGATATATCTTGTTCAACAAAAATATGTCTATTTCTTTCATGAGCTTTTAATTGACGGCAACTTACACACATTTCTTTCTTTTGCCCAGTTTCCTCTTTCCACTTGTTGATCATGCAATTTTTGCAACTTGGCAACCAACAACAAGACCCTAGAGAGTCCAATAAGCCACTCTGCTTGTATTTGCAGTTATCTTGTTGTGGCTGCGCTTTTGTTGCTGTGATTTGGTTTTGCTAATGCGGCCCAGTCACGACAGTCATAAGCTTAGCTGTGGGTGAACACACTAAGAAACTGAAAACTTTGTTTTTAAAGTAAAGTGTGTCCTTTTTTGTTATGGAAAGAATTAAAGACTGATGCTTGACTTAATCAATTAAAAACAATTTAAAATGCGATAATTGGGCTATTAATATTCGAAATATTAAGTTGTTAAAATAGGTATTTCTCCATGATTTGATTAACTCATTTTATCAGTGCTAGAGCCCATCATATAAATATTTATTCGTTTAGATTTCTATGCATATTAAAGGGCGCAACCAGATTTCCATTAAATGGCGCTTATCTCCAGTTTTTTAACAAGTTAGGAGCTAAATATTTTCGTTTATATAAATATACTAGATCATCCCGGAAATAGGAAAAAAAAACAAACTTTGTTATTATATTTATTGTAGTCTAATACTACTGAAATGCTCCAGCTGAGATATTCATATGTTATTTAAAAATGCATTTTTCTGTCATAAACCGATATATTTTTAATGCTATTTTTCCAGAGTGCTAACCTACGATATAAAAGGAAGCTTTTGCCAAAAATGTCAGGTTTCTAGCCTCTACCGTTTGGCCTGGTGATAAGTCGCCAATCAATCGGTTAGTCAGCTTAAACAATTTTATATAGATTAGTCATTGGGATTACTTACTAATTTATTGCCTTACCTATCACATTTTTAATTGCATTGGCAAGGGATATTTGTACTTTTCATGGATCATGCATTTTTTAAATGGAAGGTGCTGTAACTTAATATAGTTAATCATTCATCGATTTTTAGCTAATTTTTCCAAAAAATTATACTTTTTTTGTGAAAGCATGTGAAGAGTAAGGCACATGACAATATTGATATGGATTAAATATGAATATTATTAATGAATACTGTCAAGATCATAAGCCTAGGATATGTGTATTTATTTTTTAAAATGAACTATAATTATATCAATTATAATATCACACATTGTGTATTTATTTTTAAGAATGATAGTATCACACATAAAGGGCTGTCAACCCTTTTCTCACTTAACTTTCTTCTTTCTTGCTCACATTAAAATTTACATGATCATTATGGTGATCGTCGTGAATGAGTCTCATTTAGTTAATGGCACTATGATTTTGCGCTCTCTTTGCTGGCTCTCTCTTCCTATCTCTCTCTCTCTCGCTCGCTCTCTGCGTCTTTTGCGCTGACGAAGCTAACTTGTTGAGTTACAGTTACATAGCCAGAAGAGCTACAAATGCCAATTGGAAGTTGAGCTCAGTTAAAGTTTGTTTGTAGACGTGCGCGGTAGCGAAACGAGGCAACAGTGGCAGCAGCCGCAGCACACAAAAAAAAAAAACACGCTTAGACACGCATTTGTTTTGGCCAAGAAAACGAAAAGAAAACAAAAAGCTTTCCAACATGAATTTATAGAAATTATACTTATACCAAAAAAAAAAAAAAAAGAACCAAAAAAAAAAAGATAAAAAAACAAAGCGTTTTGCTTTTGAAATGTGAGAAGGTTCCACATGCGCCGCCACGTTCCAATTAGAAAGTGCGCTTTGTTGTTGTTGTTGTCCGATTCTTCTATTGAAGATGAGATAAACCACAGAAAATTGAAGGAGACGAAAGCATGAGCAGCGAATCGGAGCCAGTTAGCTTAGAGTTTATTGAGGATTCTTATTTGCCGGGCATCGATGACATCACCACAACGCCATCGCTTGATGCTGAGGAGGAGCTGGAGCTGCCTCCAGCCAGCGACTTGGATTGGTCTTTGGGCGACGAGGCTGACCTCTATCTGCGTAATCTGACACTTGAACAGATATTCTATGATGTCGATTCAGATTATGCCAATACATTGGAATTGCAAGCCGTCGAAACGGAATTTATTGCATCCAAGCTGTCCAATCAGACGCCCTCTCCATCAATTGCAAAGCGTTTCCGTCTAAAGTTCTTCACCAAGCGCACAATGCGCGATGTTAAGGTCACGTTTATAGATTTTTCCAAACCCTATCTGGCCAAAATATCAAATAGCGACAACTACAAGCGTTTTCTGACCATTGGTCACGGTGCTAAAGGTAAAGAATTGTGTCTCTAATACTGTTGAAATGGGGCTAACAATTTGCTTGTATTTGGTAAAAAGCACAATGGGATTCGTTTCTAAACAAAAACTAAACCAGTTTTTTACCTTTTTTTGTGTCCAATTTGCTTCAAAATATAAAAATTGAGCAAATTTTTGGGAATGTGAGAAATTCAAGAGCTTACAAATTCAATTCTTGTTCAAATTAAAACCGGAATTGGCTCACGTTTTCATAGATAAAAAATATTTAAAGAAAGGTCTAATATAATCGAAAAAAATATCTTTTTTCAATTTTGATGCCATGAACCCTATATAAATGTCAAAAATGTCATAGGAAAAATTTTTTAAATTATTTTTGACCCAATTGCCCAGAAAGAAAATGATTGGTTTCAGGTTTATTAAAAAATACTGAAATGTTTTGAGTAATATTTAGTTAACATATATTATTATGATTTAAAACGTAGTTTTCAGTATTTCCTTTCATAGGCTGTCAAAACGACCAAACGATTTTCGGGAGACTTTTAAATTTCAATTATGTAGAAATACTACCCAGCCAGCATTTTATGAAATTTTTGATCATATTCAATTTTATTCCGAGTGCTCGAACTGATCAAAATAATCATAATTGTGCTCTTCTTCTGATTCAAAATATTACTTTTCTCGGGAGAAAATTGTATGCTAGCCAGAACTCTTCTTGATGATTCGTTTTTTTTATCTTACTCAACTTATTTTTAAGTCATATTTCCAATTATTTGCGATAAATTTTCGAGTCCGCACAAGAGATGAATCTCTTTCTTAAACATCGAAAGGGCTCAAATAAAACCCCTGACGGTGATTTTGGTTAAAACAATCTTCCAAATGCTGGCTGGGTATTCTATTATATATATTATTCTTAGAATAAAATTAAAACCTGAATTGACTGACTTTTTTATAGTTTTCAAAAATGATTAAATAAAGGTCTAATATAATCGAAAAAAATATCTTTTGTCGGACATTAAATTTTCGTACCATGAACGCTGTATAAATATCAAAAATATTATAGAAAAAATGATTAAAAATTATTTTTGACCCAAATGCATAAAAAGAAAGATTGGTTTTAATTCTAAAAAATATTTTTAAAAATATGTAGTAAACATGTATTAGTATAATTTAAAAGGTATTTTTATTTTCTTAAGTAATCTGTCAACATTGCCAAAACTACAAATTTTTGGGAAGACTTTTAAATTTCAATTATGCAGAAATACTAGGCCCAAATTAGACTACAATTTAATGTCTAAAAATTGTTTGACAGTGTAATAAGCACGGCAACTATTTAAAATATTATTTTTAGAATAACGAAAGATTTATGGCTTAAATATTATTTTACTTAAACTCGCCTTTCTAACTTGTCAGCACAAACTTAACTAATGAACATTTTTATATATTTTATCTCTATTTTCTCTTGCTTACACTATGCGTACTACAGTTTGTGAGTATTACGAAAAACGGAGCTGATTTAAATGAGAACAAACTTTTAAGTCTTTATACATATATATATATTTTATACAAAAAAAAAAACCAAACCAAACGAAATTCGATATACTCAGCCTATGATAAAGTCTTTGAGGAAGTTGTCTTCCAAGGAGGTACATACTTACTATCAAAAACTTGCCCACAAGCAAAACTAAAATTTAAAAAAAATCACTTGGCCAGTTTATGAGTTTATTTTTTGTTTCTTTAGCTCCCAATAACTTTGTAAATTTACAGGGCAATAATTTGGAATAGTTTCAATTATACTAATTATATGTTTAATGCATAGATAATACCGCTCACCTGTCGGAGCCCGCATCTCCAGCAGCATCTGTGGCATCTGCAGAAATTGCCGCCGAGTTTGCAGCGCTCACCGTTGAGGAGAAGGAACAGCGACGCGCCGAATGGAGTCAGGTAAGTGTATATATAATTAATATTTTGCTTAATTATATATAGTATGATTGTTAATAATTGTTAATTTTTGTATTTGATATAGGAACTGGCACGCGTTGAGGAGGAAATCAATACGTTGCGCACGGTGCTGGCATCCAAGACACGTCATGCTTCCGATCTTAAACGCAAACTGGGCATTACCGTCTGGAAGGAGTTAACCGATGATGTGAATCAGGGCGTTAAGAATATCAAAGAGAGTCATGTGTAAGTTGCAACTTGTTGCAGAACGAGGTTTCAACGTTTGCTCATGTTTTTGATAAAGAATCTACATTTAATAATGTTTTGTAAACAATGAATAGCTTGTAATTGTTAGTGGAATATGAATGTCATTTGCCCTGTCAACTTGTTAAGCAGTTGCTGCCAACTTATTCACATGGCTCTGCCAACTTATTCCATCAGAAATTGCGCCTAACTTTCAGTAACTTGAGAAAAATGCTATCAGCTAAGCAGTACCATTTAATTTTTAATTTAAAATCAAGCTTTTTATTTTGTCATATTAACAACAAATCGAATTTGGTTTAAATATGATAAAAGTAAAGTAAAATTAAGCTAACATATATTTATCCATCTAATATTGCTAACATATCTATCTGTAAATTGTATACATACAGAAATTGCTTCTAACTATGTCAGTAATTAGCATTACTATTTAATTTTTATATAAAAGTAAAGTCCATCTATTTAAAATTCTAAAAGTAGCCACAACTTATCTCTCTGTAAGTTGTATACAATCAGAAATTGCTGCTTACTTTGTCATAAACATGAGGCAACACACTAAACATCTTTATTTGATTTTTAATTTCCAATCTGGCTTTTTTTTAATTTTATAATTATTTAATTATTGGTCAAATTATATATGTATTAATTTAGTTACCAATCCATGGAGCAAAGCGTGGGCAGCATATCTAAAGCCGTGCATGAAGCACCAATGTAAGTAATTGTGTTTAAGGATTGTGTATAAAAAAAAGTCTTGGGTCACAACTAACCAAATAAAATGCCGTTCATTATTTCCTTTAACACAATAAACTTTGCTCTCGCTGCTTCTGTGTCTGTGTACAATAATAATGCATTGTCTATTAATATTTTTATTATTTTATATTTATATATTTTACTTATGTTATAATTTATCATTTACAGATTCCAACGCACCGAATCGGTACTTAAGACAACCGGTGAAAAAACTGCTTCAGTCTTTGGCAGCATTACAAGTGGCATTACGTCAAAATTCTCACAAATGAAAAATTCTGAATCGATGCGTTCTATTGAAGCTTCAGTTGGCTCTGCCTATGAGAACGTTAAAGTAAGCTATGAACAGAACAATTTTATGTGCCAATCTCATGCGGTAACTACTATTTTATTATTCATACTATATCTATCTATATATCTTTCATTAAAGTTTGCTCACTAACCCTTAAAAAAAAAAACAAAGTTCAAAGCACCATCTACTTTTATACAGATTAAACAAATCATATTCTTTTAACTACTGCAAACATTTAGGCACACTCTTAATTAAGGTTAACATTTGGCTAGTTAATTGTACTAATTATTATATACTCTATCGTTAATTGCATGCTATCTTATGCTTGTTTTTTTTAATTGTAACCATGTGTGTGATTTGTCTTGTCTTTTGCTACAAAAATCTGTTCGGTTTTCTATTCTATTCTATTGTAGACGAAGGTCGCTTCACGTTCGGGCTCGGTATCCAGTTTCCCAGACGCTCTAGATGAGAACAACACATCATCGGGATTGAATTCGCCCACAGACTCTCTAACAAAATAAATCAAAACAAAAAAAACAAAATAAAATGCGTGTGAATTTATAATAATAAATAAATACACACACCCACACACACACATACACAAAAGCAGCACGCGTAATATAATCTACATACACTTATACACTCAAAGAACACACACATGCATACACATATATATATACACACATACATGTTTAAACAATAATTAACAACAATTAATTGTGTGGCGCACTAACACCAAGAAGAGAATTTAATTATTATTATTATAAATAACTATGTGTGTTATTACTATTATTATTACTATTATAACAATATATATTTAATGTACGTTTGTATCTCAAATTTGCAGCAGACTGTTCTCAATTTCACTTGCGTATTTAATTCACCGAAATATGTATAGCATACTTTTTGGGAGCGTGCCAAACATGATTTCGTTTTGAATTATTTCTTAAGTGAATTTAAGTACAGTTTCTGTTTTAATTGCGCGTTTTTCGTTGGCAATTAATGAGGGTAGCATTTTATTTTTGGTATGCCTGTGTGTGTTAAACTATTGTAAAGAATATTAATTGAATGATTTAAAGTTTAAACAACAACAACAAAGTGAACTTACTAAATTCTTATATAATATAAATCTAATTGTACGTTTAATGTTTAAAAAAGCAAAAGAAAATACGAAAAATCAAAAACCAATTATACATTCATTACAAATTAACGCTAACTCTGTTAACACACATATGAGAGATATTTTCATTGTGCAAATTTCATTCCTAATTCTATTTTTTCTTTGTGGCCCCTTTATTTGAATGAAAAATATGTATAATATATATATTATATGTTTATATTTTCATTTCTTCTATAGGTTTTGGGTCGCGTAGCTAAATGGCGTAACTGATAAAAGTAAAGAAAAAATTCCAAATTAATTTAAAATTTATTATTGACATTACAATGAACATGAGCTTGCATGCTAAATAAAAAATAAATGAAAAAAAAAAACAAAAAATTGATAATTTTAAGTGAAGCACCAACAATGTAAAGTATTGTATGCATATACACACACAGCTAATTTGTTGCAACTACACTTTGGTCTTAAGATTTGCTATATGTGTATGGGATCTTAAAATAAATACAACATTTTTGTGCCCAATTCACTTTTGTTTACTTTTTTAAAAAGACGCGCCAAGCATCAGCAGCTTAGGTTTGATTATCTGGCAGCTCTGTGTGCAGTCCAGGGCTGCCTAAATGTGAACAGCTGCCACATGCGACACATCTGGCAACGCTGGCCAGCACTCATTTAGCAAAGTTCTGTAAACCCGCAGCAAAATGACGAACTCTAAATGAAAATAAGTACGCAGCGTAATGCAGAACACTTGACAAGACAATTAAGTAGCTCCACAGTGAAGTGCAATTAAGTTCTATAGTTTAATTAGTGTAAGTGCGGGCGTAAATCATGAATTTAACATACTTATTCGTGCTCATTTGGCTGGCCTACTTGATATGCAGCGGCGTGCTGTTGTTCTCTCGAGGATTTCTGCTCGCACGCGTCTCCAAAACGGAAACCAGCAATTGCCGGCGTCTATCCATCAATCCCAATGATGTAAGCGAGTGTAGTACACAAATTGGAATTTTTATTTATCTATATTTATTTAGGAATATGTGCTCACGCCGGAGGTTGTGAATGAAATCTTTAAGGATGTCAATGCCTCATCGTCATCCAATTTATGTCTTCCACAAAAGTCCAAAGTCATTATACTTGTTATAGATGCGCTAAAATACGAATTTGGAGTTTATAAAGAGAACACCACCGAACCGTTGCCTTATGAGAATAAACTGGGCGTACTATATCAGTTGCTCCAACAAACGCCACAAAATGCCCGTCTTATGCGCTTCAAGGCGGATCCACCAACAACAACGCTGCAGCGTCTTAAGGGCCTCACCACCGGCAGTCTGCCCACATTTATAGATATTGGCTCCAACTTTGCTTCGCCGGAGATTAATGAAGACAATGTCATCGATCAAATTGTGAAGAGTCAATTGCCAACAGTATTTCTAGGAGATAGCACCTGGACTGATTTATATCCGCGTCGCTTTAAGCGCGCCTACTCATATCCTAGCTTTGATATATTCGATTTGGACACCGTGGACAATCAAATAATGCAGCATTTGCCCAAGGAGCTGGCCAGCGACGATTGGCAGCTGCTCATTGCGCATTTTCTGGGCGTTGATCATTGTGGACACAAGCATGGACCCATGCACGAGGAAATGGCGCGCAAGCTAAACGAAATGAATGATATTATAAGGTAGGTATCATTTTCAAAGATCTACATATAAAAGATTCTATAATTATTTCAATTTCCAGCTCTGTTGTGGCTGGCATGGACAATGAAACAACGCTACTGATAATGGGCGATCATGGCATGACGGCAACTGGCGATCATGGTGGCGACAGTGATGACGAAACGAATGCTCTGCTGTTTGCCTACTCCAAGCAGCACAAATTCTTTAATGGCACTGAAGCCGGCTCAGATAATGAAATGCTGCAGCAGGTAGAATTGATAAGACAACAACTTTATCTGACGCACGTCACGCAACACGCTAATCTCTTTTTTAAATTTTTTTTGCAGATTGATCTGGTGCCCACGCTAGCGACCATACTCGGCGTGCCCATACCCTACTCAAATCTGGGCCTGATCAATTTCAATATTGTGCCTGCAGTTGTTGTGCCGCATTTGAGTAAATTTCAATTGATGCTATTGCATGTCTGGCAAAATGCTCAGCAAATCTATAGATATTTCTTCAATTATGCGTTGGAGAACAAGCGCACCTTCAATGTGGAGCAAATGGATAAGTTGGAAACGGAATTTATACTGCTCACGCATCGTGTACAAACAATATACAATGAGGCGGCCTTTAGATCGTTTGTGCGCGATTTAAACACAAATTTACGTGATATACTCAACATTTGCCGTGAGATTTGGGTTAAATTTGAGCCCACACAAATGTCACAGGGCTTGTTATTTAGCTTTTTGCCCATATTCTTTGCCTTTCTGCTCATAAACAACTCAAATGCCAGCGATTATGCCAAGATATTTAAGCCCAAAGAGGTTTTCTATACATATTTAATGAATATTGCTGCCGGCGTCTTTGGCTATCGCTACTACAAGAATTTCTCCTTCAAGACGGAAGAGCATGGTGTGATTTTCTTTACCAGTTTAACCAGCACCGTCTTGCTGGCATTTTATACGCTGCGTCATTGGAATGGTATTGCCAATAATTGGGCGAATGTTAAGCGTTTTGGTAATTTGCCCACACGTTTGCTGCTCTTCGCCAGCATGGCTGTCTATTTCTCCAACAGTTTTGTTGTACAGGAGGCAAAGATATTATCCTATTTGCTGGTCGGCATCATTTTGTTGCTTGTCCGTGATCTGATGCAACTGAGTATGCGTTTGGATTTTAAATATAAATTTAAATGGTCGCAATTCTTGCGCTCCACAGCATTGCGCTTGATCTTGGCCAGCTTGTTGGCCATTTGCTGCATACGCTTTACGTATACATTATTCCGTTGTCGCGAGGAGCAGGGCAATTGCGCTGATTTTAATACCAATTCAGTGAAAAAGTCAGCCATGGGCAAAACTTATATTCTCGCTGTTGTTATAATTGTTTTGTATACAACATTGACGCGTCTTTATTTGCGCTCTTGCGGCAATTTAACTGGCAATTCACCAAATGTTCTGCTAGCACGTTACGGTCCAACGGTGGCTTCCATTTGTGCCGGCGGCCACATACTGCTCTCGAATAGCGCCATCAAGAATATACAGCGCACTCACATCGATACCATGGCATTGGTCATCTATGGCTTATTGTTGCTGCAAATTGTCATGGTCTCTTGGGCACCGCTGATGACCTTTGTGCTGCCACCCCGAAGCGCCAATACCATCAGTGTCAATGGACGTGAAAGCATTGTGCCCGAGATATTTCGCAAAATGAAGCGTATGTATGAAGGTGACGATGCGGAGCATCGCCATACGATACCCGTTGTTTATGGTCTGGCCACTGTCTATTCGTCTATCATTATATCCTTTGGCGTTTTTCTGGCCATGCTCATGATTGTGCTGCTCGAACCGCGTGCCAGCATTGGACTCATTCTCAGCGTCGTTGTGGGCGCCATCATATTGTGCTTACATGGCATTTTACGCTATCGTACGGCCAGCAGCTTTGGTAAGTTTATGGGGAATGCTATTTTTTTTATATTTTTAGGGTTTAAGTCTCTAGGGAATACTTGGGAATTCTGCGAATATTTGGCGGGTTTTATTATAATTATAAAAAAATCGCAAGGGCAAATTATATTAGATTATTTAATAAGTAATTGTTTATGGTTTACTTAATGTGCCCAAATATCCTGGTGTGGGTTAAAAATTTATATTTATTTGATTTTAATTGCATTAATTATAACAGCATTTTACAAGAAAAAATCCAAAAATTAATTCATATATAAAATCGCTTGCTGTTTTAGAAGAAAAACATTTTTTTTTGTAATATTTTTTGGGTGCGCTTTTGAGCTTATTACTTAGATCGTTATTTTTTTTTTAATTTTTTTTTTTTTTTATTTTGAAGATATTTTTCGTTTCTTAAAAAAATTATTTAATCTGAGCACTAGGCTTAAAACGATAAAACTGTATTTTTAAACCCTCTAAAAGTGGGTAAAATGGGACAATATTTGGTATATAGGTGTCTGTATACAGTATGCGGATCAAGTTAATTTTAAATTTCCGATTTTCTCCATCGATAAAATAAAAAAGATTTATATTGCAATCGAATTTTTGCGTTTATTTCTATCACTTTTTAGATTTGTAGTTTTACTAATAACAAAAATAATATCGTTTGTTTAAAGTAGAAGTGCAACTTCCAATTGTCGGGGTAGAATATGAATGATTTGAAAAAAAAATTAATTTATCATCAATATATTGTTTATTAAAATCTAAGAGATTGTGTCGATGGTCTTAGATGCTAACACTCTATTTTTTTGTTAGTTATTATATTATTTTGGTATAATAATATATATAAAATAATAAATAAAATCTAAGAAAATTACGCTCAAATATTTGGGCTACAAAATTTAAATATTTTCATATTTATATTAAAAAATTTCAATTTTTTCTTGCCTTACAGAGAGCTGTGTGCAACCAACATTTAGTGCTGTGGTTGGCTGGTTTCTGTTGGCCCACTTTTGTTTCTTTGCCACATCGCATCAGACAACATTGTCGCAGATTGATTGGCGTGCCGCATTTGTGGGTCGCTCCAGCGCGTTAGGCCAATCACATCTGCTATCCGGCACTCTGGTCATATTGAACACATTTTGTGGTCCCATATTCTTTTACTGCATGTATGCGCTGCTTAGCACAGAGACATTTTCGCTCTTTGCGCTATTTCCCAATCTAATCAGGAGCAGCAGCAATAGTCGGAACAACAGCAATAAAGCGCTGGCCGCTACAGCTTTGCCGGATATATCCAATGAAGCGGTTGGATTTGATATGACACGTGGCGAACTGGCGCTGTACGAGTATGAGGATATATTTCTGGGCGCCGGTTTCAAGCTGGCCACGCAGTTCTTTATGCTGCAGGGCCTAAAAGTGAGTGTGGAGTCTTCGAATTAAGAAAGAATTTGGATTTATAATTTTGTTCTTTTAGATCTTTTGTGCCATGCTGGCCTGCACCATACACTGTCGCCATTTGATGGTTTGGAAAATCTTTGCGCCACGTTTCATCTACGAGGCGCTGTGCACCTTTGTTGGTTTGCCTTCAATCATTGTGGGCTACTTGCTGCTCTTACGCATCAATCGAGCTGTCGATGGACTCATCAAGCGCATCAACAAGGACAAGTAGTTAGGCTCCTGCTGCTGCTGCTGCTTGTGCTCTAGTCTTAGTTGCTTCGTCACATTTATATAGTGTAGGTCCATAAAAACTCAAAAGTTTTGTATTTCAATTTGAATTTTGTATGTGTCCAAGCTATTATTTATTTAGCTTTGTACTAAATTATAGAAGAAAAAAAACAATGAAAAAAACAAAAATGCTGCAAATTGTTTTTGGTGGTCTTGTTTTAGCTGATTTATTTTTGCCTCAAGGTTCTTTTCGTATTATATATATTTGTTTAGTTTTATATTATTATTATTTTCTCATTACATTAGCTAAAAATTACATTTAAAATTAGAGCGCTTTTTTTATAGTTACACAAAAGACACACGACGATGATTTTTAGCTTTTTGAACTTAAAAACAAAAGAATTTCACATATTAACGTAGATCTACAGTACATTATTTGATTTATGACTTACAAATTAACACATTTTTTTTTATCGAACATGACAAATCAGAAATCAAAAACAATTAAGTACACTCGAAGAGTATGTGTATAGTATATGTATGCAGTTAAAACTAAACTAGACTCTGTGCTTAAGTTTACAATAGTTTCATTGTGTGTTGTTCCATGTTTTTAAGTACGCAAATAATTAAGTAACAATGTTGGTACACAATTTTGTTGATATTTTTATATGGCAAACACAGTTTCTGTCGGTTGAGAACTGTATTTACCTTAACATTCATTTACACATCAAGTTTTTGTTGTTAATTTAAATTTGCTGCACGCTCTAAAAACAGCTACGTTCTTTTTTTACTAAATATTATTTGCCAGGTCATTTGTTGCTGTATTTATTTGTTGTGTGTGGTTGTGTGTGTGTGTTGGGTGTGTACCTGCCTGTGTTAAAGAGATTCTAGATTCTGCAACAAAATCTACTGCCCATTGAGCACCAATGGCATTTTCATAATTCCGTTTGTGGCGCCCTTAGCTACAAATTAAAAAAAAAAAAACAAAAGTCAAACAAAAATAAAAAGAAAGAAAACGTTCAGGTTAAAGTTAAATCACTTAAAGAAATGAATTTAAAAATAGTAGGGACCGTAATTTATATTATAAAAAATTATTGCTTGATTTTTTTCTATTCCTTGTCATATAAAACTTAATTTCCAGTAACGATATATTAAAATTTAATAAAAATTCAAATTATAGCTCAAATTTAAAGTTAAGCCTTAGAGAATTCAATTCTTAAAATTTTCTCTTTTAGAAAAGGTAAATATGACATTTTTTTCGATTAAAAAAAAATCAATTTAAGCGCAATTTACGGTCCCTGAAAAGTCGTATGAGAAAAGCGTGAATTGTGAAAATTAATTAAGCATATAAATATATATATATGTACAGCAAAAACTAATATGCAACTACTAAAGACTACAAAAATCTTTGGCTTTAGCACTTAGGAGCAAGCATAATGATAATAATGCGATGCGCATTATGTTTGATGATTCAACTAGATGGAAGCTGCTTTCTTTTTTTAATCGCTGCTTTCTTCGTAGGGCTTGTAATGTTTCTCCGATGATGATTGTTGTTGCAGCTGCAACTGCTGCTTACCATGCACCGCTGGGCGGCAGTATTTCTTGCTGGTGCTCCAGTCCTCCTTTAATGATAAATTGAACATGGAATAATCCGGATCACCGGTCACCTCCTTCACAATGTTCAAAAACTTGGGCATGCAGTTCTTAAGCGCCTCGCCGCTCAACGATGAATATGTCTCCAACAGCACCAGGCCCTTGCAACTGCAGAAATTATAGAATATATTAATAAATTGCAAAACATATTTAATGTATATTAAACCCACCGTGGATGCCCTGGCTCCCTGTAGATATCCAGCTGGAAATATTGATTGTTAATCAGGAAGCAGCGTCGCTTCTTATAGATGGTAAAATGCGCATCATCACGCTGCGCCAGCAGGTTCATATAGTCGCGATGCGTTAACTGTGTCTTCACCTCAATGCGCGCCTGGCCGTGCACATTGGGACGACGCTGTGTGTGTATATAGCTCCAGTGATTCTTCTGGCCACGCTTGCGCAGACGTGCCTGCACCTTGGGACCGGCTGATTGCAGATAATGATGCACCACATCAAAGTCTTGGAAGGGCGGAAATTCGCCATCAGGCGGCAGCAGGGCAACTAAATAAATTATTTCAAAATTAATTGGATACATACTGGACAATTCAATGCACATTGGGCGGAAACGGCTTTTTTTTGGCAAAAACCCAAAAAAAAAAGTTTATATTTTTATGGTTACAATACAAAAAAAAAAAAAATTACACAAACTGCCAAAAGAAGTTATTTCACTTTTTTTATATTAAATAATAATAATTTTTATATTAATAGTTTTGTAATATTTATGGATATTTTAATAAAAAATAGCATATATTTTTCACAATAGATTTTCACTAGTTAATACCTTTTGGAAAATAAATTATCATATTTTACTTTAAAGAAAAAATTATTAAAATAAAATGATGTCGATTAAACATGCATTTTAATATTTAATGTGGTTCTTTTATGTGGGCGTGGGTGAAGGCGTGGTTGCAGCATTAAAAAAATTAATTCAAAATTCACAAATAATATGAACCGCAAATTCTCAAAGTTTCAAGTTTCTAGCTTTAAAATTACAGTTTTTGCCAAAAAAAAAAAGCCGTTTCCGCCCAATGTTCAATGCATTTGAACTTACCCAAATATTTGTACTTGCGTGATGTGGCTTGCAAACGGTCGCCAATATCAATGCCCAGTTTTTGGCACACGGATTCAATCATGCGATTCATTTTGGCCTCAAAATTGGTGGAGTTGTCAATAACATCAAAATAGGGATGGCCCACCCAGGCGGCTGCTGATTTGTAGTCCAGTTCGCGTGCCAATTCAACGCCCTCAGAGCGGCAAGCGTGATCCTGCAAGAAGAACATGCGAAAATTAGTTTAAAGTAATAAATTATAAATATATAGATAAATAAATGGTAATTTAAATTTATGTTAGTTATTATTAAATGATGCTAATATTTATTATATATACTTTATTAAATAATGAGACACCAACAAGCGATAGGTTTGATATTTTTAACAAATAACTTCCAAATCTATTTTTCATTAATTTTAATACAAATATAAGCTTAAGAACATGTGCTTAAAGAAGACACTTAGTTATAACATATAAAATATAATAACAGTTCGATAATATTAATTTTCTTATTTTTAAAAATTCGTTTTAGTACAATTTAATTTATTGTTTTTAAGAATGTTGTATTTAGATTGATCTTATATAATTTAAATAAATTAAAAAATACTTTAAATGAAGTCTTTTATTTATTTGCTAGTAATATTCTATTTTCAGCAAATTGTAGTAGCCTCGATGTCAAAATGCAGAATTAAATAAATTATTTTGTTATACCAACCCGGTCTGACTAAACTTTTGATAAAATCAAACCAAAACCTGGCAAAAGTAACATGCAAACATAATGCAAAAGGAGGCTGCTCAAAAGTATAAGACTCGCTATGAAAGTATAAGACTTTAGACAAACTCTTATACAAAGAGCGGAGAGCCGTATAAGAGTTGCGAAAACTCTTATACAAAGAGCGGAAAACTGGTAAGAGTTGCGAAAACTCTTATACAAAGAGGGGAGAGTCGTATAAGAGTTGATCAAACTCTTATACTTTTCATGTAAATTTTATGCTTTTAAGCAGCCTTCTATTGCATTATGTTCGCCTGTTACTTTGACTAGTTTTTGGAGAACTTGGCAGACCGGGATAACAAAATTATTTACTATTACAGTTTTTAAATGTGCACAAATTGCAAATCCATTTGATAATAATTAATTCTGCAATTTTGCTGAAAGCGAAATCTTGCTAGCTAATAAATAAGACAAATAATTTTAAATATTTTTGTATTTATTTAAATTATATAAGCTCAATATAAATACATTCTTAGATAAAATAAATTAGATTATTTTAGAATAGTTTAAAAATTAGTTTCAGTAATGGTATTTCTTCCTTACTTCATTTCTAACATTTATCTAATGCTAAATTATTATTTCTGATTTATATATAAATATAATATATTTAAAATTAAAAATAATAATAATAATTATCATATTAATCTTTATCCCTGTTTCTCTGCTAGTATTTCTTCCTTACTTCATTTTGTAACATTCATCTAATGCTAATAATTATTTCTGATTTATATATAAATATATAATAAGTTAAAAAAATCAATAATAATAATAATCTTTATCCCTGATTCTATGCTCTGCTGTTTCTCTGCTAGTATTTCTTGCTTACTTACTATCTAACATTCATCTTACCCTAAATTTTTTTATTGATTTATATAAAAATATTACAATATTTTAATTTAAGAAAAACGTAAAATTATCCCTGATTAAATACTCTGCTCTACTAATTCCATTTAAGCCTGTGTCTTTGAGCCATAAACAATACGCCTAGCCCAAAAAAAAACTAAATAAAGAAGCTTCTTCTAGCTGCATTAATCAAAAAGCCATTTGCAATTCTTTGGGTACCTGATAATGGCGCTTTCTTTTCTTTTCGTTTATTAAGTGGTATATTGTGAAAAAAAGTTTTGTGCCAAAGAAAAAGATAAATCAAATCAATAAAACGATCAATTAACACTCACCTCAGTCGAGTAGAAATCCTCAGCACCATTTGCAGCCGATACCAAGTGCAATATTTGATTATAACGATTATCTCGCATTTCCACAGAATTCCATTTATTGCCCGCCATCATTTTTTCCCATTTATCCTTTGATATATCTGTATATGGTAATAAGAGAGTTTTTGGTTAATAAAAATATGATTCGATTATATATATATATATAAAGATTCCTCTTACATGCACTGGCATCCATTACACCGCGATCGCAGATGATGAGACAATTGCGAGTACTCGAGTTTCCCAGCTCGAAATATGTGTTCTCAATTTGCACCATTGTGCGTATCAGATTCTCCTGAAATTTATAAGCTACAAGGCGAAAAATAATGCTCAATTATATATATATACAGGCTGAAATAAACTAAATAAAGAAATACAGTTGCAAGCAAATTCTATTAAACGTAATATGAGAGACTGATCAAAAATATATATTTATGTTGATTTTATGATATATGTAGTATAGATTGCCTCAAAAAAACGAATCAAGTAATATGAGTTGGGGTCTGAATGTTGTGATGGTCTGCAACCAATTGAAAGAATTGAGAATGAATTTGAGGAGGAGTCGAAACAATTAAATGCGACACAAGCGAGTCAAGGCAGGCAGCAAGCTCAACTTCAATGATTATGAATCAATATAAGTATATATAGTATATATATTTTTATACAAATTGTAATATATATGGCCAGACAAAGTTCAATCCCCCTGACTCACAAATGCTTACTCAATGTTACTAACTGAACTGGGTTATAATTCTCTTTGTATTTTAATTATATGATCATTGTGTGATTAAATATATAGTTATTGTGTAATAAATATATATTTCATATGCAATTAGTAACAAGCTCATTATTGATACTATGGATTTGATGTTCAAATAGTCAAGAAAGCTTGAAAGCTTGCAATAAATAACAAGCTCATTATTAATTCTATGAATTTAATATTCAAATAGTCAGGGAAACTTGGATGAACGGAGCAGATTTTGTATAAATTTTCTCAATATTTGGATAGAAATACTCATTTATTATTTACAGCTGCAATGCAGCTAACTAAGCATGACAACATTGCTAAAATTCCGGAAATGAATAACAAATAAACAAAACAACAAGTAAATTAAATTCGTCATCATTACAAACTGTGCACAATTCTACAATTGCTTAAAAAAATGTTGTAAAAGTTCAGATGACTTCAACAGGAATTATTTAGATTGCTCAATTCAGAAAAATATGTGTAGTATATATAATAAAATATAAGATTATAGTACACTCTATATTATAGTATATTCAAAATATAATATTATATTATATTTTATTCCTGATTATATACGACAAAATCACATAAGCATATGTACTATATACATTCGATGACTATAGCTCTTTTGTCTCTAGATCAAAGATTATGTACATATATGCTATTTATTTGGCTAATGTTGTATAATTTTATATAATATATAAGATTTGTGGGCTTGTTCTAGTATATACTTAATTGCACTGTTTCCTGACTAATTTTAAAAGGGGTACAGAGTTCGGTCCAAATGGCAAATTGGCCAATTCATTTTTGGCATAAAAACTCGTGATGTCGAGTATAAACTGAACTTTCGACTGATCTTTGCTATATAGTATAGTTATTCGATTTTTATAAAAAAATTTGGCAAAACTTTATACACTGAGTTTTTTCCAATTATTTAAAAAAGAAACAAAAAATCATATAATATAATGATTTGGCTGATTTTTGGCATTAGTACTGTAGCATAAAGAAGCATTAATGCCAAATTTGATTTCAATAAACTCTTAAACTTATATCTAATAGTTATTTTAACTTGATATTTTCAATAAATTTTTTTTTTATTTACAATACAATCTATTCAATGCGCTATGGGCGTTTTGTCGTTTTTTTTGGCATAAATTCGAAAAATCGAAAATTGACTAATTTTTTTTGATGATAATAACGGCAGTTAGATTAAAAATAATGCAATGATAAAAAATAAATTTAAAAGTTCAAGAAAATACTACTGGCGAGTGTCTACAAATCGTCGGTCCTTCGTCGCTCCTGAAGGGGAGAGCGCGTGGCCAGCTTAAATTTTTATTTATATTTTTTTTTATTATTTTTTTTATTATTTCTTACTATTATTTTTTTTGTTTATTTTTTTTATTTATTTTTAATTTATTTTGTTTTGTTTTATTTTATTTTTGTTTTTTTTTTTATTTTTTTTTATTGTTTTTTTATTATTTTTGTATTTTTTTCATTTTATTTTATTTATTTTTTTGTATTTATTTTTTTATTATTTTTTTAAGACATAAAACACTCTTTAGTATTAATTTGATAAATTAAAATATTGGCTCTAAATCTACTATATAACTTGATGCACTTTAATTAAATCTACTTTAAAGCGTTATACATATTCCCTCTACCCCGCTATCAACCTAACCTAGACCTTGAATGTCCCACAACAATGACGATAATAAACCAACACACACACACACACAGAAAACAAAACGCATACATAAATGTTCGAAACACACACACAGCTTCTTAGTGCAATTCCGTTAAGTATTTATTTTTAAATTGATAAAAAAAAAATATATATATAAAAATAAAAGCGCAAACAACAAAACCACTGAGCGGCCAAAGCAAAGGGCGGGCGGAAGGTCATAACAGCGGGTGGCTGGTTGAATGCGAGCCGTTATTTATCGACAAACCCAACTGCACTGCTACACCCCCTCCCTCTACATGCAGCCAGAGCCCACTCCCACCCTCAGCTATGTCATGTCGACACTTGTTGCGGTCTCGTGAAAATGTTGTTGTTGTTGCTGCTGCTCTTGCATTGAACTTGACGTTGAGCGCATCATGTGACGAAACGAAATGGAATTGATCGATTACAGCACGCTTTGCGAATGGAACGATGGGAATGGGAAAAGGAATGTGTTGTGGGGTGTGTGGGCATTTAATGGAATTGGAATGGGATTGGCTGCTTTGGTTTACGTCAAAAGCAAAATTTGTTGTTTTGCCTTCGTTTCTATTTTCTATTATTATTTTTTTTTTTTGTGAAATGTTTTGGCTAATTCAATTAGCAGGTGATATAAGCAAAAAAAACTGATGCAAAAACCAGCTACATATGGTAAACCCCCCGTAAATACTTGTAGTATACACATACACATACACATACAGTGAATGCTCGTTAGGAGTAACAACTTGTTGGAATAAACAAATTTATGGCTACGAAAAGTAGAATATATAAAAAATAGATTTTTGACATAAAAATTTGAACAAATTGTGTAGAAAAGTTTAATAAATAAAGGCATAATATATACTATCTAAAAACAATCCCTACAAAAGTCATAAAAATAAAATATTTAAAAAATAAATTTCGGAAATTTAATATTAAATAACAAAATATCAAAAAAAAAACTTTAAAATATTTTTTTGAATTCTTTTAAATTTAAGCGTTAATAAAGATATATTTACTTGAATTACATAAATGTCTGCTAACAACAAAATTTATAAAAATAAAATATTAAAAAAATTAATTTTAATGCTCTAAAATTTAATTTTAAATAACAAAATATCAAAAAAAAAAACTTTAGGAATTTTTTTTAGATTTTTTTTTAAATTTTAGCATTAATTAAGATATATTTACTTGAATTATAGAAATTTCCCCTAAAAAAAAATTTTATAAATTGAATAAAAATGATTATCTTTGAGACTTATTTCCAATTTCAATTACTTCACTCTACAGAGTCTGCACTGTAATTTTTACTAGTGCGCAACAGTCTCTTTAACAATTGATAAAGAAATATTTATTTGAATTAATGTTTTTAAAAATATATTGTATATTACATATATTCGAGACAAAATTAATCTTATAAAAAATATATATAAAATATATTTGAGAATTTATATATATTTATTAGTTCACTCTACAGAGTCTGCACTGTAGTATATAAATAAAAGCATGTCTATAATTTCTACTACTGCGCAACATTCTCTATGACAATAGACTTAGGAATAAATATATGAATATTCCTAAGCTACTTAGAATTTTAATAATTAAAATTAAATTAAAATAAAATTAAAAATTCAATTTTTAGCCCTGTTTTATTCTTTTAAAAAACAAGTTAATATAGGCATAAATTTTCATTTTTGGCGGCACATATTTAATGATATAATTAGTTGATTGAAATTTGCATAGTTTCGGAGAATATGCAAATTTAATGGACTAATAAAATAAATTGAAAACGAAACGATCGGCAAAAGAATAACAAATTGATTAAGCAAACAATTTAGAAGAAGAGAAATCAATAGAATCGATACAGCAAACACACACAGATACACACACACTTGTACACACAATAATAAATAACAATCAAACAATAATAACATGTATCTCTGCCCATCACTATGGGTATCTATCTATCTATTTTACCCTATCTAACTATCTATAACTTGGTAACTAAGGCACTTCTATCACGTATTAAATATAATCAAAGTGACTAAACTGATTAATTAACGTCACAATGTGAAGAGAGTAATGTTTAGATGAATGAACTCAGATACAGACACAAAATCTGAATCAGTTTCAGATACAGATACAAAAACACGTGACGCGTACACAAAATTCCATTTTCTGTGCCATAAATAAATAAAAAACAAATTATTGCAAATGAAAATTGTTCACTGGGAAATTGAACATTTGTGTTGGCCATGACTTGACCAGTCAACAAAAATTGGGCTAATATATTATACTATATATAATGGAGGTACACACATACCAAAACATATATGAAGGTCGTTTCTATCTATAGCATATTTAATAACTGCAATTAGTGTTTTATTGTTCAACAAATGCAGCAATTGTTAAGGCCTTGTTTAATATAAATTAAATCTATAATTGTGCTAGTTTTTAAATGGTAAGCCAATTTTTAGCTGTTAATATATGTAAAATGCAATAACTGTTTAAACTAGTCTAGAAAATAAAAAAAAAAATAAGCTGAGTTGTTATAGATATTATTTTTATTTATGTATATATTTTGGCGCGAAAATTATACAATTTTTTTACTTAAAAATTTCTTGAAAGAATTATGCTTAATATAAAATTTAAAAAGTATTTAAAAATTATTTTCTTTCCAATAGAATTGAAGAAATGAATTTAAAAAACTTTTTAAAAATACCAAAGATTCTTTTTTTTTTTTACTGTAAAATTCGACTTTTTAAATCAACACTCCAAAATATGTTATAAAAATCTAAAATGTCGAAAATTCTTTTTTTAAGGTGAAAATATTGATTTTATTATATATATATATTTTTTTGGTGCGTAAATTATACAAATTTTTACAAATTTTTTACTTAAAATTTTCTTGAAAGAATTATGCGTTTTATAAAATTTAAAAAGTATATAAAATATATTTTCTTTGCAATAGAATTGAAGAAATTAATTTAAAACACTTTTTAAAAAAGCCAAAAATTCTTGTTATATGTGAAAAAATTCTTTTTTTTTTAAGTGAAAAATTCATTGTTTTTTAAGTGATAATTTCTTTTTTAAATTAACGCCACAAAATGCATTAAAAATGCTTTAAAAAAACTATTTCTCGCAATAAAGCCAAAATTTGTTAGCTAATATAAATATAATTAAAAAAATATGTATTTTTTTTATATATATTATTTTGCAATATCAAGTAATGATAAATTTGAATATAATTTATCGGATATTCTATATAATTTAACCTCTGAAAGTTGAGAAAATGTCTTCTAGATTCTAGTAAATTTTTCTAAAATAATCTGCTTGAAATTAGTTTTATTAAGCCTCCTTTGCCTACGCCCTTTCTAACAACTATTAAGTTAAATAGACTGCTAATTAGTAACTTAACTAGCAACTAGTTACGCCAACTGCTAATTAACATAACTAACAAAATTGTATATTCAGGCCAAATAAAATATTTGTTCCCAACTTTTTATAGTCTTTTATAATACAGGATATATGCTATATATACAATTTTATGTGCAAATTTTGAACATAATCAAGTTTTTGTTTTTAATTGCCTTGCTAGACAAAAATATGCATACTTAATACATTTGTATAATATCTATATAAAAGCTATAATATTTTAATGGTTCTGCAAAGGCACGTGCTAGTCAGCAGCTAAAGCTGGCGACTGTACACACTTATAAGTATTATTTTAGTATAGAAATCTTGAGAAAATATATATTTTTAGCTAAATATAAATGCCCCATTTTAAGTCGCATATATTGTAAAAAGTCTAACGTAAGCAAAGAAATATATATATTGTGAGATATATAGTATAAAATGATATTAGAGACATTATTTGTTAGTGGACATAGACAAGAGCAAAAGCCGCTTTTGTTAGGATAAATCAGAGAAAAATAACAAACAAAATACTTAAAACAAAAGACGTAAAAAATTGCTTGCATAAGCGCAATTTACTGAAAGACAAAACTAAACAAAAGTATATAAAAAATTAAAAAATAATATTTAAAGAAAGAAAATGTCAACTCATCAAAAACAAAAGCAAAAAACAAAAACAAACAGGAGGCACATTTAGGATGGATGGAGAGATAGTCAGAATTTACTCGTAAGGCAACAAACTGTTCAAGATTATAATGTTGCCAAGATATTGGAGTACTCAAAACACACACACACACACAGTAGAGCAGACAGACAGACGAGTTATATAGATATATATATATAAAGATAGATAGATACGAGAGACAATCATAATCAAGTTTGAAGAAGAACAATGATATTGTATGTGATTTGTTGATTTCATTTGTAACGAGAGCAGGGATCGTAAATAACGATTATTTTGTTTATATTTTTATATTTTTTTAAATTTAAGAAATCATACATTTAAAGCAACTTTATGGAAAAGAGAACTACAGCAATATAATCCTTATAGGATAATTAATGCATGATTTTTTTTTTTTTTTTTTTTGTGAATTTTACGTTTTCTTTAGTTATAACTATTAATATGTGAGTTTTTTTTCATGTATAAATCACAAATAAAAATTATTTTTGTGCTATTAAAAAATTAAACTCAAAAATAATCATATTTATTAAAATTTTAAATTTTTTTGCTCAAAAAATAACTCCAAATTCTATTACGACTTCTTAGTAGTTAAATTTAGCAAGACGAGTCTAAAAAAAATTATTTTCAAAGTTTTCAATAAAATATCAAAAACGAATTAACATTTTTTCGATTTTGCAAAAAAATAACTTCCAATTCTGTTACGACTGCTTAGTAGCTAAATGTGGCAAGATAAGCCTTTAAAAAATTATTATCAGAATTTTAGACAAACATTTCTCCGAATTTACAGAAAAAAGGGCTATTTTTTTTAAACAATTTTTTTTTAAATTTTAAAAATATATTTTTTATGTACCTCTAGTTTTTTTTGACTGAAAAAATGTGGGTATTTTCGAAACTTAGCTTTATAAACGTCATTGGAGTACTTGAGTTTTTTTTTAGCACAAAAAAAAATACTCAATTTATAACAATTATTTTAGTTTTATTTTTCTACTCAAAAATAATTAAAATAAAAATTTTTTCGAAAGTAAAAATAAGGTATTTTTCAAAATTTTTATGTTTCTCTAGGTTTTTTTTTTTTATCAAAAAATCGATACTTTCGACATTTAGCTTTGAAATCTATATTGGAATACTTGAGTTTTATTATTGAACCCAAAAAAAAAATATTAAATTTATAACAATTATTTTAGTAATATTTTTTTTATTCAAAAATAATAAGAAAGCATTTTTTTGAAAGTAAAAATAAAGCTTTTTTCTTGGATGTTTTAAAATTTTGCAAGTATTTTTTTTATGTTTCTCATAGTTTTTTTGATTGAAAAAATTCGGTACTTTCAAAATTTAGCTTTAAAAATGTCATTGGAGTATTTGAGTTTTATTTTTGACCAAAAAAAGCTAAATTAATTACAATTATTTTAGTCTTATTTTCGCTTATTAAAAAATAATTATTGCCTAAGAAAACCAAAAAATTAATTCAAATAATATATAATTTATGTGAAAAAAAAGCCAAAAATAATCAAAAATATTTTTTTAAAGAAAAAATAATCGTTATTTAGGGTCTCTGCTAAAGGAATCATTGGATCGTTTAGATCCCGTTTTTGGTAAGACAGGCACACACACACAGTACTGCACTGCACACACACTTCACACACTCTCACACTCACCTTCGCTGCCATTTGGCTTGGAGGCAGCCTTGGCCAGGCAACGTGGACAGGATGCGGTCAGATCAATGAGACTGTGCTCCGGTGCGGCAAACGGCAGATCTTTGTATACGAATGTGGTTGGCGTAGGTGGGTCTGTGTGTGTGTTATCATCAATACAACAATAACAACAACGTCGCAATTAAATTATCAACCTAACACATTTATAAGAAAGTTACCTATCTCTCTATATACTATATATATCTATATCAAAAATTATGAAGGTGCGCAGGGAAAATTCATTAAAAGACTCGTGACCAGGCAGCTTATAAATTTATTTATTTCTTTTTTTTTTTTGCTATAAAAGTAAGTAATATTTTAAGTCAGGCAATTGAGTGATTGGTTAAATTAATACTATAGTTTTTTGTGGGGTTTTGTTTTTTTGCATTTTCTTTTTACTTTTTTTTTATCGCATAAAGTACGCAATTGACAAATTAGTTTTTGAAAAATGTCAAATAAAATTGCAGCAAGTCACGCAATTCTTAAGTCGGCGCCCCCTAAGGATTCACTTGGATTATTTATAACCAACCTTATAGCTTATATGTGTGTGTTGTGTATCTTGTATCTTGTAGCTGTATTTACATTTTTGTATCTGTATCTAGGTAGGCAAACGCGCCAGCAAATTACGTAAATGAACTTTCATTGAAGACGCGGTGACATTCAAGAGGGTGGGCCGAGACAGACAAAAAACAAAAAAAAATATATATATTATATATACTGTATAGTATAATATGGTATGGTATATATATTATATATACTGTATAGTATAATATGGTATATATCTGGCAGCTTTGAGTTAGTCGCTGTTGCTGCTATTTAAAATACGCAAATTTTTTCATTTTCTATATACACATGTATCTCTAGCTATATATACTACATATAGCAAATATATATATATATATGTATATTCTAATGTAAATGCTGTGCTCGAAAGTAAATATTTTTGATTTTATTTTCGTTTCGAGAACATGCTGCGACACGAACTTGACAGTGTACAAAAGAATTTTATGCCCCCAAAAAAATAAAATATAATATAATATCATTGTGAAATTAGCAAAATATAGAACTAAAGAACTACATAAGCCACAAATCTATAAGATTCAAGTTCAATAATATTTTTTACTTAAATATTTTTAAATTTGATTAAGAAAAATGCTTGCAAAAGTAAACTCCTCTCTCTCCTCTCTCGCTTCTCCTAAAATTCAGTTTATATAGTATAACGTACTTACCCTCTTTTTCGGTCAGATCGGAGAATTTGACGCCGCCGCTATAATCATAAAAAAAAAATGGGAGAGATAGAGAAAAAAATTGTTGAAAATTGAGATTAGATTTGAGCTACAATTAAGTGTAACAAAATGCACACACTACGCATTAACTACAGTTTAATTATTTTGCTTTAAATATTTATTATTAAAAAAAGATAAGTTTTTTAAAAAAATGTTTTTTTGTTTTGATTTTTTTTAGCAAAGAGTGTGAATTGATGTAAATAAGTTTTGAACTTTTTACTAGAGTTGCACATTGACACGGTCAATTAAAAAGGGAATAAGTTCAGTCGTTCAACTTTTTGTATGAATAAAACGAATTACGTCATTTGAGTATACATATGTATAAACGTAGTTCGTTCATTACGTTCGTTCATTTTGTTCGTTTCATTAATATTTGTTAATTTTTTGCGTTAATTATACATAAGTATATATATATTTTAATTGTGTAATATTAACTAAGGGACTGTAAATAAAGATGATTTTATTATTTTATTTATATTAAATAACTTTGGAAGATTTTAAATAAAATTAAAAGAATATCACAATTATTTTTTTTAGCAAAAAAAAATTAAAAACCAAAATAAGTTTAAGATCTATTTTTTATTTTAGAATTAGTCTATTTTTTTTTTTTGATATTTTTTTTTAAAGATTAAAATTTTTTATTTAAAGAATATTACAGTTATTACAATGTGTTAAAGATCTATTTTTTTTTCAAGAATTAGTCTATTTTTTTTTTTAAAGATTGAACATTTTTTTATATTTTTTTTTATTTATTATAAGTTAAAGATCCATTTTATATTCAAGAATTAGTTTATTTTTTGATACTTTTTTTTTAATATTGAAAATTATTTTTCATATTTTTTTTATTTAAAGAATATCACAATTATTACAAAAAGTAAAAGATTTATTTTTTATTCAAGAATTAGTTTTTTTTTTTTGATATTATTTTTTTAAAGATTGGAAACTTTTTTTTTGTTATTTTCCCTAAAAATCTAGATATAAAATACAAATGTTTTTTATTCAAGAATTAGTTTATTTTTTTAATATTTTTTTTTAAAGATTGGAAATTTTTTTTATTTAAAGAATATCACAATTATAACAAAAAATTAAAGTTATATTTATTATTCAAGAATTAGTCTACTTTTTTTTATATTTTTTTTGAAAAGATTGGAAATTTATTTCTCTTTATTTTCATTAAAAAGCTTGATATAAAATACAAATCTATTTATATTATTTTATTTAGCAAAAATCCTAATTTTTTTTAGATTTTAATTAACCCGAAAAAGGTATCGTTATTTATAGGCAATTTAAAAATATGAGAAATAATATTAATTATAATCGTTACGGTCCCTAATATTAACGAATGTTTTTATTGCTAATTTTAGTAAAATTTAAAAATAACTTAAAATAAATTTTTTAAGTTTTCAGTTAACTTTTAATTTATTTAGTAAAATGTAAAAGTAAATTAAAATGAATTTTTTTTAAGTTTTCAGCTGACTTTTAATTTGTAAAAGAAAAAGATTAAATAAATTCCACAACTCGCAGAATGCTTGCCCTAACTGTAGAAGGTTCTCAAGAACTTATTGAACTATTAGAACGAACGATGATGCAGTTTAACAAGTTCGTTTGTTCCTGCGATTGAACTTATTCTGTTTATGGCAATATTTTCTTTTTTGATTTTTTTTTTTGTAAATTTATTTTTTAAGAACGCAATCAAACTCAAATCGTTAACATGAATGCCGCACAAACAATAGGCACAAAACATTGTTTGCAGCAAACGTAGCGAACCAAAGCTAATGGACATTTGCCCAGACACAGATACAGATAAATTCCATATATATCAGATGTGGATATGGAATATGATATAGTATGTGTTTAGATATATGTCTGGGCTTTTGTCTACACTTTGGCTGGCTATTCATTCGGGTTCGTTTGTGTTGATTGATGTGTTTTTTAGGCATTTACCTGAGTAGTACAGTGGCCGTTTCAGGCACGCGGAAAACCTGAAAATATTCAACATGCTCATTGCTTTGTTTCGAGTTTTTGTATTTTTTGGGCATTTTAATTTAATTTCTTGCGATTTTTTATATGACTTTTCGGGCAAAAATTTAATATATATAGCAGCAAAACAGCATGACAAATTAAATATGGGTCTCTTCCACAATTGGCACTACTTACAACTGCCACAAGAGGACGACGCCCCCCACAAAACACAAAGAAAAAAAAAAGATATATAGAAAAAACCAACAACATGTTGAAAGCTTATGAAGCAACAGTTGTATATAAATCTGTTGTGTGGTATGTTGATTTATTAATATTATTATTTTTTATCTTGAAGAAAGCCTTAGTCTAACAAACAACCAAGCCCAGTTAAGACCCAGCAGCCCAATAAATCAAACAATTAAATCATAAATTATAAAAGAGAACTCACCTTCCAGCCCAGATTCTCAAAGAAGGTGCACAATCGACTCTGTCCAGTTGTCTTGCCACCGCAGGGACCTGTAAATCAGTTAAAATATATATATATAAATATTAAGATTTAATTATTAAATGACTTTATTAATATTGTTCGAGTTCGGGGCATAACCCTGACTGCAATTAGTGTCGCCAAGCCCCGCTGAAGAATGTTGCAACTACAGCAAAAAAAAAATGTCGCATGTGCAGCGATGAGGAAACAAATTGCAATAAATTGATTTTGAGCTGTGTGCAACAATTGGAAACGAATAATATAGCATTGTTGTTAATTAAACTACTTGACAAGCGGACAATGTCACACTGGTCCCAATTCCAAATTTTTTGACATAAATTCAGGGAATAAAAAGAAAAGAATTTTAAATGAAATATTGATAAACTAGCTACATTTTCAAAACGATTTTGCCAATATGAAGACTGGGAATTTTACTAATTTTATTAAAAATACACACATATATCGAAACCAATGCGCGAATAGAGTATATATATTTACTTATAATATATACATATATATATAGATATCAGTCAAGCTATACTTTTAAAACAAACTTTGTTTATATTATTTTAATCATTAAATTCCGCATCTAATATGGGATATATTTGAATTTTCTAATTTATTTGTATTTTTACGGCCGTTGAATGATAATAAATAAAATTATAATTCTTCCCAAAATAAGATTTTAATTATATTAAATTTCGCATATTATATGGAATATACCGAATTTTATAATTAAAATATTTATTAATATTAAATTAAATTTATAATATTATATTTTTTTAATCATTTAATTTCGCATCTAATATGGGATTTATTCGAATTTTATAATTAATTTTTATTTCTACGTGCGTTGAATGATAATAAATAAAATAATTCTATCCAAAATAATAAGTTGTATTTATATTATTTAATTAAATTAAATTTCGAATATTATATAAAATTTAACGAATTTTATAATAAAAATATTTATTTTTATGTCCGATTGGATAATAAATAAAATAATAATTTTTTCCAGAGTAATAATACTTTTAATGTTTGCATAAATACTAGGCGTACAGAAAGCAATAGAAGGTTGCTGGGAATTATAACAGTTGCTATGAAAGTATAACAGTTTAGTGAAGCAAAGAGCAGAGTTTATACATTATATTCGCCTGTTATACTTTGAATTTAAAGATTAATTCTGCAAAATATACCAGGCGAACAGAATGCAATAAAAGATCTTTAGTCTGCTGACTTCTTTTAATCAATTATATAATAAATAAATACTAAGAAGCTGTGTGCGTTTTATTGTGTGTGAAATTGTTTATTATCATCATCATTGTGAGGCTCTCAAGGTCTAGGTTAAGTTTCTTCCGATGTGGAGGGGTTTTATCATTTGTTGGTCATGAAATGTGTAACATTGTAAAGTAGGGTTGAGTAATGTGAAGCAATTTATATAGTGGACAGACATATAACAGGATTTTAATTTGCTATAGCACACTGGTCCAAAGACTATTTTTTTTAAAAAGATTACTCCTACGGAAATAAAAAACAAAATTGTAATTATAAAATCCAATCCTAAAAGTTAATGGTGTAAAAGCCTAGTGGATTGTCGTAAATTGTCGTAACTATTAATGTTATATTGTTAATTAAAGTGTTTTCTATACGATAGTCAAATTCTTGTTGCTTGATTTTGCCCGAATTCATAAAAATTACAAATTTTTCAGACAACTTTGGGATTATCAAGAATTGCTCGAAATGTGGTTTTTATTTCAAAATTTTTTAATTTAAAATTTAGCTCATAGTACGCAAAATACTTTAAAACAAAAGTTTAAGTTAATAATGTATAAAAATAAAATAATAAAAATAGAAAATTAAACATATTTTTAAACGATTATTTGTACTCAAGTTTATAATATTTTTAAACTTTTTATACTTTTTTTTGGAACCAATGGTCAACTAAACAACAAATGTGAAAGTTCTTTCTATATGAATTATTTTTTAATAGAACTTTTAAGGGTAAATATGTAATTTAAAAAATTTAGAGAATTGTATTTCGGTGACAATAAATATAAATTTAAAAAAAATGTAATACTTTAATTTGATTAATATAAAAAAAAGCAACATCATCGTGACGTGCTTTATGAAAATTCTAGCTAAAAAGCATTAATCATGTGTAATTTCACAAGACAAGCAAGCATTAAATACATCAGCTGTTGTTTTATATAATACTATATAAATATATATACATATATATTATATATAGTATATAGTATATAGAGTATATAGTAATTTTTATATATGCATAATACACACAATGCACAAGTCTTTATTAATGAAATGGGAGTTTTTGCTGTTATCAAGCTTGTATTTTTTTTTTGTTTTTGAATTTTTCGACTGTGTGATTAGACAAGAGGAAATTAGTTATGATAAGGACAATGTATAGGTGTATGTATATATGTATATACACTTATATATGTAATATTATTTTTTCCAAATATATATAGGTATGAGTGTGTGTATAATCACAGCTATAATGCGAGCTAAATTAAATGATAGGCCACGCGCCAAGTTTTTATAGCTGTTGCTTTTCCATAGAAAACTGGTTTTATTTTTATTTCGAGATTTTTTTTGGCGGGCTTTACATATGTAAATTGACTAAAACGCCGGTAGGAACAAACAGAAGCTAAATGCGATTTAATTTGATTTTATAATCATATTTAGCATAACAAAAAAAAGCGATAGCGCTAATTGAAAATGTGTGGGCAAAATAAAAAAAAAAAAAAATTTTTTTATTTTTTTTTACTACATATTTACAAAAATAAATTTAAAAAATATAAAAATTTAAAAACTACCCCCAATTATTATACGCGCCCCCCTTCAGGGTCCTGGCGACCTTGACATGCTTCGAGAGCATACACACATCGTAAACAAACAGATACAGAAAAGGAAAGCAAAGGAAAAAAAAATGTTGGGGTACAAAAAAGTCACAACATTTCGAAACACTTACCGCCTGTGAGGACAATTTTATAGACACGCTTATCCTTTGTGGACACGGAGCCCATACGGTTTAGCTTTAAGCTGGGCATTGCATTTGGCTTGGGTGAGCTGGACTTGTTGTTGATACTACAATCCACAGCATCCATCATCTCCTCGTCCCTTGAATTTGAATTTGCTTTTGAATTGAAATTTATGTTTGGATTTGTTGTATTCAAATTTGATGAATTCGTCGTGCTTGGCTGCATCGTTGTCGCCGCGACACTCAGCACCGACTGTTGCCCATTGCTGGTCGGGACCAGGGCAGGTGCCATTAGTTGGTCGGCTGTTGTTGCCATGGTTTGATTTCGTTTGGGTGCAACAGCTGTGGTGAATCCTTCTCTTCTATCCTTTTGCCGCTCTCTCTCACTCTCTCTCTCTCTCTTTCACGCGTCACTCTTCAGTCGCTGCACGTGCTGTTTTAGGTTATGGTATATATTGCGTCGATTTGAGGAGTTAGGGTCTGAATGGCTTGGACTGCAAAGACAACCCAATTGTTAATTACATTTTTGCATTATTTTAATTTTATTTAATTAATATTTAATTATTGGTCTTTATTCAGTTTCTACCATTTATTACCGATGATAGTTATAAATCCTTCAAGTATTGTGCGCTATAATTGTTGGACATTATTATTTTATCTGCTCAGAAGCCCGCGCATGTACACATTAAAAACACACATTTAATGCCGATTTCCAACATATATGATACTATTAGGATATATGATAAACCGAACAAGCTCGGCATCAACTATATACCACATCCGAGTTTATATTTATCAAAGTTTATGAATTTTATAATAGAGCACCATCTTGCACGTTTTTATTTTAGAAACAAAATTACACTGATCAACTTGCTGCGATGGTGCACACTTTATAAAAATGCCACACATGTTTTCTAACACACGTATAGAATGGCGATGGACTTAACAGTTCTGTACAAATATCGATATATCGACCTAATTATTTCAGAAATCGATATTTTTCCGCCAATGTTGCTGACGTTTGTTGATTTTAAATACTTTCGGGGAAAGTTTGCAAAAATGAATTTTTTAATTATAAAGCTGATATATATATATATAAAACTGTTCAACCGGATTGACTGACTGAAATTTATGGCTATAACTTCCCATTATATCGTTGGTTGACACTCTGGAAAAATGTTATTACAAAATATAGAAGGAAATGGGTGGAAAATGCATTTTATATTTTTGGAAACGGGAGCGGGAAGTTGCAACGCATTTCGGGATGATCTAGTATACTATAGAGGAAAAAATATTACTATTTTTTGAAGGATTTTGCGTTTGGCAGTTCGTAAAATTGATATTTTAGAAGAATTCTAATAGCAAAAGAGTATATATATTTAGAAATAAATATAGCGGCGCCAAGCAACATATTGCCAGGCTTTTCAATTTACCGCAAAACTTCGCAGCCAAGACACGCACCACAACAATCGAATTTAAAACAAGTCATGTTAATAACATTTCTTGTATTTGCATTTATCGCCGCAATTTATCGAATAGTTGAGCAAAATATTTATCAACTAAAAACAAGTTGGCAGCTTGTAGTATTTGTCGATGGCATATTTAGGACGCAATTTTAGCTTGCGTATTTTATTGTATTACTTGAATTCTGCAGCTGCAGTGATGTGCGTGTGTGTTGGTGCTTAAGTGAAGTCATATGTGCAATAATAATATAAATATACAGTTAAAATAGAAACAATTCTGTGTATTTTTAACTTTATACAACAAATTGTATTTATTAAAATTGACTCATTATCGAGTGCGTAAATTTTCATACATTCACAATTTACACAATATACGATATACGCACATACATATATACACATAACATAACGTAACATGTGTGAGCGCGAGTGAGAGCAAACGTCAACATGACAGCAGCAACAACAATAGCAACATCAGTGTAAAAGAGAGAGAGAGAGCCCCCAGCCAGCTGTGCAGGTCGTCGTGGTCGATTTCTGCTTTTCTGTTTTTAGGCTACCCCAAAAAAGGAACAAAATTTTTCCGTCAAAATTTTTAATATTTCAATTGAACTTAAACTAAAACCGAGAGTTAGAAAATATATAAGAAATTGTAAAATTGTTCGTTATTGAATTGAAAGTGCGCGTTAAAGTGAATTGAAATTGTTATGCACATATTAAATCTATACAAACTCAAGTGCATCATTTTACACAAACTGCGTCACACTTGGACATATTTAATAGTTGTCGCCAAACTAATCGATAAATATTATCGAAAAGCGATCAATCAGCAACCTCAACATAATTACAACAATAATAACAACGTAATGGATCAAGAAATACAAGAGGAAGGGCCCGAAGAGCAGCAGCAGCAGCAGCAGCAACAACAACAGTTAAATCTGGCTGGTGATGTTTTGATGCGTCTTCATGAAAGGGCAGCACAGTTAGCCAATGAGCCAATGGATGCCAGCGATGTGGAGAACGAGGATGCAGACGATGAAATCGATATCGATGATGTGGAGGACGATGATGTCGACGATGAGGATGACAATGATGATTTAAGCAGCGAAGATGAATCGGATCCCGAATTGGAAGAAATGTATTCAGATAACGATTGGACCTCATCGAACGATGAAAGTGAAATGTCCACAACCATATCAAACGTTGTCCTGGGTGGACCCCCAACCGAAATAATTGAATCGCAACCAACAAGACCCCAATACAGCTTCCAGCCAGCACGTTTGATCAAGTGCCAGTTCAAAGAGAAACATTGCATTGGCGGTTTTCCCTTGGCACGCAGTGGCCATCGCATTATTGCATCCAAATCACATCTATACTCGCTAGGTGGCTATAATCCGCGCAGTGCGTTAACTGCCGCTCGACGCGGCAGGTGTTTGCTCTTCCAGGAGCTCTGGAGCTATAATTTTGCCACAAATCGTTGGAAACTGGAGCTGAATGCAGATAATGCCTGCAATATGCCCACAGAGTTGGCCTCCAATGCGCTCGCCATTCACAATGATGTGCTGATTGTAAGTATTGTGAATGTAGAAAGAGATAGAGACAAACAAAAATAGATGCGACTCTGGGGGTGTGAGTGAAGATTAGTGTTGTGTATTATAGTTCAATTGAAGGTTCAAAGTTCACTAGTTCATTTATTAAAAAATTGCACTATATTAATATTTAGTTTTTATAAAAGAAAATATAACCAAAGACAGTTTTCGGCATAGGCAATGGTACTTTTCTAGCAGAGGCAGTTTTAAAACGAATAAATCTAACAGGAGCTACAACATTTAGGGATCTAGTTCGCATGTTCAGTTGAATGAATTTCTTGATCAAACGATTTGTGACAACTCTAGATTGTGGAGGCAACCAACATTAACAGAGGTGGCAACCGCCCCCTCGTGTTTGGCACTCGAAACTTGTTTTTATTTGTACACAATGCGAACAAAACATAATCGGAATCGGAATTGGAACTGTAATCGTTATCGTGTGCAATACCAACAACATATGTAATTTGCATTCGGGTTCGTCACTGGGCGTCGATCAGCCTGGGCTCAATGCCACGCCCGATACACAATAACCACACCACACAAAAAAAACCATACACGTTGCTCGTTGCTGTCTCTGCTCGCCCACTCCCCTGCCCCTTCGCTGCTTTGGTTATCCGCTATTGCTTTGTTTATGCATTCTAAACATTCGAGACCCCGAAAATGTTCAAACAGCTGCGCGCTGTTCGCTGCTAATGTTGCCATCTCTTTTATGCGCATGCCCAGCGACGTGACAGTGAACAGCAATAACAACGGCAACTTTAGCCTCAGCTCATCTCATCCCTCTTGGCAACTACGCAGTTGAATGTTTATGCTGTGCTGCATGCAACAACTTGTTTACCAGGTTTTCCTCACACCCCAACACCTTCCTGTCTCTCCCCCTCAATGAAAAGCCCATAACATTAGCTTCAGTCAATTTTGTGGCTTGCGCGCGCTTTTTCTTTTGGCGTTGTGGCAATTTTTTTTGTTTTTATTTTTTTGTGGCTTTGACTATGGCGTCTGATTGTCTTTCAGTGGCTTTGCTTGATTTACTATATAATTTGCATGGCATCCCCAACATTCAACTGCCTTGGCCAATTTAATTTGCTGCGCAGTTATATAGACTTATTGCATATGAAATATTTGGTTAATATAGGGTTCAATCAACAAACTGAAAGTTTTGCTTATGAATTTGTGAAAAATTTGAAAAATTTGAAAAAAAAAAAATATATATATATTTAACTGATATATAGGAGAAATATTTATTTATGTAAATGTCTGCTATACACAGCTGTTTTTTTACACATCCAAAGCTGTTTTATATATTTTTCGTTTCAATTGCAATTCGGAGTTCCTCCTTAATTTTTTAATCAAGGCACGTAAAAATCTATATGAAAAAATATAAATATTTAATTTTTTTTTTTTTTTGAGAAAATATAAATTTATAATATATTTTGAAAAGAATTTTTTTTAAAGAGTGTTAAACATGATTTTTAATGAATTTCTCAAAAATTATTCGTTTTTTTGTTTATTAAAAATCTGTAAAAAATAATGATTATTTTTTGAGGGAAATATTTAATTTAAATATAATATAATAATATATAGAAATATATATTTAAAGATTTTTCAATAAAATTTATAGACAGTATTTTTTCGGAGCGAAAAATAATTTATTTATTTTTATTTTTTCGCTTAAGAAAATAATCGATTTTGTTTTTTGCATTTTATTTAAAAATATGGAAAGAGTTAATTTTTCATTCAAAAAATAATCGATTTTTTTTTATTGTATTATAATTTTTTATTTTTATTTGAAAGAAAAGCAATATTTAATGCTTATCAAGAAATAAACTACATTTTTATTTATTTAATAATATTGTATTTTGCAATAGCGGCTTTTATATGGGGAACCATTAAATCCACAATTTAGTGGCATAAAACTCTACTAAAATCTTATAAACTCTACCTATAAATAGAGTTAAAAATTTCTTCAAATTTTCCCAATTTCACCTTTCAATTATTTTAATCTTCAATGGCAATTGAATTAAATTAGTTTTCTAATTCTACAAATCAAATAATTTCTTGTTAAATACAAAAATATTTTGGGTTTATAAATGATTTAAAGCCCTTTGCTTGAAGCATTTGAACTTATGCTGGTTTCACTGTGTCCATTTTGACTCAACAATTTGTTTTAATTAGAAAGTTAATCATTAAAAACATAAGCACAGCCCGCTTGCCCATATTATCAACATTGAAGTACGCACAGATTTGTGAGTACACAAAATTATAAAGATACTTTTATGTGCATTTAATGTAGATACTTATAAATGTATGTATATATGGATGATTATATTATATATGTGTGTTTCCGCTTATCGCTTATACTCTGAGCTGTTGCTGATAAGCCCTGTGCATCATTTGTATTTTTTTTTTTGATTTTGTTTGTGCTTTTGTATTTGCTTGCAATATCTGCTAATTGAATGCAAAAGCAGACGTTGCGACGCCTCAAAAAAGCATATCGCATCGCATTGCAACGCCAGACGCGTGCGTTTCTCTCGCTTCCGTTACGCATGATCATTTGTGGAAGCTTGTAAAATTGTGCGAGTGTAGTTTTATATCATTGAATGCCTCACTAGATGAACAAACTAAGTTCCGCATAGTTATTTATTTAGTTTAGGCTAACTCGATTGAATGATTCAACAAAAATATTTGCACTTATTTGAACAAAATTCAGTTAGGCGAACATTTTAGGAAATATAATAAACTAAACAAAAAATTATTCTTAAAAGTTACTTTTTATATAAAATAGCGTGCATTTAACTAAATATAAATTGTAGTACTTTAAATTAAATTTAATTCAGTTTCGGCTTTGAATAATGATTTTAATTTTCATGATTATTTCTGAAATATTTGAATCCGGAGAAAAGAGCAGTATATTTTTTTTTTTATTTAAAAAAATCATGTTTTTGGAACCACTTTATAAAAGAGGATTGAGTCGATGGTCGTAGCACTCCCTCCTTTTTTTAGTTATTATATTATTTTTTTTGTATAATAATAAATCATGTAAATAATAATAATAATAATAATATAAAACAGAATTACATCAAGGTGTTCCTCACGAATTAATTTACGCATTTCTTGATAATTTTTATATTTTGGAGCTTACGCTTTTTTTCACTAATAAAATTTTTAAAATTTAAAAAAAAAAAATTTTTAATTTTTTTTGATTAATATAAAAAAAATTGCAACAAAAAAAAATTCGTTATTAATTTAGCTTTTTATTATATTTTTATAGGAATAATTAGAGTTTTTTGAATTTTATATTTGTTCAAAAACATTAATCTCAATACGAATTAGTGTTAAGTTGTATTTTTTATATTACTCAAAAATTATTATTATTGTCTGTTTTATTTAAAACATAAAATTTATAATATAGCCCAATTTATATGAAAACTCAAAAACTCAAAAGCATTTGATTTTTAAAAAATAAAACATATTCGTTACGATTCCTTGCAGAGAAAAGAATTTTAGCTTTCTAACAATAAATAATATTAATATTACTGGTGGGAAACCCAGATTTATATTAAATAATTAAATAATCGAATATTTTCCTGTCTAGGTTTGCGTTCATATCCCAAATAGTCTTTCAAACATTTCTTATTTTGTACTTTTAGAAAACAATATATTCCAGAAACTCGTGACTTAAAGGTTTTTTGACCAATGTATATTTTTTTTTTTGACAAGTTTCAAGTATCTAGCTTTAAAATTACAGTTTTTGCCAAAAAAAAATCCGATTCCGCCCAATGTGCAATGGCTTCGGAAATATGAATTTTTTTAAATTTCGCACATATTGTTTAATTAAAGAAAAGTAATTTAAAATTCTATATAATATATTCTCTTTTTAGTCACATGGCGGCACTGGTTATCCGTTTGGAGAGTCATGCTCGAATGATTGCTACGTTTATCGGACTGGCTGACGTTAGCACTGGCGTGGAACGCTTGAAGGTTAGCTGGAGATTTGCCAACTGCCCAGTATGGGCCTGGGATTGTTATACATAAGCATTATCTATATACGATTGGAGGAACGACGGGTTTCGATTACTCCTGTGATGTGTATCGCTTGGATTTGCGCACAAAGAAACTGGGAGAATGTTTACATATGTCGGCCAGAGATGCGCGATGATCCGGAGGGTCGCTATCGCCATGAGGTTGTCTACGATGGCAAACACATATTTGTGCTAGGCGGTGGCACTTCGAATTCTGTATACGATCTGCAACGCATACCGGCCTACAATTTGGAGGCAAATAGCTGGGATTACTTTGATACGCTGCCGGATCGTAAGAGTGTGGCCTGGTGCCAGAACGATCGGGGTTTTCCGAAGCCACGTAAATGCTTCTCCTGTGTGCAGCATCAGTCATCTAATGGCGATATTGAAGCTTTCATTACCGGTGGCCTGCAGGTGAGTAGTGTCATTAAAATTTGTTGCAGTTGCTTTTTTTTTAAATTAAACAATTGAAAGCGCTAATAATTTGATGTCAATGTTTTTAGGGCGACTTCTCCACATATTTCTCGGACATCTGGAAGCTGAATTTACGCACCAAACAATGGTCAATCATACAGACGGCCAGTTTGCCACGTCCATTGTATTTTCATTCGGCGGCGCATTCGGATAATGGTTGCATGTATATTTTTGGTGGCATTGAGTATAATGATAAGGAGATGCGACGTCGCAATGATCTCTACAAGATGTGGATGACTATACCAAAGTTGAGCGAAATATGCTGGGATGCGATTACTTATTATAATGATAATCTCGATCTGTATGATCGCCAGACATTGTTAAGTGCTGGCATACCCAAGAGCTTCACCGAGCGTCTGCCGCCACAGCGTAATGCGGGCAAATCTATAGTTACATCACTTTATGCCATTGCAAAGCGTGCTCGATCCCAAATGCAATAATCGGGTTTTAGCCATATTGTGCATATTGAATATCCCTGAATCAAAACCAAAACCAAAACCCAAATCCCAAATCCCAGCCCCCAAAATAAAGTTGTGAATTGAGAATGTGATTGCGCCCCGTGTTGGATTAACGTTCGTTTTGATTTTATTTTATTGTTGTTGAAAATCGAAGATAAATACAATTATTTAGTTTTGAGAGCACGCTGTGATCCGAATACGAAGGACATTTATATTTATATATACATATGTGTATTTTGATATTTCGTAGACTCGAATTGAAAGGCGATTGATATGATATACATGTTAAGCATGTGAATAAGACGTAGTTAAGTTTAGATAGACAGACAGGCAGAACGAGAATATACGATGTATGTACGGCAGGCGGCAATTTCTATAAACAAATTCTAAAACTAAAACAGTAAACAATATATAAACTCAGCTCACAATCCACACAGTTCTCACCTTCTACACACACTCTTTTAAAGAATCTAATATCTTAGCTGCATAATATATACTTGTTATCAGGGACCATAAATAACGATTATTTTATTTGTTTCTTATTTTAATTTTAATTTGTAAATCAGCAATATTATTTTTTTGAATTATAAAAAAAAATTTACAAAATAATCGCAATGATTTTTGCTCAAAAAATAAAATTCAAAAATCTTACGACTTTTTTATAGCTACATTTTGTCAGCTTGGTAATTATTCTTTTATTGAGAAAATTATGAAACTTTCGACATTTAGCTATAAAAATGCCCTTAGCGAGTTTTGAGTTCTATTTTTGGGTTAAAATATTAAATTAAATTTTGAGTTTAATATTTTATTACACTGAATGCTTAAGCTTTATTTAAACCTTGTACAATTTATATGAAAAAAAACCCAAAAAAATGTAAATTAAAAATAAAACTTATAATCGTTACGGTTCGGTCCCTGCTCTCGTAATACCAGTATAACCTTACCAAGTATTGCTCTTAGGCGCCCCCTGGCAATTCAGCACTCAGCCCAGCACTACCCCCCAAAACATGCACCCCTTGCAACGTGCAACTTGCAAACTTGCAACCTTGAAGGCTACACCAAAAGCAACACCATATAGCGGAAGTATGAACAGAGGCAGGTGGTTTGTGAGAATAGTTTTGTTAATGCTCTCTCACAAACTGTCGAATAACAAGCGTACTTCCAATGTATTTTTTTGTCAAAGTGTACAGATTATATATATATATATATATATACATATATATGTACATATATATAGACGTAGTAATATTTAATTAATCGTAAGATTTGCGTCTTTATTGTGGTATCTATGTAAGGCATTAAACCGAGCCTGCCCAAACAATATAAAAACAAAGTTTGCTCGATATTATTATATACATATATACTACATATATTAGCTCTGGCTAAAATTTTGTTTGATTTTAAGTTAATAAAAGATTTTAATATAACAAAAATAGAGATTGTAATTTAATTGTTTTTTATTGCGTGTCAAATTGTCATCCCCCTTGGTGTTGCATGCAACTTATTGCGTTGTTGCTGCTGCTTTCTGACCCAGTTGTTTGTTTATTGCCCTGTGACGACATATCAATTCATGAATTGAACTGCATATCCAAGACGAAGTTCAACAAAATACCGTGCTGAGTCATGCGCATGGCCAAAAATGCAACCCCAAAAAATGTAATTTGCCGAAAACAAACAACGCAGATACAGATACGCAGATACATGTGCATGTATATAGATACAGGTACAGGCAAAGGTATTTTTGTATTCATTTGCTTGGTGGTTGATAACTCAAACTGTTGCTGATGTCCTTGTGCACACACAACACACAGGAGTTTGCACTTTAACTGCGCAATAGAGCCGTGACCTGGTTTATACCAAATCTAATGACGTCATACATAATGCACAGGCATAATAAGAGTTAACCTTTTGTTCACATGAGTAATAGCCGGAAGTTGTAAAATGTAGATATGAAATATTTTAAAATGAGAGTTTCTACATTTTAAAACAACAAAGCTAGTTGAGGAGTCGCAAGTGTCTTTTATAAGCTCACTCAAAATCACATTTAAATAATATTGACATAATAATATAATTATAATGCAACATGCAAATTACTTTGAAATTTATGATCGCAAACCGAGCAAAATATTTTTCCTCTAAACCTTCTAAAAAAAATAAGCTTTGTCAATGTACTATATCTTAATTTCATTTTAGATATTTCTATAATTTTTAAAAGGCGCAATTTTTTTTTATATTTCCGATGCGTTTTCCAGTACATCAAAATGGCCGAACACAGGGGCCGTTTTTTCTAGAAAAAAATAGTCGAAAAATCTCAATTCGATTACACTTATTCTGCCAATAAAATCTATATATAGCATAGAAAATTGTAAAGCCATATAAATGTTGTGACTTTCAATTTACCGCCAAGTTAACAGTTTAAAATTATTTTCTTTAAAATTAAATAAACACGTTAATAATTTTAACCAAATTTTAGGCACCCCCATTTAACATTAAACTAAATCTCTGATTTCAGCTCACAGTATGAAAAGGAGTCAAATGTTTTTCGATTTTCTGGAATATCAAAATTCAGAATACATCTATGTATTTCAATTTCTATTTTATCGTATGTTGCCAAGCAGCAATGTTGACGCAACATGTTTAAATTCACAGTAAATAATACTTTTCTGTTAAATTGCAGAATCGATATCGATAACATAACATATGTTGTGTTGCTTTTCCCAGTGAATTGCAATATTGTTGGGGCGTCATTTGTTTGCGTATTTTATAGTTGATTAAAACACAAAAGTACACAAAATGCTAAAACCCAAAGCGTTGACTCAAGTTTTAAGCCAAGCAAATACCGGCGGCGTTGAGAACACACTGTAAGCAACTACCATAATATAATGCCCCAACGAAATTCAGTTTGTTTCTGTTGCACTTTATATAGTCTGCTCAGTCAAGAGGGCGCACTGCTGGCCTATTCCGGCTATGGCGATAAGGATGCGCGCATAACTGCTGCAATTGCCAGTAATATTTGGGCTGCCTATGAAAAGCACGGCCGTAATGCATTCCGTGAAGATCGTTTGACCTTTGTACTGATTGACTGCGAATGTGGTCATGTTGCCATTACACAGGTGAGTGGGGAAATTGTATTTAAGTTTTAGTTATAGTTTATTATAATATGTCTATTAATATAACATGCCCCGACTTCTTTAAAATATATATTGAGTAAAAAATTTCCATTTGTATTTTTACTTTAATTTATTCTTGCATTTTGCAGGTGGCCAGCGTTCTATTGTGCCTCTACGCCAAGGAGCATGTTGGCCTGGGCATGCTGAAGCAAAAGACCATGTCGCTGGCTGCGTATTTGGAGAGGCCTCTAAAGCAAATCTCGGCATCATAATAAACAAAAAACCAAAAAAAAAATGGGAGCTGCGGTTTCGCTTAGTTTTAGGTATAAGATTTGTTTTGTAGTTGATAAAAAAAGTATGTATAAAGCTTTTGGATCGGAAATAAAAAAGAGTCTGGTTTATTCATGCTGAAGTTTGTATGCCCAAAATAGCAGGTAATTTGTTTGTTTTGTTATATATGTATAATTGAATATGGAACTTAATTCTAACTATGGTTCTCCGATTGCTTAAAATATAAAGCGGCTTTTATTCGATAGCATACAACTTCAAGGTGCGATCCATGCTGGTCGATGCCAGATACTGTGCATGTTTGCCAAATCGTACGCCTGTGGCAAGTGCCGTATGATCGTTGAATACCTTCAAATCCTGCCACTGTTTGCACAAGTATACCCTGTAAATAGGTAAAAGGAATTATAGAAATATAATCAATATTTAATATTGCCAGGCAACTTGTATTTATATGCAATTTTTTAAAGACCTTAGCAACTCTGTAAACAAACGATTGGAATTAGTTTTACATTTGATTTTCTTTAATAATGAAGAAATTTAAAAGAAAAATTTATCGTAAATATGAAGGTAACTCATTTATAAATTTATTTTAAAAATAGTAAATATTTTGCAAGATATATTTAATATATTTCATAGAAAAAATAGCAAAAATTAAAAGTAAATTTTTGGCTGGTATAAATTATAGATAATTAGATATTTCGGCTGTCGTCAAGCAAGTCTCTTCAGTAACCTTTAAAAATAGTCCAAATACTACCATCTAACCAGCCAAAAATTTAATTTTAATTTTTCTTTAAATTTTTCATCAAATTTTTCAGTTTTCATACATGTTTTTCGTTTGTATTTTAATATATTATTTTATAATATGATTTAATAACTTACAGATTACATACGACCGCGGGATTATCTAGAACCGGATGCTCCGAAACCCATTAACTTATGCATTGACGATTTTAATGCGGTATAATTTTTAATTAATAAATTTTAAACTATATTTAATCTAAATCAATTTTGCAGCGTGGCGAAGTTGCCAATCCGCGTGCGCCCTGTGTGGTTACCACCATCGATCCGGACTATATTAAGGATGCCGGCCTACAGCGTTTGGCCAGAAAGTTTCGTATGAAAACGTGGGTAGACAAAAGATTTGATTACATTTGCCTTAATTAAATATTTTAACCATTTTGCAGTGATATTTTGCTATTGCGTGATATAACACGCAATAAATTCATGTACTACGCCACGCAGGAGATGTATTTGGACAGAAAGCGTGAGGTGGAGCATCAAAATAAATTATATGCAGAGGCAGAGGAATTTCACAAGTTTGCCGATGAATCACTTATGAAAATGAAGGCAAATGAGTTCAAGAAAATGCTAGAAGCTCAAGAGCAGCTTAAACAGCTCAAAGAGAATAAAGTGGCCGAGGAGCTCAATCAGGTAAAATTGGAGCATCAACGTGTCCTGATGGAGGTACAAGAAGTCTACGGTCGCTTTCAATATTTACTCAAGTTAATAAGTTACTTTGATGACACCGTGGAGCAACAGTCTGAGCAGTTGGACATCAAATTAACAATGCCCGAGCATATTGTTAGCATGGAAATCAGCGAACGTCATCCGGCTGGCTTGGAGCAGGTGCAACAGGTCAAAGAGTATATGGAACAAGTGATACGACCCTATTTGAATAAGCGTAATCATTTAAATGCTGATATTTGGATTAAGGGCTACGAACGCAATCGCCTGAAGGTCTCCAACTATAATAGACGCTTCACCCAGCTGGCGCTGCTCAATCATATTGTGGGCATACTTCATGACAAGGCGGTAAGGTTGATGGGTATTTTAATATGTATATATCGGAGATTCATTATCGGGATCGATGTTTAAAAAAGAGATTATCCCCGCCTTCTTAAATTCATTAAAATCCTATTCAAACAATATCAACTTCCATTATTATTAAGAATTTCCTTTAATTGCTCCCATTTTCACTTTTCACAATATATTTCGGATTGAATTCACGTGCCGCTGTTTTTTGATTTAATTCACTTTACATTAAATTAGCAATGCTAAAATTCACAGAAATATTTCATATAATTTACAGCAAAAGACACAAAAGCGCAATGAGAGTGCCACAGTATTTCTAAAGAATCCAGATTTTCTGCAACGTCGAGTCGCTGCACTGCAGCAACGTGCTCATAAACTCTTTGACGACTACGAGCATTCATATTGCAAGGAGTATGTTGTTAATTAATAAAAATTCAACAATTATATTAAATAAAAATTCTTCCAACTTTAGCAAGCTGAGCATTAAATTGAACAGCATTGTGCCTGTGATTCTGAAGCAACTGCAAAACAAGGTGCAGCCGGAGCAGCCACAGCAAAAGAAGGAACGCATCAAGACGCCGCCGCCGCCGGCAGAAAAGGCTACCAAACAGTGGCGCACACTGGAGGATATAAACACGCCAGTGGCAAGCACAAAAACTGCCATCTACAAGGACGAACAGGACACGACGCTGGCCAAAGTGGAGAAAATACAGACATTTGCCTTGGTAAGTGTCTTAATATGGAGCTTAGCATTTTCTATATTCCTCTCATACAGGAACTGCTGGCTAAACTGGACAAAATACCGCCACCAGATCTGCATCGAATTGAGCAAACAGTGCGACGTCGCATGGCCAAACAAAAGGAAATGTCCCGTCGTGCTCTGGTCAAGCAAAATCGTCTGCACAATTGGATGGAACACTTTAAGAAGCATCATCGTCTGCTGCAGGCACAGCGTGGCAAGCAAAAGACTTAAAAATGCTTTAACCTCCGAAAATATGTAATAAAAAATATATATATAATAATAAATATGACCATATAATCCTCTAACGTTAATCTAAAAATTAATTAGTTTTTATAAAATAATTTTTTATAACAAAAATAAAATATAATAAGAAATATACCCAGAGAATCCCTTAACGTTAATCTATTAAAATATAATAATAAATATGCCCATAGAATCCCTTAACGTCTATCAATTAATTAATTTTTTCCAAATGATTTTTTGTAATAAAACTTAAAATTGTTAAACCTTTCTATCAATTTAAAAATAATTTCAAATAAATTTAAAATTCTTCACTTACCTGACATCTGTGCCGGCAATAGCCAGATAGGTTCCACTTTGATCGAAGCATAGATCCTTTACCTCGTAGCCGTCGTCCAGTTGTATGGTCTTGAAGTTTTTCAATTTGCGCAAATCCCAAAGTTTTACACAAGCATCGTCCGCTGCGGTGGCCAAATAATAACCGTTCTCCGAAAATGATATAGCCGAAATGGGGCCAGTGTGACCAGGGAAATTGGCCACATTACTCTGCTCCTTAAGATCCCAAATCTTGACTTGAGAGTCAACAGTGCCAGTGCCAAAAATCAAACCATCTGGATGAAACTGAGCCGTAGTCAGGCCCACCTCAGCCGTATCGATGACCTTGGTTAACAGACGTCCCGTGCGTATATCCGAGAAGGCCCAGTGCTTATCCGATGATGTCGATAGCAAATAATCGCCTGTCGGATGCAGTGAGAGTCCAGTGACAGGTCCATCGTGACAACGCAATAAAAGTTGCGTCTGGGATGTCGGCACATGCCAAATGCGTATATTCATATCCGGTGAGCCCGTAATAACCGTATCTTCATTGGGATGATATATGACCTTGGTGATCTTTTTGGTATGACCCTTCAGTATGGCCACCACCTGTTCCGTGTCCTTATTAAATACCGTAGCATTTTTATCATTGCCGCCGGTTAAAATTTTGCTATGATCGGCGCTGTTGATGTCCAGGGCCAGGATGCCCGGCACAGATGCCGAATGGAGGCCAGGACGTGAGGCAATCGTTTGGAAATTCTTGACTTGATCGGGCGTAATTAATTCATCGGGCACAGTGCGTCCACGTTTCTTGCGCTCTTGCGTCAGGACTGTGGCCTTATCCTGTAACTTTTGTATAACATCAGCGCTCATGCCTGCCTGTTCCATTTGCTGGGCACCACCGCTGCCCGCTTCAGCGGCCAGTGATGGCTCTGCAATCATTGCAGTAGGTGTCGCTGCTTGTACAATGCCCGCCTGCGGTTTGAGCGTGGCCAGAGCCTCGCGTGCCGCCGTCAATTCTTTTTTAAGACGCGCTATAACGCGACAGGCTGCATCGTGTTGATACAATGCATGAGACAACTCCTGGCGTGTTGTCTGCAGCTGTTGGCGCTGTGTGAACGAGTGTATCATCAGTGCATCCCACTCATCCTGCATGGTCTTCAGCGTCGCGGGTATGCTGGTCGCACTTGGCGGCTTTGGCTTCACTACAGCTGGCGTCTTGACTTCAATTAGCTCCTCCTGCTTCAGTTCCTTGCCACTGATGGGATCGCAACCGTTCTCCATAATATATTTCTCAATGACGCGTCTTTCGAAAACGAAGCCCGAGCATGGCGAGACGACGGGCGACTCGGGTACCTCGTTTGTAACTGAAAAATGTAAAAATTAATCATAAGACCAATGGATAAGAAAAGCGCTACTTACGTGCACAAACCAAAGCCATCGTGAAAAGTTTTAAAACGTTTGCCGGCCGATTTAAGTAAGTTTTATAACTTTTATACACGTTTTCCACCAACAGAAACAAGCGCAAAAAATTGTCGGCAAATGCGGCTTCTTATTATTCTGACATTCGCATCGCAACGCAAACGTTTACACATATCGATAAATATATCGTTTAACTGCGAACTGGTTGGCAACGCTGCAAGCAGTCAGCTGTTATAGCTATGACATTCGCAGCGCAACGCTATAATTATCGCTTTGCTTCGAGTTGGTCAGTCAGCTGTTAGCCATTATTTAAGTTACGCGTGGTGCTGATTTGACAAACTTTTATATTTATTTTAACTAAAAATGTTGAATAACATAGTGCGGTGGCGTACATGCAAATTTCTGTTTAATAATACTGGAGTCACTCGAGCTGGCGCTACAGCACGCAGCCTATGTGTTTCACACAAAACAAGCGCTAAAGAAAATACCGCCTCGGATAAGCCGGAGCCGGCAAAAAGGAATTATATGAATCCTTTCGCACAAACCATAGCAACACCACTGCCAAATAATGAAATATTAGAAACTACAGAAGACCGCGAAAAGCGTCTTAAGGTGTTACAGCTTGAAGCAGACATTGCGCATCAGGAGGGACGCCGAGTGCCTGCCTTAGACTTTTTCCAGGTAATGTTGCGGTAAAAAAAAGTTTATTTATCATGTATTTACACCCTGTGCCCAGCGTTCTGGTCCTGTTTTACACTCGACAATAACATTCTTACTTGTAACTATTTGTTCTTTAAACACTCATTAATAATCCAATTCATTTTTTGTAGGACCATCATTGGGCGCACGTACTGACACTGCCATCAAAGTCAGCACGTATCAAATATTATGCATTCCTTTGGCAAATCCAAATGAAAAGGGAGTCGGAAAAACGCAAGAAAGCGGAACGCGCTGTAGATACGGAACAACGCATTGCTGAGCTGCGCAAGGAGCGTGCAGAGAACACACACATCATCTATGGCCTGGCGCACACATCGATGTTTCTGCGCATCTATGACACAACCATTAATCATTGGCAAAACAATCGTTTAATTCAGGCCATGCAATTCTCGCCCAAAATGGTGCTGGACTGCTCCTATGATGCTCATATGAATCGTCGTGAAGCGTCGTATGCTGCCAAACAGCTGATGCTGAGTTTTGCCGAGAATCGCTTCAATGATGAGCCCTTCGATCTGCATTATTGCAATGTCAATCTTGAGAGCAGTTGCATACAGGGCCTTAAACGCTATATACCCACAATGATGAATCCTGATTTTCCCATTAATGTACATACTCAATGTTTCACAGAGTTGTTTCCCAAAGAACAACTCGTCTATTTAACGCCGCATTGTCGTGAGGATTTGGTCACATATAATCCAGATGATATTTATATAGTTGGCGCCATGGTAGATACGGTCAACAATGAGCCCCTGTCGCTGGCTAAGGCGAAACGTTTGGGTCTGCGCATGGCGCGTTTACCCTTGGATCGCTATTTGCAATGGGGCGCAGGTTCTGGCAAATCCCTTACCCTAAACCAAATGATTAATATTATGCTGGATCTGAAGAAAACCGGCGATTGGAATGCAGCATTGCAACATGTGCCTCGTCGCAAAATCGTAGATTATGCCGCAAACCAGACAAGAGGTCGCCACGAGCTGTATAAACAAGCCAATAGGCTAAACGTGCGTGTTGATCATCTGCTAAAGTTCGAAGATAAAGACAATCGAAGGGAGGCAACGGCATTTGCCACGCCTCAAAAGCCGCTGCGCAGTCGCAGAGAGGGACAGGACTTTAATTTGGACAGCTGGGCGACGGGCAAAAATAAAAAAAAAACGAGTCGAAACAGTTGATGTATCTATTCTAAATAAGTTTGAATATAATAAAGTTAAAAAAAATGATTGTTGAATTTAAGACGATATTTGACAGACTTTATTTAAAACAATTAATTTAATAATAAATGGTCAAACTGCTCCATTCAATTAATTTTTTAGCTATGAAATACGGGAAATTAAATTTTTGTTTGTTCATTTCAGCCAATCACAATTTCTTACAGAGAGCGAAATATTATTTACAAATGGCTAAAAAGCACCAGAAGAACATAAATCACTGCAAGTTCGCAGCTTAGTAAAATAGTCGCTCTTTAGTGTAAGAGAATAAGAATGGTGAGTGTATATAACTGTTTTCTTATAACATAATTGTATTTGTAGCTGTGTGAATCAGCAGCTGATTCTAAAAAGCCTTTTAACAAATCTGTTCGCCTGGTAATAAATTACAATGGGATACACATATTTTTTGCTTATTGTTTATTTTTGGTTATTTTTGATTAATTTAATGAACCTTATTGGCGGTTAGCGTTTGCCGAATTCGAAATTCACTCGCCAAAGTTTATTTCTCAACATTGTGAAATACTAGGCAAACAGAATTCATTGCAAGGTGCTTGGCATATCAGTCGCTCTTTAGTTTATTAGTATAAGTTTATAAGTATAAGAGAAGACAGTTAAATGGGCTACATATAACTGTTCTTTGCAAATAACGGTTCTTTGCCAATTACAGAATTCTGCTAATAACAGATCTATGTTAACTATCAAAATAAATATCACCAAAAAATGTCTAGCAGCTAACGAATATGTTCGCCTACTATTTTTCTCCTTGAAAGACAAAGTGAAACGACGGAGTTGGATTGAGAAATACATTTTTTGACAACGAAATAAATTTTGCTTTTTAATAAAAATAATTCAATTTCTAAATTAAATTTATTTAATTGTATAAATATGTAGATTACTGAGCAACCATTGGTAATTGTTAATAGAATTAAGTTTTTAAGTTTTAAGTTTTGAACACAATATGTGCTGCGTTTAATTGCTAATGTCTGTGTGTGTGTGTGTGTTTGCTAAAGCAAATATATTGTTGAATTAAACACGATCTAAATAATTAATTAATTAAGCAATATTAGGCTCATTTTGGTCAACTTTCAAAGGCAGTTCTTGTTGCTCAGTCTCGAAATTGTTAAGTTCTTTATTCTCGTTCTGATTGCCATTTGATTGTAATTCGCCTTGGTCTTTCTCCTCATCAATCTTCTGTGTATTCTTCAGTTCAATTGGCATTTCTTCCTTCAAGTCTGGACTCTTCTTGCCATCTGGTTCTAATTTATTTTGATTTTTATCCTCTTCTTCCTTCTTTAGCTCTGAAATTTTGTTCTGACTGTCAACTTTATCTTCATGTACTTGCAATTCTCCTTCATCTTTCTCTGGATCCATATTTTTGAATTCTACATCCTTGTTCTGACTGCCATCTGACTGAAATTCATCTTGCTCTTTCTCCTCAGGTTCTTTCTGTGAATCTTCCACTTTAATTGACATTTCTTTCTTCAGTTCTGAACCGTTTTTCTGGCCATCTGATTGTAATTCCTTCTCATTTAATGCACATATTTGTCCCTCATTCAGTTGGAACACATCGTGATACACACCCTGATCTTCATCCTTTAGTTCCTTCTCTGGAAATTCTTCAACATCTCCATCGCCGCCTAGAGTCTTTTTGTATTTTAACAGCATATTGTTGGCATTAATTGCCTGATAGTTAATACAGGGACGTAAACCCGCCTCCTTCATTAAATCCTTGGCATTGGTCTCAAACTTTTGAACATTCTCTTTACGCTCCACTGTCAGAAGCTTTGTCTCCATCAAAAATAGGGATTTTTCCCGCAAAGTGCCAAAGAAATCTCTGCTCAAGAAGCTAAAATAATTGTAGGCTACAAAAGCAACATCAAAAAGATTCCGCCAGCGTGTGGCGCCCTTTTGCAATTCCACAATCTCCAATGGCGAAATGAAGTGCAACTGGAAATGTGGCACATTAATCCAAGATTTATCATAGCACTGCTGCCCTTCGGTAATGTCGCATTCATTATAGCTGAGCAATGGCGTCATGAGGAGCTTTGTAGAACCATAACGCCTGGAGATGCTCTTGTCATGTTCATATGCAGTTTGTGTTTGCAGCTCATGGAATAGCTCGAGAAGATTACGTTCAGTTACATCTGTGGCACGATAATCATTCTCACCGTGAGCCGAGTTATGCATACGCTCCTCCGAGCTGCGCAGTCCAAAGCCACAGAAGGGTCCAGTTTCTATATCACCCACATAGCCACGATTGAAGAAATTGCGTCCATTGCGCACCAATCCAGCGGCAAGGGTTTTATTTGGCTTACAATGTTCGTACTCGGGAAAGACGAAGGCCACACCGCATTCACGCCAATAACGATACTCCTGTGAGCAAATCTGCTGAGCCTCTCGATTCTTCAGCGTCATGCTAAGATCCCAGTCAAAGACGCCCTCACGATGATCATAGCGGGAGCCTAGAAGAGCACGCACACGCTGCTCCCAGAAACGTTGAATTTCATAGACTTGCTCCTTTGGCTGCCAATAGCTAAAGGCTGTCTCCAGGCCATCGCGTTCCTTGTACTTGAGTGTCTCAATGTGGAGCATGGGCGCCACACGTTGCAGCTGCTCCTCATCACAGATCATGCGACGCAATGTTCGTGCCTTGGCGGCCACATAATGATGCGAGCTGGGACGCATTAGGGTGTTGCCATAGATGTCCATAAAGAGATGCGCCTTACACACCAGGCTAAACGTTTCGGCCGGCTCCAAAGCTAATCCTAGAAGCAGCATATTTCTGGCCATAATCTCCACACAAGCATCCAGCACATAGATGTTCAATTTGGGTTTGCAGCCATGTGTATAACGCTTGGCCAGAGTTTTGATTATATGCCGTGGATCGGCACCGCCACAGATGAGTATATTGAGTGCATCTGATTGCCCTTCTGTCTCCGTTGCAGACTCTTCATCCGGCAGCTTGAAGGCCTTTAAATATTCATCGTACAAGTCCAATGCCGAGCTGAGACCCCAAAACATTTTTGCACACTTAAATGGAGCACAGTCTACAAAATAATGCCTTTTCCTGCTGTTTTGTTAGCTGCTGCTGTTTACTTGATTGAAAGCAGTTGCCCGGACGACTAGGTTTGACTAGACAGAGCTCTCTATTCAGCTATTGAGTTGTTAGAGCTGTTGCCTGGCAACTCCTCAGCAGTGCTGCCAAATCAGCTTTTTTTCCGAACAGATCTGTTGTTTTTAAAATTGGCTATCCTGTATCTCCTGTATCCAAGCAAACGCTATTTTTAGTGTAAGGTATTTGTTTTATAAAAAAATAAAGTGATGGCAATATATTTTAATTTTTAACACTAAAATAAATATATATTCTATAAGAAACAACGCTGTATCTGACCAGATGCTCATAGCGTACTTCCTGTTAATATTTACTTAAAAAAAGGAAAAAAAATTTTTTCCAAATAAGAAAGCACTAGTTTACACAAGGAAGAGCTGGGTTTTTATAGACATTTTCTTATGTATTTTAGGGTGAATGTTTTCTCTACAATAATTTTGGAATAACTTATAAATGGTGTTTTTAGAGGTATAGCACTTCAAATTGAAATAAAACACAAGAGAATCGTTTTAAGGTCCATTGAAGGCTTTATTGGAAAGATAATTTTATGCCATTAATGGTTAAATATGATTTCATTTCATTTTGTCAACCTGTTCATGATGAAATGGCAAACCAAACTAAACATAAAAGACATTAGAGTTGCCAGATTTAACAATAAAATGTCAGCTTTATCTCTACTCGAAAAACCAACCTTTAAAAAAACACCCTTTAGATTCTCTTTCCCATTTGAATTGATTTATCATTTAAAATAAATTTTAAAAAGTATTGCAAAATTATTTTTCAGAAAACAAGAAATTAAACCTTTTTTTAAAAATGCCAAAAAGTTTTACCGATTTTTATTCTCCGATCTATCCTCTTTTGGTAATCGATAGTTAATATTTGGCAGCACTGCTCCTTAGCAGCTTGCTTTGCTTTGCATACACACGCTTTGGTCCTTTATTTGCTCAATTTATGGATTAGAGAGCGAGCATTCATTGCCCAGGACGGAAATTGGTTTACAATATCAGTTGCCTCAGCAGTGTGCATCATCTTCCAGGGGTCCAATGAAAACGGAGACAGCCAACTGGACAAACGCCGCGGGGCGCCAAGGCAAAGCATAAAGACGTTGAATGCTGCTTCTGCTGCTGCTGCTGCGCTGGCATAATCGCAATGCATTATTCAGTGTTGGTTGCCTTGCTTTTAGCTGATTGCCAGTGCAACACAGTGAGGGGTAGGGGGTGGGGTGCCAGGAGGTGCTGCATTTGGCAAGCAGCTTAAATAACTAAATTCATAACTGAATATGTTTATTGAAATTTCACTTAAATATTTAGCTACTTATTAACATTCTAAGCCATCAATCTAGGTTTTCTATAAAATAATACTTTTGTTCAAAATTATCCCATTTAAATTTACGAACGATTTTATCCAAACAAATCACATTTTCTATATAATTTTCGTTTTTATTTATCTTGATTTATATATGTATAATTTGTGTTTAATCTTAGGCTTAGATTCTAAGCTAATTAAAGCTATCAATTGGTTCAACCGGAAAGATGAAAGCGAAAAAGCAGAGCGAAATATTTTGGTTAGAGTTTGTTGTGATCAAAATTATTGTCAAGCACCAGGCGAACAGAAATCACTGGAAACTAACTGCTTAGCATAAAATATGCGCTCTTTAGTATAAAAGAAATCTATTAAATAATGGCTCTCTGTTCGTCTTTTTAATAATTATTATGGCCTATTTGACTTATCCCATTTTTGATTAAATTTGAAAATATAAAATGCTCAACTCTACGACGTCTCTTTATCGATTTTAATGATTTAAATCTAAAACGACGCCTAATAAATGCGACTATGTTAATACAGAGAAGAAAACGAAAAAAAAATTTTTAAGACTTTTCCCCGAATCTTAAAGTTCAAAAATTGTCAAAAATACCGCACAATAAATGATCATTTCCTAAATTCAAAATTATATAGTTGAAGAACTGGTAATTTAAACATACAAATTTATATGATTGATTGATAAGAGATATAATTATTACCTTTCAGTACAGCCTTCATACATGATTGATAAAGATATATATTCATTAGCTTTCAATAAAGTCTTCTCACATAAACAAAACTGCAAGCCTGCCTCTTAAAAAATGTTACAAAAAAATATACAAAAAATTCCAACAATTTTTTAAAAGGAAGTCTTATCATAAAAAATTGGGTTCCATATACATATATCTGAAAAAATAGGTTTGGTAAAGGATACAAAAAAAGCTAAATTTTCTTTCCCAATGAAACCTATACCCAATCATCCAAAGTCTTGGTATAGGAAAACTGTAATTCTTTTGATTCTACTCGTTTAACAAAAATTCAAATATTTTAATCTATAATCGAGAACAACGCTGCTTATCAAACTTACTACTTAATAAACTTATTTTTACTTAAACAAAATTGACTTTAGCCATAAAAACGATGTCAGCTGCCGACAGCTTTATTTCCCTCCATTAAATTCTTGCCTCTAATGCATTTTCGCAAAAAGCAATTTGGCAAAAAAAAGAAAGAAGAATAGCAAAATTATGCATGTTGTTGCTGCTGTTGGGGGGAGGGAGAATTGTGATAAAAAGCGTTTACTATCTTAACTTGAGCTCTCACTTCCACCTTCCACTTCTTGCTGTCACCCAAGTGGCTTACTTAATCTTTATACGTAGTTTGCTAGTTTTTCAACTTTCGCTTTGGCGAAAAGCCCAAAACTTCTTAATACATACTTATTGTTGGCCAAAGTCCTGACAAAAGCGGCGCATTGAAAAGCGGGCAAACTGAAAACTTTGGCAGCAGCAGCAGGTTGCCTTAATTGCGTGTTAGCTGCTGCAGTTGCTCCAAGCTGGCTTGTTACACGCTGCGTATGCGTGATATGACTACAGAGACAATTCCTGCATCCTTTTGCAACATTGCTTGTGCATCATTTTGGTTGCAATTACGTCTTTTACTTCCTGAATGAGCATTTTGAGAGCTGCTCGTGCATCTAATCTTAAATCTAAGCAAATGTATGTTCTATCCAATAATGTGATGGCATTTTGGTAGAGCTTAAGGAATCTTGTCTCAAATAAAGTATTAAATGTCAAAATATAATCTTAAAATTATTTTGGTAAGCTGCTTTCTCAGTAGAATAAGCTATTTTATCAATATTAAATTGATTTATTTGCTTATGTTTTGCTTTGTTATATTTCATCTTCTTAGTTTAAATTGTCTTGTAAGTATTTAAGGGTCTCCTAAATTAAATTCAAGTTTATTAAACTATGTCATTCCGAATAAAAATCGGTTGAATTTTGTAAGTATGAAAAGGTCGATTTTTAAAAAAAAATAATAATATGTCAGAAATACCTAAAAAAAAAATGAAAAAAATTCCAATTTCAGATTTGAATGAGAAATCAATTTAGAGGTCAAACCATGATCAAAACGGCATTCCATATCAAAAGCGGATAAATTTTGAGAAAGTTATGGGTGTTGGAAGCCTAGGAGGATCCTTCCTAAATAATAGCACTTTCTGGATTTTCAATTTTTATTTTTTCTGTCAAAGGCAAGGTTTTAGTGACGTTGGATTGTTATATTGAAAATCTAGCTGGATTGACGTCATTTTTTGGAATTTGAAAAAATGAAAAGCTAAGTTTGTTGGCTGGCTGGTTAGATAGTACTATTTCGACTGCTGCCAAGCAAGTCTCTTCAGTAACCTTTGTATTAGAATTTATTTTTGTTCAAACTGTCCGTATATGAGTGGTGCCTGGTGGGAATCGAACCCCGATCACTGTCGTTCGTTAGGCGGATGCCTTGTCCACTGAGCTATCGGTCCCTACGTCATCCCGGCAACTAGTTACTTACATCAACAGACCCATTTGTAAATTCTAATTTCTAAGCCTGCGCTAACAGCTATTTTTCTGCTCATTTATCAAGTTCCTAACTGGACAATTCAATTTTTAGAATTATCAGTTTTTAAACAAACCTGCACACATAGAATAGCGTCGCTCTCCGTATGTATATTGTGCAGTTAACCTAAGTTGTTTGTAGTTTGTTTTGTTGTTGGCTGATCTTAAATTTTTAAGACAGTCAACTTGTAGTGTAGTAAAATCAATTTTTTATAGTTTATGCACTTTGTTTAAAAGTAATAATCGAATATCGATACCCGATTAATTGTATGAATATTTGTCAGAGAAGCAATTTATATTGAGCATTATTTTGAATATGATTGACTATTTTGCTCAGTGTAGCCGTCCTGCCCACATATCCACAGTTAACTGTTATTGTTGTGGCCATATTGCTGACTTGTGTTAGACAGTTAGTTGTAGTTGTTGTTGTTGGTGCTCAATTAGTCAGTTGGGGCAAGGCAAAGCCATGCACTTCATTTGACTGCGGTTCAATAAATACGAGCACAAAGCCTTTCCGAATGCCTTTCAAGCGTCACGCAATTCATCAAGGCGTCAGTTTTGCAATGAGTTTTTCCCCGACAGCCTTTTAGCCAAGTGGCATGCGGTTGCTGGCTAAAACAAAAGTAATTAAAGCCTGTTGCAAAAAGCATGCCAGACAATGAGAAAAAAATAAAAGGGTTAGCTAAGCTTTTGTGGCCAGCAAGATTTATAACATAAACCATGGTTAGAGGCAAAGTTTTGTTAAATTTGTGTTAAGCAAAAATTCTGGCCATGTTCATTTAAACTGTTGTTGTTATTATTGTTGGCCTTAAGCTGCCTCTAAAGCACATCTTTTGGTCAATTGTTTTCGACTGCAGCATTCAAATGTATAAAATGTACATATGTATGCCGTTTTATTATACTTTCTATATTGTATATAGTATATAGCTCAAAGGTCATCATAACAATCGAAATATACGCGCCACATGCGACTTTGTTTTGGCCAAACAAAAGTTTGAATAACAATCGATAATATGTGTGTGTATGGTGTGTGTGTGTGTGTGTGTGTGCGTATAGAAAGCGTAATGATTATTTTTGCTTTTTATTGTGTGTAGCAGCTCCTGAAAATGTGCTCCTGCCTGTCTGCCCCAATGTCAGCAGATTCAGATTCAACCTAACCCACATTTGGGGGCTCAGCCTGGTAGCTTATGTCCGGATTTCATCCCTCTATCTCTTTGTCGCACTTCTCCACCCTCTCCTGCTCGTTCTCGTTCTTTTACTCTTATCAACGGCATTTCATTGTCAATGTTTTCCGCAAACTTTTCTCATTAGACAGTGCAAACAAAATGGCTGAGCCTGCGGTTTGTTGGCTGCTGATGTGGCCAAGTTTTGTTAGCTGTTGGCATTCATGTTTGACATTCGCCTGGTACAATGGTGTCATAATGGCCAAAATGATGCCAAAGCAGCAGCATCAAATGCATAATTAAATGCTGTCGATTAAAGTGATTCAGATTAATCGATTCGCTTGATTTGACACATGCATACGTAAGTATTTGCTATTAATTCATGTATAAATTAAGACAAAAGTAATAAATATATGCATATACATATGCAGTAGTCCTAAAATGGATTTATACTTAAGCCTTTCAAGGTTCTTGCAGCAAATAAAAGCAACAACATTAAAAGACTTTCAACTAACAGACATACATATGTAGCTTAGCTCTCTCAAATATGTTAAAGTCGCCATCATTATGTTAAGCTGCTGCAAGCGACAGGAACAGCTGATCTCTAAAGGCATTTTCAGCTTGCCTCTGTTATATTCTGCGCTTAGCAGTCAGTCGTTCGCTAATCTGTTAAGCGTCAAGTTGTGGGTGATTTTGCGCTGCAGATCTTTGGCAAAAGCCAGACAAGCGATCTGTGTATGCAACAAACGCGGGGCACGGGGGATGCATATTGGCAAATAAACACAGCGCATAAGAAGAAATTATTATTAATTTATTCTTTAACAATTAAAAGTTTAATTAATATAATTTTATTAAATAAATATTTAAAAATTTCAACAAAAATTTAATTGTTTCGTTACCAAAATATTCTTTCTGCCATCACATTCTCCTTCCTGTTTGTTGTCGTTTTTAAATTAATTTCACTCGGCGCTTCATTTTCATTGTCTTTTCAACGAGCAAAATATCAGGCGAACATAAATCGTTAGCAGCTATATATTTCATGCATTGCATATGAAAGTTAACATAGATATGTTATTAGCAGAATTCTGTAATCGACAGAGTACCGTTACTTGCAAAGAACAGTTATATGTTGCCCATTTAACTGTTTTCTCTTATACTTATACTCTTATACTAATAAACTGAAGAGCGACTGATATGCCAAAGCAACTTGCAATAAATTCTGTTCGCCTAGTATCACACAGAGTTCACATCGATTTTGCGATTTAATTTTGAAATTATGCCAATGCTGCCGCCGCCATTAAGGTTAAATTCATCAAAAATAAACAAAATAATAATAAACATTTTGCACGAAATATGTATATGCTTTTGTTATTAATTGCCAGGCGAACATAAACGTTAGAAGGTAGTTTAGGATCGCTGAAAATGAATGCAGTTGTGTTATTTACATATTTATTTTATTAGAAACAGTTATATGCAGCCGCCATTTAATTTTTTGCTCTTATACTGATAAGCGCGTCTTATATTGAAAGAGAGCCGTCGCGACCGCGTCATATATTGAAAGAGAGCTTCGCGATTTGGGTCCGGTGAACCTCCAATGAATTCTGTTTGCCTGGTATCACAGGCACTGGCACCGCTACAAATTTAGCTACAATTTGAAATTTGAGTCAGATCGATCCCACCCTCCTCCCTATTCTTAAAACAAACAACGACAACGTATTTATTTATTCAAATCAAATAGCATGCCATATAATATTAGTTTTTGAATAAAAAATATTCTGCGAAACATACATTACCCGTATTTACAATCCATAATTTTATCTGAAAATTCCCAGATTAATTTGAATGATTTAAATAAAAGTCAACATGTTTTTGCTGTTTTCCAGTAAAGTTTAGTTTAATTTTGTAATAGACATAGACAGTGTGTTCTATTAGTATGTAACATATGTAGTATTATTTAGCACATGCCATATCCTTTCATAGAACATGTTGCACATACTAAAAGCCCAAGATTTTAGATTTGATGTCCTTTCAACTATGGAAATATCTCATATTTCTGTTCACTTGATACAGAATAACGCTTTGGGCTTACAATATAGGGTCAAAATGATGTTCTACTAACGCTACATATATGGTATCGTATGGGGGCCTAAGGTTAGAGGCTAAACAAGTTCACATGTCTCATGCATATAGAAATATGTGTAGAAATATCGTTTTCTGTTATTTTTATATATATATTTTTTTTTTGTTGGTTTTTTGTTCTAGGCAAGAACTTCTGATTGTCAGATAGTTATTGAAGTTATCTAAGGTGCGAGAAAAACTGAAATAAAAGTGCGCTTAGAACAGAGTTTTACGCCTAATTTTAATATTTTTTTTATCGCTTTGCTATGGATATGTGTTAAACAAGAAGTTTCCATATATATATTATATGTATAAATAAGTACACAGACTTAATATTTACAATGCTGAAATCAAATGCAAGTAAAATGTGCGTTAAATGTTCTTTTTGTTTGTTTTTCTTTTTTTTTGTTGGTTAAAATGATGTTTATATAAATTTAATACTTTGCATATTATTCAGCATTTTTGTTTGTGTCAATTACAGTTTTGTTTGTATATATTTTTGTTTGTTAAGCATAGTTACGCTTTTAACCCCTTCAAGTTTTTTGTGGTTGCATTTTATTTATTTTAATTTTTAATTTATTTTTTTTGTGCTTTTGGTTTCCTCAGCATCGCTACAAACTACATATATAAGTATTAACAACATATATCTCAAGTTTTTCCTTTTGTTTTATATATATTATAAGTACAGAAAACATTCTACAACATTAAAATGTCAAAATTTTTTTGATCTCTTATTATGCTAGATTTTCTATAAAGTCTGAGACGGTGGTTTTTGCTTTTAGAATACTACAGACTACGGGTAAACATTTTTTGAGGGGGGTTTCCTAATTTAAACAAAAGTTGAGTTTAACTCGAGTATATGCCATGTGTGCGAGCAACATTAATTCATTCATTATCATCAGATCTAAATCTAAGCTCATTTGTTTCTCATGCCGAAAATATTTCAAGAATTTAGTATTTTAGTATTTATAGTATTTAACAGATCACTGGGAAAAAGATTGTGTGGAATTTGAAGCGTTTTCTAATTGCCAGTTGCTCAATTATTGCTTACCATTTAAAACATTTACTTAATAATTAATTTTAATTAACCCAATTTTCTTCTCCTACAGATTATCCTTTGTGGTATCCTCCTCCTCCTGTAGCGAAATGATCTATGTGCGCAATTTGTTTAAGAAATGAAGTATATATTTTATTAACTATAGCAATTTATATAATTTATAATTTAAAAAAAAATAGTCGAAAATAAATTGTATGAGTTCTTTATATGCTAGGCTAAAAACATGCCCTATTTTTTTGATTATTATTAATAGAGTTTAATCTACTACAAAATAATGAATTGCAGGTGAATAATGTAAATGGAATTAAATCCATTTCAGGCAAATTAAATTCCAGAAGCAATGTGTATATAAAACTAAGCTAAGTATCTCTATAGATACATATATATATTGTAGTATTATATAGTAGTATATATAGATAGTTTAGCTACTTACTTGAGCTATTCCGCAGCAAAAACTTTCATCGCAGAGGGCCAACAACTAAGTACAATCTAAGATATATCTTTTCATTTCTTATAATTTGTCTTTTTTTTTGTGTAGATAATTATTTTTGTTGATTATAATTGGTTTATAATTGTTTATAATTGTTTATATATTGTATGGTATATGTATGTAGAGAGCTCTCAAAAATATTTCAGCATTTTGCAGTGTGAGGTATGCTTTGTAATCTTTTGAAAGTTTGTCAAAAATTTAACCAAAAGTATTTTTTAACCCATTTATATAATGTGTTTTGGACTCTAAAAGAACTCGTCGAAGTCGTCTACAAAAAGTACAAAGTTTTTTTTTTTTATTTTCAATTAAGTACGTCATTAAATTTTGAGTAAATTTTATAGTTTAAATTTTTTTTTGGGGGGAGGACAGGTGCTTTTATTTCAACCCGGAGAAGTTTGAAGTGCGGTGAAGGTAAACATTTTTCCATGCCAAAACTAAGAATAAATTTTGTAGTATTTTTTTTTTTAAATTGGTAAATTGGTAAATTGTTTTGTTATTTGTTTATTGATCATTGTAATTAATATTGCTGTTGTTGTTGCGATTGTTGCGGTTGTTGTTGCTGTTGTGGGGCATGTTGCAAAGAGCTGCGGGAACTGGTTTTCAATCTGGTGGCTAGTTGTTTGTTGATTATAATTATTATCATTTTTTTTTTTGGAGGAATAACCGAAATGAAAAGAGTTGGAATTTCATTTCATTTTTTTGGCATTTTTTGTGTGTGCATATTATGGTGCCAAAACACACACGCATATAAATATTACCAACATTATTTTTATTTTGATTTTTTCATTGCAAAAGCAGCAACATTTGAACAAAACTTGTAACAAATTCTCAAAAATTCATATATACACATCGAGAGAGTATGAGAGAGAAAGACAAATATATATAGTAGACAGAAAGTGTGTATGTATGTGAATGAGAGTTAAAGGACATCAAACTTTTGATTTAATTCAAATGATGTGGTGTTACTTAAAGTATCAAAAAATTCGATCGATACAAAACATAGCCAAAGTAACATTTACATTATGATACAAAAGTTGTCAAATTTGAATTTGTTTTTTTTTTGATTGCTTTTGCCAGATTTGTTTGTCTTTGTATAAAGCAAAACATGCCTATAAAGGAATTTGATTTGATTTTTTTTTTTTTTTAATTTTGTACGTAGAAAAAATCGCAACGCGCTTACCTCGCCGTATCCATAAAATTCACAAAATTGCAGTTAAATGTAATATATATATACAAATATATATTGATTGCCTTTAATTCATTTAAAATGCGCAATTAAATTGATTAAACCGTATCGAAGCGCAGCAGATGCCGCAGAATTTTTATCGAGTTAATCGTGCTGAAATTTTATTGATGGCAATTTATGATGTTCAGGAATAAAAATTCATCGCACACTTTTTCAGCGCCTTTGTTCAGCGTCATTTAACGCAACGCATAGAAAATATTGAAATATTGCAATATTGAAATATATTACATACTTCATTGAATGAATAAAAAAAATACTCATAATACACCTACCTTAGCCATTATATATATTTTTTTGAGGGGGGGAACCACACAATAATAAATATTAATAAATATACACATTTATACTTACAGCAGTATCATAATATACAAATTGTAAACTACACATAGTAATAATATACATACTTTATTCGAAAATATTAAAAACTAAAACTACACTATAAAAAATACTCGAAAAAATACTACGCATTGCAAGATAAAAATACCAAATAAAATTCTGGACAAAAATTGTGCTTTGGTAGCGAATAAGGAAGGAATAAAAGTATATATATATATATATAGTAAATAAATTGTTGTGTATGTTGTGTAGAGTAGTGTGGAAATAGCCAAAAAATAATTTTTAGTGTAGCAGTACGGTACGGTACAGTCAACCGAATTATCGATAGTTTTCTTGGTTTCTTTCAAGACTTAGAAGTAACAACGTGTTCGATAGTATCGTTAGATTAGGATATTTTTGATTATTAGCTATTATATGGAGTATGCTGACCTAACAATCTCTTATCGATAATATCGATAGCTTATAGTGATGGCACAATTGTTGCCTTTTCAGCTTTAAGGTTAGGATTAAGTAGACTTAAAATCAGGGACCGCAAATAAGGATTCTTTTAATTTATATTTTAAAACTTATGTACTTGGGATAACTTAATTTTTAACTTTTTTTTAGTAATGAAAAATATCCAAAACTAATTATTTTAAATTAATTTTTAACTATTTGCTCAAAAAATAAAACCTAAAATCGTTTAACGACTTTTTAATAGCTAAATGTGGCCAGGTTAGTATTTATTCTCAATCAGTAATCCAAGACAAATTTTAAAAAAATTATATTCATAACTTTAAAAAAATTTTCAAATATAGAAAAACATTTTATCGACATTTTTTTTTAAAATTTTTAAATAATTTTTATAGGTTCATCTTTTAATTTTTTGTTCATTATTAAGAAAATATTAAACTTTCGATATTTAGCTATAAAAAGGCCATATGATTAAGAGTTTTATAAAAAAATAAAACTCAATTTTTAGCGATGATTTTTTTTTACTTAAAAGTTATTATAATTTCCCGAAAAACAATTCAAAAATTATTATTGAAATGTGATTTAAAACAATAAATCGTATAATCCTTACGGTCCCTGTTAAGTAGACTTAACATGCTTTATCGATAATATCGATAACACGTAGTGATGGCACTTTACAGGTCATTGCGTCACACAATCATTGCAACTGGCTGTGGCCGGCTCAGTTGTGGGCGTTGCACGAACCTTGGGCTCGGATTTGCCACGAAACAAAGGCCAACGGCGGCCAAAGAAGCCGCAAGAGCTAGACGAGCGTTTCAGTTTCTTAGGCGGATCAGTGGGCGTGATCATGTGACCCAGCGAGGCCTGAGTGCATTGTGGATGCAACAGCAGATCGGTGCGCACACGTTGCACACGCTGACAATCATAATTCTCTACCACAATAATGGGCGTGGCACGGATACGATCCGGCACATTGATACGGAAATGCGGTTGCAAGGATTGACAATTGCGTGGGGGGCGACGCCACAAATGTGACGTAAAGCTGGGCCAATGGAAAAACTGACGCAAAGTGACCGGCCGTTGTGGCTGGAGAAGATCACGCACCAAATCGGGCGCCTCTTGGCCAAGTTTGGAATTGGAATTGTTGTTAGTATGGTCGTTGTTGTTGATATTAATATTGTTGCTAATGTTGTTGTTGTTCTTTGGATTGTTGTTTTGGTTGTTGTGGGTTGGCGTGCTGACATAGAATTTGGTTCTGGTGCGGGAGACACGCAAGCTACTCGTCTTCCATGCATCGTGCAGTGTTCGGATGCCTGGGAAGCGTGCGAGCAGATGGATGTGGTCATAGGATGCTGAAAACATACCTGCACGCTCATCCTGATACTCATCATCATCGGAGGACTCTAAACGATCCTCCACCAGCGATGTCTGGCGCGACAGACCCTGAATTTTTCAATTGTTGCAGTTGCAGTTGCAGTTGCAGTTGTTGTGTAAGCAAACAGAGACGAAGCCACAAAAATAAATTTAAAAAATAAAGAAAATACAGAGAAAATTAAATAAAGAAAAATTATATTAAAAAAAAAATAGTTTATATATTTTTTTAATAATTTTAAATAATAATAACACGCTTCTACAAAAAGCAATTTGTGTTTTTGCTGTTGCCTGCCTCGTGATTTGAAATCACGCACAACTACAAACAGAAGCTCTAATACAGGCAGGCAGCATATTGTGGCATTGTGGCATGTGGCAGCCAGCAGTGGCTATATTTTTTTGTTGATAAACTTCAACTTACCGCATTGTGGCGACGTCGTGGCGGCGAACGTTTATTCCACAACGCCTCCAATTGATCAAAGTGCTGCGATTGCGCCAAAGCTGCCTGTTCCGGACCCAAATTGGCCTGGGAGGCGCCCGTCTTGGTTTCAGCTATTTTAGAGATCTCCTCCATGCTGGCCGAGACGCTAAAGCGTCGCTTTAAACGCTCATCCACTTGGGCCATCATCACCGAGGATGTCAAATGGCCATATTTCTTTTGCCAGGTATACGTATCCAGGGAGACTTCCTTCTTGAGCAGTCGCTTCATTTGTCGTTTGGGTCCTTGGGGACGCAAATCTGTTGGGCGGGTTTCAAAGGGGAAAATATTGAAATTATAAATTAAAAATAAATAAAATCAAATTTCAATCAAAGCTTATTCGATCTGCATTAAATGGAATAAAAATTGATGTATCTTTTTTTTATAATTTTGACAATAAATATGATTTTTTTTTTTTCCTAAAAACTAGCTTTTTTTTCCCTTGATTTACACACCTTCCACATCCTTGCTGGGACCGGAATAAGTCGGCAACTTCACATACTGTGCCGGCGTATTATGCAAACAGATGACGGGCAAATTGTAGCTATCCACCAGCTGGACGAGCACACGGGACACCTCCAAACTAATGTCAAAGTGGGTGAAGGGCACATGCATTTGCAGCGAGGTGAGCGCCAAGCCGCGCTTCGTTTCCCAGACAATCAAAGTCTTGTCATCGCTACCGGAGACAGCCGTAGAGCCTGCCAGGATAAAGGATAGTTGAGTCAGAATATTTTAAAATAAAAATTACGATATAATTTTCCACACATATTTTTATATTAGCTTAAATATAAATACTTATTTTTAAAATTTAATTTAAAAAAATTGTGAAATAAAATTTTTAATTTTTTACATTTTAATTTTTATTTAAAATTTATTATTGATTTTTAAGTAAATAATGAAAAAAAAAACTTTAATTAAAATGTAATATTTGGGATTTTAAATAAAATTGCCGAGTAAAATTATATTTAAATTATTATTTAAGATTTATGCTCATTTTCTTTTTTATTTATATACAAAAATATTATCAATTGAAAATACAATTGATTATGTAATTTTTATTTCAAAAAGAGCTGAAGGTCCAGTATCCAGCGCTCTTAAAATAAAGTAGGTTCACAGTTTATTTATTAACCTTCTTCTTAATTCTAATTTTTTGAAACACATTTTTTTTTGTTAATAAGAATCTAAAATAATAATTAAATATATATATTTTTTTTATTATAAATGAAGTATCAAATATTGTGTTTTTCGATAGGCTAAAATGAGATTTTCGGTTTATTTTAAACTACTGCATTTACTGAAATTATTTATTTTTATTTTTTTTTTATTATTAATTATTACTTATCCTGGTGCAAAAAGTAAAAACATATTTTTGGCACCAAAAATTTCCTTTTTTTGTTTTTATTTTTTATGACTCATATTACGAATAACTATATGTACATTTTTATATTTTAATATTTATAAATATTTTTTAAGTATTTTTTTTTAAAATGATTTTTAAGAAAATGTCATCGATATTAATTCAATTTCGCTAAAAACCATAAGTTCGCAAATAATTTTTTTATTTTATATTATTAATTTAATAATTTTATTAATTTTATTTATTTTATTTATATACTCACCATCCGCAGAGACCTTAACGCCAATGACCGCACCCAAATGTCCCGCAAGCGTATGGACTTCCTCGCCCGTTAGCAAATCCCAAATGATGAGATTCATATCCTTGGAGCCAGATATGACCTGGGTCTTGTTGGTCACCGAAACGGCAACACAGGTGACTGCATCGCTGTGACCGACCAGAACCTGGCTCAACTTGCCACCCATCGATTGCCAGACCTTCAAGGACATGTCCCTGGAGCCAGTGATAATGTGCATGCTATCCGCACTTATTTCAAAGCACGTAATCTCATCAGAATGCGATACAGAGAACTTTTCATCCTCCTGCGTGAGGGACCAGATCTTTAGAGTATTGTCATGATTCGAGGAGATGGCAAAACGCATATTATTGGTAACCGAAAGACGTTTATAGGGACCCTGTATGGTTTGCAACAAATTGCCCGAATCGGCCATCCAAACGAGCAGCATGGACTCACGATCTGTGGAGATGATGCGCAGTGAATCCATTAAGACCACCAGTTGCACCACCGGCGCTGCATGCACCTTAAATGTGTGATTAATCTCGCCCAATGCCAAGGTCCACACTTGCACCAAACGATCCTCGCCGCCGGTGGCAAGAAATTCACCATTTGGTGCAAATTTCAAACAATTCACAACACACGTATGTCCATCCAGCGTGCTCTGATATTCCGGCGTATTTATTCGCATCAAATGCACACTCCGTCCGGATGCAATGGCCAATTGTTGTGAATCCCTCGATAAATCAAAACATGTAATTGGTGGCAAGGTCGTTGAGGGTGAACGCTGCGCCTGTGTATGCCGCTTCAGGCTGCGCTTGCGACGCGGATGCCGGGAATATGGATGCACATACAGCTCCTCATTGCGAAACGAATAAAATGTAATCTTATTGCCGCCGACCGTAACTAGAAAATCATCATTTTCCATGGCATATACCGCCGTAACTGGACCCGGATTTGGTGGCATTGAACGCACCAATTTACCGGAGTGCATATCATAAATAAGCGCACGTGTATCCTCGCAGCCCACCACGCAACGTTGACTATCCTTGCCAATGGATATGGTGCGTATCTGTAAGGATAAGGGGTTTATATATAAATATAAGCCAAGTAAATAACAATTATTTTGATTTTTTTTTAATTAAAAATATTTCTGTGAATTTTTTATTTTTAAATTTTATGTTTTTCTTCAATTCTTTTGTATTTGACTTTTAATGAGTTAATTAAAAATATAATATTTTATTGTTTTTTTTTTAAATAAATTGTGAAATTTCCTGAATTTTTAATTAATTATTCAATCATTTTTGTTTTTGAATAATAAATAATTAAATAAAATAATCGTTATTAAAAGAAATTAATTTATGCTAAAAAAAAACTAAAAATCCTCCAATATTGTTAAAAAATAAATAAAATAATCGTTATTAAAAAAACTTAATTTTTTGCTTAAAAAAAAAGTCTGAAAATTCTACAATGTTTTCTGATTTAAAAATATTTTTTTTTCAGGTTCGTGTTGGTTAACTTATTGAGAAAAATATCAAAATTTTATAACTACAAAATATAAAAACTTCGTGCAAAAGGAATAAAACATTTAAAAGTCAGAAAATTAAATTTTTTTTTATATTTTCTAAGATACAAATTAAAAACATTATTTCTGATTGATATATTAAAACTCAGAAAATACAAAAATATTTTATAATTTATATAAAAAGTATTTTATTTATTAAATATATATTCAAAAAAATTGTATTTTATATAATTAATATTTATAATTATTTTTTTTACAGTTCCAAGATCTACTCACCTTCGATTTGTGTCCTTTGAGCGTGTGCAATTCCTTGCCGGTGGCCAAAGTGCGCACATAGAGCGCATTATCCTCGCAGAGAGCCAACAGGAATACCTGCAAGGATACAATGCACATAATATGCAATTAATTGACATTTTCAACGCCATTTTAAATGCATTCCCTGCCATTTGATGGGAATATAAAAGGCGCGCACAAAACTCATTCCCTGGCTGGTTGGCCCTGGCCAATCAAATATTAATAAAGTGCATTCCACAGTTGAATCTTTATATATTGACGGCACTGAGAAAAATTATTTGTAAATATGGATAGACATTTTATCAGTCAGCATTAAATTGCTTTCTTATTATGAGTGCAAATTAATTTTATTTAATTAAGCATAAAAAGTCTAAACTAAATATGAAAGTTTAGCTAATTTAGGATTTTTACTGATTAAATTTTATAAATAAATAAATTTATCGTTTTATCATGTCAATTTTTAATTCTGTTGAACGAACTCATTAATGATTTTTTTTGGTATCTATAAAATTAGCAAAATTTTGATTATAGAATACTTAAGTGCTATATCAATCAATTAATTTATTTATCAGCTCAAATATATAATTTAAAATATAATTTTGTAAGCTGCATTTTAATAATTCTTAAGAATAAATATTTTTTTTTTATTAAATATTTTTAATTTTTTCTACTCTTGTCACGTAACGCCACGGCTGTATTTTTACCTATATCTTTTAATCGAAAAGGTCAAATGTTTTCAGCTTAATTGCTATTCAGATATAAAAAGAAACTTTTAAAAAATTTGAATTTTTTTCTAGCTTTTTTTTCACATTTAGGTGTACGATTGTCACGTAACGTCATTCTGGAAATGCGCATTATAGAATACTTAACTGCTATATCAATAAATTAACTTATTTATCAACTCAACTATATAATCACAAATATAAATTTGTAAGTTGCATTTTAATAATTCTTAAGAATAAATATATTTTTTTTATTAAATATATTTAATTTTTTCTATTCTTGTCACATAACGCCAAGACTGCTTTTTTGCTTATATCTTTTAATCGGAAAGGTCGAATGTTTTTATTTCTTTTACTAAATATATTCCAGTTGAATTGCTACTTAGATATAAAGAGAAACTTTTCAATTTCAAATTTGACTTTTTTCTATATTTTTTTCACATTTAGGCGTTCGATTGTCACGTAACGCCATTCTGGAAATGCCCATATATTTATTTTTATTTTTTTGATATATAATATAATATAAAAATCGAATAATTATTCGCTCAAAATTTATTTGAAATTGAATTAAATATTTTGCTTTAAAAAATTCCTATAAATTTATTTAAATTTTATTTTACATAAATTTACTTTTTAGACAAATTCTTTAAGTAAACTGTTTATTCGAAAATAGAATTCACAACACACTTTATATAAAAATATAAAAATGCTTAACACATTATTTCGACATTATTTTACAGTAATGGACATTAATGTAGACAGCTTTTAAAAAAAAAGGATATTCGAAAAAACAAAAGCTGATTAAGCTTAATAAATTTCTCAACGTGTGGCAGCAAAAAGGCAGACTGCAATTTTTCAAGCGAGCCGGGGAAATTGAAAAATGCCAACAATATTAACAGGAGAGTTGAAGAAACGAAGGAGCAAATGGCAAGGACATTGTCGCAATGCAACATTTCAATTTTCTGGGGAAAAACCAGAGGCAGACGAACCTAGAAATGTAAGAATGTTACTAAGGGGGGAGGTTAAGAGGCAGAGAGAGATCTCTTGTGGCAAGGGAATTTTTGCGTGCCGCAAAGCCATCAGGATGTGAGCTAAAGTGTAAGAAAGTTGATTTCCGTTTGCCATTTGCCACACGGCTGTCCGAAGCAAGGAATGCCACAAAGCGGCAAAAAGAAGAAAGGACTCGCCACTCAAGTGGCCAGAGCTAGGCATTCATATATATATATATTAAAGGACATACATATACTTCAATTTGTGTTGTTGCCACAAAGAATTACATTTCAATTTTGGGCCCTGTTTCGCGAAATGTGTGGCTTCTTCTTTTTTTGGGGCATGTTGAAGGCGCATTAGACGTGGTCCTTACATGCTTGTTATCGACAGCAGCAGCAATTTGACATTTTTGTCCTTTTGCTTATTGCCAATTTGTTCAATTTTCAGCACTTTTCTTTAATGCGATAAACACAAATTTGGTTATACTTTTTTTTCTTTTTTATTTCTTTCCTTTTTTGGGGTTTTTGAAATGTGTTTTTCGCAATGCGTTAAATGAGTTTTCTAATTGTCATTTGTCAAGGACACGAGTCTGTTATGTCAATGTCCTTAGCTGCGGCAAAACAACAACTCACAGCTTATCAGTGTACTGTGGGAAATTTAAAAGAATTTTCGGAAATAAATTTAATAGTTCTCAGATAAGGCGAGTTCTTGGTGTACAATTTTTTGTCAACATTCTAGATGTGGTTTATAAGTGTTTTTAAGAGAAAAAAATAATTTTTTTTATCCATTTCTTCTTTAAAATACATATATATATATATAAATAAAAAATATATGAATTAAAAAAAAAATGAGCTTCATTGTTCTAAATTTAGAATTCATGATTCTACAATACTTTTATGTAGTCACATAGTTGACAAATGCTAAGAAAATTTAAAAATTTGATTATTTAAAATTTAATTTATATTATATTATTTTTTTTTAGAAAATTTAATTAAATTTAAAAATTTTATTATTTAAAATTTATTGTATATATTTTTTTTATTATTTATTTTTAATTATTTCAAATTTATTTTATATATATATGTTTTTTTTTTAGTATAGCTATTTTTTTATAATTAATCAGTAAACTCCTCTATTTTCTGTTAATTTTTCTTTTCTTTATATATTTTTTTAATATAATTATTTTATTATAATTGACCAATGAACTCTCCTGATCTTGGTTTATTTTAATATTATTTTTATATTATTTTAATATAGTCATTTTTTGATAATTAACCTCTATTTTCTCTTCTTTTTTTATATATATTTTTAATATAATTATTTTATTATAATTGACCAGTCAACTCAACTGATCTTGATTATATAAATTGATGTAGCCTTCACATTAAATCTTTTGTTAATGGTTTGTTTAAAACTTTATTAAAATATAGAAATATTTGAAAAAAATTATTTTTGCCTAATAGCCATCACAAATAAATATTTGTTTAAAGATTTAAGCCAAAAATAAATTAAATAACAGCATTACGTGCTTTTTATTTGCTACTGCTGTTTTATTTATTTATTTCATTAATTCACAATACATTTTTGTAATGATAATTTAACATAAATTCGTTGGTAATATAACTGGGAATCTAATTTTATATTTATTATTTATTATTTTGTTTTTTTTTTATATTTTTTATTTATTAATTTTATTTATTATAATTTTATGTATTTGCTTATTTATAGTTTATCTTTTTATTTTATTTTTGGCACTTTCTAATTAAAATATTTATGTAGATTTATTATAATGGCAATAATTTTTAAAAATTTTCCCTTTTTTTATCACAATTTTTTGTAAACCTTTTTTTTTAATTATACTTATTTAATTTTTATTTATTTCATTCATTTTTGTTTATTTTCATATTTATTATATTTATATATTTTTGTTACTATTAAATTTTTTTATATATTTATTTATCTTATTTATATATTTTAAAAATTATTGAATATAATTAAAAAGAATAAAAATAATAATAATACTCTTTTTGCAAAGGTATAATAAGTCTAACAAATATTAATTTTATTTTGTACAAAACACTTTTTAGCAGCTGTTAACTTAACAGTGAGCGCGAATGTTAAAATTTGTAGTGTGTAAAATGAAAATTTGATGTATTTTATAATTTATTTATATACCAACAAAATGTCGTCAATTTTAGCAATTTAAAAAATTAAATTTATGCCAAAAAACTGTTCAAAATGCCCATAGTGACAAACAATATAGAGAAAACAACTCAGAGCTTATCAATGTATACATATTTGAGCCTTCAGGCAAATGTATACCTTAGAATTGTTGTTGTTGCTGTTGATTCAGATGCTGATGCTGATGCTATTGTTGTATTGTATTATATATTAAAGACGACACTCGACATTCTTGGCTGTCGATTTATGGCAATAGATAGATACGATAGAATGGCAAACAAGGACTCTTCTGTAAGTAGTTGACGTCGTAGTCGCATCAATTGTCACGCAAGGATCCTAGTTTTTCCTGGTATTGTCCTCTTCCTTTATGTTGATATTATTTTGCGTGCCAAATTGTTGCTAAGTATGCAATACATATTGATAGAGACAGATACACGCACGCATATATCCTTAAAAGGACACTTGGCTTGACAGCTGTTTGGGCATATTTTTTTTTCTTCTATTTTTTTTGTCAAGCTGATTGACAACAAAGGATTTGCCGAGTAATCCGCATCTTTGAAGCCAAAATCAGTTATTAGAATCAACCGAAAAGCCAACAGCAAACAAAATGCTTTAAGCGTTCTATCTCTCAGCTTTTTATGTATCTTTAAGTTTTTGTTTTCTATCTTGTATCTATCAAATGCAGCTTTAACTTTGTCTACAGCTGAGACAGCGCTTTTGAGTTGCAGTCATAAAAATACTTAAAAGTCAAGACAAAATTCGTTTTACATGCTCGTAAAATAAATAGATTTTTTTTGGACATTTTGTTGGTTTAGTTGGAAATTGAAAAGTGCTTGAAGATTTAAAGAGTTTTTGTTTGCTAAGATTAAAGTTAAGAAAATATGAGCAACGCTTTTAAAATAATTAATTACTGTTTTAAAAGTAGTAAAGTTTATATTTTTAGTATCTCCTTTATATTACACTTTGATTGTTATTTAATATTTGATTAATGATGTTTCAAGATTTGTGTTTATTTTTAATCAGCGTGCATAATTTATATATTAATTAATAATTTATATTTATAGTGAAAATCTAGCTGTATAGATTTTCACAATTTAAAAAATAATACGTCACTAAAATCCTTGCCAATTTATATTTATATTTTTATATAATTTATATTTTAATAAAGTTATATTGATTTATGTTTAATTTTGAAGCCAAAATTTTTGTAGCTATTTTAAATTAACGTATCTGGCGTTATTTTTTCTTAATTTCGCTTTTTTCTATTTTTAAATTGTTTTATATAATTTTAAGTTTATTTTGTGTTTTGCGTTAGATTTTTAAGCTTAGAGATCTTTATATGTATTTAAAAATCAAAAAACTTGCATTTAAGTCACAATGTATAATATTTACCTACTTGTTAAAGTGTTTTAATATCATTTGAAATTTTAAATCAATTTTAACTTTAAAACAAACATATCGAGAGGCTATATAGACCAATTTCAATATTTTGTTGAAATTTTAAATCGATTGTAACTTTAACAAATATATAGAGAGGCTTTATATACAGCAATATTTTTTTTTTTTGGATAATTAAACACAGAGAAAGTTTATTTAAATTAATTTATGAATTGTTGCTTATAATCTCTGAACTTTAAGGCATAGATTATGATTTATTAAAATGCAAGATTTTTGTCGCAAAACTAATGAAAAATATGTGCATAAAAATAAAAACTGTAATAAGCTAATATTTGCCAGCTATTCTACTGTATTTTAAAAAAATATAACTAATTTAAAGCTTAAAAATTTCTTAAAGAAATCTGTTCCTTTAAAATTTCTTCTATTTATTTTAAATTTTGATATTTATATTTATATAAATAAAAAACTACTAATTTAAAGCTGAAAAATGTCTTAAAGAAATCTGTTTCTAGAAATTTCTTCTATTTTGTTTTAAAATTTTGATATTTTATATGAATAAAAAATTACTAAATTGAAGCTTCAAAATCTATTAAAGAAATCCTTTTTCTTTATATAAATTAAATTCTTTATATTTTTATAAATTAAAAACAACTAATTTAAAGCTTATAAATCCATTCAGGAACTCTTTTCTTGAAATTTATACTATTTATTTTAAATTATTAATATTTATTTATTTAAAGTGATTTTTTGTCTTTAAAGAATATCTTTTATTTTTAGAGAATCTAAATAGGAATTATTGTTTTTCTAATATTATAATTTCTTAATATATTTCTTAACTTTGATTAATTGTCTTTCAAAAAATTTTGAATTTTGAAATAATTTGTTTAAACATTTGTGTAACCAAGCCCTAAATAATGCTGGATAGAGCAGAGTTTATTTGAATTTTTATTAAAATTTCTTTTTAAAAATAATTGAGTTCAATTAAAACAATTTTTTCTGGCATATTTTTCTTTTTTTTTTATTGAAATGTTTAGCTGATTTGAAACTACTGAGATATATATATATATATTTTTTTTTGATACTATAGGTCCTGAATTTATAACTGACTTTTGGCATACAATGATAAATCAATCAAATCTGTCTAAGCTCACATTTCAGTCATAACAAAATATATCCACACTTGAGTTTCTAAATAATCTTATTTCTCGGGTCAAACTGAGGTCAAAACTAAACTAGAATTTCCTAACATATTATGCTTATCATTTAGAGACTTATGCACACTTATGTATTTATTTTATTTTTATGATTTATGAGCAATTGTATTTCTGCACAGACATTATAAGTGAAAGTAATTTATCAAGCACTTAAACATCAAATCATTCAATTTATATTTTTTTTTGCTTTTGCCTTTTTTGCACTTACCGAATTCGAGGATATATCAATGCGTAAAACTGGACTTGTCATTTGCATTGTATTTAAGAGCGTATAATTTTCCAAATCCCAGACGCAAATGCTTTTATCATGGCTCCCAGATATAAGGACATCACAGGCGCCGGCAACTAAAATCCCGCTCACCGGTCCACGATGATAGGAAATGCGATGTTGCTGTAAAAAATAGAAAAAAATAAAAATAAATATGAAATATGAAATAAATCAAAAACGGATGAGCTCACGGCAAATGCAATAAGGTTTTATTTCATCTAGTTCGATAAAAGTTTCAACTTAGATTGAATAGGGGAAGGATTAGTAGGGGGCAGCAGGGGGTGGCATGTTATATAGCGTGACACATGTGACACAATATTGCTATCTCGCTTTCTAGTGTTTGCCACATTTTGTATGCATTAAGTTAATTACCGTTTGGCATGCGATGTTGACAATGCGCTGCTGCCACGCCCCCGCCCCCATTTATGCCCCTTTTAGAATGGGGGTAGGGGCTGGCGGGGCATGAGCCAAAAGTCATACAAAAAAATGCCAAAACTTTGATAAATTACCCCAAGTTTTAAATGCCAACAGCCAACGGCAGCAGCAGCGGCAGCAGCTTGACTATGTCACGGCGTATACGTAATATTGTAATTAATTTAATAAGCGCCTGTAATTTTGTGCGGTGTACGTGTGTGTGTGTGTGTGTGTTTGTGTGTGTGAGATGCCTGTCTGACAAGTCACGTCAACAAAAAGAATAAGTCAAAATGTTTGTGTGAAGTGTGAGCGACTGTTAAATATCCTGTATTCAATTTATTTAGTATTAAAAAAAAAAAAATTAAAAAAATTATTTAGTAGTTCTTAAAATATAAAAAAAAACCAAAAATAAATAAACAAATTATTAATAGAAAACAAGAAATTTAATAAAATAAAATAAAGAATTATAAAGTAGCTACAACAATCCAAAAATATAGAAAAAAATTATAAATAAATAATATAAAAATTAATAAAAAATAAGAAACTTAATAAATTAAAATAAATAATTGTAAAGTAGTTAGTTAATATAGAAAAAAAACTAAAAATAAATAAATAAAAAAAAAAAATGAAATATAAAATAAGAAAATATATTAATAAATTTTAAAGTAATATAAAATAAGAAATTTAATAAAATATATAAATAAATATTAAAGTTTGATTATAAACAATAATAATATAAAAAAATCTATATTAAATTATTAAATTCAAATAAATATTATTATGTAGTGATTAGTGCGCTAAAATATAAGTTTTTTATATGCCATACTAGAATAAGAACTTATTAAATAAATAAATTTTAGCTTGTACTTAAATAAATACACATTAGTAAAGCAGTATACCGCTTGAACTTCAAGCAGTAAACCGCTTGCACCTCAATTTGTTCAAAATTGTCTTAGAAAATATATTCCGAACACTCAAGTTTCTTGACTACCAAATAAAATTAAAAACTAGATTTTCTATATGGTTTTAAATTGTTTTGCATTTAAATTGCGGGCTTATTAGTTGTAAAATTTGTACGAAAAATAAGAGGTAACAAATTAAATTTTATGTTCCTAATTAAAAAAATATATATTATTTAATGAGCTATTAAATTTAGAAAATTATCATATTTTTGTGACGAAGAATCCTAAAAAAAAAAAATCAATTTTTCCTTCTTTTTAACACTGGTTTTATTATTTCTAAATACAAAACTCGATTTCTCTTATATATGTATATTTATTTTTATGTGAAAGTAATTATTTAAATTAAACAAAATATTAAAATACTTTTAAAAATTGTAAATAAATATTATTATTGTTATATTATTTTATAATTAATTAAAAAAATTATAAAATTATTATTATAGTATTTTATTATTATATATAAATTAAAAAATTAATTTCAAATAAATATAAATATGTTCTCACAATCAGGATGTTAACCTTAATAACCTTGATAAGTAAATTGATAATTAATAACCTTAATAAGTAACAGAATAAATTTAGATTTTGCTTTCTAAAAAATAAAAAGTGCTTTTAAGTTTTGGATCGAATTATACTATCAAAATTATTTTTTGAATTTAAAAAATCACTTTATTGAAAAAAAAAACCAATAAGTGAGTTTATAAATTTCAACTTTAATATTTTGCTTTCTTAATAAAAAATATGTATATTTAAAGCACAAAACTCTCTAGATTTAAATATGCCAGTATTATTTCCCTATAATAAATAAACATTTAATCCCATTTCGAAATAAATGTGTACAGGGTATAAAGAGCCTGCACTTGAAGGCAACTTTCATAATCGACCCATTCAGTGCAGTTAGCGAAATTGGCTTTAAAATATGCCAGCGGCCATAAGAGCAGAGTATGGGCAGTGCGGGGGGAGAGTGGAAAGAGAGGGTATAGGGGCGGGGGACTTTCTGAGAGAGGTATTCGCCAACCAAGTGGCAATAAATCTAATTTGTATGTATGTCAACAGGCGGTGAACACCCACAAACACACGCCAAACACAAACCGAGGACCAGCAAGGACGAAGGACATTTGTGGCGCACTTTATATGCAAACATTGCATTGTAGTTAATCACAGTTTAATGTGCGTGACGCTTTGTGTGTGTGTGTGTGTGTGTTGTGTGTGTGTGTGTGTTGTGTGTGTGTGTGTGGTGTATGCACATGTGTAAATGCGAAATTTCAACTTAATATGATTTATGACTTTGGGCATAGGGAAAAACAGGTTTCGATTTGCCAGCATGTCCTGTAATTGTGCCACGCCTCCTTTTACCCACTTCATTTGTCATTTGCCCACAGAAATAAATGCATATTTAACTGTTCAAAAACACACACAAAATTCAGAGCATTGCTCGAATAGGCAGTTATCCTGTAAAAATTCACAGTTGAATATAAAAAAGCTAGTAAATTAGTTATTGGACGGACGGTAATATGGATTTCCTAACATTTGATTGTTAACTTTTCATAAAACTCTACTTAGTAAGCTGTTTATTTAGATTGTGTAGTAAATAAAATATTCCAAATTATATTATATCATATTAAAGAAAAAACTTGCATTTAAATAAACTAAAAAATCATGAATTTTAACTAATATTCTTTTTAAAACATAAATTTCCATAAAATATTTAGTTAAATTATTTTTTATTAGGTTTAAAACACTTAATTTGATTTTTATTAAAAAAGAAGTTGCCAATAAATATTATTTTTAGTTCATAAAAATAAACTGAATTTTTAATTAATTAAAAAAGAAAAATTTGCAATATATTATTACTTTTAATGAACAAAAATAATAATTTTAATTGTTGGTAAAAAAAAAATACAATAAAAATCAAAAATAATATTTAAAACGTGATTTTTAAATTAAAAATTACAGATAGAATAAGCTTTTAGTTGTAATTTTTAATAATCTACAAAATCGCGTTTTAAATGCCAATTTTGATTTTTATTTATTAAAAAAGGAATGAACTTCTGTATTCTAACTTTTAATACACAAAAATAATAATTTTAATTAATGGTAATTTTTCTAAATAAATTTAAATCAAAAATAATATTTTAAACTGATTTTTAAATTAATTATTTCAGATAGAATGAGCTCCTAATTGTAATATTCAATAACTTCAATAATTTACAAAATCACGTCTTAAATATCAATTTTGATTTATATTTATAAAAAAAATAAACTTCTGTGTTTTTACGTTTAAAATATTATTTTTAATTTTTATTTATTAAAAAAATAATAAACTTCTGTTTTTTTGATATATCAGAAAAGGTTTTCTAGTATACAATAAGTTATTTTATTTTATTTATTTAGTTTAAATTATATGCCATAATTCTTCTTTTTGTAGTTTCCCTGCTAAAAATATTTTAAATATTTAAATGATAAACATATGACACTTTCTGTTCGTTACCATACGTTTAACTTAGTTAAAAAGTGTTGCTATAAACACGCCATAGCTATAAAAAAATTGTTAAAGCATATGACATTTAATGTTTTATAAATTTTTAATTGATCTAGCCATTAAAAATTATTAAAAAGTGGTAATAAAATTGCGCAAATGTTAGTGATTGGCAAATACAGGCTTCTCTGAATATAAAAAGTATATAAATTGTTGATTAGCATCAGAAAATACCACAATATTGTTCAGTTTAACTGTCTGTGTACGTGGCACATGTGTGCCACGTATATGCCTAAGCGATAAATTTACAATTAAATAAAGTTTTGATGTTAAATTAATGTAGGAGACATTATATAAACAATAAGATAAGCTTTATGCAAGTCAGAAATATTTGAAAAATTATAATGTAATTTTATGAGTTTCCCATATGTGTGCCACGTATCTATCAGATGTTTGACACGTGTTCAGAACTTAAAAATTTTGCCTTTTTGACAGTTTATAAATTTACTTTTGATTAACTATAAAATTAAAATGAAAATACTAAAGTATTAAATAGATAATTGCCTTAAAAAATGCAATTTCTTGAATGCATGTAATACTAAAAATAAATAAAAAAACAACCAACTAAACTGCTTTAAATAAAAAATAAACAAGTTGCATTTCTCGTTTTACAAAAACAAAACTAAAATGCTACATAAACAAACTTATTTTGTAAAAATCAAAATCTATGTGAAAAACCCTCTAATTAGCCCAGTTTGTATCTCGTTTCAAATAGCGAACTCATTTGTAGATTTTCAATAGAGCAAAGGGGGGAAACTGAGGTCAACAATTTTCGCTTACGAATTATGCAAATTAATGCGGTTTGTTTGATGTGGCACGTCGCGTCGCGGTTTTGCAATTAGGCAACAGCAAAATGCATTTTCCATTTCACATTTTCTATTTGCCATTTGCCATTTTCTACTTAACATTTTCACATTTTCTATTTTCTATTTTCTATTTTTTTTTTTGCATATTACAATTTGCTGATTATAAAATGCAATTGGCAGATTAGTGTGGCAGCACAGTATTATGAATCGATTTCAATTAAATATCCTGTTGTACGTGTTGCTTACCAATTTGCCGCTGGCCAGGTCCGTTATGGCAATTGTTGCATCCTCGCTGCTGCTAATGATCAGCGTGTTATTGACACCAGCTGCCACAGCGGTAACAGGCGCTGTATGGGCGCTAGAGGGGGAGAAGGAGAGAAGAGAATAAATTTAAAAAAAAGGTAATTTAATTTTAAACTTTATGGTATTGTTTTTTGGCTTGATTTTAATACCACATAGCATTAATTTAAATATATACTGCAATTAATTGGCAGCCATTGACATTTTTTTTTTTTAGTTATTTTCCCATTAAAAATATTGACTATTTTGGTTTAAAATTAAAACCAAAAGAAATTGCAGAAAAATATTATATATTCTTATTTGCATTTTAAATTCAAATTAAGCCACAAATTCGGTCTTTTTAGTTTAATTTTAATACCACATAGCGTTGATTTAAATATATACTGCAATTAATTGGCAGTCACTGAATTTTTTATAATATTCGGCTAAATATTTGCCCATTTAAAATATTGACTATTTTGGTTTAAAATTATAACCAAAAGAAATTAAAGAAAAATATTGTTTTTTCTTATTTGGTTTTTAAATTCAAATTAAGCCACAAATTCTGTCTATTTTGTTTAATTTTAATATCATACCAAAATTAATTTGCAGTCACTGACATTTTTTTTAAACCGTTTTAAACAAATGTAATATTTTGTTTCAAAACTAAAATCAAAAAAATTAAGAAAAATATTCTTTTTCCTATTCGATTTTTAAATTAATATTGATCGAAAAATTCTGTTCTAAATGCAATACTCAGAGCTTTAAAAAATTAACCAAAATGCGAATGAAAGAAAAATTCCTTCTCATTTGCAACTCATTTGGTTTTAAACTTAAAAATAAATAGGAATAATAGTTATTGCAACATATTTTGTTATTTATATTAAAAAAAAAAGAAATAACAGAAAAATATTCTGTCCCATTTAAAATACATTATAATATTGTGCCCTGATTGCCGCCCTCTAAAAAATAAATTTAAAATAATTAAATAAATACAAAAATGTTTCCAGCTTTGGCTTGTGGCTCTATATTGACTTGAATATGGAAATTAAATATTTATTTAGTATTTAACTAAATTTAAGAGCTATTTAAAAACGTTTTGAAGGCCAATAAAATTTTTTTTTTTTATTTAATTTATTTAGGCGACAATTAGAGTAATAATAATTTAATATTTTTTTTAAAAGCTATTTGAAAAGTATTTGAAATCCAATTATTTTTTTTTATATTTAATTTATTTAGGCGGCAATTAGAATAAATGCTTATATTTTTTTTAAGCATGCAATGGAAATCGAATCAGGTTTTAAATTTAATACATTTTGCACTGTTTCTATATAAAATAAATTATTTTTTTTTAGTTTTTATTCATGATACCAATGATTCCAGGACTTGAATGTTGAGTCAACTTACCTAATGTGCGCTCGACGTTCGCGCAAGGACACGTGCCACACCATTACGCTGGTATCCTCGGAGCCGGTCAGCAGCAGCTGTGACTGTTGTGGCGCCACCAGGAGGCACGTGACCGCTGCGGTGTGTCCTGCAATGTAATGCAATATTTGTGAATGTCATATGATTAGCTTGTCTAACGTGCTGCATAAGGATCGTAAATTACTATGATTTAGGGTTTTATTTTAATAAAAAAAAATTTTGAAAAGAGGGCTACAAAGATATGATTCTTGCAGAGAATAAACTAGGCATAGTCGTTATGGTTTTTATATTACTGAGTTTTACATTTTATTCATTAATATTTTCTAGAAATAATAAACGGAAAACCATTTTTTTTCTAATAAAAGATAAGCCTCCGAAAATAAAGGTTATCAAAATGGTATTACGACATTTTTAGAATTTATTCTCAATAAGTAAATTAAGCAGAGTTTAAAAAACAATTATTTATAATTTTAAAAAAAATTTTAAAGCAAAATAAATTTTATCGAATTTTTTTTTAATGAATTTTTTTTATAAAAAAAAAAAAAAATTATTTTTTTAAAATTTATTTTTTGTTATTTTATTAAGAAAAAAATAGAAAACTTTTCACATTTCGCTCTAAAAACGATATTGGAGTATTTGAGCTTTATTTTAGCGCAAACATAAAAAATCAATTTATCAGGAATATATTTGAATTTTATATTTTATTACTTGAATATATGGCAAAAATTGTATTTTTTAAACTCAGAAAATAGTTATATTTCTAATTAAAGGTAAAAAATGAAAAAAAAAATTTTTAGTTTATTTAATTTATATTATTTATTTACAATCCCTTAAACCCGCCCTAAATCCCCTTTAATCCTTACTCACCTTTGTATGTATGCTCCAGGGAGTTGCTCATAATATGCCAAAGCTGCACATCGCCCGAATTGGTGGCCAGGATCAGATGCTGCCGCGAAGGAGCCAAGCAAACGGCTCGTATAACCCCCGTGCCCGTCACCGTCATGGTGCGTATCTGGGAGGGCAGGGGTGCGGGCAGCCAGCCCGTTAGCGGCACCAGCAGCGGCACCGCATAGCCATCACACCAGGCTGTCGCGGATCTAACTGTCATGCTGAGCAGAGAATTGTCATCATCATCATGCTCGCTAATGGGTCGCAGCCAGGATATTAGCTGTGAGCCCAGTTGCATGGGATCGCGGGTAAGGACATCGCTCGATTTGCGTATGGTATAATAAATCAGCTCAATATCCCGATCCAGTATATAACAACGCACATGCTCGATCAGGCAACGCAGGTAGCTAATGGAGACCGTTTGCACCTGAAAGTGAGAAAAGGAAATTGATATTAAATTTATAGAATTGGAAGAAGATCAAATATTTAATTTTGGTTGGGAAAAAATATATGCCGGCTGTATAATCCGGCATTATATATATGAGCTCCAAGCCGGAGAAGTTCTTTTGGTATGGAATCCACAAACTGTCAGAAAGATGGGCAAATATCGTAGCTTCCGTTGGGCAATACTTTCAACATTGAATGTAAAACCATTTTTTCCCAATAAAGCCTTAATTTTCGAATAAAAAAACCGCACAAATTAATGCATACACCCAATACTTATTATTGTTTATTTAAATGGAAGACTTAATTAGTTAAATAAATAAAATCAACTAACGAAGTTGCAAAAATAATAAACGGGGCTAAAAAATATATCCGCATAAAATTAATTATATTTTTTTTTATATTTATTTTCAATATTTCTTCAATTAATTTTTATTAATTTGTGGCTAACAAATATATCCACATAAACTCAATTATATTTTTTTTTATATTTATTTCCAATATTACACCAATTAAACTTTTTTATTTGTATATTATCAAGTATACGCAACTGACGCAGACTTGTGTAATATTAATTAGGTTCGCCTAATGGTCAAACTTTTAATTTATTTACATATTTAAATAACAAAAGTTTACAGCAAAAAGGAGCTGAGCTCTCATAGAGTATTCTTGATGTATTTTCGAGCGCTAATTTTAAAAATGCACACCTTTTTTTTTTCCAAAGAATCCAAACCGCAAATAGATAGTTTTTTGGCAGCCTTTCGACTTATTTGTTCATAACTACATCAGATCATATATGATCTTAGCCATATTTGTATATTTAAAATATTTCTAAAAAAATTATCAAATTTATAAAATTTAACAAAATATTTAAACGAATTTTTACAATTTTTGTAAGAGCAAATGAATTTCAGCAATTGTTCAAAAATGCAAAAAAAAAAGTTCACAATTTTCAACTTTGAGGTTTTCTAAGAGCTTTAATTCTTATTTGATCCGTATAAACGGCACACCGTTAGAAAGGGAATACAATTATCTATCTTTGAAAAAAAAAATGGTTGGCATTTTTGAAATCATCGCCCAAAAATACATCAAAAAAAGTATATGAGAGCACAGCTCCCTCGATAAAAAAAAAAATTTTTAAACTGGTATAATCAAACAAACAACTGGATTCTCCAATATTAAAGCAAAGGCCAGTAAAATATTTTTCCCTTGTTTTTGTGTGTGTGAACTGCCTTTCTCCTCGATTCTCAAAAGTTAAAGGGAGCCCCGAAGAAATTTTTTTTATTTTCTTTGGCACTACCTTTAACTTATGAGAATCGCGTAGAAAGGCAGATCAGACACACACACGCACAAATTTATATTTACACAAAAAAACAATTTCTTGACACAATTCAAAAATTATTTTTAATGACTTTAATTTGACAATTTAACACAATAAAATTAAATACTTAGAATTGAAATTTTGACACAGCTCAATTTTAGCTTCAAATTTAATTGAATTAAATTTTCAATTGTATTACGAAAGTTTGGCTAATTCTCCGTTTCAATTAAGTTAATCTAATTAATGTGAATTTGACTTTTCTATAATTGTGCCAAGCAGGGCAAAAGCCATAAACCACAACAAACAATTTGTTGTAAATTCGACACATTTCTGGGAATTTATTTTAATAATGAAAAACCCACAAAATTTACTACATATGTGAGCTAAATTTCCTGGAAATTGACAACTGAGAGAGAGAATTGGCTTAAATTGAAAAACATCTCCTGTTTCGTTTACAATTTTTCGTAGAATTTAATGTTGTCAAGTTACAAGACAACAATGTTTAATTAAATCAAAATGAAGCTGGTTTATCTGCTGCTTTTTATCTACAGCTCTATGCACTATGCAGTTTTCCTGCATTCGCTTAATTGAAAGACAGGTCAGCTTTATATATACACATAGATAACTAGTTGACACAGACCTTGCCACAAGCTTGTGGCACGTGTTTGAGTTTGCCATCAGTTGCAGCATATATGCTTTAATAAAAATCATTTTTTATATTGTTCCAAAAAAAATTTTAACATTTTTTCTCATTTTCATTTTCTTTCAGATTCAATTTTCTATCTTTTGAATACCCTGTAGTTATTTAAAATGTATGGAAAGTATGTTATTGCAGAAAATCAGGAATATATATACTTTATGGGGTTAAATATCTCTTATAACAGAAATATATATACTTTATAAGGCCATAAATCTCTTTTAACATCAACAGATAAGAAGATGACATTTATTTCTGTAATTTTCAGAGATTATTAGAGCTAGGGAAGCAAAATATTGGTCTATAGCTGCTTGTTTACTGTCTTAAAATCAAGTTTATTTTAGATACTTCTACTTAAAAAATTATTTTACAGGCTCAAATTTAAGGTAAAAACCCTAATTTCTTTTAATTGTATTGATGTTCAGTTTATACTTTAACTGCAGCCAAAAATTTTATAACAATTTAATTTAAAAATACAAATAATTTTTATTCCAAAAAAAAAAAAAATATTTCACACACCGTTGTGGAAATAAAATACTCTGCTTGCTGACACGACTTCTGAACTGCTTTAAGTGCACTGCTTGATGCAAAATTCATTTAACATTTCCTATTATCTATTTAAAAAAAAAATAAAAATAAAATACTTTTTTTTTGTATTTTCCAAATACAAAGCGTTGAAAAAAAAAAATGCTCTGCTTGCTTACACAACCACTAAACTGCTTCAAATGCACTGCTTGATGCAAAATTCATTTTCCATTTAACATTTTCTTTTATTTATTTAAAAAAAAAAACAAAAAATATTTTTTTTGTATTTTCCAAATACAAAACGTACAAAAAAAATGCTCTGCTTGCTTACACAACCACTAAACTGCTTGAAATGCACTGCTTGATACAAAATTCATTTTCCATTTAACATTTTTTTTAATTTATTTTACAAAAAAAAAAATAAAAAAAATATTTCGCTGTACAGAGCGGAGTAACAAAAAATGTTCTGCTTTCTTACAAAGTTACTGAACTGCTTGAAATGCACTGCTTGATGCGTATAAAAATTATATGCTCTTAAAAACTATTTAAATTTTGTGTCTTGCTATTGCAATCTAAAATAAAAAATGTTAAAAAAAAAACTAATTTAATTTAATTTAAAAATAAAATTTAAAAATAATAATAATATCTAATAAAAATTAATAAATAAAAACACTCTTTTAAAGTGTATTTTTTTTACATAGACTTTTATAAATATATATATATATATATATATTATATTTATATAAATATATTTATTTTTGATGCGGGTATTAAAAAAAAAAACCGTAAAAATTCAACTTGCATATCATTTTTTTTAATATGTCAACTCCAATTTTTAGAATATTTAACAATTGACTTTATTAAATTAAAAAAAGTCAATTGTTAAATTTTCCGAAAATTAGGGTTGACGCATTAAAAAAAAAAAATGATTTGCAAGTTAAATTTTCATGTTTTGTTAAAGCACTGAATTTTTTAATTTAAATAATTTTTTAAATCAATTTTTTGTTGTTTTATTTTTGTCTATTTTACACAGTATCTTATAGCCATGCACACTCTACCAACAAATTCTTATTAGTTTTTATTTTTTTTTAGTTTGCAAAACTCTTCTCTGCGCATTTGCTGTTGTTCACAAGCATTTAGCTGGACGTTTTGCATATTTGCATGAATTGCAAATGCTTTGATTTTAAAATTCATGGGTTATACGTGCATTTTTTCAACTGTCAGCTGAGTGATAAATTTGTTATGAAATTCTCTACACTTTTGTTAACTTAATTCGATAAACTTCGCTTAACATTTTTTTTTATTTTTTTGAACAAACTGCGAATCAGCGCAAATTCTGCATGAACAACTTTCATAATGAATGACGGCGTTTTAAACAATTAAGTGGCAAATGAGTTGGCAACTGGCCAAGTTGCAAGCCAAGCTCCAACCTCAATCTGGGTTCTACCATTATTGTTGCAAACTTTAATGCAAAAATTCAACGATAATGCGTTAGGGGCAAGTTGTGGCATATCAAATGCAGCTCAATGCACACAGAATGCAGCTTAAAGTGTTTAAATTTCTATCTACAAATGCTTAAAAGCCTAGTAAATACTTGAAAAAATCAAGAAAAATAAATAATTGTGTTTAAAGTTTTGTGAAAATAGCTTAAGCAAAAATTGTAAAGCCAACTCGTATGAATATTCATTTGTTTTGTTACATTGAGATATTTTACATTCCAAAATTGCAATCATAATTTTGTAAGTCTTTTATAAATAACTGAGATTCTTTGACAAATGTTTGTGTTCAGTGTAGTGTGAATGACTTTCATTTTGTTCATTCGATTGAGCGTCTACTATATATCATTGAATTTGTAAAATTATAAGTTTAATTTTAACTTTAAATAATTTTGTATAAATAAACTTTGAACTAAAAAAAAAATAATTAACTAAACACCAATTAGTGCAGCCTTAGTTTAAAAAATATCTTTTAAATTTTAAGAGAGTTATGCTGCTGAAAAATCTAGGAAGAACATTAAGTAAATAAATAAATAAAAAAATAAATAATAATCCTATTATTTTTTCTAGATTTTTCTAGGAGAAACATTGAATAAATAAAAAAAAAAATAAAAAATAAAAAAAATAAGTTATCCTATTAATTTTGGTTTGAGCATTCACTGCTTAATTTTATGTAATTTAGTTATTATCCTAAACCTCCATGATATAATGAACTAACTAAAAACTCATGTAATGTATGCTAATTTTAATAAGATTTTAATTTTTTCTAAAATTTTTCAAGTCTTGTAAGTGTTGAAAAAAGTGTAGAAAATGAAAACATATATATATATTTTTTTTAATTTAATGGAAATTTTAATTAGAGCACAAAATATGAAGAAAAATGTTATTCCGCTTGAAAATTCTGTCAGTTTTGACAGTCTTATGAGGGTAAGAAGTCTAGAAGTTAATCAGAAGTCCGAAAAACTCATAAAAAGTCGAAAAAATTGTATTTTTAAATTGAACAGACAACTCAATCTAAAGGTCTAACGATGATTAAAACGACATTCCGGACGAAAATCGACTAAGTTTTAACAAAGCTAAGCGTAGTAGAAGTTTAGGAAAATTATATTCCATGGAAATCAGAAAAATAGACAATATATATCAAACAATAAAATAAATTATGAACTAAAAGATTATTGTAAAATCTGTAAAAAAAAATAAGAGGACTTCTAAAATCTATTTAATGAATTTCGGCATAATAAAAAATATTTCTCGATTTATAAGCAACAATTTCAACTTAAAAATAAACTAACAAAAATATTTTTAACCCTTGTTTAAAAAAAAATAAAAATATTAAATAAATAATTAAAAAAAATATTAAATAAATAATTAAGAAAAAATGTAATAATAATAAAAACGATCGTCTTGAGGTGCGAGTTGCTCAACAAGAAATAAATCTTTGAAAAATATTCAATTATAAATTGTGTAAAAATTTTGTTTATAAAGTTAGTCTTAAGATTCTGCTAAATTTGAATTTGGCATAATAAAAAGTATTTCTCGATTCTTTAGCAAAAATTTCACCTAAAAAATAAACTATCAAAAATATTTTAAGCACTTAAGTCGTTAAAAAAAATATATATATATATTAAATAAATAATTTAAAAAAAATATAATAATAATAAAAACGATCGTTAAACCCTCAACAAAAAATAAATCTTTTAAAAATATTGTACTAAAATTTCTGTAAAATTTTTGCTTATAAAGTTAGTCTTAAGATGCTGCTAAAGAATAGATTCATTAGTAAATAAATATATATATTTCTTAGCCAAGTTTCTTTAACTTTTCAGCGTAGTTTTGCTAAACTATTCAAAACACGCTTTTCATGCCTATTAAGTTTGAAATTTTTGTTAGCTGTCAGTTGTTTTTTGTTGCTAGACAATGGAAGCTAATCCAAGTAGATTGCAATGTCAGTTTATTCAGTTTGCTAAACTAATTTCCACAGCGTTGACTAATTGCAAATGCTGGTTAAAAATTGTCGAGAAGGATGATGGCAAATGACAGGGGAGTAAGGGTAGGGTTGTCAACTTACCGCCGCAAGCAGAAAATCAAAATTGCAGACTGCGATTTGTTTGAAGCGAGTTGTGTCATCAGATCGCATGAGATGATGCCAACTCTCCTCAACATGCCGCATGCTATAGGAGACATCCGCGGCAATGGGATTGTAGAAGGTGGATGTGTCGTCGTTGTGATGCGTTGAGGATGATTTACGGCCCGCGGATACATTGTCCTTTTCACGCTCTTTGTCCTTGTGCAGCGTTGGCTCCTTGAGACTGATGACAGACTTTGTTTCGCTACGCGTCGAATCATTTTCTAATGTGCTCTCATCCTCATCCTGGGGAAAGAACAAATTGGCCAACTCCATATGCAGATTGCGTTTACGCTCCACATCCATATAGCGTCGCTTGGCCACCGCAGCGCAGTAATTGTGGCGCCACTGAATTAACACTTTACCCGACATTATCTTATCGTACAACAGCAATCGTTTATCTGTGAAAATATAAACAAATTTTTAGATTTTAATTTTTTTGTTATTAATTTTTAGCATTCATGATTGGCCATAATTTCATGTTAGGAAATTTTGAATTGCAAATGAACAAGCCAACTTAAAGTGCGAGTTAATTGTTTAAGTAAAGCAAGTAATTCAAGTCATTTGATAGCTTGGAAACAGTTATGAGTATTTTTGGTAAAAATTACTATTTTTGATAATGCATTAAATTTTTTCTATAAAAATTAAACATCACAATTATTTTTTAATTTGAATTTATTTGATTAAATTGTTAATAATTATTTTTTATTTATAAATAAGAAATAAATAAATAAAAAATAAACCAATAAATATTAAAAGCGATTTTCATAATAAAAATCAGAAATGTTTTATAAAATATAAACATTACAATTATTTTTTAATTTTAATTTATTTGTTTAAATTATTTAAAATAATTATTTTTTGATTTATAAATAAAAAATAAACAAATAAATATTAAAAGCGATTTTCATAATAAAAATCAGAAATGCTTAGAGTTTGATTTATAATATAAAAGCAAATATTACAGTTAACCATGATTTTATTTTATAAAATTGAAAACTAAAAAAACCTTATTTGATTTTTTTTATTATTTAACTCGTGGAAATAATTTTGTTTTACATCTTTCCATATAAACAAATTGAAAATTGAAAATATTTATTTGAATTTATTAGCACAACAAATTATTCGAGTTTTTTTCTGATCAAGCCAACACATTCAAGCTGTTAATCGGCACTTGATAGCTTGAAAACATTTAATTCAAAAGCGCAAATAGTTCAAGCCTTTCGCTTGCACTTGATTGCTTAAAGGCTTGATTGCTTTGACTGAGAATTGCAAGTACGAGTACAAGACAAGCAAGCCATCAAGCAAGTATTCAAGAACAAGTCAACCAAGCAAGCAAGCAAGCAAGCAAGTAATCAAGCACAAGTCAAGCAAGCAATCAAGCAATCAAGCAAGTAATCAAGCAATTGTGGCAATTCACCAGAATTACATTAATATTGAGTTGATAAATTTGTTTAAAAGCCATTTGAAGATTTTGTGATTTAATTTGAGCAAAAAACAAAACCAATTAAGTTTAATGATTCATTATGGGTTTTGATCTTTTTTTCTTAATCAAAAAAAAATTATTATTAACCAAGTGCTATTTAAAAGTTGGTCAAGTCCCAATTTATATAAAAAAAAACCTCAAAATTAATAATTGAAAAGATGTTTAGCTTTTATTCTCTGTTTTTTTTCACTCACCCATTTGCCTGTGTATCTTTTTGAAGCTCGCAAAACTAAAGTGTCCACTGTGCGTGTCTATTAAGGACTCTGGATCATCGGTGGGCATGAGGAGTTCGAGTAGTTCCGTCTCGGTCAGGCCGTATTCGGAGCAGGTAATGTAGGCAGCCAAACTGGCCACCGCCTGTTTGCCATAATTGTGTTCCAGCTCATCGAATTGCTGCTCCACATAGGCCACAAAGTTGACATCGTCGCTGCATTGAGATGGTCGCTGCAATTTGGTTGCATTTGCCGCCAAATTCAAATCAAATTGATATTCCGCTGACTTGAATCTATCGCGTTGCATGGGCGTAAATTTCAATTGTTCAACGGGGGTTGTGGAACTGCAAATGATTTGAACATTCCAGGGCAACGAGGTGGGCAGCCAGGAGAGGGCCGCCACAATATCGCAATCGAGGGGATTCAACAAATGCAAATCATCGATAAATAGAAATAAAACATCATTATTCATGTCCTCGATGCGACGCAAAAGATTCTGAAACCAATTGCTAATATACAAAGGATCAAACGATGCATCCTTGGGCAAATAGCCCTCGGGTATATTAAATATGATCGATATCTGTTGGCATATAACACGCAGCAATTCCAAATTATATGCAGATCTTGGTGTGGCCTTGGCAAACCGTATAACACGATGCACACGCGTCGTACTAAACCAACTTGCCACCTGACCATACAGTTGGCTAATGATGGCACTTTTGCCGCTGCCATGTGCCCCGCATATAAAATATGGGGCATGTCGGCTGCCATTCTTAAAGTTGGCCATCAGATTCTGTTGCAACTGTTGTGGCACACGCGATTCCAACAGGACAACGCTCTCCGTATGCTCGCGCAGCATCCGCAAATGTGTGGCATGTTCGTGAAAGATTTCCTGCAACAAAAAAAATTGTGTGAATAAAATGGAGGTTTTTATTTTATTCTGTCATTACTAAATGGATTCAAACAAATCCCAAACATCACAAGTCAACCTGCTGACCTTGTTTTCATAGTGTTGGCCATAACTTGGCATTAAAAGTGGCTAACAGTTAGAAAAAGCTAAGGTATGTATTTGTGAATTTTTTAAGCAAAGTTTCTTCCTTAAAAAAAGAAATTATCTTTAAATTGATTATATTTTAAAGGTAAAAATTTGGAACTAGAATATCTTTATAATTAATTTTAATACATTTAACATTTAATCCAAATATATTAAATTTAATTTTTTAATTATTTCAATTGTATGTATTTCAAAACAAAGCCTTAGAAAGGAAATACTTAAAATAAATATATTTATTATTTATTTAAAATATATTCAATATTTAATTTAATTTATAATTATTTAAAATGCAGTTTTTTTAAAGCAACATTTTGGAAAAATAATATTTAATATATAATTTAATTCTTAATTCTACAAATTGAATTTTATCAAAGCAAAATTTGAGGGAGGAACTATTTAATATAAATATATTTTATATTGAATTTAAATATATTTAATATTTTATCTAAAATATATTTATTTTTAATTTTTTAATCATTTTAATTGTATGTATAATAAAACAAAACCTTAGAGGTTTTATTTAATCAAAGTATATTCAATATTTAATTTAATTTATTATTATTATTATTAATATTATTTAAAGTACAGTTTTTTTAAAGCAACATTTTAGAAAAATAATATTTAATATTTAATGTAAATATATTTAATAAATATTTTAATTATTAATTATTCTAATTGAATTTTATCAAAGCAAAATTTAAGAGGGGGAATATTTAATAAAAATTGTTTTCATATTAAATTTAAATAAATTTAATATTTTATGTAAAATATACTTGATTGAGGAACGAAATTAACAAAATTCAGAGCAGTCTAGAGTTTTTTACTTAACAAGTTTTTTTTTGCTCATTTTTTTAGCAGTTGTGTGTGTTTTTTTTTAATCTAAGAAATATGAACTAGAATTAAATCCATCGTAATTTAATCCTAGTTTCTAGTTTCTTAAAATACTACTGCTAAAAAAAGAAGCAAAAAAAAAACTTGTTAAGTAGAAGACTGCTCTGAATTAAATTTATTGTATACATATTGATTTTGTAGCTATGATTCTAACTTGGCGAATGATTTATAAAATTATTTTAGGAAATTATAAAAAAAATGAAAAAATAAAAACTAAAAAAGTTTTTTCAGAATGATCTATATGAGAAAATGAGAAAAGGTTGGATTATTTCCCCAATAATAAGGATAATATTTGTAGGGTAAATAATTTAACCTTTTCTCATAGCTAATTAAATATCTTCATTAAAATATTAAAAAAAAACCTTATTTAGAGTGTTAAGTATGGCTTGTAAACCTTATAGGGTTGCTATTGAAGCAGGGTTGCATTGTATATTCACTTTAGTTATGTATGGATAAATCACTCACAGATATTCCATTATTTCACTACCTTTATAACAATTGTGCATATATATTTTTAATAAACTTAAATAAACTTAAGTAAAAACGAAAAATTTTTCTTTTTTATATATTGAAAGCCCCGAACGACCGCTGTCAGCTGGTTTTAATAAAAAGAAAAACATATTTGACAGAAACGCGTTCAAAGGCTGAGTTCTTCTCTTTTTATTTCTCTCTCTACAGCTTGTCATCTGCACTTGCTACCAGTGATGCCAATTCAGGCTTTTTTCGGAAAGGTTTTTTTTTTAAATTGCTTCAACCGGAAAAGTAACCAAACTGCACCTAGCCAACAGTCTGACCCTTTTTATGGGCTTATTTATTTGTTAAAAAAAAAATTTTTTTTTTTTAAGTATATTTTTATTTTAAAGAATTGAAAATAATTTTTTTTGTTCTTTGTATTTATGACCCTAACTTACGTACAGCTTAAACAATCTAAAATATCAATATAGCAAAAAAAAATATTAATTGTAAAAATCATTCATAAATTGGATAGTTTAATAGCTATAGAAAAATAATTAATTTTTTTTTTATTTTTGCCAAGAAAAACATGTTTTTAAATGGGAAAAATTTGAGAAATCATATTTTTCTTAGTTTTCTAGAACTATTGTGTAGTTGCGGGTATATTTCGCAATAGCCAACTGGATCGACTTTTGACGACTTTCCGACTACTACCGACTGCTACCATTGATAATTATCAGTTAATGCAACTATGTAAAAGCAGAGGAGAGGAAAACAAACAAAATTTTTTTCGACTTTTCCTCAAATTTTAAAGCCAAAAAATCGTAAAAAATACCGCACAAAATATCATAATTTTCTTGATTCAAAATTAAATAGTTGCAAAACTAGTAATTTAAACTTAATAAAATATATGTTTGATTAATACATATATTTATTAGCTTTTAGAAAACGTAAAGCATTTTAAAATCGGCTTTAAGATTCTCGAGTATTAAAAAATAAAATAAATAAATAAATAAAAATAAATACCAGATTTCAAAATATTTAAAAAAAAAAAAATCTCTCCATAGAAAAGTTTTTAAAGTGGATTTTCGTCATTTGGGGCACCATATGTATCAAAAAAAGTATACAAAAAAAAGCTAAATTTTTTTATCTAGTGTAAGTGTTGCAAGCATTTTAATAATGCTACACACTATTAAACAAAATATATATTTCTTTTAAATAAGAGCGAAGTTAATTGAATATTCATAAAAATTTTCTAATTTTATATACCCTTTTTTTGTCCTTTTTTTCGGGCGATCTGGCCTTTTTTCGGGCGTTCTGGCCTGTTTTGTTGGACTGTTGGCAACACTGCTTGTTGCATGCAATGGCAAAGCTGAAGCTGTAGCTGTATCTGAAGCTGATGCTCAAACCGGGCATATTCAGCTCCGGTTTTCGTTTCCTGACCATGGCATATATTATGCCAAGAGTATCATCCGGCTGCTGTCTGTCTGTCTGTCTCATCAGTCTGGCACCATCCTGCCTGCCACACTCGTGAACAGTCTCAAACTACAATATGTGTGTGTGACTTTCAGTTGACTGTAACTTTGTTTACCTGCGCTTCTGTGCCACCTGACAGTGCCACCTGCTGTGTCCTTGTTGACTGGCAGTGGCATGTTTGCCACTAACAAGTAGTTCTTGCCCCTGCCCCTGCCACATCCCATCCATATATGCACTCTCAAGTGCTCTCTTCATCTTCAGCTTCAGCTCTAGTCTAAGTTGTCCAGAATCAACTGAGGCATACACTGTACAACTAGGAATACAACTTGAGTTTGCAACTTAAAAAGAAAACATTCTTGTGGCCAGTGTTGGTTAAAGTTGAAATATTTTTTAAAGTCTTTTGTGTTTTCTACTTAAATTTGTTTTTTGGCAGCCTTTTTGGCTTAAGAATATATTTTTTGTTTTAATTCAAAAACTTCTTTTTTTTGAAAAACTTTCGCCGTAACAATATATTTTTGTTTGAATTAAAAAAATTTTCTTTGAAAACTATTATTTTTATAGTAATTTAATGCATTTGCGTATTACATTTTGTAATTTTTTTAAAAAATAATGTTTTTGGTCCGACATAATGTTCATTTGAAGATATTATAATTTATATTTTTAAAATATTATTTTGTGGCAAAAAATTATGTCTATGCTGATTAAACAATTATTCCATCAGCATAAAAAAATAAAATAATTTAATGACATGAATTCCTAATTAACATTGTAATTCGATTACATAAACTATTGGCTGTGCAACAAAAATAAAATAAAACTTTAAAATGCTCGAAATTTCGAACCAAAAAAAAAAAATTTAATCAAAGAAATAATAATCCAACAACTACAGTCCTAAACAACGAAAGTCTCAAAGAACACAAGGTTATAATCCGCCATGCCAATAAGTCCTTGCTTAAAACCAGTTCAGAATTATAAGCGACAATACCTATAAAATTGTTTTAAGGCAAATGTGTTGTGCATTTAGTGTTGTCATTTTTGTGATTTTGCAACTAGATTTAGTTTTTTTCTATTGTAGATATTTTTGGAATTTTTTTTTTTAAAACAAAATATATTTGTTATGAAATCTAAAAAATTTAACTGAATATAAATAAAATAAAATTTTTTTAACTCCAAATTAACTCAAATATCAGCCTAAATAAAAAAAATTTTCTATTTTTTTAATCATGATTTTGTCACACGATTTATATATTTCTTAAGCAAGATTTTGCAACTAGATTTGGTTATTTTTCTAGATATTTTTAAAGCAATAAAATATAATATTTTATGAAATCTAATAAATTTAACCAAATATAAATACAATTAAATTTTTAACTTTTAAATTTTAACTCTTTATTAACTCAAATATCAGCCTATATAATTTTTTTAAATTATGATTCTGCAACAAGATTTTGTTTTTTTTCTATACAACTATTTTTCTCATAAAATAAAATGATTTTTTGTATAAAATATAATAAATTTAACTAAATAAAAGAGCAATTAAATTTTTAAAATCTTATTTAACTCATATATTTGTCTATGAATTTAATTTTTATTTATTTTCTTAAATATGTATTTTATTTTATTAAATTTAAATGGTATTTATTTTTTTGTCTATGAATTTAGTTTTTATTTATTTTCTTAATTGTGTATATTTTTTTATTAAATTTAAATGGTTTTGATTTTTTGCCTATGAATTAAATTTTTATTGATTTTCTTTATTATGTATTTTATTTTATTAAATTTAAATGTTATTTATTTTTTTTAAAATTTTATTTTATGTTTAAACATCAACTTCAATTTCTTTCAGTGCACAGACCTGTTCGCATTGTTTTATGAGACATTTTTCTGGTTTTGTAAGCAGCTTTTGCTTTGTAAATCTGATTGGTGCGATGCTTTCTACAACTCTCGAGCAAAATGCATACGCTTGTGGCTTAGCCACTAAATCAATATTGTAAGAGTGTTTGTGGGTGTTGCAGGGGGGCGGGTGAAAGCTGTTTGTGGTCAACAGCAAATGCTTTTGCTACTTGCCACAGACACTTCACACACACACACACACACAGAGAGAGCAGTAGCAGTTGCCACTGAAGTACTAGATGCTTAATTAGCTTTGATATTTATTTTTTGGTTTTTTTTGTTGACATTATAGAAAAGTTGCGCATACGCCATGTGGAAGCTCAGAAATACTTGAGACTTTGCATATTTCTTGGCTTGACTTCAAATGCCACAACATTTTGTCAGAGAAATGCTTAAGATGCTGCCGTTGGGCCAAGGTGGAGCTTGAATTTTACTCTTTAAGGACACACGCACACATAGAGAGAAAGAAAGGCTTTCTAGGGTTACGCCATGTGCGCGCTTAGAATGCAGTTTATGTTGCAACGGGCGTCGTTAAGTGCAAACAAAGAGGGGAGGCAGGCAGAGGCGTGGCTGCCTTGTACACAAGTGTAAGTGTGTTAATATGTCAGGCAGAGGGGGCAGAGGGGAGAGGCTGCTGCTAATGGGGCAGCAGCAGCCAGAGCCAGAGCCAAAGCCAAAGCTCGCATTACGCGGCGTCCTTCGGTTTTTTTTCATTTTTTTCTTGCCCAAGTTGAAATGTTAAATGCTTTTAACAAAAGCCAACGAGAGTCCGTGCCACAAGTCCGGAAGAGCGCACCCAAAGTAGTTACAGCAAGGGGGCGGACACGGGGGAGGGGTTAAAAGACAACAACACATCTCGGCAATTTGACCAAAACTGGGTTGCTTACAGTGTATATATATATAGCTTGCGGCATTTGAAAGCCAACCAAAATCTTCCCTGTTTAAGCTAACAAATGAAGCTGTTTTGTTTTTTGGGTTTTTTCTTTGAATTTTTTTTCAATTTGTTCAATTGAAATTCACAGGTGCTTTAGTAAATATTTACAAAGCGAAATTGACTCAACAAATGTCTTAAAAGCACACTTCAATAATATATAATATAATATTTTATTTTATTTGTTATTTTATCATTTAATCTGACTGTAAATATTTTAATTAAAATTTTATTTAGCCAAAATGCAGCGCATTAAATTGCCATCAAATTATAAGAAAAATTTAGAGCTGAAAGTTCTAAAAAAACATATTGATATAGTCTTTGCCTGAAACCAGTTGAGAATTATAAAATTTATGCAATATCTTTAAAACTGTTTAATGAAAAGTGTGTTGCCATTTTGGTGATTTTTTCCCAAGATTAAGTGTATTTTTTTCTGTGCTTTTTAGTGTTTTTTTTACTATCAGATAAAAAAAATCTATATATTTTTTTGTAGCTATAAAGTACATTTTTCATTTGAAATTCTAATAAATTAAGCTTAATGCGCATAATTTAATGTATGCACTTTATATTTCGTATGTTTATTTATAAAACTTTGATATAAAAAAAAGGAAAAAATAAATATACACATATATATAATTTTATATTAAAATTATATTAAAGTATTTAAACGAATTTTTTAAATTTTCAAAAGAGCAAATGTATTTCAGCAATTTTTTAAAAATGCAAAAAAAGTTCACATTTTTCAACTTTGAGAGTTTATAATGCCATCAATTCGCATTTGATCCGCATAAACGGCGTACCGTTAGAAAGGGAATACAATTATCTATTATAATGCGAAATGTGCTTGAAGATCAAATATTATCTGATTTAGATATAAATAAATTAGACCAAAGACTGCCAAAAACTAGCTATTTTTTCGAAAGCCATTCTTTGAAAAAAAAAAAAAAATGGTTTGCATTTTTGAAATCGGCGCCCAAAAATACATTAAAAAAAAGTATATGAGAGCCCAGCTCCCTCGATTAAAAAACAAATTTGTTAACTAGTGTAATAAGCTGGATCATTCCGGCGTGCGTTGCTACTCCCTGCTCCTATTCAAAAAAAAATAGTCATATTCTACATTGTCACTAATATTGTAGCCTTATGCGCTACCTAAAATGCTCTAGCTGAGATTTTCATATGTAATTTTAAAATGCATTTTCCAACCACTTCCCGATATATTTTTAAAAAAATTTTTCCAGGTTGCCAACCTACGATATAATAGGAATATAAGTCCAAAAATTTTAGGTTTCTAGCTTCTACCGTTTGGCCTGGCGGTGAGTCGCCAATTAGTCAGGTTGAAGAATTTGTTTTATATATATAGATATATATCAAATTAGATACATTCAATATGCATATTCAATTGCTTTAACTGCTAAAATCAAATGCAAATATAGCAGGAGTTTATACCCAAGGGAGTTTGTTTCAATCAAAACTAAGAAATATATAAAACCGAAATAAAAACGACAAATAAAATTTTTAACATAAATTTTAAAAGTAGTTTGCATTGAAATATATGCATATCTATGCATAAATATTTTTTAAATTAAATATATTTTTATTTTTAATTGTCTGCTTGAAGTGGACAACATTTAAATGAGCAAAAATATTATGATAAAAAATAGATTTTATAATAAATTCTCTCAATTAAATATATAAAGAAGAACAATTTATTAATGTAGGTTTCGTGAGTTTTTATTGGTATTTTAGTGGTTTTTTTTTTTACAAATACTAATGGTTTATATTTTTTTTCTTTAAATAAATTAATTCTTCAGCAGTTGAAGTATAATCTAAATATAAATTCTACCAAAATATATACTACAATATTACTGACTAAAAATATATAAAATGCTTTTAAACTCTCTCAATGCTTTATTCATTTAATTTGCTTTCATTTTCCATTAGATTTTGCAGCAAGTTTAACGATATAACTTAACGCATAATTTACTTGTCGAACACACAAAAACGCTGGCACACATTTAATTAACCTGGCCCAAAAAGAAAAAGCGTTTACAATAAGAGCCAAAAAAAAAAAATAATGCAAAAACCTACTTCAAAATGTACATAGTAACCTGACGACAAAGTACAGAAGAGAAACAAAATGTTATATATATATATATATATATATACAAAATATCTGGCATTTTCTGGGCTGCCCCCTTGGCTTTTTGGGTTCTTGTAATTCACGGAATTAATTTATGACTGTTTTTTTTTTATATATTTTGGAATGCTTTGCTTTAAAAGCGTAGAATAATAATAAGAAGTACCCAGGTGAGTTTTCATATTCCCCGCAAAACAACAATTTGCTGATTAAATAAGCGACCAAAAATGAAAAACAAATTTTGCTGTCAGACTAAAAATAAATTTAATTTAATGCCCCAGCACAAGGCGCAGGATAAAAAAAAACCACTTTGTAGCTGTCTGCCATGTTAATTGCACACACCTCCAAACCCTCCGACCCTCCAACCCTCTATATATATTAAAAATCTCCCCCTCTTTGTTTTACACTCACCTGCACAGTCTTTTTCCTCCCCTTGATTACATCGGGATCATTTGTAATGTGCGCCTCGATTAGCAGACGCAACTTGTCGGTGACTTTGTTCTTGAATTTACTTAAATACGCCTCATGGTCCTCGTTGTCAGGATCGATGGCCTCACTGCTGGCACTGCCAGGCACACTGCAATAATAACAATAATAATAATAATAATAATGATAATGATAATAAGCAGTAGTAAGTTGCAATTTAAAGGCAACCGACTGTATTATACTCTGTTTTCAGTCTACTTTCTGTACTTGAAAAGTTGTGTTTATATTTAATTTGTTAAGCAATTTCCTATTTTTAATTTTTGCCGAAATATTGCAGAATTAAAGTTCTCTTTAAATTCACTTTTCAATTCACAAAATGATGTCATAATAAAAAGTGAGTTTAAAGAGAAGTTTAATTTTGTGTATTTTGTGAATTGAATTCACCTGATTTTATTCTAGAAATGAATTCAATGCGCATTTTTCTAACTTAAATTTTTATTTAAAATTATGTGCAACAAGTCAAAGTGACAAAATTAAAAAAAATGCTATAGAACAGCATTTAAACTCTGAAAGCATTTACCGAATTGAATTCACCTGATTTTGATTTGAAAATAAATTCACTTGACAAAGCGAATGTTTTTTGTTAATTTTTTTTAAACTAAAATATTTATTTAAAATTATGAGTAACGCATACAAGACGCAAAAATTTATACAATACAATAAATTTACATTGTCTAGCTAAATGGCAAAAATAAAAATTATGTTAGTGGGAAATATGATTTTCGAAATGTTAAAGAAAGTGAAAACTGAAAAGGGAATGGCTAGAAGATTCTTCGGAAATATATATATTAAGTTTTCGGCTTTGATTGTTTACTTTCAGCAAGATTTTGAGAATCTCAATTTAATAATTTAAAATAATTTTGAAGGTTCTACAAAAATGTTGAGGATTTAATTCACCTCTCTTTGAACTAGCAGAGAATTCACTTGCGATAATAGTAAAAAGCAGAGCAACTTTTAAAGGCTTTTTAAAAATATTTTACGGATTTAATTCACCTCTCTTTGAACTACAAGTGAATTCACAAAAGAGAAAAGCAGAGCATCTTTTAAAGGCTTTTCTCGGAAATGCTATAAGGAGAAGTCTTTTAATAAAAATATACACGTTGATTTTGACGAGCAAAGGACGTATCAATATTCTGCACCTACCGAATAAAAAATATCTTCCGATTCTAAGTTTTCCGTGCATTTAAATTTGGAATTTTAATTGAAAAAAATGATTGTCCATAAATAATATTAAAAAATTGGTGCGTGTCTCGTGAAAGCAGGTGTTTCAATTTTAGGCAAAAACTTTGATAATTAAAATAATCGTAAATTTTCACAAATTGTGTATCAAATTAAATTTTAAAAAATATATTTTTAATGCCATGCCAATTAATAATGGTCAAGTATTAATTGTGTATTAATAAAGTGGTTTGATTTGCATAGATTTTTTTTATGTTTTTTCATAATTTGATATTAAATTAAAAGTAATTTAATAATCTTTCCAAAAAGGAAAAACTTTAATTATCACTCAGACTTATGTAGAGGCCATTGAAATTGTGTACAACCACAAAAAAGAAAGTTTTAATTACTCTAGTTGCAGTTTTATGTACACTCTAATGAAAATTTCATACCAAACCTATAAACTGATTTTTCCCATATTTTGTACAGAGTATTTAATAACAATTATGTGTCGCCAATTAAATTAATGAGTCTCAAGTGTGTGTGCGGTGTACTTACACCAACGTTGTGTGATTATCCGTTGATAGGTTCATGGTCAGCTCGTCTTTGATTTTGCGCAATCTTTCGCTGGCCTCAACATTCCGGCTATTCGATTGAGCGGCACGTTCCCGAAATACGGCCAATATTTTCTCGCTCGAGTGAGCTGTGAAATAGGGTATATATATTTATATATATTTTTATATATAGTACACAACTTGTTAACTGTCAGTTGAGTTTTTCTTATACTTACACATGGCACGCTGCACTTCAAGCTCGATTTGTGTGCGTCGCAGCAGTTGAATGCGTCGCAACAAATCAACATCTGTGCAGGACATTAGGCGTTGCAAGGACTTCTCCAGCGTTTGACGCAACAAACGGGATTCTGTCAGCCAGGCTTCAGCATGAAGCAGACTGAAAAATGAAAAAGATACCAAGTTTGAGAAATGAGTAAGAAGTCTGTTATAATGTAAGAAAAGTTTAGACAAGGCGCCATAATGCTCAGACAATTAAAAAACTTTCACAACACATTTCACAACACATTTCACAGAAAAAGGGATTTAAATAAACTTGATGAATTATTAAGTATATACGAATTCGAGGTAGAAAATTTATATGTACGATAAAATAAATTTAAAATATAAAATAAATGCAGAAAAAAAAATAAATGAAAAAAAAAAATGAAAAAATATAAGCTAAATAACATTAAAAAAAAAAACAAATTTATGAATAACCGATATAAAAAAAATAAAATTAATTATTATTTATTATTTATAAATTATAAAATAAATGCAGGAAAAAAATATAAATAACATTCAAAAAAATCAAATTTATGATTAGCTGATATAATAAAAAAATAAAAATAAGAATAAAAAAAAAATAATTATTCATTATAAATAATTACACATAGCCATTTATAAAGCTAACTTTTTAGCAGAATCAGTTGACTATATTCAGCTAAAATATCAATAAATCAATAAATTAAAATAAAAAGAAAATTCGAAAAAATCAAATCAAAAAATTAAAATAAAAATATAATAAAAAAAAGTAATAAATAATTATTTATTTTATTATTCATAGTAATAATATATATTCATAATAATTTTCACAGTTATTATAATATAAACACCACAAGTTGACTGTCTTAAAAATTTAAGATCAGCCAACAACAAAACAAACAACAACTTAGGTTAACTGCACAATATACATACGGAGAGCGACGCTATTCTATGTGTGCAGGTTTGTTTTAAAACGGATAATTCTAAAAATAGAATTGTCCAGTTAGGAACTTGATAAATGAGCAGAAAAATAGCTGTTAGCGCAGGCTTAGAAATTAGAAATTACAAAAGGGTCTGTTGATGTAAGTAACTAGTTGCCGGGATGACGTAGGGACCGATAGCTCAGTGGACAAGGCATCCGCCTAACGAAGGACAGTGATCGGGGTTCGATTCCCACCAGGCACCACTCATATACGGACAGTTTGAACAAAAATAAATTCTAATACAAAGGTTACTGAAGAGACTTGCTTGGCAGCAGTCGAAATAGTACTATCTAACCAGCCAACAAATTTAACTTTACATTTTTTCAAATTCCAAAAAAATGACGTCAAGCCAGCTAGATTTTCAATATTTATTTTAATTAATAAGAGCTATTTTTTAAAGTAAAAGCTAAAATAACACAATAATTTTTTAAATATATATATGCAAGCATATTAAAGCCTCAAATCTTCAGTTCTAACCCTCTTATTCTTCTGAATACACCCCAATAAATTTGCTACAAATTTGTTGTTAAAAATATCTGCAAAAATATTTAAGCCTTGGTTTCCACTTTTATCTTATTAAGTATGTATTATGTTAACCCTTTTTTGTTTTTTTTTTTTTTTGTTGCAGGGAACGTTGCTTTATTATTCATTATTCATTATTCACTTATTTAAATTTTATTAGTTACTTTTTATTTCATTTTTGAGCGAATTATTGCATTTTCCATTTTGTTAGACCCTTTTTTGGGATTTTTATTTAATTTGCAAATTTTTTAAAATTATATTTGTTGATTTTTTAGATCAAGCAGACAATAAATGCTTGTTTGTTGATAAAATAAAAAGGTAAAATAAAGAGTTAAAATGTTTCTATTCTTTCCATTAAAACAAATATTTTTACAATTCCTATAAATCGACATGTCAAGCAAAATAGTAAAATAGTAAAAAAAAACTAAGAAATGTATTTATAAAGCATTTCCAACAGCATGAGCGACATGAAACAAATTAAATGCCTTGTACATTCGAAAAAGGATAAGTGTAAAAGTCCTTGTAACAAAGTGAGGAATGCCTTAAGGCGGCAAGAGAAATCATTTAGTTTCGTATCCTTACGGTAAGTATACATAAGCTAGCTGAAACATAAAGGAATTGAGTTCTGCACACGATTATATAGAAATCTAATTTGTTTGTTGGCTGCCAGATAATGCAATGTTAAGTTAATGTACTTTAACAGCTTGCTGGCTTTATAACAGACTGTTAAGGTTTGCTAACAGCGCGTTAACATTAACAGAACAGAAACACTTTCTGTTGAGGAATTTTTCTCATTAAATCATATTCACTTAATTTTGCAAATATATTTAAATAAAAATATTTTTAATAAATGTCAGAGAAAATGGAAATAACTTCAAATGAATGTCAAATATTTGACAGTAATATATTTAATGTTAAATAAATGTCAAATATTTGACAGTAATATATTTAATGTTAATGGTTGGCTGTTATTTTTGATTTTGATAGAATTTAATTTCTGTTGATAGCATTTCAATTTTTGTGGGGTTTTTGTGATTTGTTATCTGGACAAATAAAATTTAATTTAATTAAATGAAAATAATTTTAGAGCTTAACAAACGATTTAAATTTATTTTTTTCTATATAAAAAACTTATTTTTAATTTTTAAGATAGTTTTTTCTATCGATAGTCCTGCAACTTTAGTTTATCGAGGGAGTAAAATAATTTTAAGATCTACAGGATAATCTAGTGGTATTTAAGCATTATTTTTTGATTCTATGTTCATTAATTTACTTAGTTCTTTATATAATTTTTTGGAATTTTTATAGGCAACGTATGTTTTATTTATTTAAAAATTTCACAAGTAAAATTAAAGTTAATTAAATAGATTTAATATGAAAGGACACAAATCATCTCAACATGTGCTTTAAAGTGATTCTAATATTCGCAATAATTCATACTAATGTTAAAGTAAAATCTATATAAGGTTTAAATAAATTAAATTATAATCCAAAGTCAACAAAGTATGTCAATATATTTTGATTAACAAATTTATGAAATTTTTTACCTTAAAGCACTTATTTTATTTTAAAGTTAGTGTGTTTAACTGAGCTCAAAATTTTGTATATTTACAGGGTATTTCAGTTCCCACTTCAGCATTCCTTTGCCGTTTTTAAGTGCATTATTTCGCTTCGTTTATTTTATTTTCAGCAATTGTTGATTTTTGTGTCGCTTTTATTTACCTCTGGCACATAGTATTTTTAAACTTTATTCATTTGACAATATATATATACAATAATTGCCATGGCCATGCCCCGCCTCTACCCTCTCTACCCGCCCACTTTTATGACTTGTTTAAATATTTGCCATGTGCAGCTGCAACTGCTGCAATTGAGTTGACAAACAGAACAGAGCGCGAATATGCCACAAGGATAATTGTCGACCCCAAAAAAAAAAACTCACCGATAGTCCTGTTTCAATATACGCTTTCCTTGCTGGCCCCCCTCATCCTGCTGCTGGACATACCAGCTTTCCAGTAGCGCCTTTTCATCGTCTGTCGTCTGTACGGCGGACAGCAAAGCCGTATAGATATCCGTATCGATGTGGGTGGGCAGCGGGGCTAGGCCAATGCCATCGCCAATTAATGCCAGGAAGAAGACGCTCTTCGAGTGCGCATGACATGTGTCAATCTCATGCAAAAAGTCCTGTAATATATAAGGATCACGTTCAAGCGGCGTGACATCCAAAGCGCCGGTGCCAAAGTGCATATCCACAATTTCCAACTGTCAAAGGAAAAAATAGATATATATATCGAACCGTCTTTTGTGTACTTAATAAATAGATATAGTAGAGCTTGTATATATTAATCGATCGTATTGTCTTTTTATAGATTTTTAGGTTGGGTTTTGAATAAAAATAAAATGAATAAAACTTGTAAAAAAAAAAAAACATATAAAGGCACAAAATTAAAACAAAAAGTATAGAAAAAAAAAAATAATAGTATAAAAAAATTAAATATAAATTGTAAAATAATGAAAGCTAAAAATTAAAAATTTTCTATATAGAAACTCATTTAAAAAAATTCGAATTTAATTTTTTTTAGTCACGACTTTGTAAAAAAAAGAAAAAATAAGAGATCAATCGTAAAAAGAGTATAAAACTCTATTATGACAATTGACGGCATCCAACATTAAAAAAAAAAAATTGGCAATAAAAGGAAAATCATTTTATCGTATCAAGAAATTCAATAAAACATTAGCAATAAATTAATTTTTAACTTATTTTTTTTTGTAATTTTTAGGCATAACTTTGTAAAACCAAACATTTTTTTTTGCGCGTTCAACAGTAAAAAAAAAATAATTTCCTAAATTTTTATTTAAAAAAAATAAGAATATATTTTTTTGGTAACAAGAAATTCAATAAAAATTTAGCAAACAATTTTTTTTTTTTTTTTTAATTTACTGCTTAAATTAGTTAAGCTAAAAAAAAAATTTATTAAAAAAAGAAATAATTTTTTTCGTAACAAGAAATTCAATAAAAATTTAGGAAATAATTTTTTTTTTAATTTTTTTTATATTCACTGCTATTGTTAAGCTATATGAACCGGCATAAAAAAACGTTAATATTTTTTTTTTTAAAAAAATTTAGTATTAAAAAGATTTTAAAAATTATTTTTATTGTTATAAACAGAAAAAAGGGCATTTTTACACACTTTATGCTTTATAAACTTTTTTATTAATTGCATACCGTACGAACTCAATATAATCTAGGGCGCAATTTTCACATGCAACAATTTTATCGCAATTTTATGCCTGATACCAAGCAATATTTATTTGAAGTGTTGAATAATGTATCAAAATTTCTCACATGCAACGTTTAAAAGCAAATAAATTTTTCATTAAAGCTATTAGTGAATGCACGCAAGAATTTGTTATTTATATAAACAATGCATATATATGTTTTTATAAACAAGAAATGCATTCCATGAATGAAAAAAAATTCGAATTTAATGATATCAAAGGTATTGCAGTTAAAAATAGCGCTGGATATCTCTATAGATCTTTAAAATCTAAACTAAAAATATCAAAAAGGTTTATTAAAAAAAAATTCCAAGTTATATACAGATAATTTAATTTTAAAATAAAATAATTGCACATTTTGTTGATAAAATACAAACATATCAACAAAATGTGCATTTGTTGCATTTTAAATTTAAGTTATTGTCAAGGTATTTTTAGAAAATTTAAATAAATAAAAAATTTACATTTAATTGAATTTCTTCAAACACATTAAATTTAAATTAAATATATTACACATACAAACAGAGACAGTTAATAAAAATTATTGAATTTTGCTTATCAAAAAAATTATTAACTTTTCCTATAAAAAACGATTCATTTATTAAATGATTTTTAAATAAATAAAATTTCTTTGAGCAAATAAGAGATATTTAACGATTTTTAAATGAAATTCAAAAGAAAATTTGTAAATGAAAATTATTTTTTAAGCAAAACAAAATCATTTAAAAAGATCTACAAAAAAAAATGCAAATAGTTTTTTAAGCGAAAAAAATTCTTTTAATAAGATTAAAAAATAAATAAAAAGATTAAATGATGAAAAAAAAAAAACAAAAAAAAAATAATATTGTAAAATTTATTTAATGATTTATAAATAAAATTCCAAAAAATCGGAAATTATTTTTTGAGCGAAAAAAAATCCTTCAATGAGATTTATTTAATGAATTATTCTATCAATAAATTTTTTTAAATAAGACTAAATTTTTAACAGTGTGGAAATTATTAAAACTAAATTAGAATTTAATTTAACTCACCTCAATTTGACGATCATCGTAGAGCATTTGCAGCTCAGGACCCACCAGTTCGAGCAGCATGCGTCGCTCCTGATTGAATTCCTGTTTGAGGCTGGCCACATAGATTTTGATGAGCAGCGGCTTGGGCAGACGTGTTTGGGCGCTGGTCACACCACGCAGCGCATTCAGGACGCTCTCATCGATGGGTGCGGCCATGTTGGCCAAGAATATAATTGGCAATTTGATGGCCAAAAGCGTTGGTTTTTGTTGACAACAAAGTCTGTCTGACTGTTTGGCCTTATTTATTGTTTATGCTGTCAGTGTGTGTGTCTGTGTTGCCTTGTTTATTTAACTTGGCCAAAATCAAACAGCAGCGGCGTCGCCCTCGCAGCTTCCAGCAGCTCAAAGCTTTGGCACATGTTCAACATCAACATCAACGCAGCTTAGCTTTCATGCAAGTATATCTATATCTATAGCTGCTGCACATTTGTATCTATGTAAATGTATCTATGTATCTATGTATCTGTAGCTGTAAGTATGCGTTTACGTGCTTTGCCTCAAGCCATTTGCAACTGGCACGCGTGGCAACAGGAACTGACACAGGACATCGTTTGCCACAAGCTCGACGACAGTTGTTGCCAGAGCATCTCGATAGCTTGTGCCAAAGTTTAGATTCCTGCTTCCTTTCTATATATATTATATATATTTTTCGATTTTATTTGCTGCAAAATACAAAATTGAAAAAAATCAAGTAAAAATTATATTTATGGCATGTCGAAAATTTATGTAAAAAAGCGCAAAACTTTCGCTGTACGCTGTTGAAAAGTTTTGCTTTGGAATTGCTGTTTTATGATCAACATTGCCAAAAAAAAGGAAAAATAAAATATGTACCACAAACTCTTAACAGTTGACTGCGTTTTTGGATTGGAAAAAACGAAGAAAATATGTGTGTGTGTGTTGACAAAGAAAAACCAGTTGAAAAACTTTATACTCGCATCAATTGACAATCATTTGAAGCACACAGATTTTTACGTGCAAGTTTATTTCCCATAATTCCATCAAATAAAAAGTAGGTCATATGTATGTAAAAAAAAAACAAAAAAATAAATTGAATAAAGAGCAAAAGTTTTTATGCAGCAATTTATGGAATTAGTTTTAGTTTTGATTGCGAAAAGCGATTACCATAAAACATTGCAAAGTATTCAAAATATTTGACAAAAAGTAAGAGTATTTTTATGAGACTTTTTATCTTTAAGTCCAAGTAATCAGATAAAATTTGTAACAGCTTTTTAACAGTTTTGGGTTAGACATTTTTTTTTTAAATATAAAAATAAAAATTATTTTTTAATAGTTTGCCGTGATATAAATATTTAAAGATAGTACTTAGATGAAATACATTTTAGTTTTAAATTTTGTCTGAGTACTAAGCTTAAGTATTATTATATTAAAATAATTTTATTAAAATAATTTTAATTTTTTTTATATAATGTTAAAAAAAATGTCAGTTTGTTCAATTACGAACATAGACTACTAGACAGCATAAATAGTGTTATAACAAAATGTTGCTAAAGTATTTATTTGAAATTTTATAAGATTATTCTAACTTTTTTCAATTCAATTCAATTCAATTTTTGTTCACTTAAATGTTGAAATTTTGATTTACAATAGGGGTAATAATATAGTTTCTATAAAGTGCACAGGCGACTTAGCCTTTTCTACTTAAAAATACAACTTAAGATTTTATAAATTATAATTAATACTACAATATAACATTTCAGAGCGGGAAAAGATTTTACAGAAAAAAAAAACACAAACATTTTTTTTATAATTTCTGGCTGTATTTAAAAAATTATAATAAATTTAATGAATAAAAGTCGAGTCAGTTCAATATTTGGATTAAAATTAACAACTAATGGGAAAAAATAACCAAATAAAATGTAAGCGCTTACAACACGCTTATAAAAAAGTGCTTTATATAAAAGTGACCACAAAGCTTACAGAATTTTTTTTTTTAATTTTTAAATATATTTTTTACATGCCAAGAGGATTTTAATAATTCTCAATAAACCAATTACAAAAATATATTAAAAGTTGCATGTTTTTTGTTTTTGTGTTTGTATTCGTTTATGCCTTTATAAAATATTAAAAATGTTCTCCTGACCCAATAAACATAAAACACAATATATATATAAAAAAAAATTTTTAGTTTTAAAAATAAGCGCTTATATTTTTTGTTTGAATTTCGTAAGCGCTTACATGGCTATTTTATAAGCCTGGCATAAGCGCATACTTATTGCTTTTGTGTAAGCGCTTACGGACAATAACATGTCAGAGTTAAAAAATATATGAAGTCTTTTACGAAGCGTAAGCGCTTGCAGTTGAATATAAGCGCTTATACAGTACTTTTTAAGCGCTTATTTTTTCCCCTTGAAAACTAGAGTTTCAATGTTAGATTCCGTGTTTCTTAATTAAGTTTTTTTTATATGTTTTTTAACGTTTTTAAAAATTAGAAATATTATTTTTTTATTTCCATTTAACATGTTATGTTAATGTTTTTTTTTATGTTCATGTAATGTTAAGTAAAATCAGAATAATGTTAAGCTTTAAGCCTTTATTGAGTTTGCAAATTAAACAGACTAATTAAACGCCTTTATTTAATATATATTGTATAATTTAAATTAAATTTCAATTTTTATTAATTTGTTTACTTTATTTTTTTCAATTAAGCTTAATTACTTTTGCGTGACAGTTGCCTTATTTTAATTACAGTTTTTAATTACCTCAGGTAAATAAGGAATTTTTACAAGCCTTCAATGAAAATATGCATGTCCTTTGGCGGAAAAGTTCTTTGTACAAATAAAATAAAAAGCGTAAATAAATTGTGATGATTTACAACAAAAGCAAAAAAAGGAAAATATTTTTTTTTGTGCAATTTTATAGTTTAATGTGGCGTTGACTTTAATGTGAGTGACTTTAATAGGGTGAAAGGACGTTTCAGATACTGTTAAGGTCCTGCCACACACACGCACACACATTGTAGACTAATGAAGACTCCGCTCTGTTCTCCGCCTAACAAAATCGATTGCAATTAATTCCGCTTCAATGAGTTGGCTAAATTGCTCGTTTGAGTATTGGCAGCAGGACCTGGACCAAAAGCAAGGACCTGCTGCCATACACAGGCTTATCCTTTTCGCTTTGTGGGTGCTTGTGTTTGTTTGTTTGTTTGTGTGTGTTTTTTATATATAAGTATCTTAATCAAAGGTGCGACTCTAGCGCGTGTGTTGCCTTCGCTTCGCCAGCTGCAATTACCAACAAAACGCGTCCTTGCAATCACAGCATGCTCCGCTAGTCAACAGCGCTACCCCGCCCTCTCATCACCCCTCCCTATTCCCAATATGACACCCCAACCTTTAAGCCAATATATATTTATATATATATATATATATATATATATATACATATATATATATATTTATTTAATGGTCAAACAAATTGCGCTTAATGAGCTTGAGCTGTGAATCAAAGCAGTTGCAATGATGTGAAAATTATAACCCCACGCATTTGTTTAATATTAAAGAGATACTAGCTTTAGATACACTGAGAAAAATACATATAAAAATACCGAAAGTATTATAATTTTTTATAATAAGCAATTTGTCATGTAAACTTTTAAGTGATACTAAAATATTTAAAAATATTTTTTTTTTGTTTTTATTTTATTTATTATTTGTTTAGAACGTTGCCTTTCCTTTTTTTTTTTTTTTAAATATATATATGTTATGTAAACTTTTACGTGATACTAAAATAATTGAAATTATTTTTTTTAATAGAATTATTAAGTTAATATTTATTTATTTACTACAAACGTTTTCATTCCTTGTTTTTTGCTTAAAAATATTTTATATAAAATCATGAACGATTTTATTTAAATTCTAGATTATTCTGGCACAAAAATAAAAACATTTCTTTAATTTTTTATAACAATTTTTAATCCATTTTATTTTGTGCGTAAAGAAAGAATATTGACCTAATTTATCGAAAAGATTATTTGTACCCACTTGATTTTTAAAAACAAAATAAATTATTGTTGAACTATTCACTTATAAAGGAACTAAAAAAAAACAAAAATATGTATACCAAAAATTAACACAAGCTGAATATCTTAGCTGAAAAAAAAAACAGTTCGGAATTATAGGCGCAGAAATTCTAATAAATTGCGCTCATAAGTATGCAATTTTTTTTTTTAAATGAACTGAAGGCTAACAAATAAATTCCCATTTTTAAATTTGATGAAGAACTTGTTCGTTTCTATTTAATAAAATAAAAAAAAATTATTACATTTTATTTAATTTTTTTTTTAAATAAAATTAACACAAGTCAAATATTTTAGCTGAAAAAAAAACAGTTCGGAATTATAGGCGCATTAATTCTCATAAATTGCTCTCAAAAGTATGCAATTTTTTTTTTAAATAAACTGAAGGCTAACAAATACATTCATATTTTTAAATAAGATCAAGAAATTGTTCTTTTCTTTTTAATAAAATAAAAAAAAAATTTAATATATTTTATTTAACATTTTTTTAAAATAAAATCAATTTCTTATGCTAAAATTGTAACTGGTGTTCATATTTTCAAGGCGAAAATCAAGAATAAGTGTTTTTCTTTTAACAACCATAAAATAGAATAATATAAAATTAAAATCTCTTGTTCATTAAACGTAATTTTTTCCTCAGTGTACAGTCATTACCATAACTATTTTCACATAAATATTCTCATATAATTGTTTGTTCATATTAAAATAGATCGTTCTGCCGATTAACCTGATTGTTAGTCAATTTTCATGCAAGTTTTGTCAATGTATAAAAAGCTTTAGTAAGGACATTCAAGCAAAGGACATGGAGCTCTTAAATTAATGGCACAAAACACACACAAAAACACACACACAATACTGTTGCTGTCCTTTCTCTTAGCCTTAGTTTCTCTGTAGTATCAAATGACTTCCATTAGGGCAAAACATGCCCATATTCTGCCTCAAGTCTCTGTCTCGATATTTCTCAGTATATATTTTCTTTGTCAGGATTCGATTGCAGTTGAGTAAAAATAGTTTCGCATTGGTCAAAATGGCGTTCGATTTCATTTTAAATATTTACCAAATGCCATCGAAGCCATTTTGCAACATTTTGCAACAGTTGCAACTTGTGCACTTTGTGTCCATAATAATTGACAGGCTATAACCATTTTTGTGGCACTTTCTCTTTTAGCCTTTGGCCTTGCCCCCAATATTTGCAGCAATTTTTAAGATTATATATATATTGACAGCATGATATAAGCTGCTCACATTCAACATATGTATATATAAAACATATTTAATCGTTGCTAAAATTTGATAAATTCAATTTAGGATACTTGGCAGGTTTCTCTTTATTTAGCTATACATTTATAAACTGTTGAAAGGACACTTAATTTAAAGGCTGCCAGCTTATGCTGGAATATTTTTTTTTTTGGTAGTTGTTCTCAGTTTAATATAGCTTAGAATAGATTGTTTTAACTATAAAATTATTTAATCATTAAAATTAATTTTAAACACAGAATTAATAATAAAATACTCTATTTAAGCAATTCATAATATTTTTTTCTTTTATTTTAATAAACTTTTATTTATTTAAATTAATCATTAAAATTAATTTTAATCACTGAATTAATAGTAAAAAAAACTCGTTTTTAAGCAATTTAAAATATTTTTTTCTTTTATTTAAAACAACTTTTATTTATAATAAAATTTAGTAAATGCAGACAGCTTGCTAAAATTTTATTAAAATTTAACTTGGCAGCTTACTTAATTTTATTACAAATGAAAGTTAATTTAAATTAATGTAATAATATTACAAATTATTTAAATTGTTTTTATATCAATTGCAATAATTTCTAAAAATACATTTTTCCCAGTTTCTTCTAAAGTTTTTAAAATTTCAAAGAAAAGATTTTCAACTCTTATAACTATGTCAAAACTTTAAAAACTATTATGGGAAATATCTTTTAATTTTTGATTTATAGTCCAATTTGATTTATCATTTATTTTAAATTATGGTTTTTCACTACTTTTTTTTATATTTTTTTCTCTTTTTAGATTATTATCAAAAATAACTTTTAACATCCACAACTTTGCCTAAACTTCACCCATTTTTACAGGGAATCTCATTTTGAATTTGGTTTGAATTCTAGATTAATTTGTCATTTAAATATAAAAATAATATTTTTTTTAAACTTTCTTATATGTTTTTCCGATTTGATTTCTGCGGAGATTTCTCCTAGACTTGTAACCTTTATAACTTTGTCATGATATTCATGCGAAATATTGAGAATTGTTGAGCATTTTTTCTGCTTCAATTTGCTGCTATTTTTTACATTAAAAATATGCCTTTTTTAGCCTTTAAAATTATTGAAAAATTTTTTAAAGAATTTAAATCTTTGAGTATTCCCTCCCATCAATTGCAAGCATCTGAGTTGGCACAAAATTAAATTTGTTTTTTTTATCATTGAAATTTATGCAAAAGCTAAACATTTTTTTATAGATTTTCCTGCATTATAATTTTCTTCAAATTAAAACAATATTTAAGCGAAATATTTGTCAATAATATTGATATTGATATAACTTATCAAATCTATAAACTATAAAATTGAGAAGAATTTTTTGAAATATTTAAAAAAATATATACACACATATTTCTTCCTTTATAAGCTATAAAATGAAGTGATTTGATTTTCTTTTAAATTAAGAATATAAAGCAAAATCTCTACTAGAAAATCTCTCTAGAAATTTTGTAAACATTTCAAATCACATTAAACAATTATTTCTCACTCACTTTAATAGCGCCGGCTGTAAAAACACAAATCTTCATTAACTATTAATTTAAACATGCTGTTTAAGTGAATATAAAACTAACTTTTGGCAATTAAGAAAGCCTTATTGTAGGCAACTGTTTAAAAGACTTTAAACTGATTCATTTTGCATCTTTAATAACCTTTTGATAGCTGAAACTTACAGAGTCATAACTTTTAAGCCCTGGCCCCCAGATTGCATAAAAAGGAAAAGTTCTGTACATATATATATATATGCCAAGTGATTTGGTGATTTGCCTGTTTCTTTATATTTATTATATAGCCCAAGTATTAGGGCCAAAAGGGAGCTCAAACCCAAAATAAAATATTGGCTGTGACGCGCTACGCATAAATAAATGAATGGTAATAAGTCAAAGGCCGCAACAGGCAGGCAAACAGTCAAAAGAGAGAAGCATGTGGCAAGGACAAAGATGTTGTGTGGCACAGACACGACGTGAAGCAGGTGCTGTGGCAAGACACACAAAGAAGGCACACAGAGGCACAAGCCCAAAAGGCAAACAAAAACAAAATATAAGAAGAAAAACGCAAATTCAGCAAATAAACAATGTGGCAGCATTTTCAGACACTGGACAACAAGAAGAATAAATTAAGAGTTTGCGGCGATAGACGAACAATTTGATACTCTTTGCAGAGATGCCAAAATAATTTGAAGCAAAAAAAAAAAAAAAAAAAAAATATAAACAAGAAAAAAGAAAAAACAAGAATAAAGAAAGTAGAAAATATAAAATTTAAAATAAAATAAAAAATATATAAAAAAAATTTATATATGTATTTTATACAAATATTTTTATTGATATAAATTTCATAATTTTTGCTCAAAAATATTTAAATTAAAGAAAATAAAAACAAAACTCGAGGAACAAAAATTTTAATCAAAATTTATATGATACAAAAAAAATTTAAATTTCCGATTTATGCAAATATATTTTTTCTCAATAAGAAAAAAAAAATAAAAAATATAAACACAAGTCGAAGAACAAAAGTTGTATCGAAATTTATATGGGCAAAAAATATATAACTTGTGATTTATGCAATTTTATTTGTTGTCAATTATTTTATTTTAATTTTCAAATAAAAATATAATTTTGTTTTTAAAATTTTTGTTAGCAATAATTTTCAATTATATGTTTTTTAAGGTATATTTTGATTTATTTATTAAGAATGAATAATAACCATGTTACTATTAAAAAATAAAAAACAAAAACAATTTAGATGAAAAAAATTATAATTTCTGATTTAAGCGAATATATTTTTTCTCAATGAAAAAAAAAAAATAAAAAATATAAACAAAATTTAAAGAACCAAAGTTTTATCAAAATTTATATGAAAAAGAATTATAACTTGTGATTTATGCGAATATATTTTTTCTTATTGAAATAATTATTTTTTTAAATTTCCAAATAAAAATATATTTTTGATTTATATTCTTTTTTTTGCAATAATTTTTTATTATTTTTTTCATAATGTTAATTTCTATCTACTTATTAAGAATTAATAAAAACCATGTCACCTTAAAAATTAGAAATTAATATTTATTTCGCAATTTATAAGAAATAAAATATACGCTATTTATGGTTAATATTAATTTAATAGCGAATATTTTATTTCTTATAAATTGCGAAATAAATATTAATTTCTAAGATTAAATATATAAAAGAGAATTAATGATATAATCTATAATCTTTCAATTAAGCAGATTTCTACATAAGAACTATGTATGTTCTGCCTGGAATTAATACAAACATTTAATCAAAGTTAAATTTTATCAAAATGTTCAAAAAAATTACAGACTATATAATAGAGTAACAAACAGACGAACTTTAAGCTACTTGTCTATTTATGTTACTCAAAATTAAATATATAAGTAATATACATAATTAAAAAAATAAAATAAAAATAAGCAAAACCTTTTTATACATTTTTTGAAATAGCCTTTTTTTAAATATGTATTCTAATTAAAGCAGGCAACATTTTAATATAATAAACAAAAATGAAATTCAAGAAAATCCCTGCAGCACTTTTATAAAATTAATTAATAAATAAATATGTAAAATAAAATGAAAATATACTATAATGGTTTCACACATAATAAAAATAAGTGAAACCTTTTTATACATTTTTATAAATAGCCTTTTTTTTAAATATATATTTCAAGTTAAGCAGGCAACATTTTAATATAATAAACAATCATGAAATTCAAGAAAATCCCTGCAGCACTTTTATAAAATTAATTAATAAATAAATATGTAAAATAAAATAAATATATATTATAATAGTTTCACACAGGTTGCGTAACCAAATTAAAATACCCTCACTGCAATGATATATATACTATATACTATATATAGGAAGGTAAAACGTGCCACTTCTATGTGTGCCGCACTCATTTCGATTGCGTGGCATTAATAATAAATGCGTCGCAGCATATGTGTGTGTGTATGTGTGTTTGTGTGTGGCAGACACACACATCAGTGCAAATACACACACAAACACACACACAACACACCCACCGCTTAGCTGCTCATTTTTCTCATAAATATTTAAGTGAAATTCCAATGTTGTAGCGCCCCAAAATTAGAGCAGTTGCTATTCATTTACACTCGCGCTCTTCTGTCTGCAACTGTTACAACAACAACAAACATCCCCTAGATATATCCCCTAAAGCCCCCCCCCCCTTCTGCAACTACCCCCCTCTCAGTTTCTTTGGGCTTTTTCTATAGCCTGCATTTGTATGCCAAGGCGGAATAAAGTTGCCACTAGAAGCTGCCTTGAAATTGTCGGACAAACGCCCTGAAAGTATGCCATGAAAATGTTTTTTATATTTATTTTATTTTTTGTTATATTTTTTTAATACCCTGTATACATAAAATATACTGAAAAAGGGCTTTATAAAAATGGTGTAAGGTAGGTAAAAGTTGGAGGCAATAAGCCGCCAGCCTATAGCTTAGCTAAATTTACTTTTTGATATTTAATTATATTCTTAAAAAATTGGTATACAAATGAGATTAAATAATAATAAAAAAAAAAAAATGAAATTAGTTTCTCAGTTTTATAAATAAGACTTTTCTTGTCTGTAAGCATATTTTTTTTTATTTTTTTTGCCATATTAACTTATTTTATTTAATAAGGATTTATTAATTTATTTATTTATTGAAAATTTTCCATAAAAAAAAAAAAAAAAAAATCCCCCTATAGAAAAACAAAAATGACTTTAAAGCAGATCTCGTCACTGTTATTTATTTTTTTTATAATAATAATTATTTTACAGATATTTTCATGTTGCAAGTTAATCAAAATACTTGATTCTAATTTTTAAAAATAAAAATTGAAGTTTTTATTTGGAATTGAATATTTTGTTTTTAAATTTAATTAAAAATTTGTATTTGAAATTGAAACTGAATATTCTGTTTTTGAAATAAAAGTTGTTAAATAAAAATTAAATTTTAATTTTTAGTTTTGTATATAAAAATTTAACAATTTTGTTCTTTAATAAAAATTAAATTTTAAAATTTTAATTTTTTTATATAAAATTTAACATTTTTGTTCTTTAATAAATAATTTTCCATTTTTATTTAATATCTAATAATTAAATATATTAGATTTTTGAAATAAAAATTGGCAAATAAAAAAACCTATAATAAAAAACTAAAAAAATAATCATTAAAAAGTGTTTTTAGTGGTGTTAATTATAAATAAATTCTTATTTTTGTGATTTTCTTTAAATTAGTTTTCCGCAATTAGTTTATTAATGTTCTCTAATTTACTATAACAATTATTTTTATAATAATTTATTTCAAATTTCAAATATTTCAAATTTCAATGATTGCATAATTCTGATGTGAAAACTCTGTTAAAACGTGGTATTATAAAGTCGTGCTTATGAATGTTGAAATTATCTTTTGGCCGACAAAATATAAATATTTGTTTAGTATTAGCATAGTCAAGTCCATTTAAGTAAAGCTAGAAATACCATTTACTATATAAATTTATTTCTAACAGATCTCTCTATAAAATCGCACAATCTTCTTGATTTTAAAGATATTTCCTGGAGTTTTGGTAGAACTTTCTATTCAGTCATCTGTACATTACAATAATTTGTATAGAATCGCATCAAAAACTGAGAGTTTAATCAAGAAACTCTCTTGTCAGCTTATAAAGAGTATTTTTTAGGTCGCGGCGAGACTCGCCGACTTTCAAAGTATATTTTATTTTATTTTTATTTTTATTTCTATTTTTTTTGCTTTTTTTTTGGTTTTTATTATTTTTTGTGTCTCGTGCGGTGTACAAAAATAGCAACAAAAGCCACAAAAAATATTCTGCCACAGCTGAGACGAGGACGAGGACGACTTTAACTGGAACAGAGTTCTATATACCGTATTGTTGGCCCGGATGGTCGTGCTGCTCTCATTGAAATAAAAGTTTATGCCGCCCCATCAGGACAGACGTGTCGGTAACTGGGGACAGGACATGCAAGTAGCCAAGGACTTAACTAAGGCGTTTACCTTCAACCCCCCACCGCACCGCACCGCCCCCGTCCTGTTGATAAATACAAAATGAGCTCCGTTAGCTGGTGAAAGTTTTTCTTTTTCTTATTGTTATTGTTATTTTTGTTGTTGTTGTTGTTGGGAGAGTCCCAAATTGATTTTCTTTTCAGTTGATGCGTGAAAATTGAGCAATTTGATGTTTTAACTGTTGCCTCGTTGCCATTTTCCGATTTTCCGTTTTCCTGTAATCAGCCACGTGCCACTTGCCACACAAAACTCAAACTCACAAATACAATTTGCCATTTGCATGCAACAAATTTTTACTTTGATTTATGGCAACTGATTTTCCTATAAGCAGATAATTTTAAATTGGCCCAAAAGGTGGTCAAAATGGGTCCAAACTGAGGCCAAGTGGGCCCAAACGGGCAGTTGTAAAATAACAGGGGATTGTATTAAAAAAAAGAAACTTAAAAATAAAATATATATATAAATAATAAATAAATTTAAAAATAATATACAAAATAAAATAAAATATAAAAAGTTATAAAAAAGAATTTAGACTAATTAAAAAAAAATATTATCAACAACATTAAATTTAATGAACATAAAGATAATGAGAATAATATAAAAAAAATTGAAAAAACAAAAAAAAATATTAAAAAATTAAAAAATAAGAATTCATAAATAAAAATTTAAGAAGCATTAAAATAATATGAAAAAAAAATCAAGGAAAAAAAAAGAAAAATAATACAAAAATAAATAAAAATAATAGAAACAAAAAATAATATTTAAAAAAATAAATAAATAAAATAAATAAATTAAATAAACAAAATAAAAACAAATAAATAAAAATTTAGTGAGCATAAAAATAATAAAAAAAAATAAATAAATAAATAATAACCAAAAAAAATAAAAATAATAAAAAAAAAAATAATAATAAACAAAAAAAAATAAATTAATAAAATAAATAAATTAAATAAATAGACTACATAAAAAAATAAAAAAAAAAATAAATAAAAATTTAATAAGCATAAAATAATATGAAAAAATAAAAATAAATAAATAATAAACAAAAATAAACCAAAAAAAATAAATAAAAATAAATCAAAAAAAATAATAATCAAGAAAAAAAAGAAAATAAGTAAAATAAAATAAATAAATAAAATAAATAGATTAAATAAATAAACAAAATAAATAAATAAAAATGTAATACGCATAAAAATTTAAAAAAAATGTAGAAACTTAAAAATATATAAATAAAAAACAAAAATAATACAAAAATAAATAAAAATAATACAAAAAAAAATTAATAATAATAATCAAGATATAATGAATATTAAATAATATGTAATACTAATTGTAAAAATAAATAAATAAAATAGATCAGAAAAATAAATAAATAAAAATTTAATAGGCATAAAATTAATATTAAAAAAAATACAAATAAATAAATAATAAACAAAACTAATACAAAAGTTAATAAAAATAATAAAAAAATAAAAAATAATTATAATCAAAATGTCATGAATACTAAATAATATGTAATAAATATTGTAAAAGAATACTGGCAACATTTAATTAAATTATATCAATAGAATTCCAATATAATTAAAATAAGAAAACTCTCTGAATAATATTTATATATAAATTAAAGGTTTTTTACTTATAGCACTAGGATATAAATGTATATAAATAAATAAATTAAAAATAAATGTTATGTGTATTCAAGATTGCGTATACGCCTGGGCAATAACTGAGCTCAGCTGGACACTCTGTGCGCATTTATGAAGTTAATTTCAAATGCCCCAAGCCCAATAGGTGATAACCTTTTCTATATATTCGATTGTATTGTAAGTGGTTAAGCAAGCAGTTTCGAGTGTGCTGACCCTTGACCCTTGTCTCTATTTTGCTGCCTTTTCTATATATACAATTTCAGAGCAGCCCAAAATCCTTTTGTCGCTTGTGAGCAGACTTTTAATTTTGAGCCACCACCAAATGCCTTTGACAATTTTTTTTACATTTTTCCTACCTGAGACTCAAGCTCTTTTGAAGGCCGTCGGGTTTCTAACATTATGCTTAAAAGGCAAAAGCAACAAAAAAATAAAAAAAAAATGCAAAAAAAAATGCAAATAAAATGCTGAAAATAAATTCAAGAAAATGTTTTCTTGCTATCTATGGAATGCTGTAGATATTATACACTCCCTGAATGGTTTAAGGTACAAAAATAAATATTTAGAACGTTTGATATATGATATTTAGTGATTAAAAGTTAAACAAACTATTTATCATGTAAGAAGAGATTTTTGACAAATTTTTTGATTTTTTTATATTTTTAAATATGGGCAACAACTTAAATTTTCACGCTTTCATAAAGGAATTTCCCTAGCTAATGGTTAAAATTAATTAATTTTGTGTACATTGAAAGCAACAAAAAATACTATAATACTAATATTTTAATTCGATCTGAGTTTAATGTGAGTTGAATAGTATTTAGATTTTCATAGAATTTTCGTCAGTTTATAAATACATACAGTGAATCACAAAACTCTTAATAAATAATTTTGATTAGAATATCTTTAAAAAACAACACCAACAACATATTTTTTTTATTTAAAGTGTTTTGCTGTATTAAAAAAAAAATATTAAAGTTATAAAAAAAATTTTTAAAAAAATTCATTTTAGCTGAAAAAAAATAATTACTTTGATTTTGGTCACTTTTGTTGATTTGTTGGCTAAAATTGTCTAATAAAATAATTTACAAAAAAAAAAAAAAAAAACACAAGTGAATTTCTCTAATTGTTCTGTATTTTCGCTTTCACCTTGAATTATGCGGATTGAAATCACTTTAGTAAGGTCAGTATTCAATTTACTTGCTGTTGAAATGGTGTTAAATAAACTTTAAACAATATTTAAGGGTGCTTAAAGGTATAAAAAGTATAAAAAAGAATTCATTTTAGCTAAAATAAGATATTTGCTTTGATTTTGTTCACATTTGTTGATTTGTTTGCTATAATTGACTAATAAAATAAAAAACAAGTGAATTTCTCTATTTGTTCTGTATTTTCGCTTTCACCTTGAATTTGCGGATTGAAATCACTTAATAAAGGCCAGTATTAAATAAATCATAAATAAACTTTTTAATCGCAGTGATGAAATATCAATATTTAAGGGCACTTTACTCATTTTGAGCTAAGTTCAAAACAGTTTAAAAAAAAAAAAAATTTAATTAAATTTAAAAATATAATTTTATACTCTGTTATAGGAAAAAATACGTAGACACGACTTCAACAAACTTCTACTCAGTTTTCTGCCTAAATTTTCACTATATTTCATATAAGTAAACTACAAAAAAAAGTGAATTCAAACCGCAAAATCATTTTAAAAGTGACAAAACCTTCTATAATGCATTACCCACTTCCTGGCAGCATTTGAATACCCTTAGTAAGAGCAGAGCATAAAAATAGGAAAAAAAATGGAATAAAAAATGGAAAAAAAAATGGAAAAATATGTAAAAAAGCATTTTCAAGTATGTCTTTCATTTTGTGCCTCGTTGTCGTTGTCTATTCTTTGTTTTTGGGACGCCAAGCGGCTTTTGAGCTGTTGCAAAAAGTAAATAAACTTGCACAAGCAGCTCACGCAATTCATGCTCGACTACATTCAGGCCAGGACTCGTGACTTGGTCTAAATTCTAAATGGGGCGTATACAGAGAGAGAGAGGGGGTTGGCAGGCGCGGGCGGGCAAACAGCATTCAGCGAAGCCTAAAAAAAAAATGCCGCATAAATCAAAAAGTGCTGGATGGAGGCGGAGCCATGCCCCCTTGCGCTTTGTTTGACAGCAAAGCCTAGCTCAACATGCACACACACACACACACACCAGCTTACACCCTCTTACACACACACACACACACACATACGCATATGTTAACAGCACTGTGCGCATTTCCGGTCGCTTGGCAAATTCGATTTCATGGCATTGTCACGTAAAATGTTCAACGAATTTCATGTCAATGAATATTTTTTTTTTTTTGTCGCATATATTTTGATACTTAATAGCGCTGACAAAGCACTTAAAAAACGGCTATCGATAGTATCGATAGCTATTGTAGACATTTTTACTATCGATAAGCTAAAGTGTTGTATTTATAATTTATTATAATAATTGACTGCAAATATTTATTATTCTTTTATAATTTTTGAATAAAACAAACGACCTATAATTTCATAAACTATATTATATAATAAATAAGCTTATTATCCATAAGTTATTAAAGGCAGTTATCGATAGATATTGACATATAATTCCAGCGTAATATTCTAAAAGAAAATTTTAAAAGTTTTAAAGTGTCAAAATTAAAGTGTGTTCCAATTTATCTGATAAAAAATAAATGTATTTTTAAATTCATATGATTTTTTATCTTATTTTAAACTCATAGTGCAATATAATTTTTCCTGATTTTGAGGACTTCAGCAAAGCTAAAGTGATGATTGTGAATTGGTGGCTAAATAAATATATTAAATACTATTTTCAGCTTGACAATAATACAAACGCTCAAATAATAATATATAATAAACTTATACAGAAACAAGAAAATCCAAAAAAAAAAAAAAAAATTTATGAATAGTAAATTTGAAGTTAAAAAAATGCTCAAAAGTACATTTCGCATGAAAATCGGTTGAAATTGGATAAAATTATGAGGCTTAACCAAATAACAAAGCAAACTAAAAGTCTGATTAAATAAATATCATAAAAACTATCAAAAAATTATATTTTCCGGTTTAAATGACAAATTAACTTATGTATAAATTATAAATAAAATTATATTCCGCAAAAAAAAAAAATTTTTTCAATTTTGACCATGCAAAAAGGACAAAATAATCAAAAAAAAAAAAAATTGATTTTTTAGAGATCATATTATGAATAAAATAATATATTTAGCAAAAAAAATTTGAAAATTCAGAAATAAAATAATATTTCGGCAAAGCTAGATTTTTACAATTTAAAATAATATTTCTTAAGAAAAATCGTTTTAATTTGATCCATGCAAAAAGGAGAGCAAATAATCCAAAAAAAATGTATAAAAATGATATCTTTTTAGAGATCATATCATGAATAAAAAGATAGTCCGCCAAAGAAATTGTATAAATCAGAAATAAAATAATATTTCGGCAAAGCTAGATTTTTACAATTTAAAATAATATTTCTTAAAAAAAATCGTTTTAATTTGATCCATGCAAAAAGGCAAAAAAAAAAAAAAGCAAAAAGAACAAAACGAAAAAAAAAAAAAAAATTTTAAAATTAAAAAAAATATTTTAGAGTTCAAATCTTGAATAAAAATATATTTCGCAAGAAAATTAATTCAGTTTTGGCTAAGTTATTAGTGCTAGATGTTTGGAAGGCAGCTTCTAGTATTTATAAGAAGTAAATTTATCTTGGAAACATTTCAACATCATTTTGTTAAATTAGTCTACTATTATCAAAACTATGTAATTCTGGTATTTTTGTACAATAATTACTTAAAAGTCTATATTAATTTGCTTAAAAAAATTTAAAACAAACTATCCTTAAAGTAATTACAAATACTTTTCAACATTTACTACAAATTTACAACATTATCAACATAATCAAAGCATTCAAGTGTTTTCCTAGCACTTTTGGCTCTGAGCTACACTCAATTATATAACGAGAGCCAGTTAACTTATTCTAGATTCAATATTTTGCCAACAAATAATATTTAGCTTTGCCTTTTTGGTAGAGAAAAGTCATACACAAAAGCAGTGTCAACAACAATTTTGATTCTATTTGCACGTTATTAGGGCGCCCAATTCAAGTGTGATTGAAAGCATTGAAAGGATTGAAAGGATTGTCAGCTTGTTTTGGCAATTTAATTATTTAAGGATTTATTTTTGGGGGCTGACAAAAGTTTTGTGGCAAAATACACACGAGGCTCAACAAGCTGAAGATGTAGATGTTAAGAAAAACAATAAAGAAAGGGCTATCTTCGACAATATACAATATATGAAGCTAAATACTCTGAAAGAAAATTTTGAAGGCCAACTTTGTTTTTGATATCTTAAAAAGAAAGTTTTTCAAACAAGCACTTTTCGACCGATTGTTCCTATAGAAGCTATAAGATATAGTGGTCCGATTTTGTTTAAACTTGATCAGATTGTACAAATCGTAAATATGCATCGATATGCCAAGTTTGGTTTCGATATCTTGAAAAACAAAAAAGTTATTCATACAAACACTTTTTATGAAAATTAAGTGTCTTCGATTTTTCCTCCATAGCTATATTATATAGTGGTCCGATCGGGCTGATTTTGACATACAAACTACATACATTATCAAGCTTCATCTGTGTCGAGTTTCATCAAGATAGCTCAAAGATAAAGCCAAAAACTTTGCATAGAAACAGACGGACATATCCATATCGACTCAGCTCTTCCTCCTGACCAAGAACATATATACTTAGTAGGGTCAGAGGCGTCTTCTTCTATGCGTTACATATTTCGTGATAAAATTATAATACCCTTTTGCAAGGGTATAAAAACATACACAACCTATATGGTTGATGGTTGAAATTATCCAGAGTTTTGACTTTAGAACTAGCATCCTTGTGGCCTAAACATATCTTGCTCTGCATTTTGTTGCTCTTAGCCAAATTGGCAAATCATATGGAAATTCGCTTGGGGAAAAGTCATGTCAACCTGAAGCTAAACGAGTAATTGCAAGTATAAGCGGCTTTTAAATTAATGATGCGTACAATTTATACATTTCAGAAATTATTTTCATTTTCATTTTTGCCCAGTTAGTGCCACATACGAAAAAAAACATTTTTTGATTTTACTTCAATTTTTTTGGGGGCGAGGCAAAAGTTTTTCGTTTTTTCAACCCACAACAAAAAAAAAGCAATAACGATAACGATAACACAAACAAGAAATACAACCGGGAATTGTTCCGACGCTTGGGATTAAAAATTATTGATTATCCCGCAGCGCAACAAGCAAAAAAAAAGAAAAATAATAATAATAATAATAATAATAAAAAGCAAATTTCTCTCTCTGTGATTGACTTGAGTGCTAAACTTTAGTACATCAAGTTTATTGCGTTATGTTTCCAAGGGATTTTCCCCAACTAATTGGCCAAACTAAATACAAAAAAGAACACAAAAAAAAACATTAGTCAATTAATGTGCAACAAAATAAAAGTCATAAATCAATTGGAAATGAATTAAGCGTTAAACGAGGCAACATATTATTGGGGGGAGCAGCAACAGTAGAATGGTAAATTTGTTAGCTAATAAATCAAACAAAAAATTATACTAATCTAATCAACTAATGCCTTAATTGTGCTACATTTGTACTAGTTTCAAATATCGAAGAGAAAATTGTAGATAGAACAAATGAGTTTGGTATAGATATTATTATATGTTTGAACTAATTTTGTAACTTAATTTTTGCTTTACTGTTCTATAAATTTTGACTATGTTAAAATTACAATTTATTCTTAACTTGAACTCAAACATTAACGCCAGAAATAAAATTTTATTTAAAATATATTTATAAAAAAAAAAGAAAAATAATTGAAAAAAAAAAATAGAATGAAAATGCGATTCAAAATAAAAATAAGAAAACTTAAAAAAAAAAATTAAAAAAATTCAACTTAAAATTAAAACAAAAAAAAAGTGAAAAAATAGAAAATTGGACAAAATGCAATTAAAAATAAAAAAAAAAAAAATTTTTAATAAAAAAAAAATACAATTAATAATAAAATCAAAAAAAATTAAAAAAAAAAAACCATGATCAAAACGCCATGCCGAATGAAAATCGAATGAGTTTTTACAAAATTTGAATGAATAAACTCTCCAAGGATGCATTCTATAAAAATATGTAAATTTTCAGAAAATATCTGATATGACTATCAAAAAAAAAAAACACAATAAAGTCGTATTTAAAATTTTAAACATAAAAAAATTAAAAATTGATTTTTATGGTTAAAATTTTGAATAAGATCACAAATAAAATAAAAAAATTAATAAATAAAAATTGATTTTTATTTTTTCTTTGATAAAATTTGTTGTTCTTTTAATGAAAGTAAATTATTTTTAAATTTTTATTTTAAAATTCAAAAATTTAAATTTCTCTGTAATTTTTATTTTAAAAATCGAATATAAAACTCGACATCAAATATCTTAGCACATGAATTTTAAATAACATTTCTGTATATAGTATAATATTATGATTTAAAATTACAGAGATAAAAGTTGTGCTACAGCAAGTTTAAACATAAAATAAAAAAGTTGAAAGCAATTTAAATGAAAACAAAGCCAATCAAAGCTGCCAAACTGCAAGTTTACTTCACATTCCAGTACTTTATAGTAGGAAAATAAATTATATATATGGTAGAAAGTCCAAAGAGCTTGAAATAGCAAAAATCAGGTGGCCAAATTGTTTACCAAGTCATAAAAACAATTTTGTGGCAGCAACAACAACAGGAACAACAACTTTTGCTTGCTTGACTTCAAGTGCAGATAAAGTTCAAGTTAGTTGCCTGCCGCATGTGGCATACAACATGTTGTGAGGCACCATAAGAAGACACAAATTTGCACTCTTCATTAGGCGAATTAAGCGGCCAAAACTTTCCATGCGCCTTTTTGGAAATGAAATTTCAATTTAAATAGAGTGAAGAGGGAAAAAACAAGCACAAAAGTTCTAAAAAAAAAAAAAAAAAAAAAAAAAACTTTTATACAAAGCAAAGAGATTGAAGATACTTAACTTGAAGATGTAAACGGAAAATACAAAATTGGCAAATGGCAAACATGAAAATTGGCATAAAAAAAACTGAAACTTGAATATCTCTGCGTTGCTTAGAAACTTCCTGCTCAGGTTTAAATCAAAAGGTAGAGATTTTCCTTGAATGCAGAGAAAAAAAAGCTAACATCTACAACTTCATATTCAGCTAGAATTCCTGTTTTTTTACCTCCATTTTCAGCTGCATATGTCATCAGTTTTGTAACCACAAAATACGGCTCAAAGCTATAAACTGTTTCGTTGGCCGGCTAACGAAGTCGTGGTTGTTTCTGGGCCTTGTTAACCAAGCCCTTCTTTTTTTTTGGGCCAAGCTCAACTGCATTTTGGCGCATTGCGTATAAAAAAAATATAAAAAGAGCTTACTTTTTATACCCTTACACAGCGAGAGTATTGAAAATTTGCTCACAAAATAAAATAAAAAAAATGAAATTAAATAAAAAATATAAATGCATATAATGAACTAATAGACAAAATAAAATATTTATAAGAAAATTAAATTGAAACAGAACAAATAAAAATAAAATAAATAGTTAAAAAAAATAATAATATAAATTCAAAATTAAATTAAACTAAATTCTATATATAAAAATTCAATTGGAAGAGTAAAAATAAAAATAAAATAAAAATTAAAAAAAATAATAAAAAAAATAAAACAAATAATAATAAAAATTAAACTAAACTTAATTCTATATATAAATATTAAAATGGAACAGAATAAATAAAAATAAAATACAAAATAATAAAAATTAAATTAAACTAAATTCTACATACAAATTTAAATTGGAACAGAATAAATAATAAAAAAAAAATAAAAAAATTAAATAAAATGAAAAATTAAAAAAAAAATAATAATAAAAATTAAAAATTAAATTAAACTAAATTCTATATAAAAAAATTTAATTAAGACCCCCACGAGGGCAGCTGAAGGACTGGCGAGTTTAAGACAATGTCTATTCTGTGATTTTTAAACTTATAAAATTGAACAGTTAACTGATACGAATTTTTTCTTTTTTTGACTTTATATTTGGTTTATTTTTTAATTTTAATTTTATTTTAAATGCAATTTAGTTAGGTTAAAAATTTTCTTTTGATTTTGCTAAAGGAGAATCTGAATTAGTTTCTGGTTTTAATGTAAAATATAGAAGAGAAGAATTTGCTTTAATTTTTTTTTGGCAGAATATTGAAGAATTTTATTTATGAGAATATTATTTTGTGTAATTTTTTGGATTAATATTTTATATTTAAAGCTCATATTTATTTGTTTTGTTTTTATTTAAGTTCGAGGTACTTTACCTCGCTTTTAGTATAATAAATAAATGTGTTATTCACATAAGACAAATAAATAAAAAATTTGCAGAGAAAACTCAAAGAATCTTTATTTAAAAAAAAAAAAAAAAAAACAAATTTAAAAATACTTACCTTTTAGTAAATCCGTAGTATCGAAACCAGGGAACTATAAATAAATAAAAATAAAACAAATATGAGTTTAAGTTAACATAAAAACGACGAATTTATATAGAAATAAGTGTGATAATTAAAAAAAAAAATGTTTTCTTAGCTACAAAATAGTAGACTTTTATTAAAATGATGTAAGGGCATTAGCACTTCGGCATACTCCACATAGCTCTGCTAACTTGTTATACTTGGCTTTAACGTTTCGCGTGGCACATTTTTGCCACGCTAAATGCCAACATTCATTAAATGGCTATAAACAAGTGGCGCAGATTGTGGCCCAACTACAACATCCTGGCAACTACGGTACATTTTATGCGTGTTTCCCCTAGAAACGCGCGGCGCCCAAAAGCATGCAACAGTTTATTTATGACCAAAGCAAAAACAAGAAGATGAAGAAGAAGAAGTGGCACAAAAGAAGCAGAGCAAGAAGTGTAGAAAGGGGAAGCACAGAGAAAACAAGGGGGCGTCACTTTTCTTTGTAAAGCGATAAAAATTGCAAAAAAAAAATAAAAAAAAATAATTGCAAAAACACGCAATTTCTTGAATAGTGCGGCAAGATAAACAATATTTCTTTTGATATTTCTTATGCTCTTTTTTTTTAATCTTTCTTTAACATAATGGAAAAACATAAGAAATTATTATGTTTATTTCTAGCAAATATTAACTGCTTTTTTTAACTGTATATATTTCGCATTAAAAAGTTTTAAGCTGATTTTCATATTTAATATGGTCAATTTATTGTTTTAAAGGGAATACCAATTAATAAATTTAAAATTTAAAAAAAAAAATTTTTTTTTTTATTTTGATAAATAGAAATTTGTGAAAAACTATAAATAATTATGTGTATATTAAGTTTAAGTTAACATTTCAGAGATGCATTAACAAAAAAAATTCATTTAAAGCTATATGCATTAAGAAATATTGAGCTTATTTTGTCCTAGCTATTTTAATTGTGTATAAATTGTATCTAGCTATTCAAAGGTCTATAAAGAAATTACTGTAATTCCCCTATATCAAAAAAAAAAACTGAAAGCTTGACATCGAATGCTCAATTGATATGAATAAACAAAAAAAAATCAACAACTGATAAGAAAAATTGTTGAATTGAATATTTGTAATTGTTGATAATTAAGTAATTGCTCATGCATTTTTCTAATCGGCATTTAAGTACGCTAGATTGCAATAAAATATATAGAATAAATAAAATAAATACCTTATAAATACCGACTCAATATAAACGTGCAATTTTCGATCGAATAATCAATCCAAAGATTGGCAACGCAAGTATACAAATATAATGCAATATTTGCGTGTAATGAATACAGTGTTCACGCGAAAGAGTGAACAAATTTTTAAGTTACATTCAGAAATTTTTTTAAAATAAATTTATAGCACCAGCTTTTCCGGCGTGCGTTGCTACGCACCCGCTCAGCATATTCTCAGCTCAGATTTTTTGTATAATTTTCGGATGCATTTTGCACCCACTGGTATATATATTTAATGCAACATTTTTATACAGTGCTAACCTACGATATAATAGAAAGCTACAGTAAAAATTTGAGATTACTTGTTTCTAGCATTTCGCCTGCTCGTGAGTCGTCAATCAGTCAGTTTGAACAGTTTTATATGTATAGAGATAAATATATCCATGAACATTTTTCAAAAGAAAAATATACATATTACAATAAAGATTTAAGAAGTGAGAATAATTACCAACATAGAAAAAATAACCGTAGGAGGCTTTTAAGCTTTTGAAGTTCCTTCAAGTACATAATATTTATTTTTTTGTTAAACACAAAATAATCGTTATTTAGGTTCGTTGTTTAACAATACTGAACGTGCCCTGTATGCCACTTGATAGACAGAGGAAATTGTTATCAAGACACTTTCACCCTTGATCTGTGAAAGATTAAACTTATTTGCTATAAAAGCTGCTTAGCTTGGAGCGAAGCTATATAGTAAAGCTTTAATTCTGGTCGTGATGAGGAGACTACTGCAAGTTATAATTCTAATTCTGGGCATCATTTGTCCAGCCTTTCAAGGCGCAAAGGTTCAAGGCTGTCAAGTTGAAATTGGTTCTTCTGCAGTCCAATTGCTGACACATTTTGGATCGAGGCATTTGGTTTCAGTGGCACCATCAAATATATATGGAAATATACATAAAACACTGAATCTATATTGTGCCACTGGATTTGTTACTTATGATACGTAAGTAGATTTCAATTCAACTGGAAATAAATTAAATTATCTCAAATTCAGGGGCGACAATCAATTAAGAAAATATTCGCAGAATGAACTAGATTTCACCTGTTATCCTCAAGGATTCAAGATTTCTGAGAACCATTATCAAGTGCAAAAAATTGATTGTTATGATTCTCAATTATCTCAGATGTATGAGAGCAATGCGAGTTTACCCAACTGTGTTGGCTACATGACTCTGGTAGTAGGTCAGACTTTCGGAGAGTACGGCTCACTGAAAAACTTTGCCATATGCTATGACATTGATAAACAGCACTTAAAATATGTCAGCTATACGGCGTATCCGTCAAAGATAAGGGTAATCGAAAAGGTATGACAATCTATATCTTAAAGTATGAATTTTCGATTTAAAATTGAAACTTTTACAGACTCAAGCTGGGCAATTAAATGAATTGGGTCTGGACATCGACGTGACTTATAGAAAAAGTCTTTTCAAATCGATCGGGTAAGTCATCAAGCTATACAAAAATTTTCTAACGTTTCTGTAACGATTATAAGTTTTATATTTAAAAATCACATGTCAATGATTATTTTTCATATAAGTTGTGAAAAAAAATAAAGCTCAAAAATAATCGTTGAGTTTAGGCTCAAGAAAAATAAAGCTTAAAGTTCTCAATCGACTGTTTAATAGCTAAAATTGGCAGTGTTTGCATTTATTCGCAATAATTAAAGCCGAACTAAAATATTTTCAAAATTAAAAAAAAAGAAATTATATTCAAAGACTTTGTGTGAACAAAAAAAAAAAAAAATCGATATCTAGCTATAAAACGTTATAAGAGAATTTTAAGTTTTTTTTTATACGAGATTCGACTAAGATATTTTTTAAAATTAAAAAAAAGAAATTATATTCATATTTCAATTTGGTTTCCTCGTTGAAAAATAAATTTTAAACTTTCGATATTTAGCTATAAAACGTCATGGAAGAATTTTGAGTTTTTTTATTCGAGCAAAAAGAGAAAAACTCACTTAATAAGAACACTTTTTTTTATACTTAAAATTATATTCAAATTTATATGGAAAATCTTCAAAAATATTTATTGACGTGATTTAAAAATAAAAATAAAACTTTTAATCATCATAATGAATATTTCTAATACACTCACGCAAACCTTTCAAACTCTCAGTTTGGTGGACATCAATAATGTTTTTGGCAATGACAAACATTTGTCGACACTGTTCGGTGAGGACACTTTCGAATATGCCAGCCTGATGCAGGATAAGATCTTCAATTGGGATATAATTGAATATAAGGAAGTGCTCAGTGTTGTCTGGCTACGAGTCCTCCGCACGGGTAACTGGAGGCATTTTCTGAATGCTCTAAGAATTGCCAGCCTCGATGCCAAATATGATGTTCGAGTTGGAGTCTCTGGTGTGGTGTCGCTGCCGGTGCTACAGGAATTTAATGAAACTCGAAAATTGACCTTAGATCTGGGGACTGGAGATACTCTATCTGTGCCAGCTCACATCTGGGCCCATGTTCGTGCGCTTGATAGTGTGGTAAATGCCACAAATGAGTTTGTTGTAGTTGGCCACAACTCGCCCTTTGTAAGTTTGGATTAGTTTTTAAAGCCATATAATCTAAACTCTAATTACTTTCGCAGCTGAACAGAAGTGAGGAGGGATTGTGCAACAGCATGTGCCACGAAATCTCCTGGCTGAGGAACAGTCTCTTTGGGCAGATGCAAAATTATCCAATCTATGGACTGGTGCAGTGTTGTCGCCTTTCAGATGTGGCACACAAGTTGCATAATTTTCTAATGCCAGTCGAAGACGTTAAGACATCAACTGCAATTAATTTGCTTGAAATTTAAACCAGGAAGCTGCAATTTTAACTAAATACAGCGTTACGGGAACCAAAAAAAAAAAAAAAATCTTTTTTATATACGGTCTAACAAAAAACATAATAATTGGATTTTGCATAATTTTTTTTTTTCATAAAAATCATGATTTAATAATTATTTTTATTTTTTTGTTCAGAAATCACAAATTTGAGATACTTAATTTTTATTTTAAAAATCACAAATAAGAATATTCTGTCTGTAAATTTTATTAAAAAAATAAAAAAAAATTGATTTAAAATATCCTTTTAAAGAAATTCATTTATATATGTAATCTGCGGTTTTGTATATATATAACCACACATACAACTTGAAACATTTAGATCAATTAAAAGAAATATCAATTTAAATACGTAAAACAATTAATAAATGTGTAGACAATTCGAAAAATATAAATATTTCATAAAATTCTTCACAACTCAAGTGTGTAGAATAAAATAATATTAAAATAAATTGAAATTGCATTTCAAATATTTTAACAATTACAAATTATATTGAGCTAATTGACAATTTAATATATTAATATTTTCTTTTAATTCCTAAATACCTTTAGGCCCCTTTTCATTCACATTAAATAATTTCCAACATTATTTTTCGACATTTTTAAATGTTCAAAATTCCAAAGAAAAATTTAAAAAAAAATTCTTTGTGCAGTACAAAAAAAAAACTATTAAATTTATACAAAATATGGAAAATGCAAAGTGTGTATTTTATTAAATGTTTTTGGATAAATTAAATTAAATTATGGAGCTAACAAAAATCAAAAAAAAATTACAGAATAGCAGCAATTATTTAAATATATTAATAATATTTAAATAGCTTAATATAAATATGAAATAAATATATTAGATTTCTTATTTCTCATTGCTGCTAATGGAAAAATTCTAACGATATGGTTAATATGTTTTTATATACACTAAAATCTTTGAGATAATATTAGCTTATGATATATATTTTGTAGAATATCCAGGAATATATTTTTGCCAAAAAACTGTTTTTTTTATAAATGAAGAAAACTATGAAACTGAATCTTTAAATAAATGCTCTGTGTTTAAGCCCAAACGACGAATAATTAAATTTATATAACAACAAACTATTAAATGCCACAATTTGTATAATTTCCAAAAAAAAAAAAAAAAAAAAAATGCAAAAGTTTTACCAGAGTTTAAAGGTTAATAAAAATCTTTAAAGTGTTGAGACAACTGCAACTTGGCGCATTGCAACTTTATTGTGGTCTAGATAAAAAAACAAAAAAAAATAAAGAAAAACTTTATTCTGCAGCGCTTTTGTTTGTTCTATATTGTTGTTCTATATTGTTGTTATTTTTTGTTGTTTTTGTTGCTTGTTTTGTTGTCTGTTTGCAGCTGTCTCAGCGCTTGGCAAAGTGTTGCGAACATTTGATATTTAATTAAAATTGTGCGGCGCACAAAACGAAGTAAACTAATTTCAAGACATGTGCATAATACAAAAACCATTTACAATTGTCTGTGTGTGCGAGTGTGTGTGTTTGTGTGTGTGTGTGTATATTCAATGTTATTCATTACGTGTGTCTGCGGGGGTGTGTGTGAGGGGGGCTGACAACGTCATATTGTCTTGGCAAATAAAAATAAATGAAAATGTTGTGCAAATATTTAAAATTATACAAATGCCGCGCACAATATGAGACTTGATATATATATATATATATATATATATATACATATATATATCGATGCTGCTGATAATAACAGTTACACACACACACACACACACACCATTAGACACACTTAAAATGATGGCTAATTTGCAATTGCTTTAAGTAAAAAAAAAAAAAAAAAAAAAAAACGAAAAAAAAAATATTTCGAAAAAAATCTCAGACAGCTTGGCAAGTGCCACGCCCCCCTCCCGACGCCCACTTGATTGCTGCGCTTGCCACACTGTGCAGACAGGCGTGGCAATTAAAGCGCGTGACGAAAACACACTGCCCCACCCCTTGTCGCTGCCCGCCCTTTTGTCTCTCTCCTGCTACAATTTGACGCTCCGCGTTTATTCTGCGGCCATTTGGCAGCGCTGTGTTTACACAAGCTGTCGGCATTTGTTAATAATTTTTATTCCATCAACTTTTAGCTGCTGCTTTTGGCATGCCACAAAACACCGCAGCCCCCCCTACCCAACACCTTCCCACACACAAAAAAACCCCTCTGCAGCCCATCATATTTCATTTGGAAAAACGTAAAAATTTTCTCCCTTTTTTTTTTGGTATTTTATTTTTTTGCAGTTTACAGTGTTGGCTAAAATGTGTGTGTCAAAGTGTGTGTGCGTGTGTTTGTGTGTTTGTGTGTGTGCTATTGTTATGAGTTGTGGCATTGTGGGTTACGTGCAACGTCACCTCATCAGCTCAGCTCTTGTCTCCTGGCATTGCCTTTTATTAAGTGGTTCGAGTGTTGATTTATAGCACTTTATATAGCGCCCAGCTTAGCCCAGTTAAAACCCCCAAAAAAAGACACTACACTGAGAAAAATATTACCACTAATATTACGAAAAAATCACGACAATTTCTTGACAAGAGTCTTGTTATAAACACTTTTTCTATATACCAACAATTTAAGCCGATTGTAACTTTCATATAAAAAAAAAAATTTGTTTAATTTTCTGGCCATTTTTTTGTGTTTAATGTGAGAATATTAATCTAAAAAAAATTTTTACAAAAAAATAAAAAAATAATTATGTATAAAGAAATCTTTTTGCCTTATATATATCATCTGCTTAGATCATTTGGGAATTTTAGGCACACAGTTGTGCTACAAAACAGCGCCCACAAGTATGCAAAACTTTGCATTATTTTTCAGTGCGATATTTTAATTTTTTATTATGGTAAAACTAAAATAAAAGTTGATAAGCTTCTGCTAAATAAATCGTAATATTAATATATAATAAATATATATTATATATTTATTATATAATTTGCTAATAAGAAGACTGCCAATCGAACGTCTTGAAAAAGAAATAATCGATACAAAAAATCGATTTTAAAACTTTATGATATTGATTTTTAAATCGTAAAATATACAATTATTTTAAACCATTAACATTTATTTATTATTTAATTATTTATTAAATATTTCTCGTTTAGAAATAAAAACTGTTATTTTGGTTTAAAATTTACACACAAAAAAAGGAAAAAAATTAAAAAATTATTTTTTTTCTTAATTTTCAATACTTTTTAAAAATTAAAAAAAAATGGTGAAAATGAAAAATATCTCTCATTTGGAATTTTTTGAGTTTAATTATAAAAATATGCAGTTTTTGAAATTTTAAAAATAAAAACTGTTGTTTTGGTTTAAAATTTACACACAAAAATAAAAAAATAAATTAAAAATAATTTTTTTCTTAATTTCCAATACTTTTTAAAAATTTAAAAAAAATTACGAAAACGAAAAAAATGTCTCATTTGGCATTATTTTAGTTGAATTATAAAAAAAGTCACTTTTTAATATTTTTAAAGTTTTTTTTTTATTGCCTTAATGGTATATTAATAAAGTTATTGATTTAAATAGATTTTTTTTGGGATTTCTTAACAGAAATATATGAAATATATAATTAAATTCAAGGTAATTAATAAAGTTATTTCGGGTTTTTTTAACTAAAATGTATGCTTGTTTTATAATTAAAATAAAGCTAATTAAATAGCCTCTTCAAAGAGTGCAAATCTATTTATTCAGTTAGCACTGAGACATTAAAAAGAAGCACATTAAAATTTATGACATTAAAATAAAATCCATTCGTTTTTTCTTGGAATGTTCGAAGCGAACTGTAGGGTATATAAACATGTATATACCTTTATTTCATATTAAACTTTAAGCGCCCACTTTGCATTTAAAATGTGTGTGTGTGTTGGTGTGTTGTTGTTGTGTGTGTGTGCAGATAAATGCTTTTTAGCACATTACTCATACGCCATGTGAGCCACAGTAAAAAACTTGGTGCGTACAAGCCAGAGGGTAACAAAATGAACGAAGACAGAACTGGGGACATATGCCAGACATACTACAAGTACTATATATATATATATATATGTATATATATATGAATGTATATTTATATATATATTTATATATAAGGGCCACACTTTACTTAATTGGCCGAAAAAACAATTTGATTACCCAACGTGTGACTTGAGGTGGTAAAAAAAGTGAACTAAAAAATTTTCTCGGGTTAAGCGCATTAATCACTTGGAAAAATACACAAAGAAATAACCAAAAAAAAAATATATATGTACACACTTTTCAGCTAAAATTAAAGCCACAAATTGTACTTAATTGCATTCTAAAAAAAATTCAATTTTCATTTAAATGCTGCTTATTTACAGCTTCATTTCGGAACTCCATTTTCATTAAAATAAATCTCTAATTTCGCGTTCAATTCAATGTTTAAACATAATCATAAAGATTAATGTTTGCTGCTCCTACAAAAATGACAGACAAATTTTTTTCGTCCTTTTTATATTCTGCAATCTTTTATTAACACAAAAGAAATTTAACATAAATATGAGCTTCAAGCTTCAACTTGTTTAAGAAAAAACAGATTTTTATGCAATCCACAAACATAAAATAAATGAAGGCAATAAATGCCAAGTTTTATTGTCTTTAAGCAATAAGAAAAAAAATTGAATTTATTTTTTTTTTTTGTAATTCCTTTATATATACAATACAATTGTTTTTTTTTTAGGATTGTTTGAGCAATCCTGAGCTGTTCAGTTTGCATCTTATTTTATGGCATCGTAACTTTATGTAAAAGTTAAACGAGTATTTAAAGTAAAATACTTATTACAAAATAAAATTATTATTATTTTTATTATTGTTATTATGATTAAAGCTACTGCACTGCGACTTAGAAGATTTATAATACCGCCTGCAGAGTGTAAAGCACAATTTTCTGTATAAATGCAAGAATTAAATTTTTTTTTGGTTATTTGGTTTGAAAAAAAAATTCACAAAAAAAAAAATTAAAAAAAATTGTAGAAAAAAAAAATAAAATAAAATTCTAAAAAAAAAAAAAGAAAATTCACAAAAAAATAAAAAATTCAATACACTTATTTGTGGGTCGAACATTTAATATTTAATTATTATTATAAATTATTCTAATATAAAATAAATAAAATTGCAAAAAAAAAAAAGAAAAAATCTACACAATATTTTGGGGGGCAAGGCATTCTCGATTTAAAGTATTTCCAAAATAAAATTAAATTTCTTTTAATTAAAAAATTTTTTGGAGTTATTGAGACCATTGTTGTTCATTTTAATAATTATTTAAAATATTTAATTATAACTAAAAAATTATTCTGCTATAAAACAATTTAAATTACATTCTTTACATTGATTTTCTAACTTTAAAATAAAAATAAAAGTCGGAGAATTAAATGCATATTTTCTGAATTTTTATATATTTTCTAAAAGTAATTTATTTTTTGATTTAAATATATCTAGCTTTTTAAGACTTTTTTTTAAATTCAAAGAAAAAATTATAGAGTTCATTCATATAAAATTCATATAAAAAAACATTAATCTCTTTGCTGATCCGATGATGTAACTATTTTCTACATTTTATTTACTAACAGTTAAGATTCTACAATAATTAAAATAATTTCCAAGCATTTTAGACAACATTTTAATTTTCTAAAAAAACCAAACAAACATTTACATAGAAACAATCAACGCTTAGAAAATTTAACAAAAAGTAAATTTCTTGGAAATAATCATGTGCTCTAAAAAAAAGCAGGAAAAATTATAAAACATAAATAATTTATTACAGACAAATTGTTGCTATAAGATCTTAAGAATTTTTATTGTTTCACATCAAAATAAAATTTGTTAAATTTGTAAGAATTTTATTTTATTTATATTATTTTTTTTTTTTAATTTTTCCAGTTATTTTTAGCTTAGAGATCATCGCTTTTATTTCAACTTTAAACAAAGAGCTTTCCACTTCAATTGCGAGTATGTTTGAATATTCATTTCCCGTGACTGTTTACAATCAAAAAAAAATAAAGAAAAGAAATGAAATAAATTCATTCAAGCCAAAAGTCGGATGCTATAAAATTATTAACGCTTAAAATTTTGAAAGAAATATATATCGGGAGGAAAGAAAAACCTAATAGAATAGGCATTCATATTGACTTATAGACAGACAACATCAAGGCCAATTTGTTTATGAAATGATAAAATAGAAAATTGTATATTCTTAAAGCATTTAAATAAAAAAGATGACTCACAATACAATTCAGTCTCAGCTGAGACTCTGCAGACACACTGCAGAGCTGCACTGAATGCTCATCAAATTTTTATAGTTTCAATGAATATTAAATTTGAGTGTAAAACAACGTGGAACATGAATAGCCCAGAAATGAATGAATACAAGCATTCAATTTAAGCAGACAACAGACAGCAAACAATAACAAGAACGAAATTATCTAGATTGAGTGGTGTTAGACTAAAGAAATACCCTGTTTAGAGAAAGGAAATTTATAAATAAAAAATAAAAAAATTTAGATATAAATAAATTAAATAAAAATAAACTAAATAAAAAGAAAGAAAGAAAGAAAAACAAACAAAAATAAAACAAAAATTAAACAAAAATAAACAAAATATAAAAATAAATTAATAAAATAAAAAATAAATAAAGAAATGAAAAAAAAATCAATTTAAAAAAATAACTAAATACAAAAAAAAAATAAAATAAATTAAAAAAATAAAAAAAATATTAATCAATTTAAAAAAAAAATAAATAAATAAAATAAAAAAAATAAAAATAAATAAAAAAAAAAATATCAAAAAACTTAATTTATGCGATAAAATAAAAAAATAAATAGCAAATAACTAAATTTATGCAATACAATAAATAAAAATAAAAAAACCAAGAACTAAAATTATGCAAAAAAAAAATTAAATAAATAAAAAAGTTTTCAAATACTCTAACTACTCTTAAAATAACTACTCTTAAAACTAACAAATAATTTCAATAAAAAAAAATGTATTAAATTCAGAAACAATTTATTGCAATCAGAAAATAAAGGATTTTTTAATTGGATGAATCATACTTTTTCAAGAACTTATTTGGCATTAATTTGTATTAAAAATATATTTATTTATATTTATTTTTATAAAATGTATCAAAATACAATCAATATTATTGCGTTTTTACTAAAAAAATGTAATTTTTTAAAAAAAATGCCATTCGATAGTTATAAAGTTTTTAAAGTAATTTAAAAGTTGTATAAATTTTTTGTAAATCTTGTTTATAAATTATCGCTAGTGAAAAATTAGAGTATTTAAAATTATAAATAATCGATATACCTTATAGAATCATAGCTGCGTTATTCTACCTCCTAAATTCAATTGCACTATACTAAATTATACTTTATTATACCCCATTTATTCATTCTAAATGAAAACAGGGTGATAAAGTTTATATAAAAACAATAACAAAAACTCGCACTTTGGCAATTGTTTGCATTCAAGATGTACGACGTATGTGTGTGTGTGTGTGTGTGTGTGTGTGTGTGTTTGTATCTATGTGTAGCATTGAAAATCGCGCATGCAAATATAAACAAGTATTCAATGTTTATTCAGAGCTCAGAGACAACAGCAGCAACGTGTATATATATAAAAAAAATTACGCATACGCCAAGGCAGCCAGAGCAGTAATTTGTATTTGCAATTAATTTGTACTAGTTTATGAAATACCCAAATGTGGTTAGCAATAATTTGAATTGAACGATTTAATTATATTACACTCAAATATTAAGCGGATTAAATTTAATGGCAATGCCAAAAAGCTTAGTTGACATTTAAGCAATTTAAATGCATTTTATACATTGCTGTTTAATTTCCTTTTTTGAATATTTAATAATAATGTGTATTAAACAGTTGAACAGGCTAAATGGTAATTTATGTGCATTTTAAATTTAATAAAAATTTATTAAGTAGTTGGGATTGCAATAGAAATGTTTTTTAAAACTCAAAAGTTGTTCAAAACCGAAACTATTTAAATTTGTTGTTCCTTAATTTGTTTTTAGATTAAATTGGTATTTAGAAATTATTCTAAAATAGACAAAAATTTTTTTTTTTGTTAAATTCTGTAAATCAAGCAAAAAAGCCAGAAATAAGCGAAAAAATTTATTTTTTCCTATAAAATATCAACTTAATAAACATTTTGTAAAGTCCAAAATTAAAAAAAAAAAATTTTTTTCGCTTTTTCGAAATTCTATAAATATATTTAAATATTTTAATATATATATATTTTAATCAAAAAGTAGGCTAATATTGTCTGCCAGGCGGCTAAAGGGGCATGGGCAGTGAGAAGGGGGTGAATAGGGGGCTGTTTGCTCATGTAAGTCCCTAATTAACCGGCGATTAATTATTTGCCAATTTACCCTCATCAACTGCTTTGCCAGAGTTCTAATTAGAAGCGTCGCCGCATGTGCCACGCCCACACCACACCACACCACACACACATGCCCAAACACCTACACAACACACACCCGCACACACACTGTGACACCCTTCTGCTGCTCATATGTAGAATATCATTGTGCCTCATTTATTATTAGGGGGAGAGAGAGGCAGAGAGAGAGCTGCAAAAACTTATTTCATGCCACATAAAATACATACATATATATAAGCATTAGCATGTTTATATATAATATATTTTTTATATATATATGTGTATATTAGAGTTGTTCTTTCTAGTTTAATAGTTAAATTCTTACAGAATGAAATAAACCTCCTTTGAACCATTTTAGTCCAAAAAAAAACCCTCAAAAATCGATCGTTGAATATTAAAAAATATTACAAAAAATAAAAGTTACCCTAAGCCAACATTATTTCACTTTATTAAACTTTCATCAGATTTTCATTTATTTTTATTTGTATCTCTCATCAGATAAATTTTTTTATATATATAGATTTATTAATTAAATAGTTCACACTCAATTAAATGAATAAGCTCTCAAGTTATACACGGAAATCGTAATTAAAATAAATTAAATATTATATTTTTTTTCACGCTATACAATAATAATAAATTAAATAATTAAAATAAAATAAATATTTTTTTTTTCAAATAATACATTAAAATCGTAATTAAAATAAAATAAATATTTTTTTTTTTGTTTTAAATTATACATCGAAATTAAAATAAAATAAATATTAATATTATTTTTCCTTTTTTTTTGAATAATTTACGGAAGATTTTATATTTTTATATTTTATATTTTTTTTTCAAAATTATTATTAAGCCAATTGATGCTTTAAAAAATAAATAAAAATAGATCTAAAAAGTATTTGTAGTGTGGCATCACTTCATTGAAATACAAGACTAATTTTAAAAATTTTAATTTCTTAGTTTTTTAAGCTTAAATTGGATTAATAATAATTTTGAGTAATAAAAATGTAATATATAAAAATATAAAATCTTATAAATCTAAAAAATCTCTGAATCTCTGAATCTGACATCACTTCATTGAGATATGGAACTAATTTAAAAAATATAAAATTCTTAAAAAATTATATTAAATTAAATACAACGAACTATTTTATACGTTCGATAAATCCATTGAGAGACAATCGGAAGCAAAAGAAGGATTTGAACGAACGTTTTAATCCTTTAAATTTTTTTTTTTTTTGTTAATTTAGATATAGAACTCTATCTTAAAACTATTAAAAAAATTTAAAAAAAAAAATAATATTTTAGAATCAATAATATTAATATAACAAAAAAAAAAATTATCTCAATCATTTATTTATGTTATTTTTAAATTATTTTAGCTACCTATTTCAACATTTTATTTTATTTTTTTTTTTTTTTTGGCTTGATTATTTCTATTTATTTTATTATTTTAATGGAAATCAAATTAATTCAATTATAATTAACGAACAATTCTCCGAAATTCTGTCAGTATAAAGATAATTCTAAACAATTCGATACAACTCTAATATATACAGATATTCATTATCTCGCATTGCAAATTCTAATGAAAATCATTTTTGTTGTTGTTTAATTTTCTTTCTTTTTGCCTTGTTTGTGGCACGTTAGCCCAAAAGTTAAAGTTTTTGGAGAGAAAAAATAAAAACAAAAGCAACTTGTAATTAACTGAACTTGACTGCAAAACTTTTTCCTCATTTCTAATCTCTGTAGGGGAAAACGCAAATACAGTAAATACTGAAAATGATTTTTTCACATTTCTTTCTTTGCCTCAGCTAATCATATGCCATATATACATCAGGCTACACCTTGTCAGTTGCCATTTTCAGGTGTATTATTATTATTTTTTTTCTTTTCTTTTTCTTTTTTTTTGCCTGCTGCGTGTGTCATAAACATTTTTAATAGCTCATTTTTTGTTTTTTTTTTTTTTGTTCTTGTAGCATGGAAAGGATGCGCGACGGCATTTGGCATTGTTTATGGCCAAAGGACATAAAGACAGCGTGTAATTTTCATTCGCTTTTTTCATTCGTTTTTTTCATACGCTGTTCATAAACGCAAATAGAAGATGAATGGGTTTGTGAGTATATATATGATATAAAAATATTGAAAATGCATGTTTGCTTGCCACGGTCAGCCACGCTCATCAACTGGAATCTTTTTTCGGTTTTTCTGATTTTTTTTTATTTTTTTGAATTTTTATTTAATATTTTAAATTATTTTTCTTTTGCCGAGCATTAAATTCAAATTTAATTCCAAGTGAATTCAAAGCAATATTAAATTTTATGAATTTAATTCACAACTTTCGTCAAATTTTTATAATTTAAGTGAAATTTAATTCCGCAAAATCTTGACAACTTCAGCCACGCTCATCAATTCGTAACTTTTTCGAATTTTTTGAATTTTCATTAAATATTTCAATTTTCTTTTTTTGCGTTGAGCTTGTGCATTAAATTCTTATTTAATGACAAGTGAATTCAAATTAATGTAAAAATTTAGTGAATTTAATTCACAATTATGGGAAATTTAAAATATTTAAGTGAAATTTTGACAAATTAATTTTAGAACGTCGGAAGTCTATTCTGTAACGTAGAACAAAATAATCGCATAATTTGATGATGGTAAATAAAAACAATTAAACTACTAAATATAAAGAAAAAAAGGAAATAAAAAATAGTGAATTCACAATTATGTGAAATTTTAAATATTTAGGTGAAATCTTGAGAAATTAATTTTAGACCGTCAAAAGTCTATTCTGTAACGTTAAAGTAACAAAATTTTCCTTATAATTGAATAATTTGACGATTGTAAATAAAAATAATTAAACTCATAAATAGAAAGAAAAAAGAAGTTAAAAAATAGTGAATTTATTCACAATTATGGGAAAATTAAAATATTTGAGTAAAATCTTGAGAAATTAATTTTAGACCGTCAAAAGTCTATTCTGTAACGTTGAACTAACAAAATTTTCCTAATAATCGCATAATTTGGTAACTAATAAATAGGAAGAAAAAAAGGAGATTAGAAATAATTTCTGGAACAGAAAATCAATAAAAAGCTTACACAATTTAAAAGCTAGAGTAAGAAAATTCGCTGTGATTCCCTTGAAAAAGTATTATAACGAATTCCTTGCTATTCTTATTATAGCCTCCACAAATGGAGCAAAACTTGTATTAACCTTTCACACTTTTATAGCTAAAATTAGCAACTTTTTTTATATGAATTACTGATTTAATTCTTGGTATTGATTGAGGATAAAAGCTATCTTACCCTATCTAAATTTATACAGACATTCAATTAAAATCCATCATTATATATTATATTTAAAAGCAGTTCTAATATTATAATCTTAAAGAAGACGATTATTTTTACTCCTGAAAATCCACAGAAACTCATATCTAGCACAATTTAATAGCTAAATTAAGCCAATTTAGTAGGAAAATTAATTATAAACTTCTTGAAATATTAAAGCCAAAAAATTGTTTGTTACAACAAATAAATATAAAAATTGCTAAAACACTTAAAAACAGCGTATAATGCAGTCGAGTGCTTTCAATTTACAATATTCTCTAGATTCTATTTTATTTTCTTTTAGTTTTTTTTTATTTTCTTTTAGCCCGATGGCCATTCAATTAAGTTAATATGGCGCATGGCTAGTAAAAGCATTCACAGCATGTGGGCGTGGCAATTATTTGCCCTCATTTCCATGTGGCGTAACTAAAACTAATTACTAAAGAGAGAAAGTACAATAAATAAACACGCTTTCAATTCATTAGATGCGATGCTACTATATATATAGTAATACTATTGAATATGTTAATGAATGCTGGAAGGATATATATGTAGAAGAACTTACTTTATATTTCCTGTATTTTAAATGTATTTCCTGTATTTCCTGTGCTTCCTTTTTGTGTTTTTTTTTTAGATTTTCTTACACGATTAAAACATAATTAAATTGAATTTTTGCACTTTTGTTATTTTCAGCACTTTAATTACATGAGTTTGGCACTAAAAATATCTTTTTTTACCAAAAAAGTGAAGCCCTCTGTATTTGATAAAAAATATGAAATTTGATTTGGGAAAAATGAAGAAATTGTGAGAGTGGGGAGTTGCTTCATTTACATTTTATGCATATTTTAATTGTTAGCAGGGAAATTCAGAAAGTGGCAAAAGAAAAATATTATAAAAATAAAAATAAAAAGAGAAAACAAGAAAACTTAAAGCAAAATCGAAAGCCCTGAAGCTGGAAAAGCTGGCAAAAAAAAAAGATTCTTTTACTTCAGGCTTTTATATTGTGGTCAATGCACTTGGCATCCATTTTGGCCCTGTTTTTTCTGCTTCTTCTTCAGCCTTGGGTTAAGTTTAAGCCTTGTTAACAATGAATGTGGCCGAGTTGTGTTGGGTGTTGGGGCATCAATTTTTAATTGAAAATTAGAGCGAAACCTGCACAAGTTTATCCTTGGACTGTCGTCAGCAACAATTTGCATGTTTTCTTACTCAAGTATTTTTTATAGTGTACATTGTGTGCCCAGACTCTTTTGTTTAATATATTAAACTTCAATTGGACAAGTTTTTCAATTAAAACAGTAAACTGCTGCTGTTTTACGATTTTTTTCCCAGCTTTTCTTTTTATTTTTTCCAAGGGTTTCCACGTCAGAAATAATAAATAAAAAAAAGTTTTGTTTTGACCCATTGGTAAGGGATTCTGGAGGGATTTTTATTTTATTGAGTATGGGTAGATTGCCAACAGTTAATTGGTTTTTGTTTGCTGTTAATAATTTAAATACTCTGTTCAAAAAATATATGATTTAAGCCTTGATGTAGTGATTTGAATCCGAACGCATCAAAGTCAACGAATTGTAAATTCAATCCGCAAACTTGTGTCAAAATTGAAAATGGCAACATTTAAGAGAATTTTTTGTTCCTGAAATTTCTACATCTATTGGAAAAGTTCGACTGAAAGGAATAACAGATTTTGAAGTGCATTTTTTTGTCAAAAGCTAATTGATTTTTGTTTTGCTGTTAATAGTTTAAATACTCTCTTCACAAAATATAAGATTTTAGAACTAGTGATTTAAATTCGAACTTAATCAAACGTGAATTCGCTTCAAGGTCAACGAAATGTGAATTCAATCCGCAAAATTATTTAAAGAGTGAAAAGAGCAATATTTAAGAGAATTTTTTGTTTTTTAAATCTCTATATCTATTGAGAAAGTTGGAATGAGAGAAAGAGCAGAGTTGGAAATGAAATTTTTTGCCAAAAGCTAATTGATTTTTATTTGCCGAAAATGCTTTAAAACTTTCACCACAATTATTCCTAAAATGTTTAAAATCTAAATATATATAAATATATATTTTTTTGTAGCCTTGATCTATGAATTTGAGTACGAATTAAATTAAATAAATATGTAAATATTTAAGGGAAATTGACTGGATGGTATATCTAAAAGCATAATTTTAAAAGTCAAAAATTTCTGCTTTGAAAAGTGCTTTTAAATACTTGTAAAAGCCGAAAAAAAATTTCTTTTTGATTTTTCTAACTTTCCACAGTTGTATAAAGAAAGATAAAAAAAAGTGAATTCAAATCGCAAAATTTTTACAAATACAATTCATAGTTCTTTTTTTAAAACAATTTTATGGGGGTGAAAATTTCTGCTAAGAGAGCTTTAAAAATAACCATATGAATTAGATTGGAACTCAATGAAAATTGAATTTATTGTAAGTTCAACAAGAGGTGAATTCAAATCGCAAAATTTTGCCAGGCTTTTATATCTAACGGTATAATTTGGGGAGGCGGGAATTTTTCTGCCTTAAGAACTGTTGATTAAAAAAGTTAATTGAATAATTTTTTTTGTGTTTTATTTGTTGATAACACTTTGTTGACATTTTAGTATCAATCTCCATCAACAAGACGCCAATTGGGAATGCGAATACATGGGCGAGGAGGAGGGCAAAGTGTAAAAAAGACAATGATAAATGTAAACGAATTTTGTGAATGGCATTTTAAAATAAAATGCAGCAGAGTGCAATCCATTAAAAGCAAGTAAAACAGAGACAAAAAAATAAAATTTTAATAAATGAAATGAGAAGCAAAGGGGAGAAGGAGAAATACAAACACACACACACAGATGCACGCATGAAATTAAACACATAACGAGCTAATGGATAACACCTGCTAAGCGGGGGAGGTGCGGGTGGCATGGAGTTAGGCAGCGGGTGAGGAGCGGGCGTGCTGTGACAGCGCAATCGAAGCGAGAACACAAAACGAGCCCAAACATAAACAGATGAAGATGAAACACACACACACGCACACTAATTCGCAGCGTGCATGTGTGTGTGTGTATAGGTAGAAAGGGAGGTGGGGTATGGGTATGCTGGGCGGCTTCACTTTTATTTACACTTCACTCAGTTGGCCAATGGCTGCTGCTGCTGCTCACTTCGCGCACGTTTCGCATTCAGCTCAATTAAAACTTTGTATGTGTGTGTGTGTTTTTTTTTCTATTTTTTTTTGCCTTTTATTTTGCCGCTACGCGTACTAAACGCCTTGAACTACAACGAGGAACTGAAAAAGCAAATCGGAAAAACTCACAAAAAGCTTCAAAACGAGCGTAACGAAATGGCAATGAAACAAGTGCGTGCAGGAGAGAGAGAGAGAGAGCGTGGGAGTGTGCAAGTGAGCGGCGCATGTAATGAAAAGGGTAGAGTTTAGTATGGTATGTTGTGCGATATGTTGCGCTAGGGACACTTGTAGCTCAAACAACATGTTGCTAGCAACATAAGCTAAAATGTTGCAATGGCTATTAAAACTGTTGCGCCAGCAACACACACACAAAACTTTTAGCCAAGTGTAAACAAAAAACCGTTTATTCTACTTCTACTGCTTCGGCACGTTGTTGTGTTTTATGTACTAGCAAAAAAAATAAAAATAAAAATCAAGCACAGGCAATTAATATCCAAATAATACAAATACAAATAGTGGGCGGTTGGGTGGTTGGCAGCATATGGCTATGTAAACACATATTTATGTGGCCATCTGTTTAGCTAAGAGATAAGATAAACAATTCAGAGGCAGCGATCAGGAGGGCTTTAAAACAAAAGCAAAAGCAACAAAAAAAAAATTTTGTTGTTGTTGCTGTTATTGTTGCCTGCAATATGTGTCAAGCCCGGACAGCAGCGCCGCAGCAAAACCGAAAGAGAGAGAGAGCGAAAGCTTTCACTCACTGCGCTCTTTTCATTTGTTTCATTTCCATTTTGTAGCGTTTGCATTTGGCGCGCATTTAAAATGCACACGTCCTGTCCTGTCCTGTCTGTCTCTCTGTCTGTCTTTACTTTAATAATTTTATGTGCATTAAATTAAGCATCAAAATTTATCATTAATTTAATTATTTATTGCCCGCGGCATCAACAACAAATATATACCTTTGCCAGCGCCGCAGCTTGTAAATATTTATGCCGGAATATGAGATATTATGCCAGTTACACTGAGCGACAAAATCATGTTACAAAATGTGGAAAATTTTTTTTTTTTTTAATTTTTTTTATTTTTGCCTTGTGAGTGCTGAAGGCGTCATATTTTAAAATTAATATGTAGATGTAAAATTATTTATAAGAGTGTACTTAAATTGAAGAAATAAATAAATAAATAAAATTCCTTGCAATTCCCAACGAGCAGCAGGCAGTATTTAATTTTTTTGTAAGAAAATAAATAATATTCCCTGCAATTCCCAACCAGCTGTAGTCAGTATTTAATTTTGTTGGTTTATGAATAATTTAGTTAAATTTGCGTTTTTAAAATAAAATAAGTTCAATAAACGATTCAATAAATTAACACAATATTCTTACATTATGCATAAATTAAAAAAAGCCACAAAATGTAAATAAATTAATTAATTGTTTTTTTTAATAAGAGAAAATAATTTTGAACTAATATTTTACATAAATGCATATAAAAAAAGATTCTTAATAAATTCTTTATTAAAATGTAAACATTTTCTTGGATTAAAAAAAACGCAAATAAAAGACCATTTCTCCATTTATTTATTGGAAATATACCAAATAGATTGCAAATTAAAATAGAATAAATTTTTTAGTTAAAAAAAAAAATATTTATATGCAAGAAAAAAATTTCTAAATCTAAAAATAATAAATGTTAGCTAATTTTGGTATCTCAGATGGATAAACAATATATTTTCGTTGCATAAAAAAAATAAAATAAGAATTTTGATAAATTAAAAGTCCTTTAATTTTGTGTTTTTTTTTTTCATTACAGTTCACGCACTACTATTATTTTGACCGCAACTGTATATAATATATTTTTTTTTTAAATATATTTATATATTATATTTATATATTATATTTTATATTAGATTTAAAAAAAATTGTCATCATTTCAGTATTTTTAAAATTATTATTTTTCTCAGTGTATTTATATCAAAATACAATGTACCGCAACATTTTTGGAGCCTGTTCGCTATTTTTTTTTTTATTATTTTTTTTTCCTTGTATTTTGTGACATTAGCGGTACAGAACAACCCTTTCAGGTAGCAAACATTTGTTTAGTCCTGTCACACACACTCACACACACACATGTAAGTGCTGCAAACAAGGATTTAATGCTCTTCAGTGTCCCGTTGTTTCGCAAATTAGGCTACAAGATTTATGTGAGCTGTGTTGTTGCTTTTGTTGTTGCTGTTGTTGCATGCAACAGTGTGCGGCATTAAAGTGCGACCATTCCTTTCTTCCTCCCCCCTTCCCCCTTTCCCCCTTCTACACTCTTTAATTGTGCATATTATTTGGAGCATCGAACTGTACGCAAAAGTTTTTGCTCTCATTAACATTTACATAAAAGCATTCAATGTTATTCCCCCTCCCCCCCACTCTGCGTCTACCCTTTCACAAATGCCAACGAACTTTTGCCGGGCCCTTCTTTAGGCACCCCCGCCCCCTACAAAAGCTTCGACGCAGGTGTCTTTGTCCGACTGCAACAAATTAAACGTGATTAGGTAACAACAACAACAACAGCAGCAGCAGCAACAACAACAAGCTGAGCTTTCTGTGCTTGAGCATTAGCATATCGTATAACGGCGCTTCTCATTTCCACTCTCATGCCCACTCTCTTGCCCACTCTCATTCTTACTCTCACTCCCACTCTCATTCTCGCTCTTTCCTTTACCCACTCTCTCGCCTCGCCTTGTCTTTGCTTGCCCTTTTTACAGTGCCTGCCATCAATGCGCTGCCTGAACGCACAATCAATTTCAATAGTTAATAAGCTGCTGCTGCGGCGGCGTCACGCTGTGCCTCTATTCCTTTTTGTTTATAATACTCTGTTTTGAGTAGGTCAAAAAGGTTACTTTATTAGACCGACTTTATTAGAATTAAATTCACCAAAAACTATTATATATTTTGCTTTAAATTTAAATCAGAAAAAAATTCTAAAGCTAATTTTTTTTAAGCAGACTTAATATTGTTTTTTTTCTTTTCCTTTTTTTATGATTTTTAATTATTCAATCTTAATTCTGCTTTTTTTTTTGGAAATATTAAATTTTTTGTTATTATTGTTTAATAAATTTAATTGAAATTATTGAAAAATAACAGCGAGATTCAATGAAATTTTAATTTTCTTGATTTTTTCTCTAACCTTATTTATTTTCATATTTTTTCTGGAATTAATATTAAAATTAATTATGCTTGTCACTTGGTAAAAGATTAAATTCAAAATAAAAAATATTAATATCTCCTACATTATTATAACTAGATGCAGTAAATTAAAGATTAAAAAAAAAGTGTATTTTCGAACACTATTGTCCTTTTAAATAGGCAAATTTAACAGATTGTCAACGAGGTTAAAGCGTTATTCTAAATAGTTTAGAATCTGAATCTCTCAAAATTTCATTATTTTAATTTCTAGCATTGGTAAATAATATAATTTGTTGTCATTATTTTTGATATCATTGAAAAAAATATATATATTGTATATTTAAGATTTGTTGTCGCCCGGATTTCATTCCCAATTTTATATATATTAAATTAAATAAATAACTTACTTAACTCCTTAAGTCTGCATGATGGTGATTAAGAGATTAAGAGATTTTTCCTGAAAATAATAAAAAAAAAATGTTACTACAATAAATTAAAATACATTTTAAAATATATATTTTGATATAAAAATATAGAACTAAATTTTTAAATATTATATTTTTTCTGTGATAAAAAAACTCAAAAAACTGGGCTTTAAATAAATGTGAAAATGTTGTTTGCCAATGTTTCTAATATTAAACAATTCATTTTTTATTTAAATTTTATTAATTTATTATATATTTATTTATTATATATTTATTTATTGCCTGGGACAGCACTGATTGTCTGCCAGAATAAATAAATAAATTTATTATATATTTATTTACTATAAATTTATTTATTATATATTTATTTCTAATATTTATTTTTTATATATTTATTTATTATATTTATTTAATATATACTGAAGAATGCTTTGTTCTATAAATTTGCCTTTTCAATATTTTTATTGATTTTCTATTGCTGATCATCAGCACAAAAGTGTTTAATCAGCAATATTGCGTTAATTTTCACTGATGTGCGTCAGCGTATGTCAGAAAAATCAGCACACATCATCACAATTTTTGAATGTGCGTAAAAACAGTGTATAGAAAAGTCTACTATTTGTTGTTTAACTTTAATGTTTTGTCTATAATTGAATATCCTGTTGCGTGTGCCCAGCGGACAGCTCATCCTGTCTCTCTCTCTGGCTTTGTCCTTGTCTCTATGTTTGTGTGCACTTTGATGCTGCTGCTGCTGTCGTTGCATAAATTAATTTATTTACTTAGTATGTGTATGCTAACTAAAAATCCAGTTACCAGCCTTAGCCAGCCAATTAGCATTTGTTCATTTGCCAGGCCTTCTATATATATATTCTATGCACAACACGGCGTATACGCAATTTGCAGTTCAGCTCTGACAATGGCAGCTAGTAAAAAGGATTTTATGACCAGAAACGAGGCGAGAAACAGAAGTTTAATGATCCACAAAACCCCAAAAAAAAATAATAAAAAGAAAAGGAAATTTCAATGCTCATAAATCTTTGCATAAATTGTGCCATAAAATACACACACAAATACAAACACAATTTCATAGCCTTAAAGCTCAGGTATTCTTCGATTTATTTTCAATTTCCCACACAAAAATGAGCTTTAAAATGACACTGTGCTACAAAAAAATATTTGAAATATTTTTGTATGACGAACTTTTGGGATTAAATTCGTATGTAAAATAATATATAAAAAACTTTTTTTTAATATAAACTAGGAAATCTACAAAATATCAAACGAATTTTTTTATTTGAGATTAAATTCGTATGTAAAATACACTTTAAAAAACATTTTTTAATGTGCATTAGTAAATCTGCAAAACAACAAAATTTGAATTTTTAAATAAATAGTTTTTTTTTATTTTAAATTTGCTGCCAAATTGTCTATTCAAACTAAACTCAAAAAACTAAAATAGTTCTAAAATTAGGTAAAATATTTAATTGCCTTTTCTGAAAGCTAAATATCTTTTATATATTTAAATTAAGTTTGAAGTTATTTTTACTTAATCATTATACGTTTATAGGAAAAACAAAAAATCAAACAATTTTCCTTTAGCTCAAGAAATTGTTTTAATTCTTTTGGAATAAGCTAAAATTTTAATAAATTTTTTTGTAATCAGAAAAAATTTCAATAAATTTTTTGGGAACCAGCAATATTTTTAATAAATTTTTTTGGGTCACCAAAAATTTTAATAAATTTTTTTAGAATCAGCAAAAGTTTTAACAAATTTTTTTGAAATCAGCAAAAATTTTAATACATTTTTTCGGTTCGGTAAAAAATTTTATATTTTTTTTTTAAAATTAGCGATTACAAAAATTTATCAGAAAAAATTTTAATACATTTATTTGGAATCTGAAAACATGTTAAACATTTTTTTGGTTCAATAACAAATTAAAATTTAGAATATAAATTTTTTCAAAATCAGCGACCAGTTTTACATATGAATTTTCTCACCGAAATTTAATTTAAATTTTTTTAATAATTATAATTTAAAAATCAAATTTCTTTTATTAAAATTTTACTTTAAAAAAAAATTCCAAAATTCAGCTATTTTTTGCTTAACCCGCAAAAATGTTATAATTTTATTTATCGCTATCAGCGATCGATTTTAATGCTGTTGTCTAGTGTAATTTGTGTTGTCCTTGGCCAAAATATGAGCAGCACTCAAAAAGCTGCAAACTAATCCTGTTTGCCCTGTAAGGAAAGTCCTTTGAACTGGGCGGGATTTGCACTGGTCGAGTGCCTGCAAACAATATGGCAAAAGCATACGCTTTTTGGTAACAAGTTGACCCTCTCTCTCCCCACCCACAAGTACAGTTGAAACCCCCACCCGAAACGAGACCGCAAACAACATTTTGTTGCATGAATGCAGCTGCCACACAGCCACTTGAATAAATGGAAACTGTCATTAATTTTGCAGTCAAGTTCTCTGTATCTGTATCTTTCAGTTGTGTATCTGTATTTGTTGTCAAGATCCCAAAGTATAGTTGCAACATTTAATGATGCCAATTGTGATGTCCTTTGAGGCCAAAAAAAAGCTGTTAAGTATCCTTTTGAATTGTGCATTAACAGATTATGCTATTTTATATTCAAGTAACTTATTTTCAACTTTTGTAAGGGTTTTTCATATCTTTATATTTAATTCATTGTGTCTTTGTTAAATTCTTTGAATTATTCATATAAATTATTTTTTTGAAATTAATTTAAAAGCTTTATTTTATTTGTATTTCAAGCAATGTAAATATAGTTTTAATGATTAAAAAAAAGGCTAAATATGCTTATATTTATTATTCAAATTATTTTTGTTTGATTTTTAATCAAAAATTTAAGGTAAATTTTAGAAAATCACATACAACTTAAAAAAATATAGAATAAAATATATTTATTAATATTATTTATGTCTCGTTTTTTTTATCAAAACATAAAGTAAAATTCCAGGAAATCACATACAACCTAAAAAAATATATAAATAAATATATTAGATATTATTTATAGCTGGCAAAATATGACTTAAATAAAGAAAAAGTGCATAAGCCATATTATCAAATAATATCAAAAATTAGATATAAATAGTTATTTAATTTACTTCTGTGAAAAAAGCTTTTAGTATTCTGAAGTTTATAATTATTTGAATTGATTACATTTAAGAAAAAAAATCAAATCAAATAATTATACACATCAGAATACTAAAAGCATTTTTCACAAAAGTAAATAAAGCTTTAATTTTTTTTTTAAAGGATTATAAATATTTCAAGAAATTGCCACTAAGCCAACTTGTTTTTAGACAAATTTTTCATCAACTTTAAAAAGCTTTATTTATGCACAGATGCCAAGAAAATTTAAACTCAGATTTAAAGAGATTTTTCCCTTGGAAGTTGAGCAATAAACACATCAAAAAGAGTTTTAAAGAGTTTTTCTTTTTATATATATATGTATATTTGATAGAAAAATGCTGATAAGTCATATATCCAATTGTTAGCTTCTATCTGACTACAAAACAATGTATATTGTAGTATGTAATCTAATGCTTTTAAGGTTGTGGAACATTCATATGCCATGTCAGGTTACCAAACGGGTTTTTTCTCTTCTATTTTTTTTTTCTTTTTTTTTTTGCCGTGTGCCTGTCAAGCGTTGTGTCCATTTGGATGATGCATTGAGGAAAGCCTTACACATAGAAAAATAGTCACTTAAAAAAAAAAATATTGAGAATAGTCTGTTATATACGCTTTTTTTAGAAATCAAGAATTATAAGAATTGAATTTTTAACGTCCTTTAATTAAGAAGTTTTTGTTCATCATTTTTTTTTTGTTGCAAATTATTTTATATGCAATTTTATTATTTTCTCATTTAAAAATTTGTTTTTTGTTTCAAATCATTTTACATGCAATTGTTAGTGATTTAATCTAAATTTAAAATTATTTTCTCATTTAAAAAATATTTCTTAAGTAAGATTAAATAATAAAATCCAAAAAAAAAAAAAGAAAAAAATATTAATTAATATTTGTAACCTTTATTTTGTTTGTTCCTAATATGAGAACATTGTGTTTATTTATTGAAAAAATATTATCAATTCTTTAATTATAATACTCAATTTATATTTTCCAACAAAAAAAAAACTTTAACATAGCAAGCAGATCTTCAGATCTTATATACTGGCGAGTAAAATAGTTTGTGACTTACAAGCGCATTGATGTGCAAAACACAGCGCCTGTAAGTATGCACCACTTTTTGCAAACACTTTTAATGGGTTAATATATTTATAAAATTAATTTTTTTTTAATTTTCATTTATTAAACAAAAGGTTAACTAATGAATTTTTAACTTTAAAGTTCAATAATTTAATTGGTAATATATAATACAATAAAATAAAATACAATAAAATAAAATAAAATAAAATAAAATAAAATAAATTAAAATAAAACAAAATAAAATAAAATACAATACAAAAAAATAAAATACAATAAAATAAAATACAATAAAATAAAATACAATATAATAAAATAAAATTAAATAAAATAAAATACAATACAATACAATAAAATAAAATACAATATAATAAAATAAAATAAATCTTATTATGATTAAATTAAAATTTTTGTTTATATTCTCAGAGTTTATACTAAATTTATATTTAGAACCATTTTTACTTTTTTTATAAAGGGAACAAACTATAATAAAATAAAATTAATTGCTCATTTATTTTTGTAAAAAGTAAATTTGTAAATACTGAAAATAAATTTTTATCATTAAGAAATTCGACCTTTTGGCACCTAATTTCTTGCACAGTGTAGTTGGCTGCCTTTTGGGCTTACTTATTTGCTGATCCATCAACAGCAGTAACAGCCAGCGGCTGAGTGCCAACAGGCAGCCTTCAAACACAACAAAAAAAATAAAATAAAAATGTTGTCCTTACAACAACGCGAAGGATTTAGCACCGAACGCCATTAGAAAACATATTCAAAAAGCCCTAAAAAAAATACATATTCATGTCGAGCTATGTCTAAAAAATATTGTTCGTGCATTTTAAACCCCTCTCTCTCTCCCTTCCTCTCTATTCAAACAACATTTACCTGCAATCACAAAACTGGACTATTTTAACAATTTTTTTTATTATTTATTTTTGCCCCGTTTTTTTTTTTATTTATGCCTCAATAAAGTTCAATAAAATGACATCAAAGTGGAAATTGCTTGCAAGATTTTTACAATTTTTTTGATAGCATATAAAATATAGGTATATATATATAAAAAAAATGCCAAGTAGATTAAAGTCTAGCTCGCGGACATATTCTACTTGAGTTTACAAAACAAAATCATGCGTATTATCCCCATATGAAGTTCCATCCTCAACTTTGGAAATCATGTCAGCCAGGTCAGAAGGTCAAACATTTGATGGCCCAATGAATTTTTTGTGAACTCTGGCATTCTCATCTTTCAAATATGTTGAATTTTGTTTATCTCGGGCATTCCGAGCATTCAAATACGTTGAAATATGAATTCTTAAAAGAAATCAATCAGGTATTTTATTAAAAATAATAAAAAAAATAAATTCAATAAGTGAAGCTTGAAAGGGTTGATTTTATATTGAAAAAAACTTGGGAAAAAATGTGTAAAATATTTATTTTAATATTAAAAAATATTGCTTCAGCTAATTTTATGAATTCTCATAGTAAATATTATTGCTTGCAGTTCTAAATTTAATTTATGTTATAAAAAAATCACTTGATATTAATTTTTTCTAGATTTTCATAAAGAATTCACTTTTAATTTTATCAAAAAAACTCACAGCACATAAATAATTATTTTTAAAGCAGAAAAAAATGTAGTAAGCAAATTCAAAAAATTTTAGCAATTTTTTAAGGGCTACTCTGTTGTCACTTTTAATACGAATCCTGAATTAATTTTTCATGTTTCTATGCAATGCATAAAATGCATGATAAAATAAAAATTAAATCAAAAAAAAGATTTTTTTGTGGTAATATTTATTTTATATAAAATCAAGAAATGTTAATGAAATTTTATTTCAAGAGTTTTCTAACTTATTTGTGTGCAATAATATAACAAATTAGTTTTGAAGTATATTTTTCTAAATAATTATTTTATATAAAATTGAAAAATATTGATGTAATTTTATTTTAATTTAATGAATTAAATATTCATGTTTCTATGTAGTGCATAATAAAATAAAAATTAAATAAAAGTTTATTCTTAAAGCATTTTTTTCTAATATTTATTTAATATAAAATCAAGAAATATTCATAGAATTTTATTTCATGATTTTCCTAACTTATTATAATATAAAAATTTATTTTTAAAGCACATTTTTTTTAATAAAGTTTTCATATAAAATCGAAAAATAATGTTGGAATTTTATTTTAATTTATTTTTAATTAATTATTTATGACTCTATGTAATACATAAAATGCTTGATAAAAAAAATTATATATATATTCATTTTTTAATCATTTTTTTTAAATATTTATTTTATATAAAATCAAGAAATATTTATGGAATTTAATTTCAAGTTTATCCTAACTACTTTCTGTGCAATAAAATTAAAATTTATTTTTAAAGCACATTTTTTTAAATAACTATTTTATAGAAAATCGAAAAATATTTATAGCATTTATTTTAATTTTATGAATTAAATATTTATGTTTCTATGTAATGCATAATATGCATGATAAAATAAAAATTAAATTAAAAATTAAAAAATCAAGAGATATTCATGTAATTTTATTTAAAGATTTTTCTAACTTATTTATGTGCAATAATATAAGAATCTATTTTATTAAACCTATATTTTTTAAATAATTATTTTATATAAAATCATAGAATTTAATTCCAGATTATCCTAACTACTTTTGTGCCATACAACAAAAATTTATTTTTCAAGCATATTTACCTAAATAATTATTTATTTTGCTAGATAACAACAATATTTCATTCTGATTTTCTCCTTTTTAACAAAAACTTCTTTACAACTTAAAAAAAACTCATAAATACAGTGTATTTTTATAAAACAAACTTGCTACAAAGTCTGTTACTTTTACCAGTTGAGAAGTTAACTTGTGTAAGCATTTCATTCAACATTTCCTTGTATTATTTTAATGCTATCAAAACTTTGTCAAATTGTTAAATGAACAAGAAAACAGCAACAACAAAAAAAGAAAACAAAAATAAGTAAAGAAAAATATAAAAAAAAAATAAATAAAATTGCTCAACATTTAAAAGTTTTGGGCTCTACTTCGAATTCAAGCATTGAAATAATGTAATCATTCTTGAAATTATGAAAGGAAGCTCCCCCCAAAATTGAGGCAGGATTTATTGTGAGTCGTCCTTTGGCTTTCTTTCAACGCATTTTCAAGTGTATTATGAGAAATATTTAAGGAATGCTTTAAGTTCTTTAGAGAGTTTCATTTGCATGCCAAAAGTTAACATTGATTGGCCATCAGCATTTTTTTGTGGGGAGAATGTCCTTCATTTGACATGGCTAGTTGGTGTCCTGTTTTTTTTATATCTATATCTAAGTAATGGCATGTCACTTTTAATTTCAACAACGATTTATATATTCCCAAAACTTCCTCCCAGTTCATTTCCAATAAAAACAAAGGACAGGCTCAGCAGAAAACAAGGACATCTTCATTGTGCTTATCTGATGCTCTTAAGCACACTCCTCCCAATTGCGTTTTATATTTCTATTATTATGTGGCCTGGTCTCACTCAGTGTCCTTGTTGTTGTTGTCCTTGTTTCAGCAACTTTAAAGACACATTGAAGGCGTCGCTTCAATTCTAGCAATTAGCCAACAAAATGCGACTTTCATTTAATTGTTATTAATCGCCACAGTTTTAACAGAGCGAAAGAAGTTAAGTAATATTTATGTATATAGCTAGACGGGAAATTCAAAGCGTTTTCATGATGCCCACACAACAACTAGACACTTAGAAAAATGATTACAAATAAAATAATAATTTAAAAAAAAAATATAAAAAAAAAAATATAAAAAAATAATAATAAAAAAAATAGCCTATACCAAACTATTAAATAGACTTTTTTCTACTATCAGAAAAATTATTATAAAAAAAAATAAAAATTAAAAAAAAAACCAAAAATTATAAATTAATAAATAGCCTACAACAAACTATTATATAGAATTTTTTAATACCTAAAAAATGTTTTTCACATGTTATTAAGTGATTTAGAAATAATGGAATTCTGTGATTATTTTTATTTCTTTTTTTTTTAATTTTATTTTTAATCTTATAAAAAAAAAAAAAAAATGGTTAAATTCTCATTTATTTTTTTGCTATAAAAAAATTTTAAAAAATTTGATTCAATATTATTTAGTCTTATTTTATATTTCGTTCATTTTCTCTTACATTTTTGATAACATTATATATTGAGCGTTATATATTTATTAATTAAAAATATTCGATTTTATTTGATATTATTATTTAATATTAATCAAATTTTTAAAATTAAATAATTTCAAACAATATATAATATTATAATAATAATAAAAATTTGCAATTTTTCCAGACAATTAATTTTTTTAATATTGTGCTATTTTCCAGACAATTTATTTTTATTATATAGAATTTTCCCTTGTTTGCGAATAAAAATATTTAATTTATTATTATTATAATATTATTTTTAAATTATTCCCTAGTTTGCAAGTAAATTTAATAATATTTAATTTATTATTATTATTTCCAAAAAAAAAAAAAATTATTATTATTAAATTATAATTAAATTATTCGCAAAACAAGGGAATTTCTATAAAAAAAAAAAAAATAAATTATCTGGAAAAATAACAAAGGCTTTTTCTACTGGTTGCTAGACTCACTTGGGAATTGTAAGCAAAACAAAAAAAAGAGCCTATAAGTAGTTTTTCATAATTTTCTTTCTTTAATTTTATTTTATTAAATATAAGGTTTACATACAAATTCTTAAGTTTAAAGTCAAGAATTTATATATTTATTTTCTGAATGAAAAAATATAATAATAAAAATAATATAATATAATAAATTTAATAAAAAATTCCTTATTATTATATTTTATTAATCAAAAAGTAAATATATAAATTCTCGATCATAAACATAATAAAAAACTCCTTATTATTATATTTTATATATTATATTATTATTATATTTTATATATTATACAAAGTATGATTAAAAATTATCTATAAATTTTTTCCATTAAAATTCTCAATAACTCTTATTTTTTGACCCGAAAAAAAATATTGATATTACAAATTATTTGCCAACTTTTAGTTAAAAAAGTTTGATATAAAAGTTTTTTTTTCAATTTTGTAATTTTTCAATTTTGTAAATATTAAATATTAAAAATTGATTTTAAATGTATTTTGAACCATATTCAGTATACCAAAAATTTTCCTTTGCTATAAAAAAATTAAATAAAAGTTGATCGATTATTTTGTCATATTTTTCTCAGTGTACATTCTCTCCCTTTGCCTCTCTCTCTCCCTCTCTGTATCTATATACTCTGTACGCCTTTCACTCCTGGTTCCATATCCATTAATAATACTGGATTTGCCACTTGAGGCCTGACAATGCCAGCGGCAGCACTCAACATGCTTCAAGTGCGTATCCGTGTCCATGTTCCAATGTCCTTGTAAGGACTGACTGTCAGCCCGCCTGCCTGCTACCTCTCCCTCCCCTTCAATGCCAATTAATCTCACACGCTTTTTTTTTGGTGGGAAGGAGGCTTAAAGCAACTCTGTATTCTGTGTATTCTGTGTCTGTGATTTCAATTAAACGCGCCAAACTAAGTTATGAAGATAAATGCCGTAAATGTCAAATGGCAATCAATTAGTCAATGCTTTTTACCAGGTAGAAAAACACAAAACAAAACAACAATTTAAACCCCACAAACTAACCTAAAAAGCATGTACAATTAGGCTTGTAAAATATTTACATATTTAAACAATTATAATCGATTTTATTTTTTATTTTACCACTAAAAAAAACTTTTAAAAATGAAAAATAATTAATCATATTTTATTATATTTTATTCCCAATTATTCAATGTTAAAAAATATAATGCTCTTTATTGATTTATACTATGCGAATATAAGCGCAAGTTCCAAACACAATTAACATAATAAGAAATATTTATATATTTTATTTAATTTAATTTTAAGGTTAATAAAAAATTGTTAACCTTGATTTTAAAGTTTAGAATTCCTTTGTTAATACTTTCGTTTAATTAAATAAAATTTAGAGTTTATATATAATATTATTTTTTAATTGTTTTGTAGCAATTTTATAAAATGTTTTTGTGTTTAAATTGACGTTTAATCAATTTATTTGCCACGATTATTAAAAAAAAAATCAATTGTGTTCTCTAAATTGAAAATCGCATTAATTGTTTTTAAATTTATATTAAATATTATTTTTAAACTGTTTTCTATCAATATATTTAACTATTTTTATGTTTAATATTAGGTTTATTCGATTTATGTAAGTCAATTAATACAAACAAAAAAAGAATAGATTTTTTTTAAAACTAAAAGTTAATTGCTTTACATTAATATATAATATATTTTTTTTTAATTGTTTTGTATTAATTTGATAAGCTCTTTTTATGTTTAAAATTACGTTTAATCGATCTATTTAACCCGATTAATAAAAAATAAATATAAAAAAATCGATTGTGTTCTGAAAATCGCATCAAATGCTTTTAAATTTATATATAATAATAATTTGTAATTTTAAACTATTTCTGTGCATTAAATAACGTCTTATCGATTTATGTAAGCCGATTAATAATATAAAAAAATCGATTGTGCTCTTTAATTAAATAATCACATTAATTGCTTTTACATTTTTTTTTTTTTTGTATTAATTTAATAATCTATTTTTGTATTATCGATTTATTTAATCCGTTTAATAATATTAAAAAAATAATCAATTTTGCTCTCTAAATTGAAAATCGCATTAATTGTTTTTTCCACAAAATTTAACTTCCAATACTCTACAATTTGTCCACCCACCTAGCTATTCCCTACACTGTCCTCTAGTTAACTTTAGAAATTACTCAATTACGTTATTAAATTTAGTGCTAGGGACAAGGACACGCACGTGGGGGGTGGGGGCTTTGGAGGAGGGGTCTGAGGGTTTTGCTTTTGATCGCACTAAAAGCTTTAATAACTGTAAATTGCTTTCACAACATTTTGACAGCACAAGAGTCTCGCTATCTCTCTCTCTCCCTCTCTTTCTTTCTCTCTTTCTCTCTGTCTTTCTCTTTTTGTCCTGTCATGCTGACAAAACCCAAACACCCCAGCCCTCCCTACACAAGACAAGAACTCACCTGAATGCCAAATCGCCCTTGCCCTCTGTATACCCACTCTTCCCTCTCCCCTCTCCCCTCTCCCTGCCACTACCTCACAGGACCTTAGCTTTTGGTATTTCCATTTCGCAGTGCGGCGCGTGACCAAATATTTAAGGACACTCGACGTGAGCAGCACTTTGGGAGTCCTGGCAGCTCTGCAAATTGAAGTTTTGTATGGAGTAAAATTATCGACCTGCATAAAGAGTATTTTACAGCCTTTTCTACTTTCTCCCATTCTCCCTTTCTCTCTCTCCCTTCTTCCTTTCTCTCTCTCCCTTTCCTTTTCCTCATTTCTCTTTCATTTTCTGTTAAAAATCCAATTAAAGTTCACTTTAACAAAAGCGCCGCCAGCGCGATTTTCGAGGCTGAGCCATTAACTAATGCTAAAATCCGCTTAAAAATTTAATACTTGCACCTGCTAAAAGGGTTGCCCTTAGGCAGTATAACAACAACAACAAAAAAGCAGGGTTGACAGGCTACAGGCGGGTGGAAAAATCATTTTGCCATATGCCGCTGCTTGTCCGGCCCCAAAAAAAAAAATTGTATCCTTGGCCAAACAGTAGCAGTAAAAGCCCCTCGAAATTGACAGTAATTGAATTAGCACACAAATTAATTAATTCATCAGCAAATTAGCGACTATACATTTATAAATATATTATACAATACATACATATATGCACAATAAAGTTACTAATTTGATTAATAGCAAAAAATGTGAAAATTCATTGCGAGTTTAAGGTGGAAAAATTTTTGTTTAATTTTTTGTTGCATTTCTCAGGGAAAGCATATAAAGGAAAAATATATAGCATAATGTGTAAAAAATGTATTCTTAATAAAACACAAATAATTAATAATAAACTCCCAATTAAAGATAAAATTAATTCTATATATAACAAGAACTATTTCTAATTAAAATTACACAAATAAATTTGTGTTTATTTGTGTAATTTCTATGGAACATAATAAAAACAAAACAATTCAATAAATTCGTTACAAATATCTTGATAAGCTGAAATTTATAGAACAATAATAATAGCCCTTTTCTGTACATTTTTTGGCATATTTTTTGCCCTCTCACTCACCTTCGTTATACACTTTTTTTTGGCATTTGTTAGCATGATTTTTCATTTTATTAAAACACAAAGCACACACAAAAAAAAAAGCTAAAAAAAAGGGCACACAATTGCAATAAATATATATTTTCTTTTTCTTTCGCACTCATTTCATTTATTATCTCCGCTTTGCTATTTAAATTTGTATTTTATCTTTACATTTGCACATTTACCGCAACACGTACGCGCACATACACACACACAAGCAAATCAACTTATTTGCGCTCTCTTTTACACTTTACACATAACGGTTAACTAGCGCCGCCGCCGCTTAAGCGCCCGCAGCAGCACCCGCTTCGTTGTTGTTGTACATATTTAGCAGCTCATGCTTTATCTCTGCATATGAGTATATGCACGCTGCCAATTACTATTTAAGCTCACACTAGACAGCACAATATATTAACTATAGTTCCTATTAATACTAACTATTGTTATTTAAGTGCATTTTATATTTTTTTAAGACGCGACGCACATTTTCACTTGTTGCTCTGGCTACGCTTGTGTATTAACTGACTTGAAGTTGGCTGCGCTTGCTCAAAGTGGTCAAGGCGATCAGTGTCGTAGCAAGCAGCCTTAAATGTGCAACAGCGAGTCAGACAAAAGCTGAGTGCTGCTGCTTGAATTTTAGCTGTTATTATTTTGAATGTAAATTTGATTTTAATAATATTAAATTATAATTTTTGTTTGTGCGTATGTAATGAATAGGTAAACCTAAAAAACATAGATATATAATCCGATCTAGATATCTTTTACGTCAAATAATTGCTAAACAATTACATAGAATATTGCCTACACAACACACAATTTAGTATACATATATTCAATTATTATATTAATTTTGAACTCTCTTTTTTAAAGATATCTTGCCAAACAATAAACATAATCTTAAGTATACCAATTGAAAATCGTACCACATTTAATTAAAAGTAGCAACAATGATATTATTAAATAAATACTTTGATTGCGAAAGACTTTTCATTGAATAAATCGTGAGTACTTTGATAATTAGTTTACTTGCTGATAAGACTGAAGTGACTGATAACACAGATTGATAGAGTATAGACTCGAAAAAAATGCTTTATTGATATTTAGCTAGATTTATTCCATTTGCTTCTGAATCCAAGCGCGATTGGCAGCAATGCTAATGAAACGTTCAGGCAAAACGCCACCACATTCGCCCAATAATTCGGCGCCCAGGCCCACAAGGGTGCCCTTGTAAACAGCAGGACCTCCGATATCGCCAGCACAGATGCCCTGACGTCTGCCATGTCCCAAGCACAATACCTGATCATTGTTGGCATAAACTTGAGCTCCATCGATAACTTGACAACTTTTTGCAGCCTCTACAACTGCGGCACCAATCTGTAGAGTACGGTAATTGGCGGTATCCGTAGCCTTGGTACGTCCCCAGCCGGAAATCTCAACGTCCGCATTCAAAGGAGGATTCTTTGAGGCCAATGGCAATGCATTGACATTTTCATTAAAAACAAAAGATTCACTGAGACGCAACAAAGCCAAACCAGTTTTCAGTTCATTATAGTTGGGGTTCACTATAATTTCCTCCACGCGTATGCGCTGCATGCCATTGTAAATGTTATAGAGATCCACGCTGCCCGCTGATACAGTAAACATCTGTGGTGGCCAACTGAAAATGGGAAAATAATATTAAAGAATATTTTATTTATATAAAAATATAATTTTATTTAAAGTTAAAAGTTCAATTAAATCAATATAAAATGTGCGGAACGGTTTGTGTTTTGAACTCTAATTAAATCATTTAAAACCGGCATTTAAAGATGTTCAAAAATTACGTAAAAAAATCCATTGAATTATTGTTTAATTTCTGAAACATGAAGTAAATTTTGATTTGAACTCTAATTAAATCATTTTAAATTGAGATTTATAGCTGTTCTGAATTCCGAAAAATCGATTAAATTATGGTTTAATTTCTGAAACATAAATTGCTCGATTTTCTCGTAAATTATTAAAAAAAAATGTTCTCAGAAATATTTCAAACCATAAACTGTAAATTAATTTGAATTTTTAAATACTCAAACCTTAATAGATACTTCAATATACTTTTATTCTATCAAATAATTAATTCGTGGCTATATCAAGCAATTTATATTGTTAATAAACAATTATTTTTTTTATTAAAACTTCAAAATTAAATGGCAAAGAAAGTATGGCTAAACAAAATGAGAATAACCTTAAATATTAAAAGCAATTGCAACATTTGATATTTTAAAAAAATTCTAAAAATATAAAATTTAAATTAATAGAGTAGAATTTCTGACTCTGATCGATAAAAGAACAATTGATTTGACTATAGAATTTGTGCAAGAAAGAAAGGGTATTAGACTACTCCAACAAACAGCAGAAAAACTCAGCTTCCTTTCACTATAAAATTCTGGTGTTATTATATAATAGTATTATTTTAATATAGATAAATAAAATGTGATATTAAGCATTTTAATTATTTCTACGAATCGAATTGAGCTTGTATATAAGTTAATTATTTAAAGATCAGTAATTTGCACCGCACAATCTTATTCAGTTTTTTAAAATCAATTAATCATTTTTTAATATATAAAATGAAAAGCGAATCAAATGTTAGGAGAAACTATTGTAATCTATTGCAAAATAGGGAACTATTCAGAAGAATAATTATTTTAACTACGAAAAAAAATTTATAATCAAGAAGAAGCTTGGTTAAAGAAGCTTGGTTAGGCATTATATATTTAAAATTAAAATTCTTCAAATAAAATTAAAAAATTTACCCGAAGAGTAGGATAATTTTTAATAATAATAAAAAGTATTCTTAAAAAAATGGAAGCACAACGGCCTTATTAGCCTAATTGAAAAAATATAAAATCACAATAACTATTTTTTTTTATAATCAAAAAAAAATCATGTATTGTATTTGAAGTTTTGATCAAAAAAAATTCTACCAACATTTTTTTATGTTAAATGTGAAGAGATTGATATTTTATGATGATGTGATTTTATTAATTATATTATAACATAATTTAATATTTAACAATAATAATGGTATTATTATATTATACATTATTTTATATTATAATTAAAGCAAACATGAGATGAGTTAGGACTCACAAATGTGGGAAAATAAATAAGTAATAGATGAATTGACAAATGATTAACCAAGAAGCAAAGCTGCTTCCCAGATGGATTGACTTTGCAGGAAGAGTAGGAGTAGTAGGAGCCTCCTTAGGGCGATTTTCTTATATATTTTTTTTATTGATTACTTACGGCGTATCCTTGCCGGCGGAACAGACGCAAGTGAGGGCTGTCAGGGCATAACGTTCCGCAATGATGACCGCACCACAATCGTAGTTACCAGCAAAGGATAGGGATGCCTGATACGGCAATTGACCCAAAACGGCATCCTCGCCGCCCGCAATGCGTCCCTGGGGTCCGGCATTGGCAATGGAGGAGCAGCCAAGCAGTGCGCTGAATAACACAAAAATGAATTTCATTTTTTTTTTACAAGTATTTTCTTTATATTAATTATGGTCTAGAGTGAGGTAGACCCTGGGTTTATATAGTCACTTGGCATGGGGTATATGTGTTTCTAATCTTATCTAAACATTGATGAAGATAGATTTATATACTATAAATTTCATCCGGTTGATTTTTGTGATTAGACAAGCAAGATTCATTTATTGAGAATTTTTTAAGTTCATTTTTGCCAATCTATGATTTTTTGGGTTTATTATCTCTCAACGTCATAGTCAAAGGTTGAACGGAACTTTTGATATATTCTCAATCTTCAGAAAATCTGTTGATATTGTCAAACTCATGCTTATCGCTATAAAACCCAATATGTGGACTTTGCCCTTTAAGACAACTCAGTTATCACGCCATATTTAATTTATGTTAACATAATATAATATAAGCTTACTCATTTGATATGATTTTTTATTCTTTTTTTTCTTGATTTTGCTTATCTATGATTATAAATCGTTTTTAATTTAGTTTGTCAGTTTAGAAAGCAAATAATAATTATTTCTTCAATGTGAAATCATCTCCAATTTTTCTAAGAAAGCAAAACTTTGGAAACCTTTAAAATCTATCTTAAATATCCAATAACTTAATTAAAACTGATTTTTTTATCACTTGAATTATTGTTTTGATAAATTTTTTATCTCTAGAATCTAGTATATTTTTTTAGATTTTATGATTTTTAGCAAGCGCAGAATTTTTATATAATTTTGTGTTTTTTGGCATTTTGTATTTTTTTGCTCAGTGTAAGTTCTCCTTAGGCAGCAGCGAGCGAGCTCACAATAACAAAATACATTAGGAGTTGAACAATTAAAATTTCGCAATAAAATTTAAACTCGGAGTCGGGCGCACAAGTCCACATCTCGAGCGAGCTCACACAAAACAATATACATTAATGGGTTTTTCCAAGCGCACACGAGAGATTTTTGGGGATCTACCCAAAAAGGACTTGTTGTCAATACAATTTTTTTTTTTTAATTTATTATGTATTTTTATAATCTCTAATTTATAAGAAGAGTGATACCTCCTAGACTTTTAACCCCCATAACTTTGTCAAAATTCAATCGATTTTCATGCGGAGTGTAATTTTTAGCATGTTTTTTAATAAAATTTATACCTCAATCGAATTTTTGATTTTTCTAAAAATCGATATTTATGCTTATTTTCCTTACCCACCCCTTACAAATTTAGAAAAACTGTAAAAAAAAAATTTTTAAATTTGAAATTTTACTTTTAAAAGATTGCAAACATTACAATTAGCATAAAACGATATATTATTTAGAGTTAGAACAAATGGGAATTGCCTTGTAATACCAAAGATCATATAGGTTATGATTCTACTAGACTTAAAACTTTCATAACTTCGACAAAACTTGATCGATTTTTAAGCGAATTTTAGTAAGCTATGAAGAGTGCGAAATCTAGAAAGCGAAATTAAATAAAAGCAAAGCTGATTTTTTTTTTCTAAATTTTATAATTTTGCTTAAAACAATACCCTCTAATTATTTTCTGGGGCGTTATTTTAACTCCTCACAGTGTAAAACAAATGCTCCTCCATTTAGCCAAGTCATGCTGAACAAAAGCTGCTCATCAATTATGCCTAGCATACTTTCGGGCTGCCAGCGTAATTAATTTAATTGTGCAACTTGGGAGAGCTTTAAAGCTCTCTTGCTTACTCTGCGTCTCGCTCTCTCTCAGTTTCTGATCGGCACTGCAACTTTCTCTATTCAGTTGCTTTTCACACTTCAGCAGAACAAGTTGCGTTTTGCGTTTTGCTTTTTGCGGCTTGGTAACTTGATAAGAAAAAGAATTAAGGTAAACTATTAATTGTTTATTGATTTTTGTGCAAGTAACTGTACACTACGCATGTAAGAATAATAATTGCTTTATTATCTGAATTAATTTTGCTTCTCTACCTACATAGAATGTCCAACAAACCAGTTCTCTATTATGCGCCACGCAGTCCGCCCTGCCGTGCGGTACTTTTGACAGCCGCTGCTTTGGGCGTCGAATTGGATTTGCGGTAAGCCGAAATTTGAATACTCTTACACATGCAAATTTGCTTATTGAGTAAACAAACTGGTTTTCTGTAGCTAAATCATAATATGCAAATCTTATCTCAAATGATTCTTAATTTGTTGTTTTCTTGCACATCGCTGTCTTCTGTCTAAGAATTTACTAAGCTTCTACTTTTTAGTTAACCTGACAAACATGATCAGAAAATTTAAATACTCTCTGTAAGATTATTCACTTGAAAACCAGTTGCATTTGCATAGTTTTTTAACCAAAATACATTAAATGAGAATAAATATAACAAATATTAAATAAAAATAACGTAAAGTAGAATAAATTATATATAAAAAAAAAAATAATATTTAAACAGAAATTTAAATATAAAGTAAATAAAAAAAAAAATTGAAATAAAAATAATATACAAAAAAATATTAAAATTAAATACAAAGTAATTGGAAAAAAAATATCAAAATAAAAAAATATACAAAAACCGAAATTAAATATAAAGTATTATAATATAAAACTATTAAAATAAAAAAAATATAATATAATATAAAATATAAAAATAGAAATAAAATAAAATACAAACAAAATAAAACAAATAATAAATAAATATTAATAATATACAAAAAAAAATAAAATTACATAACGAACAAAATAAAAATAAAACAAATAAAAATAAATTAAAAATAAATTGTAATAAATTATGAGTAATAATAAAAAATTATGTAAATTAAAAAAAATACTTGTTGCATAAGGATAAGAACTTAATAAGAAATAAATAACGTAATACAATATTATACCAAACAAATAATAAAGAAATATAAATAATATACAAAAAAAAATACAAAAATAAATAACCAACAAAATAAAATATAAAATAAATAAAAATATAATAAAAAATAAATAAATTTTAGTAAATTGTATGTTTAATACATTATTATACCAAAAAAATTAAATATTTAAAAAATATACATAAATAAAAATCCCATTATGAATAATTACCAAATAAAAAATCAATAAAAAAAATTGATAAAATTATGTTAAGCAAAAAATATTTTGGTTTTGCCCAGTTGATAAACTTTATAAATACTGCTTGCACTTATACCAAAACTAATCAAATAAATAAATAATTATTATATATATATTTTTAATTTATAATTAAATAAAAGCTTGTCTTTGTCCCTTACAGCACTATCAATATAAAGGAGGGCGAAAATATGACACCAGAATTTCTTAAACTAAATCCGCAGCATACAATTCCTGTGCTAGATGATAATGGAACTGTGGTAACCGATTCCCATGTGATCTGTAGCTATCTGGCTGATAAATATGCTGGGGATAAGGATACATTGTATCCCAAGGATCCGGCACAGCGTCGTGTTGTGGATGCACGTCTCTATTACGATTGTGGTCATCTATTTGCCCGCGCACGCTTTATGGTCGAGCCTGTGATCTATTTTGGAGCTAAGGAAATACCCGAGGATAGAATTACTTATATGCAACGATCCTACGATGGTCTGGAACACTGTCTGGCTACAACTCCTTACTTGGCTGGCCCGGAATTGACCATTGCAGATCTCTGCACCCTGGCTACTGTCTCAACTACGTCATTTTTTGCGCCCATCGATGCGGAGAAATATCCCAAGTTGACTCAATGGCTGGAGAAACTACAAAAGTTGCCCTATTATAAGGATACCAATCAGGAGGGCTTGGATATGCTGGTCAAGTTAATCAAGGGAGTGCTGGCCGAGCGACAGGCTTAATTAATCAGATTTTAATATAAATAATATGCATGCAATATATACTCTGTTTTCTATTAATGCTTGCGTCTTGTTGAGCTTGAATAAATTTAAAAAAAAAATAATAAAAAAAATAAAAAGTATATTTTCTTTTTTTAATTAAAAATTAGAATATGTGAGTTATCTGAAAACTTGAATATTTTATCTTTAATTATATGCATCCTAATAATAAATTGAAAAAAAAAAATAAAAAAAAAAAGAATTATATTTTCTATTTCTAATCGAAAATTAGAATATGTAAGCTATCCTATTACTTGGATACTATATTTTCAATTATATACATTTAATTAATGTAGAAAAAATTCTGTTAAGTCTATTTTTGCATCTATTTATTAATATCTACACATCTATTTAAATATTTATGTTCTTTATTAAAGCAATTTTTCGATCAATCATAAAATATCTATTTTTTCTTAAAAAAAAAAAAAAAAAGAAAATGTGCATAAACTTTTTGTTAAAAAATATATCCTAAAAATATATTTGATGTATGTAGGTAAAATATATTTTTATTTAAAAAAAACTCTTAATTACTTACAAAAAAACACATAAATAAATAATTTAAGTTTTCTATTAGCTAATTTAAATATTATTAAAAATTATTTCTATATTTTGCAATTGGGTTAATAAGGCCGTTGTGTTTCATTTTTAATAAATGTTTATTATTTATTAAAAATTATTCTCCTACTCTTCGATATATTTTGTACCTTTATCAGGGAGTCTGTGAAAAATATAAAAAAAAAATTTTTCTGAATATTTTATAATATTTCATTTAAGTTTTCAATATTTTTAAGTGAACTTTAATTTTTTTGCTAATTTTTTAGTAATTTATATATATTTTTATTTTAACTTCTCTAAATTGGAATATTTCTGAATGAAAGAGAATTTATTTATTATTTTGAATTAAAAAACTTCTTTTCGGAATATTTTACTTATTTACTTGAATTTTTTATGTGAATTTGAATTTTTTGCAATTTTTTCAGTAATTTATATATTTTTTGATTTTTACTACTCAATATTGGAATATTTCTGAATGACAGAGAATTTAATTATTATTTTAAATGCCAAAACCCAAGCTTTTCTCTCAGCGGTTTTTACTTAAGCTAAGTTCAATTTGTTTATAGCTTCTGATTAATTTATTGATTATAAGCCGCAATAGCCTCCTCCTTTGATGAAATAATCAATTTCGTCATTTCAGCATAAGTAAATCGCATATTTTGTCATTTCAGCATAACTTAATCGCATATAATATATATTTAATTATCTAGCACTGATTGAGTTGAATCGATCATGGCAAATTTAAGCTCAAAAAAGCTTTAAGCTTAAACGAAAAGCTTTAAGCTTTTTCAACTCTCCCATTTTGATCGTCAAGCCGCAGCTTTTGCTCTCTCAGTAGTTTTCCACACTTCAAACGAGCAGGTTGTGTGTTTGTTTATCGCTTTTAAAAAGATTAAGTAAATTTCGTATTTTCTAATGTTTGTTTTTATAAAAAAAAAAATAAGTAATCAACATTATCTATTATATCTCTAACAGCGACCTTGACTCGTCCCAACAAAAAAAATATAAGATGGCCCACAAAGCAATTCTCTATTTTACGGCACGCAGTCCGCCCTGCCGTTCCGTGCTTTTGACAGCCAAAGCTTTGGGCGCCGAACTGGATCTCCGGTAAGAGACCAAAGTGTAAAAAGTTGTCTACAAAAAGTCACAACTTGTATACCCTTACACAGCTATAAGCGATCTTTAAGCTATTTTAAAAAACGGAATAAGTAGCATTTTTAATGTGTATTATAAAAATTCACTTCATAATAATTATTTTCTGATTTTTTTTAATTGTTTAATATATAAAAAATACACTTTTGAGTATATTAAAATCTCCAAAATATAATTTTTTTGGGGAAAAAAATCATTTAATAAGTTTAAATAAAATTAAACAACCAAAAATACAATAATTTTTAGAAGGATATTATAGTCTTCAATAATAAAGGAATTTTTGACAAAACTTCAAAAATTTCATACTATTTTATTGAAAAAACAAGCTTCATAAGGTGAAAAGATAAAAAAAAACAATTTTAAATGTTAGTCATTTTTTGAGCAAAAAATAATATTTTATTAAGTTCTTAAATGATTTATAAATAAGTTAAAAATTTGCAGTTATATTTTTAGCTCAAAAACATATAAACATAATTTTTGCTTCTTGAGAAAATTGATAAACTTAAAAATGAATCAATAATTTTATTCATTTTTTTATCAAAAAATTAAATTTAATAAGATGAAAATAAAAAATAAAAAAAATAAAAATTAGAAATTAGAAATTTTTAGTCAATTTTTAAGCAAATAAAAAACTTTTTATAAGTTGAAAAATTATTTCTAAATAAATTTGAAAATTTTTAGTAAAATATTTTCGCTCAAAAACAATTTAAATTCATATTAATTTCTTGAAATTTTTGATAAACTTTAAAATTAATCGATAATTTCATTCAATTTTTATCAAAAAATTAAATTAAATAAAATGAAAATAAAAAAAAATTAAAAATTAGAAAATGTTATATTTTTTGTTCAAAAACAATTAAAAATAAATTTTATTTCTTGAGATTTTTGATAAACTTAAAAATTAAACTATATTGTTGAGAATTATTTAAAAATAAAGTAATTACTGTTTAAAATGTTACGATTACCCTTAAAAGATTCTATTGCTCTCTCTCTCGCTCTAAAATTTGATAAAAGTATATAATATTTTTAATAAAAAAAAATTCAATAATCCCGAAAAAAATTCTTTCTTTTCTAGCAATATCAATGTAAAGGCTAAGGAAAATTTGTCAACCGAATTTCTCAAGCTAAATCCGCAGCATACAATTCCTGTGCTAGATGATAATGGAACTGTGGTAACCGACTCCCATGTGATCTGTAGCTATCTGGCGGATAAATATGCTGGAGAAAAGGATACACTTTATCCCAAGGACCCGGCAAAACGTCGCCTGGTCGACGCACGTCTCTTTTACGATTGTGGTCATCTATTTCCACGCCTGCGTTTCATTGTGGAGCCTGTGATACATTTTGGAGCTACGGAAATACCCGAAGATAGGATTACTTATATGCAAAAGGCATATGACGGTGTGGAACATTGTCTAGCTACGTCACCCTACTTGGCTGGCACGGAACTGACCATTGCTGATCTATGCACGGTTGCGACAGTCTCAACCTCGTCCGCTTTTGCACCCATCGATGCCGGGACGTATCCCAAGTTGACGCAATGGCTGGAGCGACTACAAAAGCTGCCCTACTATAGGGAAACCAATCAGGAGGGATTGGAGCTGTTGGTCAGCCTGGTCAAGGGTCTGTTGGCTGAGAGAAGGAAGCCCTCTCAATAGGCAGACATCAATCAATTTGGCTGTGTAACTAATACGAGTACAATATGTTTTTTTTTTTTGCACTACTTGAGTTTCATTGGAAACCCCTTGGGGATTGGGGCAGATTGGGACAGTTTGGGACGGTTTGGGGCAGCTTGAGGGCTAGGAATATTGCCACAACAACAGGGCGTAACTTTAGCTAAGGAAATATGATAGAAACTGGGGGGAGGAGGGGGCAGCTGTTGCAGGACAAGTAATGGCAAAAGTTTTTATGGTCTCCACTCCTGGACGACAACTGGCAGCAGAGACTGTGTATAGTATAAGCCAAAAAACTTTTAAAGGCGACTTTTGTTGTTTTATGTTCATTTGTTGTAGTTATTATTGTTGTTGCTTGTACATTGATTACGAGCTGTAAGTGATTGCATTTATAGTTGTTAAGCCAGTTAACAATAACTTGAAGGCATTTGAAGTTGAAGTTGACGTGGTGTAGAGCAAACGATGATGCTTCATTGTGATTGATAAGCCAAAGTTACAAAGATATAGCCACAACAGCATCAAATAAATATGAAAATTATAACTATAGTTTAACTTTTTAAAAGTGCATTTAGTTGGGGTTCTAAGCGAGAGAGTACTTGAATTGCTTGAAAGTTTAAAATTTAGGCGATTATTCCAGAATAAAAAATAATATAAAAAGTAAATAAATAAAAAAACAATAAATAAATAAAAAAAAAGTAAAACTAATCAAAAAATTACATTTCATTTAAATTAACCATTTCATTGACATTTTAATAAGATAATACTAATGAAAAAATATATTTTAGAATACCAAGCCTTATAGAAAGTATTTTATAATGATTATTGGGATTTTATTAAATATGTTATAATTATGCTTACAACATTTTGTTACATGACTTTTAATTTTTCAAATTTTAATTGAATGTTACTTCATTAGCAATGTTTGTTTTATAATGTTTTTTTCATTAGCATTTATATTGTAATAAACTATAATTTATTAAATGACTATTTATTTTTTTAAATTGAAGTCAATGTTATTTAATAAGCAATGTAAAAAAAAGGCAAATAAATATCTTTAAAATCGATATAAATAAAAATACAGTCGATGACTCACAAATTAGAATTTTCAGTAATTAGAATTTTCAGAAATTAAAATTTGGGTTTGTAATACATTACTTTGAGCGTTCTTAACTTTAGTTTTTTACTGAATATATATTGATTTATTATTTTTAACTGAAAAAATATATTTTATGTAATTGGAGTGAATCTATATTTATATTTTCTTCTATTTCTATTTTGTTTTATTGCTTCTAATTTATATATTTTATCAATATATATATTTTATTATATATGTTTTTTCAAAAAAAAAAGGGCGATATAATAAATATTATACTGAATTGTTTTCACTTGTTTTCTTGTCTGTTCATAAAAGAATTAAGGTAAAAAAAAAGTATTTCTATTGATAGCTTTTCGGAGGAAATTTACTACTCCAATTTTTTTTTACTTATACATATACAAAAAACGTTCAGAAATTAGAATTTTAAAGAAATTTAAATTAAATCAAAGTAGTACTTAAAATCAAAGTAACTCTAATTTGTGAGCATCGATTATACCTAAAATAAAGCTAAGCAAAAAAATTTTAAATGACCTATAATCTTATTTATTGTCTTAAAAAGCCCTGTATATAGCTTTTTCTTACCAAAATTCGTTTAATATAAAACTAAATTTATTTTATTTTATATATAAAATCAATTTCTCAAAGTCTGCACTCAAATGTTGTGCACTATTGCCACATCTTATACAGTTTTGTTGTGGCTTCGTTGAGCACTTTATAATAAAGCTTACTAGTGGCAGAAACAATTTTAAAAAATTATCTATAAAGAGTGTGCTGCAACTAGGAAATACCCTATTTAAATAAATTAAAAAAATGGTAATTAAAAAAATAAATTTGCAATAAAAATAAAAAATGCATACGAAATAAATAAATTTTGCAATAATAACATATACATACTAAATAAAAAAATATTTTTTTAAAAAAGGCGCATTACTAAAAAAATAAAATAAATAAAAATAACAAATATTTACTAAATAAAAAATATATAAAAAAATGTGCAATAATAATAATAAAATAATAAAATAAAAAACTTTGAAATAATAATAACAAATGCATATTAAATAAAAAAAAAAAAAACAATTAAAAAAATTAATAAACAATTGCTTTGTATGCTAAATCAAAAAGACTCTAGTACTAACAAAGGGTTCAGGTTAAGCAAATGTACTATATATTAACAAATACCAAACTAAAAACAATTTATCTACCACAAAATAAAGTTATTAGAACTGTTCTGATTTTCACTAGCGTTTCAATTTCACTGACAAAAAAATTAGTCTATTTTTGAAAGCAGAATCCAAGTAAAGCCCTTACTTTATTTTTATGCAAAATATTTTTTTTTACTTTTGAATTGAAACAAGAATTGATTTTAAAACACGCCCTTCTACCAAAAATTTAGCTATCAATCGTTTTGAGAGCCTTTTGATTAAGGGTATTTTAAGTAACTTATTCTATATATAATATATGATATTTTACTTACCAAATTTTGTTTTTTCTTTGCACATATTTATTATAGTGCTTTAAACAGGAATGTTTATAATCGAATAACGCCGTACAATAATTTCAATATTCTTCCTATCGGCGTCTGTAAAAACAAATATAAAGCAATAAATAAAAATTAATATAATAATAAAATTTTTAAAAATTTGAGTTAAATGTTATAACAAAGGGGATATTTGGAGATCTAAGATTTCTGAGTTTAATTGAAATATAAATATTGAAACTGTAAATAATTCCTTTTAACTTTTGATTTTCGTCTTGTCTCAAAAATCAATGCATAAATTAAAAAAAAAATATTTTGTTACTTGTTTGTTGATGTTTTTAATGTTGTTATTGTAATATATTTTTGTGGGTTTTGTTTTTAATAAATATTCTATTATTTATTAAAAATTGTACTCCTACTCTTCGGCACATTTTGAAACTTTATTATTTGTTCAAAAATTTTTTATATTTTTTTGTATATTCTTTGATTGCATAATTTACATTTTCAAGTATTATTGTACACATATCATTATTTTAACTTAAAATAGACTCCAACTACCCAAACAGAGAGAATTGGTTATAAATTCAATTTTACCAACTACGGTTTTTATAATTCCACTATACCCCTTTCAAGATGAATTATGTACAGGGTATAACTATAGCTATACTAAGAGCTATAGCAAACAAGGCACACTTCACTTCGCGTTTATTGTGCGGGTGATGCGAAACGACAATATCAATTATTATACACACACACACACTCAAACACACACACACACATACCCTCTATATTTTAGTGTTGGTAAATGCACTCGCCTTTTTACACACACACACACTCAGCTGTCTGTCTTTCTTTTCTTGATTTTTTATTTATGTTTTTTTTTTTTTATTTTTTTTTGTTGCAACTTGCCATGAAATTAAACTGCAACAGCGAAAAACGCAAACACATTTGGCTTTTGGCTTTGGGCGCCACAAAAAGTTGCTGCCACAGCGGAAATTGTCGGCGTAGCACCACCCCCCACCCCTCGAAAAAACTGGCAACTTTTTGGTCAACTTTCCGTTTCGTTTTATATACTGGCAAACAACATAAAATGCCATTTACTTGCACCGCACGGCTGATCTCATCCTTTTTTTTGTACAGAATTTAAATTTAATACACCCCAAAGCTTAAGTGCAAAAAAAAAGGAGAAAAATTTTGGTAGAATTCAGCCTGTAAGATGTCCTGCGGCTTTTGTTTCTCACAAAGGAGCACTGCCAAAAAAATGCTGTAAGAAGTTGTAGCTTAAGTTTTAATCATGTTAAAGTTAAAAGTATTTTATAACTGAATACACGTTTTAAATTGAAAACTTAATTTGCAGAATACACCCTATATATGGTATATATAGTAAATATAGTATATATTATATACCTTATAGGCAACTCAGTTGAAAAATTAATCATTTCTTAGTAAGCGATCTTTTTATATTTTCAAGTTTTATAACTTTAAATAGCGTTAAATATTTTGCGTTTAAAAAATGTACTATTTATTTATTAAATTGTAAATTAACACAAAAAAAAATATTAAATAAAAATGTATAAATATATTTTTCTTATTTGCAATATTCTATGTCTAAAATTTAAACCAAAATGAGATTAACAAAAAAATCAACCTCACTTAATATTTTTTTTTTTAATTAAACTTTGTCATAAATAAACTAATTTTTGAGCGCAACATTATTTATTTACTCATGATTTGTCGCCCTAATCGATTTGTCATTAATTTCAAAAAAAAACTATTAAATTTCGATTTTGTTTTTTTTTTATTTTCTTTACTTCTGTTTTTTATGGAGAGGATTATCTCCTAGACTTTGTCAAATCTTAACTGATTTTTATGTAGAATGCTGTTTTGATCATGGTTTATTAAGTAGATGTATTTGTCAACTAAATTTTGGATTTTTTTAAAAATCCATATTTTAGCTTTTTTTCCTTACTCACACCTTATAGATTATAATAAAATGTTGAAAAAATTAAAATCTTAAAATTTGACTTCCAATTGATTGCAGATATAAAATTAGTATAATAAGATATTTGATTTTTACGTATTTATATTATTAGTCGACAAATAAATTAACTATATAAATATCAAATAACTTATTACACTGATTTTATAGCTGCAATCAATTGGTAGTAAAATTTTAATTTTAACAAACTCGAAAAATAAAATAAATAAAAAAATAAATATATTATTTTCGTTCTTAAAATTCGCATAACTTAGTCAAAACTGAACTTATATTTAATCTCTTTATTTATAAGCTTTATTTAAACCCTAATAATACTAGCAAAAGATAATGGCTAAAATGCTAATAATAATTAATTAATCAATTATTTATTTAATTAACTAATAATTATTCAGATCTTTAGCGATTGCATTTCAACTGTAAAATTTTAAATTTAATTTACTTAATAAATAATAGAACATTTATAAATATAGATTATAATGAAGAATGGGAAAGAATACATTTTTAAATTAATATTTTTTTTGCACTTATTGAAGCACATTTTATTTATTTAATGAATAATAAAACTTTTATAAATATAGATTATAATGGAAAATGGGAAAGAATACATTTTTAAATTAATATATTTTTTATGATGATTTTTCACTTATTGAAGCACATTTTATTTATTTGCTTAAAAATAAATTTTTCTTGTTTTTTATATCTCACCACCAGCTTATACGCCAGCTTATAGCTTAAAATATTTTTTTTAATAATAAATAATATTAATAGGCAAATATATATGCAAAAATATGAACAAATATACAATTTACAAAGAAATGAGAGTTGGAAATCAATATAAAAAATATGACTAAATGAGTAAACAATAAATTAAAAGTAAAAATATTATTTGCTATTTGCCTAAAAAATATGATAAAAATTCAGCAAGGACACCGTCTACAAAAAGGCAAACAATTCAAGCAAATCCTAAGTCTAAAAAAAAAAAAAAAAAAGGAAAACCTTTAAGTAAGGAGCTGAAAGAATAACAATGCCAAAGTCAACACTGTAAATGAAACTGAAAGGAATAGGCATAAGGAATCAGGCATAAGGCAATGTGGACAAGTAGTAGGAGCACAAGGACCAAGGACCTTTAACAAGTTTTACAGTTGCTACTCATGATTAATGATGCCCCGTTGTGGGCACGCATTTCCGGTTCGTTTAAAGTTGAAATGTCGTAGAATTTTGTTGGGGTTTATCATTGTTTGGCCTGTGGTTGCGGTTTGTTTAACATTCGAATTAACTTTTGTGCCAAAAACATATTTCAATTTCTCTTTTTATTTTTTAAACCAATTTAAAGCCTACAAAATGCAACAATTTGACTTGAATATTCAACTGCGCGCTTTTAATAAACCGTGTACATACTAATTGAATAGACTGTATTGCTCCCACTCCGGATTCTATCTAATGTGCTAAAATGCCAGACAATGGAAATTGAAATTTCAATAGGATAACGATGAATCTTCTGTTGTGTGCTTCGGTACTATTGTATATCACATTTCCAATTGGATATTGATTTGATTCGCTTCGTTAAAATGAGATTTCAAATTTAGGGCGAAGCGGAGCGGTGCGGGTGGTCCAGGGAATTGAAGTGTGGAGCTGGAGCTGGAGCTGGAGCAGGCAGCTCGGCAATTATTTTGGCACAGGTGAAACCAACTCTCGACATGATTCTGCTTTTTGAGAGAGCACAACACAGAGCAACAATACACACAGTAAAAAATTTAAGTTTAATTATACAACTTTTTGAAAGAGATTTTCTAGTACTTTTATGAAAAAAAATATTAATTAAAATTTTTTCCCAAAATTGTTTTGTTTTTAATACCTTATTAAAATTAAAAAAAAAAGTTTGGGATAAAATTTTTAATATGTTTTTTTTTTATAAAAGAACTAAAAAAACAATTTATGAAAATAAAAATAAAAAAACTAAAAATTTCATTCCAAATCTTTTAATTTTAATAGCATGTCATTAATTTAAATAATTATTAGATTAAAAACTTGTTGCCGTTTATTTTTTACTTTTATGAAAAAATAAATTTCTTTCAAAATAGTTGAAAATTTTCCATTTAAAAAAATTAACTATTTTAGTTTGAAAATTAACACAAAATAAAAAATTACTACTTCCTATTTCTGGTCTAAAATTTAAGCTATATAGAACTTCACCTTAATTGTAATACTCTTGGTTTAAAAAACATAATTAGAATGCTGCACAAATTCTCTATAGATTTAAAATTTAAACTAAAATGGGATAACAGAAAAATTCTCTCTCATTTCGAATAAATTATAACATTGGTCCTTAATTGATGCCGCCTAGTAAATAAATTTATAAAAAAACAATAATAAATTTAGAAATTCATACAAATAAAATAAATTTAATTTGGAACTATTATATATTATAAACAAAATTTAAAAAAATTATTTATAATGCCAATAATATTTTAAAATGAAAATGAAACGGCTATTTTCGGCGCAACGAAGCTATATACCCTTGCAATGGTCTTCTAAGAAAATTTGTATTAATCAACCGATTATTCCTATGGCAGCTATATGATATAGTGGTCCGATTTCAGTAAAATTTTATCACATGGTATAAAACGTATTTCTAAATCAATCATGGGGCGGCAATCAGAGTGAAAGCTATTTTTTTAAGATGCTATGCGAATTTAAACCGGGCTCTAAATTTATACTTTGATATAAAGAAAAATATTTCAAATTTAAACTACTTATTATTTTTTACTGTGCATATTCAGACACTTACATCATGAGTTTGTGGTTAACTCTGAGTTTGCTACGCCCACGCACTTAAAATTCCATTTGGGTTTTCGAATTGAATTTTGGCCAGTGGCTTGACACCTTAATGAAGTGTCTCCTGCGCTTGTACAATAGATCTCAAGCCACATATAGTAGTAGACCAAGCCAGTATAGTTGTTAAAATCACAGTTTCTCCTCCATCCATGCAGGCTCAATCAGTATGTACTTAATGCCATTTAGTGCAGCAACGGCAGCAGCAGCAGCATCTAAATTCGCATTGCTAATCAGGACAATGCGCTTGGTTTGATTGTGTCTGCAAGCAGCTTGACAGTCAGTCAGTCGGGACGGACAGGATAATGCCCGGTGATTATCCTGTATGCACAGGCAACATGGCACACTCCTCTGGCAGCTGCTGATAAACGTAAAGTTTTTGCTTTTTGTTCACACACTACAGAGTTGCATCGCATCGTTCAGACTTGACTCAATTGAACTGAACGAATGAATTAAGTTCCTGTTTATCGTTCAGTTGAGTTACATTGTCGTTCAATTAATTTGAACCAGAAAATTGTTCTGTTATTCATTTAGTTCTTATATCGTTCAGTTGTTTATTGTTCAATTGAGTTTAATTATCGTTGAATTAATTATCGATAATTTAAGTTTTTTTCTTTTAATTGATTTTAATCGAAAAATCAATCAATCATTTATATATTTATCGTTCAGTTAAATCATTTGAGCACCATTATTTTTTAATTCGAATCAAAATTGTTCGGTTGTTTATATAAATCATTTATCGTTCAATTTATTATTGTTCATTTAAATGTTATTATAGTTCAATTGATTCAAATCAGAAAGTCGATCTGATATTCTAACAATATGTAAAATCTGTCGCTACGAGAAAAATGTTATGAAAATATAAAATATATAGAAACTATATTTTTAGAAAATTTTACCTAAAATATTGAATAAAATTTATTTTAAAAATTTACTGACTTAAAATAGAAATATAAAATAAAATATATAAAAATATATAAATAAAAATATATATAAATAAAAATAAAATAAAAAAAAAGGGCTCAAAAAAGAATTATTTAGTTTTTTTTTTTTTGAATTAGCTTTCGAAGTGGCTATGAATCAGAAAATCGGTGAATTGTTTGCCTATTTTAATAAAAGCTATATTTTCAGAAAAATTTTGTTTAAAATAGAATTTTGGTATTTTTAATCAACTTTTAAATCTGATAATTTACTAACTTAAAAATAAAATAATATTTAGAATTTTTTTTGGATTTAGTTTTGACTTTTTGCATATGAATCAGAAAATCGATCAGTTGTTTTGCTGGAATCACAGACAAGCTTTAAATTTTAACTGATTTTTGTGAATTTATGAAAAATCTGTTCAAAATACAACTCAAAACAATATGAACGATTTAGTTTAATTATTTAGTTTAATTATAGTTATATAATTTAGTTTGATTAAACGACCACGGACTTCAAATTATTCAAATGAACAAACGAATTAGAGGAGAAAGAACTGATGAACTAGCACTTTGATGAATTTAATTAGATAGTACAACTCCATTTGACAGTCAAATGCAATTCAAATGAGTTCAATTGCGTAGCCATCATACAGACATCCTGTCATCCTGTCATCATATTGTCTCACGTCCCATCGTCCTGCCTATACACACACGCTCAAGAGAATTTTCACATCATATTCAATGCAATGTTGATTGAGTGCCATTGCAATTTGAATGCTGTCAGCAGCAGCAAAAGCAACAACAACAACAACATCATTTGCATAATTGCATGGTTGAGTAAAACTTGATCTGTAAATGCAAAATCCTCCAAGTTTATCTCTGTGCGCCCAGTATGTGATTCGAATTTACGCATTTTGGTTTAATATAAACAATATTAACATGCAATGCACAGTGAAGTTCAGCTTATCTTACTAAAACTAATTTCTGCATGATAAAAGCATTGGAAATTAATAAATACACAATTAATGCCAAAAAGGAAAACTAAAGTAAAGTCATTCAAGTAAAATATATTTTTTTTATTTAATTTGATGCAATAAATTTAAAAAAAAAATGTTCTCGTCAATTTTGTAATTTTTAAATGAATTTATTTCTTAAAAAACCCGAATTTACATTCGGATTATATTTTTATTCTTGCTTTACAGAGCGTACGAAAAAGCAATCAATAAGCGCTTTCGCCGCGCTTATAGCGCTTACCTAAAAGCACTATATGTATATGTAAGCGCTTACTATAAAAGTCCAATTATTTTATAATTTTTTAAAAAACCGAATTTATGTTACAATAGGACTATTTTTTAATTAATACTTTACAGCACGTTCGAAAAAGCAATCAATAAGCACTTACGCCGCGCTTAAAGCGCTTGTCTAAAAGCACTGTATGTATATGTAAGCGCTTACTTTAAAAGTCCAACAATTTTTTTATAATTTTATTATTTTTTTTCATAATGTTGCTTAACTAAACTAAGCTAATGATTCAATTATGAGTTATTTATTTATTTAATTCAGTAAGAGAGCGCTTACATTAAAGCAGTATTTATGTAAGCGCTTACTTTAAAAGTGCAACAATTTTTGAAAAATTTTTAAAAAACCGAATTTATGTTACTATCGGATAATTTTTTTTTTAATACTTCACAGCGCGTACGAAAAAGCAATCAATAAGCGCTTACCTAAAAGCACTGTATGTATATGTAAGCGCTTAATTTGAAAGTCCAACAATTTTTTTTATAATTTTACTATTTTCATAATGTTGCTTCACTAAACTAAACTAATGATTCAATTATGAGTTGTTTATTTATTTAATTCAGTAAGCGCTTACAGCTTATAGCTTATGCTTATAGTGCTTACCTTAAACCTTACCTTACCTTATATATGTAAGCGCTTACTTTAAAAAGTCCAACAACTTTTTTTACAATATAATTTTATTACTTTTGTAATGTTGCTAATAAACCAAACTAAACTAATGATTTAATTCTGAGTTGACTATTTTTGCTTTTACTCTTTTAGTTCAGCAGCGGTTTTCATAAGCGCGTAGCGTAAGCGCACACAAAACGATTTTTCATATGGCTAGAGTAAGCGCTGACAAACGCTTAAGCGTAAGCGCTTATTATTTTTCCCTTATTGAAATTATTATTATTACTGAATGATTAGAATTCATACGAGTATATCGATAGTTCTCTATTAATATTTGATTTAACGTAAGCGCTTATTAATTTTCCCTTGAGTTATAAAGAAAAAAAATATATATATAATAATTTATACACATATTAGGTTTATTTAATTTAAATAATTTGTTAAAAATATATTGTGATTGAAATATGTAGGTCCTATTTAAATTCATTTATTTAAATTTATTCTATTGATATTATTTTAAAAAAAATATATTCATAAGAATAATTATCGATATTTTCAATTGTGGCACAGTTTGGCAACTCTACCACTACGTGCCACCACTAGCGGACAAAATTATTTGCCTTAAGCCTGCCGCGTGCCGAGTACTTTCTAGGTTAAAAACACATATCAAAAAATAAACAAAGTTCAATGATGCCAAAAGACTATGGATTAAACATGCGTCCATTTTGTAAATATATTCATACTGTATGCAACAAATCATTGCATTTATCACATGCGAAGCTTATAGATGGCAACTATGCCAAATTAATCATTTCGCATGCATCGCACATTTTTTATGAAGCAATTTTACGAAGTGATATGGAACAAATGACTTTGGATATGACATTCTCAAAGGGAGATCAGATTGTTATGGAAATGTTTGGCGATGGATCAGTTACCTTAATAGGGCACGTTTTCGGTAATATTGATGAGGTGGACGCTTCTGAAGACAACAATCTACCTGAAGATGATACAAAGCTGCTACTATTCAGTTATTAAACAGAGAGACTACAGTACCGGCAGGACAAGTTAAAGCTGACATAGTAGGTTGACGAGTTCCAAGTTTATATATGAAGACATTAAACATTTCAAGATGGTGCTTAAAGCGTTGCTACAGTACAAAAATAGGATAATAAAAATATAGAGGAATCTCAAGAAAGAGAGAAGCCGCGACTGAACACTACACAACAACAAAAAAAAAAGAATCCAAAAATACCAAACCCAAAACACTTTTCGATTATATAAAAAATCCACTAAGCTCAAGAAAACATTGTTAAAACACACAAGAAAAAATACTATTTAATTATATTTAATAATAATTATATATTAAAAATCAACTAAACTCAACAAAACAATGTTAAAACACTAAAAAAAAAATAATACAATTAAATTATATTTAATACAATAGTATTACAAATAATATTTTTATTTGTAATAAAAACAGAAAATAAAATATGCATGTATAATATATAAATATAATTCTATAAAATTGTGCAATTGTATGTAACTGGCATAAGGATACATCCCCGACCATATAATGTATATTTATTCTTGATCAGAATCAATAGTCGAGTCAATTTGGATTTTTTGCAAAATTAAAAAAAAAAAAAAATTGAAATTTTGCAATTTAATTTTTAATCGATGGCGGAAATAAAAATTAATTTTAAAATTTATGGCAATCATTTTTAAGTTAAAATTAAAGCATAAAACTAAATCAACTTTGTAAAAGTCTAGATATTCAGCTTAAAAAAATGCCTTAAAATTAAAGACAAAAAAAAAGAAAAAAAATTAAATTACTACAAATATTCTGTGATATTGACACGAAAGTGTGAAAGAGAAAATGCTGCCAAAAGTACCAAACACTTGTAAGACTTCAATACAATAAATAAATAAAGTAAATAATAAATTTCAAGCTACAAGTAATTATTTTCAATACACAAACTTAAGCTATAAACAAACTAAATGTCTATAAGTAAATAACTTTTTTTCACCTGCTTAGGTTAAAGTTTAAATCTTGTGGTTCAATAAATTTTTCAACAGCTTTCAATGTTTTATACGAATGTGCTAATAAACAAATAAACTTGTTTAGTTGTCAGTTTATTTATTTATTTAAATAAATATTGCGTTAATCCTATTCAACATATTGTTAGACATGACAATAATTCTAAGCTTATTAAAATGCTACACATAAAATATAATAAAATATATATATATTAAAGTCTGCGTGTAATATGTGTATTATTTTGATAGCTTTTCATGTTTGTTGTGTTTGTGTGTGTGTTATAACATTTAACGCCCACACAGACAATAATATTTGCGGGAAATTGCGCAAAACATTCAATAAAATTGCAATAAATGGCAATATTTTGTTGTCAGCGAGTGTGTGAGCGTAAATGTGTGCTCAAAGTTTTCCAATTAAAGTGAGCAACAAATGAATTATTTCGTTTATAGCCAAAAAGCCTTATCCTAAGCCAACGATTTCCTTTTCCTTTAACACACACACAACTTGGCAACGAAATCATTGAGCCATGTGAGTGTCGTGTTCTCGCTGATTAAAGAGCCCAAAAGGCGTTTGGTGTGGCAGTGGCAGCCTAGGCCCAGGAAATGCCGCTTTCCCAGTTACCCAACCATCAGCATCACGCATACGCCTCATTGCCCATCGCCAGGCAGCAGCCAAGGAGCAGCAGGCTGCCTGCCTGTCTGCCAGTTTAAGCAATTAACTCCACAATCAGTTACCACAACGCACCATTCATGGCTGATGCCTTGGCATTTCTTGATTAACAGGTTATGTGGCAGGATGGCACATTTAGAACGTTGATTGCTTTATTTTGACTACTGTGTTGCGTCATTCTTAAACCCAAAATGCAGTTTTGATCAGCCAAAAACGCCTACGAAATCATCACCCCAAATCTACTACACATAATTAGGAATTAGAGCTGCAACGATTCGATTAGAATTTGTTCAAGTGAACTAGCAGAGCCGTAAGTGAACATATGAACCATGTTTATTATACAATAGTTCATTCATTCATTGGTTTCTAAATTATGTTAATTTTTATTTTTAAATAAAGTAATCTCCTAACAAACAAAGGTCACAAAAATCACAACAATCACAACATTTTTAAATAATTTAAAATACAGAAAAATTAGCAAAATTTGAGAACATCTTAAAGTCAATGTATTTAAATATAAATTCAGTCGCAAATTCCAAAAAAAAAAAATCTTTTAAATTTTTCTTAGACCGTTTTTGAGCTAATCGATTCAGAAATGTATCTTTATAAATAAATAAATAACTTTGAACATATGATAATATTAAAAATAAAATATACTACTACTAACTTTTTATACAACTTTTATATTGTATATTAGATCATCACGTCCCGCTTCCGTTACCAAAAAAATAAAATAGGAAAAAAAAATTAATTATATTCTACATTGTCACTATTATTGTAGCATACTGCGCTACCTGATATGCTCCAGCTGAGTTTTTTGTATAATTTAAAATGCATTTTCCATCCACTTCCCAATATATTTTTTATAACATTTTTACAGAGTGCTAACCAACGATATAATAGGAAGCTATTGCCACAAATTTCAAGATTCTAGTTTCTACTCTTTGGCCTGCTCGTGAATTGCCAATCAGTCAGTAAATCAGTCAGGTTGAACAGTTTTATGCATATATATGGATTATTCGTTCAGAAGTTATGTCGAATTTTTTCACCAAAACCCGGAATTTTGGTTTCTTGCATTACTCTTTTTATCTGTAGTATTACTAATTATAAAAAAAAATAAAAAAATAAATTTTTATGCGGTCGACAAAAATTTGTGCTCTTTTTCGGTATCAGCGAACGATTTTGCATGTAAATTAACTCTCAGATGTTTGGGATACAATAATAAATACTGTTAAAAAAAATAGTAAAATAGTTAAATGTGATTCTTGTTCTCTTCTGTTCTAATTATTTAATCTTATAGACCTCTTTTATCCCTCCCTACAGCAAGGAATTTAGAAATTCACAATTGAAATGAGCCAGGAATCAAATCATGAATGAATTGATTCACTCCTTCACCAAAACCCGAACTATTTGTTCAATTGAACTGGAATATACAACTCTGTGTGTTTTTGCTTCTCAACAACTTGACAACTTTGACGACATGGCTGCACTTTATTCGTGTATGTCCTGAGTGTCAGCCCATGTTGCTGTACCTGTATCCTGTTAACCTGTTCTCTCGTTCCATATTCATCTATCCTTATTCCTATATGCCTGTGTTGTTATTCTTTATATTACACAAACGACAGCTGCATGTGTTTGGGACCTAGTTTCAGGTTTTTTGGGGAACTGCCGCACCTGCTCCTGTTCCGTGTCTCAGCTTCTAGTTTCAGCCACACACAAAACACGTCTAATTGGGCGACTTATGTGCTGTCGTTTGGTCCACATGACGTATACGTGTTTTGCATAGCTACCAATGGACAACAGTTGCCAGCAGCAGCAGCAGCAGCAGCAGCAAACACCCACGGGCTCTGGCGCTGGCGCTGTCAACGATTTTTGGCAGCTTTTGTAATTGGTTTTGCACAGGACATGTGCCACATCCTGTGGCTGGCCTAAAAATGGACACAAACACACACACGCAGTAGAACATACAATAGCAGCAGCTGCCTTAATTAAGTCCATCAATGGAGTGAGAGAAATTTCATTCAAATGTATTCTTTACAAATTTGATGAGCTTCAAATAGTACACTGGGGAAAAAAGTGTCTACAAAAATCTGAGGTTTATAAAAACGAAAAAAAAAGGTTATTTTTTGTACATTTTAGAATAACATTTTATTTACATTTTTACAACAATTTTAATTTATAGAAATTGATAAGTTCTATGTCGAATACGCTATGCAACAATTTGAAATAAATTCTGAATCCTCAACTTTTTAGAGTCAATTATTATGTAAAATAGATTGCTAATTCCGAAAATAAAATTCAAAATATATGTTGCCGGTACCGTTTTCGAAATAATGGAAAAAATCTAGATTTTGAATTTTTCAAAAAGATAGCTTTGGTTCAGTAAAAATTAATTTAAACTTGGTTTAAATATGTAAAAGGTGTTTATATTTTTGATAAGGTAATAAAAATGCCTATTTATATATATATAATAATAATAATAGTTATCATGCGTTCATTCAGACCTTCAAAATTATGTTATTTTTTAATGAATTTTATTTTATATATATGAATTTTTACTGTTTATAGAATTTTCTTTTAATTTATTTTTATGGCCTTTGCTTTTTTTAATTCCATCGCCTTTTTTATTTCTAGCATAAGCTTAAAAAATTTCAACAATTTGCAGATCATAACAAAAATAATAAAAATTTAATAAATAATTCTACAACGTATATATAACAAAATATATTTGATAAAGGAAATTATTTTGAAAACATAGAATTGTTAGTCGTGATCACATTTTAAACGCTTAATTATCTTCAAATATGATAGAAAATACTAGATCTCATTTATTATTCGTTTATTAGAAACTTAAAAAGTATATTTATTTATGAAAATATTTACTCAATGTTCTTGTAATTTATTTTCATGACACAGCCTTTTCTCTATTTAGTAAATTTTAGAAAATACTATATAACAATTTATTAATAGTTAATTCCGATCATAACAAAATATGTAAACTTTGATTAAAAAGAATATTTCCTGTATTTAAAATTTTATTTTAATTTCTACAACCATTGATAGCTTTATTAATTTTTATTTTTCTGAAACTTATAGTATTTTTTAAAGTGTAATAAAAAGAATAAATAAGTTCCAGAAGAAGAAAAAATAAATAAAGAAATTAAAATAAATTTTTAAATACAGGATATCTCAAAATTAAGATCGAAATGAAGGAGTATTAATTGAGACATAGAATTTCTTAGAATGTAATAAAAAGAATAAATAAATAAATATCTCAATTAATACTCCTTCATTTCTATCTTAACTTTGATTTATAAGAATATTTTCTGTTCGTCAAAATGTATTTTATTTTCTATCAATAGCAGCGCCTTTTTTAATACTTTCACTTTCATTTTTTTTCAGTGCACGCTTCCCACATCACCATATTCTATTTTATTGCCCGCGATTGTGCCTAATAACATAACGTCTAGCGCTCAAATGTTGTAGACGTCAAAATGATTTAATTAGCTTTTGATTTCATTTGAAAAGTTTTTTGTAATGCAAATCAGAAGAGAAGCAGCAGAGGCATTAACAGCATCAGATGGCTGCATGTCCTTATGGCCTAATCCTTGCTGGCTTTAACTTCTCCAAAAAGAAGCTGCTTTCGGCTGCCCATGCAAATTGCCAGGTGAGCTTAACACAAGGACCAAGAATAGAGCCGGAGAAAGAGCTTCTCATTTCATTAAATGTCTGTGAACACAACAAGGACATGTGAGGTTGGGTCCATTGTTCGGTTTTGGTTCGGTTTGGTTCTGTGGCGTGTCTGTAAAGTTATTAAAAGCATTCAAAACATTCGCCAGCTGTGTGTCATTTACATAACTACACAACAAAAACCTGCACAAACATGATATGCCGCATGTCACGACATGAATAGGTGTTTGGGGACTCAACTAAGCATCGATATATACATATACTCGTATGTGTGTGTATATTATGACAAGGACACTGAAATGTTATACAAAAATTACAACAACCGCAACAAATTGGCAATAAAGAGGCTGAAAAAACATTTGTATGACTTGTGCTATTATTGCTGCCCAAACTCTTAGCCCAAAAATAAATTTATTCAACCAAATCATAGCTCATTGTAATAAATGACTAAACGAATTTGTTTTTTGATATTTAAATTAAATTGTTATTTTGTGCAAAAGTGTGGAATAATATAAAAATGCATGTTATAATATGTATACACAATTGTTTAACAACTAACAAACTTTTTCTACAGTAATATTTTTATTGTCATCAAAGAATGAAGAAATTAATTTAAGAATAAAAATTGTATTTTTATCTGAAGATTTTACTTAAAATTTAATTTGTATGGTTGGTTTTCTTTATTGAAAATGCGAAAAATAAATTTTAATATTCGAAAGCAATTTATATACAACTAGATAATACCGGCGTGGGTTGCTACGTCCCGCTCCTGTTCTCAAAAAAAATAAAATAGAAAAAAAAATAACAAATAAATTATATTTTACAATGTCACTATTATTGTAGCCTACTATGGTACCTGATATGCTCCAGCTGAGATTTAAAATGCATTTTCCATCCACTTCCCGATATATTTTTAATAAAATTCTTTCAAAGTTCCAACCTGCGATATAATAGGAAACTATTGCCACAAATTTCAGGTTTCTAGCTTCTACCGTTTGGCCTGCTCGTGAGTCGCCAATCAGTCAGTCAGTCAGGTTGAACAGTTTAATATATATAGAGAAAACTATATACATGAACATTTTCCAAAAGACAAATATACATATTATAAAAAGTTTTAAGAAGTGAGAATAAATACCAACATTGTCACTTTTAGCTATGAAAAATAATTCGCAGGAGGCTTTTGAATTTTTAAAGTTCCTCCAAGTACATAATATTTTTTCAGTCAGTTAGTCCGATTGAACAGCTTAATTTATATATAATTTATAAAATATATAAACAATTATTTCGAACTTTAAGGTAAATTTCTAAAGACTAGTTTATTTAAGAAATTGATTTCTGAGATATAAAATAATTTTTTCTAATTTTTAAGATAATTTTAAGGAACTATTTTCTAATAAAGTAGACATTCTGGCTATATACTTTGATCTGGCTCTAGCTTTAATTATACAAAATCAGCTTTAAAATCATGACTAGTAAAAATACTTTTAACATTATTTGTAATATAAATATTTATATTTCTTGTTGTTATTTAGTTTTATAAAACCTATTTAATACCCAGATCTACTCAAAAAAAATTCCATTTCGATTTCTGTATTCATTTTGCAAAGTCTGATTAAAATAACATTCAATAACCTTTTATAATGCCAACTTTTGCCATTTCCAACTTGGCTACATAAAATATCATATTTATGGTAGAGAGAATATTTAAGAGTGGGGGGGAGGGGTTTATTTGGTATCCATGTCAGGGTGTTACCCTTAGCCAACCCCATGGCTTTTGGCCTCCTATTAAACTAGTTGAAGAGTAGTTTTCATTTGATTTCCATGTGTGTGTGGTGTGTGGTCGATGCACACGAAGTGTGGGCAAACACAACAAACTACACACGTTTACATACGCGATGCGAGATATGTACAACACAGTTTCTAACAGTTCCAATAGTTTCTACAGATCCTAAAGCATCGCTGGCCATCGAAACATGTGTGCCAAGTGAAGTGTGTGTGTTTTGAGAGAGGCGCAACAACCCGCCGTCTGCTAGGGAAACATTTTGTTGCCACAGAAATGTGGGGCGCAGGGTCGCAACAATAACAACAACAACAACAACGGAAATGTTGGCCAACTTGTTGCCATATCGGAAAGCTACTGCATTTTTGTGGCTATGAATTTCTGGCGTGATTAAAGCCGACAACGGAAATTCTGGCTTTTTTCAAAATTTAAGTTCTATATAAGGCGTTAGTAAGTTAGCAACTTTAATAATGAATTATTGATAAATAATTATTAAAAATTGCTATACTGAAGACACAAAAAAATTATGTTAAAAATCGGAAAAATATTTTTTAGGAAAAATAATTTTTTTTGGACACAAAATTATGTAGAAAATAATTTTTTTTAGGAAAAAAAATTTTATTTAGGAAAAATACTTTTTTTTTTGAAAAAATACTTTTTTTAATAAACAGACTTTAATGCAAAATTTAGTCCGAAGCGGGCTATTTAAAAAATGTTTTATCGCTCTAAAAAGTATGTTTTAATAATTTTTTTAAATCTATTTAAAAATCATTTTAAAACTCTTACTTCACAATTTTTTTTCCGCTAAAAAAAATAATCTGAATTTTACTTTATCAAGATTAACAAGCTATGCTACATATATATAAATATACTCTGTTTCAAAAACAAAAAAAAATTTTTTTATATGTGTATGTACATAGTACATTTCTAAGTGATTTTCCTATAAATCAATTAAATTTAATATAATAAATAATAATAATAACACAATTTATATTAAGTCTGATTGAAAATTAGAATATAAAGTATAATTGGCAAGATATTAAGTATTTATTGAGAAAAAAAAATACTTTGTTAACCATATTTTGCATCTTTCACTTAAAAAAATAGTTGATATTCACTGGCTTTTTTTTTACTCTAAAGATACGCCAAAAGTTGGCAACACTGTTGGCAATGTTGCCATATCATATCCATTGCTTTATGGTCTCCCCACAGCAGCCCCCACAACTTCCCTTTAACAATGTACGCATGTGTGTCTGTGTCTGTGTTTGTGTGCTGTGTGTATAGGCAAGCGCAAACATGAATGTTATTTCATTTACGTAAATGTTTTTTTCAGTGAATTTTGTGGCTGACGAGTTTTGCGAGAGATGATGATGAATTGGTTTTGCGGTCTTTCAGTCAAATGCACTTGCAAATGGACGATATATTCGTATTTATATTGCCTTTTTGATTTTGATTTGATTTGCTAGTCGTTTGGCTGCCATTGACCATAGAAGACCGCATAAAAGCATAACACACACACACAAACGCACACGCACAAATTCATTAAGATGTATCGCCCCCTCTCTACTCACCAAACTAATTTCGTTCATGTTCAAATGCAAATATCTTTTGTGTGGTTTTTGGGATCCTTTTCTGGGTTCCTCCCTCACTACATCGACTCCTGTCGATAAGGCAAGGCACAAAGCTGATGTAAAATTAGAGCGCACAAATGTGTCCCAAGTGCGTGAGTGTTTGGTTCTTGGTGTGGGTGTTCTCTCATGGATGGTGTGTCCTTGTTTTGGCTGCGCATAAAAAGCATATTTGTAATTTGTTGGGCAAAAATGAAGTCTGCTGTTGGGTGCCTGCATGTACATACATACGCACAGACACGACACAGCACGTAACATTTACCGGGTTGTAAGCGATGCCGTCGCTGTTGCCCGTCGCCTGCATAATTTATGCCAAATCAGCGACGCAAACAACCTGCACGAAGACATGGCGGCCCACCCGCCACTCGTCCGTCACCCGCTGCGTGCGGGCAGAGCAGGTCTGGCCGATGCTGTGATTTTGCATTCACGTTGACAACTGTAAATGCTACAAATTAGCTAAATATCAGTGACTGTGCGTATATTTGTATATTGTAAATTAATTAAAATTAATAAACGTACCTTATTGGCTTGCAGTAACCATAGCTCCATTGTTTCGTTCAAAATAAGCTCAACTGAACGAATCGTTAAAAGAACAACTTAACCTGTTTAGTCAACGAAACTGTTGATCAATCGTTGACAACTGTAAATGTTACAAAATAGCGAAATATCAGTGACTGTGTTTATAAATGTATATTGTATATTAATTAAAATATTTATACGTACATGCACATAGTAACTTTATCCGCTTACTGTTATAAGAGCTGCATTGTTTCGTTCAGAATAAGCTCAACTGAACGAATCGTGGAAAGAACAAAATCGCGAATCGTTAAAAGAACAACTGAACCTGCTTAGTGAACGAAACTGTTGATCAGCTTAACTCAAATGAACGACTGAACTTTTTCAGTGTCTCAAAAAAGGAACTATTCAAAAAATGAGGTGAGTTGAGCTTTTAAATTTGGAGCACTCACTGACTTTAAATATTTTCTACCAACTCTGTGACCCATTGACTAGTGACATGTAACAGATACATAATTATCGCTCATCTCTGCGCCGTGCACGGAAACCAGCAGCTGGTAGCCTGATAGGTGGCAGCCAGCGGCGTCAGCACGTAAAATGCTTTATCCGCGTTTCATTGTCACCAAAAAAAAAAGGAGGCAACAAATTTAACGTATTCGGTGCACAGCTAAAAAATAAGTATTAACGCTCGGATTTCATACCTGTCAAGAGGAAAAGAGGAAGAGGAACTGTGGCCCACACGCATAGTAGTAATATTATGTCTTCCAAGTTCTGGGCAGACGCAAAACTTTGTCTTCAGTCATTCAAGAAGCTGTCGCGCCTCACCCGGCTGAGAAGCTGTGCTTGGGGCTTATGGATAATCACCTTGAAAACAGAACCTGAATAAAAGAGAGTAAAAGCAAACGTTGTTGTTGTTGTTGTTGTTGCTTTTTATCGCACTTTTTACTTTTAAACTTCATGTGCTTTTTGTCTACACTTTGGGGCTGTGTGTTTATTTTTGCATAATTTTCTTTTATACAAAGTCCAATGTATTTTTCATTTTGGGCCTAGCCCTGGCCAGCACTTACTCCTGCTCCGGCTCCGACGCTTGATCCGCCTGTTTGTTGGTTTCACATTTTCAAATTGTCATCTCAACAAATTTGTTTACCTTGGTGCGTGTGCATAATGGCACATTGGCAAGTTTTTTTTTTATTTTAAGGATAACTGCGAGGGGAAGCTTCTTAAGGACAGGGGAGGCCATTTGATATCTTGCTCATTATCCAAAAGTTGCGTGTATATAAAATAACGAAAACATTTCATTTAACTTTTTGGGGTAAGAATTCAATAAGAAGGGCAAGTTAGCGCCTTAAATGTTTTTTGCCCACAACAAACCCCAAAAAAGAAAACAAAAAACCGTTTGTACCAAATTGTATTATTGCCATAAAGTAGAAAGAAAAACGAATGAAATGTGAATCTTTTTTACAAACTTGTTTTTTTCCTTTCTACTTCTCTTCTCTTCTCTTTTGATTTTGCCTGCCCACAGGCCGCCTAAATGTTTACTTTACTTTATTTCTTGTAGTCTGTTTGTTGTTCTTGGCCCAGAGTACAAGGCAAATGAGTTTTTTGTAAGTATAAAACCAGCAAAAAAGTTAAAAATAAAAAACTATGTACTGGACTTCTTTTCTGTCCTATGCGTCCTGCTTAATGTTTAAGCAAAATATCAAACGTAATGAGGGTCAAACAATATTTGGGCTTTGGTTTTTGTGGTATTGTGCGGGTGGTAAGCAAGCAAGCAGACCCTTTTGGTCTTGCTTGGCCAGCTGCGGCTACTTGTTTGCCCTGCTTTAACAGACGCACGTAGCCTAGAGGTCCCATAAAAAAAAAGTGGCCACAAAACCAAAACAGGGCTTTTGTGCAAAAAAACACAGCATACAAATGTTACGTTAATTTCTTCTGACATAACAGAAGAAGACTCAATTAGTTGCTTGACATTTGAAAAAGAAATACTCCATAGGCTGTAGCCACTTTAAAAATAAGTTACCAATTTGACGTATAGAAATAATTTGAATTTTTAAATTTGGCGCTCGATAGCTAATGAGCTCTGTCTCTTATCGATAAGCTGCCATACGTTCGATTAAAATAAATATCGTAATAAACACGCAGAATGCGCTACGAACGCATATGCTTCAGCGTGAAGTTGGGTGCGCATAGTGCGAAATTAACGTAACGTTAAGTCAGCTGTCTTAAAATATTTTTCCTTGGGAATTTTTCCATCTTTAGTTCGCGGTCGCACTAAATCCGAAACATAAATTCGGAAACAAACTTTGTAAACAATACGGTGCTTTCCCAATTATTAAAAATAAAGATAATTATGTTTGAATATACCTTGCCCTGTGGTGGCTTCAGGACCACAACTAAATTGACAGACACCGGCATAATATTCGATCCGCCAGTTTATGAGCAGCGTTATTGCACTGTAATTCAAATCCTCGAAGATCCGCGCTGGACTCACGAAATGAAAAAGGTTACAGAATTTGGGTGTGTATTAATGTTATATGTTGTTATTTTTCTTTATAATAATGTTGTCTATGTAATTTTTAGATGCGCTGAAATGCGGCTTTTCCAATTAATGCGACGCATAGAAACAATCGAGCATATTGTTCAGGTATGTGGAAAAAGCAAATTAATTGTTTAGTTTAGTTTGTTTAGTTTTTAAATTTCATTAATTAAGAATTAAACACATTTTTGTTTTTTTTTTTTGGGTAATTTTTTAAGACATATAATTTCTATGTAGTTTTATTTATATATCCGCAGTTATATCCTAACTTAGACTTTTATAAGTAATCATTTTTTGTTTTTTATGCAATAATAACCTTCATCTAGTTATATTAAATACTTTTGTTTTTTTTTTGTTTGTTGTTTTGAGGGTAGGTATTAACTTTAGATAATATTATAATCGAAGGGGTTTCAACCTAAAGCGAGTAATTTAACTTAAATCAAACACATTTTATTAAAAATTAAAAAATAGTAATTAAACAAAAACATTTGCTATATATTAAGGCCAGTTTATAACCCAACACACAACTCTTATACTTCTTTCTTGCTCTGCTGTGACTTTCAACAATTTCTCAAATTAAATTATGTATATATTATTTTATGTTTTTTAAAAGAAACAGAAATTACAAAACAATTATGATTTTCTCTCTCTATATATATATATACTATAAATGTGTGCTTAATAAATTTTATAAACACGCACAGAAATTGATCTTGATTTTTTTTTTTTTGATCATTCTCTTAAAAGGTTTTAATTTATTTCTAATACTTGAAAACATTTGATCGTTTTCCCACTTTTGCATTATATATATATATTTTCCTTTGCTGCATTTTTCATTCTGTTCTATAGACATTTTTTGTTATTGTTGTATAGGGTATCTAACTATCGTATCACTTGCGACAATGCCTGGACGAGTTGACATTTCGCCCCTTGCCGTAGCTGTTCTCATCATCATATTGCCACACGCTATACATGCTGGCATAATTGGAATTATTTTCCACATCCTGCTGCTGCCGCTGCCGCTGCTCCTGCTGCTGATGTTGCTGTTGCGCGCCACGCATTAATGCTTCAGTCTTATGTAGACAACGACGCGTGCGCCGCTGTTTGGGTTGTTCCTTCACCTCCAACTCCGCCGTGTGACGTGTCTTGATCAGCTGCTGCTGCTGCTGCTCCATTTCACCGGTGGCGGATGCCAAAGTGGCATTCTCCTTGCGTGTGGCACAGCCACGTTTATTGCCACCAACAACGACAGCTGTTAGCGGTGCGACAATTTGCCTCGGATTCTGATTCTGATGATGTTGGTGTTGGCTCTGACTGTTACCGTTACTGTGACCATTTCGCGATATTTTTGTAGTTCGTTTTCGCGTGCTTTTGGCCAGCTTCTGTTGCTGTTGCACTGCTTGCTGCTGCTGCTGCACTGCTTGCTGTTTGCGTGGACGTCCTCTGCCCTTGCCACGCCCATCTGCTTCCGAATGCGTTGTTCTTTCGCTTTTATCATCATCATCATCGCTCTGCTCTTGAATAACTTCCATCTGCAAGCAAATTAACATAATTTAATAACAAGAAAAAATTAAAACTTAAATATATTTATATCCTAGCAAAAGTGTATTATTAATTTTTGATTTTTTTCTAAGTAAAATTTGGCTTTACATTTAGCTTTAAAAAAAATAGCGGTTACTTTTAAGTTTATCTTTTTTAACAGTTTTAAACTATAAATATAATTTTTGCCATTTAAATTACTTAACAAAAATTCTTTACCTCTTCCTCATCTTCATCATCATCACTTGATGCCTCTGTTTCAGCCTCAGCCTCAGCCTCAGCCTTAACTTCAGCAGTTGTTGGCTCGTCTTCCTCCTCCTCTGCCTCCTCTTCCTCCTCATAATTGTCATCATCATCATCATCATCCTCCTCCTCTGTATCTGTTTGTCTTAACTTATCCAGCTCATCATCGGCTGTTGCCTCCTCTTCAGTGTTGTTATTGTTGTGTTCCTGCACAGTCAGACCCTTGTCCCGTCTACTCTGCTCCACCGCCAATATCGCATAGGTTGGTTTACCCTCATAACGCCTGGGCAGACGTGACTTTAGCGGACAGATGACTTCTTCACGTTCAAACTCTTTGGCCGCACGCTCGCGTGCTATTTGATCGGGATCCTGGGAGAGCACCTCTGCCCAAGAGAATTTCTTCTTTTTGGCATTCTTCTTGTTGGACTTGGATCGCAGATTTTTGGGTGAAACACGTTGCGTTAGCGCATGCTCCTGGAATGGTGTGCTAAGCGTTGAATTGCGCATCACATTGCAGGCTAATTTATTGTTTAGCTCGAATATATTGCACTTGGTGCTATTGCCATCGACTTCATCCTTGATGGCAACGCGTGTACGCAATATTTCATCGCTACTCAAACGCATGCTGCTGCAATCGTAGCCAAGTCGTCGATATTCACGCTTAAATATATTACGATAACGTTCATAATTGGGACGATGTTGATAGGCGAGCTGTCCGATTTGTTGCAGAAATTCACCCAAATATTTAGGAACCAATTTGCCATAAAATTGTCGCGACATTTCGCATACATTGGTCATAAACAATTCCTTGGCCTGATGCACTTTCTCCTGCTGCTGCTGCTGTGCCACATCCTTCCAAGGCAAATAACCCTCCGACCAATATAATAAATTATAGCCCAAACATTCCAAATCGCTGCGTCGCGAATGTGCGCCCAAATGTGCATCCCGTGATGTAAACTCCAAGGTGCCATCATGTGCACGCCGCTGATCCATAATGAATGGACGATGCACACCGCGATCTTCATATTTGGATGCCAAACCGAAATCAATTAGGAATATATGCTCCTCTTCAATGGGCAGCAATTGATATTGTTGTGTCGCTTGGCGTTTATTTCTTAAGCTTCTAAGCTGCTGCTGTTCCTGTTGCTCCTGCTCCTGTTGCTGCTGTTGCTCCTTTTCGTGATTGCGTGTGGCACGCGTTGTTCTTTTCTTAGTGCTGTTGCAGGTGTTTAGTTGCTTGCTACGTTTGCTGGCCGCCGATGCTGTCGTTGATCTTTTTGTACCCGGCGGCACAAACTCATCCGATTCATTATCCGAGCTAGCCGGCGACTGTTCGCCACAGTTTTCATCTGTCTTGACGGGATAACCATCATCATTGAAGAACTCCGAGTAGCTAACACGTTTCGCTGGACGCAAATAATGAGATTTTACCATTTCCTCATACATCGAATTCGAATTTTGTTGTTGACTATCATTATTATTATTATTATTAGTGCGACGACATGAACGCATTGGATTGGAGCCGCTAAATTCAATGGCCGCCACATTGCGTGGTCGTCGCTGTTTATTCTTATTCTTATTCACTGGCGTATGATACATGTCCAGACTGTTGTGGCTGTGTGTGCTGTTTGTTGTGGCCCCATCATCAAAATCCTCATCCTCATCCTCGTCCTGTTTGATCAGCTTAAGCTTCATTTTATTGTTGTCATTCTTTATAAAATAATCATCATCATTTGTTGTCTCCTGTTCGGAACTGTTGCCGCTATCTGTTGTCTGTTGTTTCTCATCCTCATAGTGCTTTGACTCTGCCTCCTCGTCCTGCAAAGTAGGAAAATTGTTAAATATATTTATATATACAGATTGAAAGGAAATATTTGATTTAAACGATATGAAGGAACTAAAAAAACGCTTGAATATTTAGATAAAACTATTATTGAATTTATAATTACGAAATAATGATTTTTCAATTAGATTTTAATTGAATTAAATTTTTGGACAACTTTTCCCCTATAATATCGACTTAAAATATTAAATACATTAATATTGAGCCAACAAAATATCGTTTTGTATTTTTTTTAAATATCAACAATCCTTCCTACCTTCAAAGCCTGACGCTTGAGATATTTACACCTGGATATCATTAAATTCTGCGCCTTAATATCATTGTGACAATAGCCCTTGTCATGCAAATGTTCCAGCACATTTATGATGTGTATGGCCAACACCAGCAAAGACTTTTGTGCCACACGTGTATTTTTAATTAACGAATGCAGATCACGATCAAAACGTGGCAGCACCAGAAACCTATAACGTCCATCTCCAAAATAGTGTGTGCCCGATGCTATATAGCTGGGTATGCCCGTGGGTGGACCCTGGGCAATGCTTTTTGGCAAGGTTTGAATGCTATGCTCCAGCTCATTGCCATTTGTAATTTCTATTAAAAGATAAAAAGATTTAATTAGAGTTTTATTTTTAATTTATTTATATTTATTATTACTTACGCTGCGTCTGATTTGTATTTATGAGACAATGAATCTCCACAAAGAGCGGCCCATTCGAGTGTGGCTCTATTTTGACCACATATTTGGCGCTCTCCGACGAAACCGGACAGACAGTGTCATCCGAGGCTAGAAATATTTCGCCAAAGTTTCCCTTGCCTATAAGAATTTATAATAAAATTAAATAAATGCAATTCGAAAAAGAAAAAGTAGGAAAAAAATTAAATAATTGCTATTTTCCTCTAGATTCTCTTATTAAGAAAAATATCTAATTTTATTTTACAACGGTATAATAAATTTCCCTGATTCTAGCGCATAATATGTATGCGATTAATAGGATCTCTCAGATCATTTCAAACTGCAGGGTATTAAAAAAAATAAACAAAATTCACCGCTTACCTATAGGGCGCCCCAAACGCCAAGCCTTGGATAGCACATCTCTCAATATGGTGCCATTGACCACCGAGGGACGCAGTGTGTAGACCGGACGCGGTGATTCGGTAGCATTGGAATTATTGTGATCACTGTGTCCGCCGCTGGCAAAGCTGGTGGCCAGGGACAGCAGAGATGCACGCGAATTGACTGGACAGAGGACACCATGTGACACTGGTGTCGCCAGCGTTGGCGTCATTGGTGTTTGTGGCTGCTGCAGCGGCACATTTGCCGAGCCGGATGAGGATGAATCCTCATCATCGTTCTCATGCCAGTCAAAATTATTGTTGTCAAGGCGCCGGCATTTCTCCACCCGGGAGGAGGCTTTAACTGCTTTGCGTTTGCGAGCATTGCGTTCTATGGGATGCGCTTTAGTTTCCACTTGTGGCAGTGTCACATGCTGGCGTTCCGTACCGATGCGTTTGCCCATGTTTAGCAGGCGGGCGGTAGGCCACGGGGGGAGCGAGCGATTCGCTTAGCCGTTCCAACTGTCAATTCCTGCCTATTCTCAGTGCAGTCAGTCTCAAGTTAAAGGAACGTTGAATTTGAAATTGTTTTTGTCTGTATTCTCTTTTGTGTGTGTTATCACGCTTCTTTTGCCGTTGATATTCGTAATGACTGTATGGCAAGAAGAAGAGTTGCGCTGTTAAGTTTATTTTAAGTTATGATTTATTTCAACTACATACAAAATTCAATATAGTATAAACACACAATCACAGTAAGCCTATTGTAACTGCTGCTGATTAATTTGGCAATTTTTTGTTATTTTTTCTTTTATTGCTTTGCCACCACTAATTTAAAATTCACGCTCTATTGTTTTGAATCTCATTGTTGCACCGGCACAAAGTGAATGGAACGCTGGCGGCTAAAGCGGAATGGCAAAATTATTATAAGCACGGGCCACAACATATGTACATACATATGTACATGCATGCACACTCATATACACGAAAAGACATTGGTATTGGTCACAATTATGCACACACAACAAAACAAATATTTAACAATTTCCAGATAATTAAATGCAATTAATCACTACTACTAGATTTCATAAATTTAAGTAATTTCTGGAATTTCTTATAGACACAAACATACACAAATATTAGCATTAGTAAGCGTCATGTCTTGACAGACGGGACACAGACAGACAAGAGACATATTATAGAAGAATATTGATTTACTAGCTATGTCGCCGGCACATAGCACAGCTGCTTTCAAAACAAATTATTAATTATTATTATTATTAGGCACCACTATTTGTTATACACACAGTTTTCATGTCATTCGAATGGTTCGATAACTAAAATTCGTTTTGCACTTTTTAGTATGTATTTCTTTCACGTATTACAAGTTTTTCTTCTTCTTGTTTTCACGTTGTCTTCTTTTCCCCTATGCAATACAAGAAAAATTTTCACTTGGCTCTTGCTGCCAGGCATTTAGTTTAATGCTTACACTTGTGCGTTTATGTGTTTTAGATACACATTCTTATGATGTTTAGCAATTGTATATATTTATTTAGCTACTCAATTGATTTTCACAACAAATTACATATTCGTGCACTGCAGCCCGTGCTCGGAACACACACACACATACTCGCGCACGCAAAGTGACAAGCCAATGTTTCGTTGCCATATCGTTGCTCCATTTTGTTCCGTTTCATATTAAGTGTAGAGCTGCCAGATAGTTGAAATTCCACTTGTAGTGTGAAACGTGTTGGCAATTAAATGGCGGTTAAATTCAAGTTTAAATTTGATTTTCTTAACGTTTTTATTTTGCAGGTGGATATAGACGATGCTATTCTAAGGACGTATTTAAATCGTACGAATCCATTGATCTCCGATTATATTAGGCAACGCCTTGGACCGTTACGTGTTGAGGTTCTACATGGCAGCGTGGCCAATCCGGCAGAGGAGTTAAAGAACACAGATGCGGTAATAGCACTGGAGCTGTGAGTTGCTCGTCTTTAATCACAATTAAAGTTTACAATTTCTTATTGTTTTTGTATTTTTACAGCATTGAACATGTTTACGATGATGTTTTAACCCAAATACCATTTAATATATTTGGTTTTATGCAGCCCAAAGTCGCTGTCTTTAGCACACCAAATTCCGACTACAATATTATATTTAAGCGCTTTAATACACTGCTGCCCAACGGTTTTCGTCACTATGATCACAAGTTTGAATGGACACGCGATGAATTTCGAGCCTGGTGCATTAGCATTACCGACAAATATCCCAATTATATGTTTACACTCATGGGCGTTGGTGATCCACCCATGGGCTACGAATCTGTGGGTCATGTCTCTCAAATAGCGCTATTTGTGCGGAAAGATATGCTGGGCATGCCATTGGTGGCACCACTAACAAATGAGCCTGTGCCAGAGAGTACCACTACAATGTCCTACAAGAGTTTACAAGTTGTGGATTATCCCTATTATGTGGATACGCGTACGCTGGAGGAAAAAATATGGGCTGAAGTTCAATGTGAGCTACATCATTGCACAAAAAACGAGGATAATTACGATCCAGAGAATTGTGTATATAAAATGTCCGTTGTGGAACTATTAAGCCGAGTCGAACGTCTGGGCGCTACAACAGAAATATTAGATCAATTATTGCAACAGCATGAAAAGCAAATTGTAAATGGTTTTATTATAATCGAAGATGGAAATGAAAGCAAAAGTAGCAGTGAATTTAATAACTGTGAGCAGATCGAGCAACCGGCTGATACTGTGGCAGCCTCTGAGACGGAGGAGGAAAACTGGGATGTATAAGAAAAAAATATATAAAATAATAGTGCCTTACTTAGTGCCTTAATAAAATGCCTTAATAAATGCTTTAATACGTGCCTTAATAGTATACAAATCCAGATGAGCAAACTGGTTGGCTAATTTAAACTCGATTAAACATATAAGAAATGATAAAAACAATTTAAGAAGAGATCTCTGATTAAAACTGAAATATATAATTAATTTAAATCAATCAGCACGAACTACAATGAGAACTATAAAACATTTCATAAATTGCAATGTATTGAGTGCCTTAACACCAAATAAATCCAGTTTGAAAAGAGGTTGATAATTTTTACTGAAATATATATTTATTTAAAATCAATCAATCAGTTTAAGGAAGCCTGCACAAACTACAATGAGAACTATAAAACATTTCATAAAATTCAATGTACACATATGATTTAAGTGCCTTAACACCAAATAAATCCAGTCTAACTGACTTGACAAGACAATTGTTAATGCTCTATTTTTATTTCAATTTTGGGGGTTGACTTGGGTTTTTCCCCGCGGCATAAATCTATAGCTACAGTTGAACTTCCCTAACTCGAATCGCCATTAACCAAAGAAAAAGAATAGCAGCTATACGATATAGTAGTCCAATTTAAGTCAAACTTTATCACAAAGTATAGAATGTATTTCTATAACGATATGGTGAGTTTGGTTCTGATATCTTGAAAATCAAAAATGTTTTGCATAAAAGAAATAATTTTTGTCCCAATTGTTCCTATGGCAGCTATATGATATACATAGTGTTCCGATTTCAGTCAAACTTTGTAAGATTATACAAATCATAATTCTACATCGAAATGTTTTTTTTTTTTTTTGTGTAGGGCTTTCAAGTTACATAGAACTAAAAAAATCAGAAATTAGAGACTAAGAATTATTTTTTTGTTTTTGCTGCATTCAGAAGAAGTTTCCGATTCGACTGACGTCATAATTAATTCATTGTTTTTTAATAAAATCGAAACCGTGCTCGCTGGAATACAATATTTCTCAGCTTTTTCCTTTTTTTTCTATCGAACTTAATACGGGATTTCCCGAGAAATTGGACTTACAGATTCGACTTATGGAAGTTCGATTGACGGAAGCAGAATTGTATGCAATTTGATCAGTTAACGCTATTTCCACTCGATTTAGTTAGAGTTAAAGAAAATTTGATTTATAGACGTTCGACTTATAGAAGTTCGACTGTATATTCAATTTACCCGCATGAGGGTCGCTCTGTTGACTAAAAAATCCAACCAAAAACCACCCAAAATGATTTGCGAAAACAAGCATCCAAATGTGCAGCACAACATTGAATGCGATTCATGTGAAATATTTGGGGTGGCCGCCAAGATGACGAGACGCCGGCAGCCGGCATCCGACGGAAATTGCCATTGTTTGCACCAAGGGGGGAGGACTAGTGTCGGTGGTGGTTGAAGGGTAAAGCAGACTTGGCGCAAACGCAGCACAACAAATTTGCTGTCCATTAATATCCTGCCAAGGACTCTGCTGTTTGTATGTGTGTGTGTGTGTGTGTGTCTGTTGCGGTTGCCTGGCCCCAAAAGCCAAGTTAATGGCGTCGGCGTCAGCGTCAGCGACAGTTAGTTGCAAGTGAATCGTGCTCCTGGACAGGCAGAAGGCAACACAGACACAGCATTGCCATAGCAGCTGCCTTTGCCTGGCGTGACAACAATATTTATAAACATATAGTTGTATATAATACCATAATAATAGTATATACTGTTACTCGATACTACCTTGAATTGTGTGTCACATATAAATCGGAATTTAACTCAATTCTTATTACATTAGTTCACAACATTGTCGTCTGTGTGTATTTTCCATATTCGTGTGTGTGTAGTTTTTTTTTCGCGTGCGAAATTGGTAACAGAACTGAGCCTTCATTCAGTTCTTATATTCCTTGACACAACGACTTGGTAATACAGCTCAAATATGGCCGATGAGGAGGGTGGCAAGGAGGCTGACAAGAAAATTGTGCACATTTATCCATTAGTCAAGGTTCGTGTGTTTCAACTAATATTAATACAAGTCTTATATATAAGGTGCTGAAGGTTCTCTCTACTTTCTCTACTTTCCCATAGCACTCTGATATGAAGGAAGAAATGCGCCAGGAGGTCGTCGAATTAAGCGTTGGCGCCTGCGAGAAATTTTCTTCAAATTATGAGGTATGTTAAAAAAGAATAAAGTATAAATAATAAATATAAATAATATAATATATAAATTTATGCTATAATTTAAGTTAAACTTTAATCTAACTTTCAATAATAATAATAATATATAAATTCACTCAAAGTAGGTAATAGCCTCAAGATTTTAAGAAAACTCTATTTTCATAGGATCGTTGTTACAAGAACTATATTTATATGAAATAACAGACAAATATTTCGATTTCTTCAAGATTTTTTAAGCTTTAAACTCATGCAGTTTGATATTTGTTAAGATCTATATATTAATATATAAATTTTCTACAAATACCTAATATTCTTATGCATCCTACTTCTATTAATAATATCTAGCAAGTGTTAAAATAAAAATTGTGATTGATTTGGGAGGGCCAGGTCCCCATACTCATTTGGTTAAAAAAATTATTATAATGGTCATTTGCTTTAATTTTTGAGAATTTAGTTGTTTGTTTGATTATTTAAATAGTGTGTAAATAAATTATACATAAACGAATTAAAAATATTGTATAAAATATTATAGTTGATTTTTTTTGGTGACCTTTGTTTGTTAGGAGATTAGTTTAGTCGGCTGGAGGTCAACCTCGAAATATCCATAAAATATTATATTAAAACACAATCTATTTTAGAATAAGGAAAAAAAAAAGATTTTAATATTTCTACTTCCATATTATTTATAATAATACTACTATGCGCCGTTTAATTTCCAGATCGGCCTTAATAAATGTTTTTTATGTAGGGTTCTTTAATGGACAAGACAATTATTTAATTTAAAACTTTTTTGCAGTTATAAAATTTGTTACATACTACGAAAAAATACTTTTTTTTACAACAAAATTTTTAGAATTATTAAAAATTCAAAAAAAAATGTATTACTTAGTTTACCAAGTATGTAGATGTGCACCTACATCAAACAATGTATTAATCATAGAAATCTATGGTTAAACGACCAAGTTATAACAACTTATGACTTTAAATGATTTTTTCAAATAATAAAATTAAGATTGTTCGATATTAATATAAATAAATCTTAAATACAATCCAAAATACGTTTAAAAAATATTTTGAAGACTAAGAAACTTATTTACATAGAAGCAAATATATAATTATTTTAAATATATAATATATATGTTAAATTATAAATAAGCCTATGCTAAAATAATTCTACTCGATTATAAGAACTTTATAAAATTTCATACTATATATATTATCATATTATTATTATAATTTTCTACAACAGATGGCTGCTCGTACAATCAAGGAAACCATGGACAAGAAATTTGGCATCTATTGGCATGTGGTAGTAGGCGAAGGATTTGGCTTTGAGGTGTCCTATGAGACAGAAAATATACTCTATTTATTCTTTGGTGGCAATCTGGCCATTGTGCTCTGGAAGTGCTCCTAAAGGCAAAAAAAATCAAGCAGCCAACCAAACCAACAAACAGACGTACCTAGAAACCAAACCAATATATAAAAAATAAGAAAAAAAAATAAATTTATGTATTATCTATACAACGTTTAGCATATATTTAAATGTTATGTATTAAGTCGCGACATGTATAAAAAGAAAAAAACAAAAAGAAATAAACCAAAATGCAAATGAAGGCAGGAAAAATTTGTGTTCTTTTTGCCATGGCAACAGCGCTGTTGGCCACAAAGAAAATTTGGTAATGTGAAAAGTTAATTGAAGGATTTATTATAAAACAGTTTTTTAACTAAAGAAAAATCTAAGAAAATTGTACAAAATATTGTTACATTTTTAGGGAATAGAAATCCTACGACCAGGCCCAGAAAATAAAAATTAGTTAATTATGAAAAATTATTGAGGACTTTATTGTAGAACAGTTTTGTATATTTTTATTTTTGTTGCTTTAACTAGACGCTCACAGACGCTTATTTAGAAAATTGAATTAAAAATAATTTTAGAAAATTATACAAAATCTTGTTGAATTTTTTGTTTTTTTTTTAGGAATACATATCCTCACGATCGGCGCCGGCGCCATCGCCGCCATCCTCCAGATTTGAGAATAGCAAAAAATGCGATGTGCGATGCAGTTCATGATAGAATTCCTTTGGATTGGCCAATTGCAGTTCGTACTTCATATTAGGATCATGTCGTACGCCCATAAAATTATAATTCCAACTACTCTGCGCTGGAACCATAAAGAAGCCAAGGAATTTATTGGATAGCAACATTTGTACGCGCTCATAATGTGACGGCAAATAGCCCTTGGGATTGTTGCCCTTGTCCGTATTTTTGGAGCCCCATTCAAAGCCAGATGGCGTCAATTTGTAGGCAGTCAAAGAGCACGAACCCGGCGTAAATGAGCATGTTATAACAATTGTCTTTTCACCATCCCAATTCGAGTTCTCCTGCATAATCTTGGCATGTGTGGTAATGTCCTGCGGCGACAGCTGCGGCAATTCATTGGGTTGCGTATGTATCCAGCCCAAAGGTTCCATATCCTTGAGATATTGATGTGTGGGCAATGCATTGGGCAAATTGATTGTTTGATGTGTGCCCCATTGTGGCGGCATTACAATGCAACGTATTTCCTTAACCTGTGGATTATCCGGCGGACTTACACCATATAAATAGCCAGCGATCTGTGCACGCAAATCTGAGATGGTTACAAATTTCTTCAATATATTCTTGGGCAAAATATAGGTATAACCAGTTTCCTTAATATCATCCGAACTGACATAAATGTGATTTGTGCGCAGATGTAAATTCGTCGCAGAAATTGCACGGACACGCCATTCCGTCTTGGAGCTGAATGTTTGTGTCTCATAATTCGATGTAGTTGATGTAATTATTTCATCACCATGCTTATTTGTTGTACGCGTCGTTGTGGCCGTTAATTGATTTTGTTCCTTGGTTTGCTTCTCAATCTCGGCAATTTGTTGACGCTGCGCAGAAGGTGCACTAATCTCCATGCCCAGAATAATATCCCTAATTTCGGATTGTGTCAATGAGGCAACATTGACATTATTCTTTTTGCCATAATCTGCCAGAATGAGATCTTTAAGCTGCACCTCCACCTTAATCCATTCCTCATCCGTTAATGTTGGCCAAATATGATGCGCCTCCGTTATGGTTGTCTTATCCGGCTTGAGTATAATCTTGGTGCGTTCGGTATTGACGTGTAGAGCGCGTAGTATTAAAATCAAACGACTAAATGCTGTATATGATGATATAGTCTTTAACCAATCATCGTACAAATTAAACAACACCATTTGTGGCTCGGTTGCCTTTAGAATCAAATCGCCAAACTTCTCCACTTTCAGGCAAGCCTGGAATGGTAGCTGCAACTCCGAACCCTTGATGACAATATTGGGAAAATCAAGTAAATGCACTTCAAGCGGATCCAACATGCCTTTGCGTGTGACAATAATCTGTTTGGGCTGCTCCTCAACGGGCAGCGAACGAATCAAGGCCGCAACTTCTTCAGCTGTCTTCCATTTGGCCAACTGGCCCAAACGCTTCTGTCCAGCCCACACCGATGTGTGGATAATCTTGAGGAATAGTTGACCCGTGCGTGGATTAAATATAAATATAGCTCCATTAATTGGTTTCGTTGTCAAATTGCCCTCAAATGTCTTGTGTATGGTAACACGATATACATTCGTATCGTCCACAAACCAAATAATTTGATTCGAGAATAGTTCACCATAATTTTGAGAACTAAGATACGGCTCTGTGGGCTCCGAGGAATACAATTGCAAAGCTTTGCGTATGCGTTCGCGTAGCACATACAACGCTGGATTTGCTTTCATTATCTTGGCCATGGCTTGTTGTATTAACGTCTTGCAACCTGGGAACCAATTGCCATATGCCGAATGCAAATTATAAGCCAAATCAATGGCAATTAAGACGCCCGTAGGCGATGGATATATAGACATATTATCTGTGGTATAATCCAGGAACTTGGCTCTTGCATAACGCTCCACATCATGGGAATCGTAGTCGCCCCAACGCAACTGTATATCCAACCAATATTTCTGTGTCGTCGTATTATCCATGGTATCCTTGGTATCCGCCAGCAGCGATGGACGTGATACATTCCATTTGTAGGCGGGGAAGAGTAATATATCTGCACACGATGAATTCATTTTATAGGATTTACGTGGATGTATTGTCTCCTTTTGCACTGTCTCAATCTCCAAGGCATCCAATTCCTGATCGAATACCTGACACAAATCCATGACAATCGATTCGTGTATCTTTTGCCATAAATGAGCACGAAAGATTTGAATCAAGGAGATTTTCAATGTGGGTATTTTGCCATGCATAAAAATGCCCGTCAAATCCAATTGTACCTGGAAGCCCACATAGACATTGGCGCGATTGATGGTCGGTGACCACCAGAGTGTAAAGCGACGATTGGGTATCTGATTGAGACCCGAACGTTGTGCATTTGTTAGCTTCTTATACTTCATGGACTCCTCAAAACCGGATGCCTTCTCCCAGAACAAACCCTCCCAGGTGGGGAAGTATGTGCCCTTAAATAGCGTATGCTCCAATATGCCCTCAACGCCACCCAATGCTTGTATCATATCTGTGCGATAATTGTTTAGATTCCATAATTTGCCATCGTGACGCTGATGTGTCCACCAGAAGGGATTCTGCTTCAACACCTGATACTGTTTGAACTCGGTGCGTATGCGCCAGCCCTTGTCATAGGCCAATGTATGACGATCCTTTTGGAAGAGCGTATTAATACGCGGTATACCACGATCCCAGCTATCCTCCAAGTCTTCCAGTGTTAGACGACGATTCTGTGCATTTGCCTCCTGTCGCTTCAATGCATATTCAGCCCAAACACGCTGTGAATCAATAAACTCACTCTCCCAGGGCTGTATATAACGATACAAATTTGGTATAAGCTGATCCTCGTCATGTGACATGCCTAAAAAATATAAAAGTTTATTAGTAAATTGGAAAATTAAATTTTATCTATCATAAATAACGATTTTTCTTTTTTAAATCACAAAAATCATGTTCTTGAATTCACGATCTCCGTTTAATGCACTTACCGGAGCGGAAATGCGTAATGCCCACATCAGTTTGTTTGGACCAGCGTAAATCGGATTGTGGAATCAGCACGTGACCCATGCTCAACATGCCCAGACCGCCCAATTCTTTGGGCGTATAGAACACAACGGGCGGGAAACGCGAAGGCATTTTGGAATTCAAACCAATCTTAATACGCGTCTGTATTTTATTCTCGCACTTGACCAGCAGATCCAACAATTCCTGTGTGTTGACCACAGCCTCGCGGAAATATGTCATCAGACCAATCAATGCAGTATTCCATTTGTTGACAATCTGTTTGATGATCAAATTCAATTAAAATTGATAGAAATATAGTTATAAATTTATTATCCCACCTTTGTAAACGTCGTAGAACCGGAAGCCATCAAAATTTGTCGCACACGATTGTGGAAACGTCCCAGGGATTCATCATCTACACGCAGGAAACATTGTGCTGTACGTTCTTTAGTAATTTCATTTTGCAAATTCCAAACACCATCACGATGTGTAAACTCTTCATTTTGTGTGCGACACTGCAAGAAATAAAGAAAGAAAAAGAAATCAAATTATTAACTGAACTTAATAGCGAGTTTGAATTGTTAAGGAACCTTGGGCAAAATGCGACACTCGAAGCCGCTCATGTTGAACAACAAATTGGGATTATCCTTGGAATAGACCGAGACAAAGGTGCTCTCCCAGCCAATTGTGGTTACGGAACGGGGCAAACGATTCTTAATATCCCAGAAGACAGCGCGTCCACTAAAAGTAAAAAGAAAGTTAAATAAAAATTATTATAAATTATATATAAAATATAATATTGTTTACAATTTAACAGGGATCGTAAATAAATATAAAGCTTTATTTTGAGTTTAATTTTATATTAATCAAAAAGAAATATTATTGCCCAAGTTTTATTTAAAACTCAGAAAATAAAATTCCAATTTATATGAAAAGAAAATTAAAAAATAATCATTGCCTTGTGATTTTTTAAAATAAAACATATTAATTACGATCCCTTGTTAATAATTCAATTTAAAACCTACAGATTAACATCGTGCTTCATCAGACGCATGCGTGCATCGCGTGGCCAACACTTTTTGTTATTATAGCCCACAATATTCTCATTATTGGGATCGGGATGTTCAGTTAGATAACGCTGGATAAGATCACGTGCCTCCTCCGCTGAAAATCTAAAGAACAAATGTATGCGATCCACATAGCGACAATATAGGCGTATAGGATGCGCAATTTCCGTGACTGCGTCCTGGAATGTCAAGAAATCGTTGGGCATTTGAGGTGGTCCAGCCATTTCGCTGGAACGATGCAGGCCCAGCACCAATAAATCCAATACAAGACCATAATATTGTGTAATAAAGGATGAAAACTGTAGACCACGTATAATGCCATAACTGTTGGTATGATTCATGTCCTTATAGTTGATGACTACATTATTCTTGGCCGTCATATAATCGGCAATATTATGATCCACAATAAGACGCAACAAACGATTGAGCAGCGTTAAATCAATCTTCTCATAAAGCTTCTCAAAACGCGATTCGAGCAAGACATTACATTCACCCTCACCCACATCCCAGACATCCTGTAAGTTGTTTATGCCTGTGGGAAGATGGAATTGTTAAATGGGGATATAAATTTAGATATTTTTCTTATTTTTAGAATAGTTAAATATACAATGTTTAATAGCCTTTTTACACTACGAATTACATCTAGAAAAATATAAAAAACATTTTATTATTTGTCTAAAATGCTGAATGCTGCCTAGTGTAAAAAGGCTATACAAACCTTGAAATACTTATTTTATTTTAATTTATACTAACACTTGTTTTTTTCATTGTTTCATATTGCTGCTTAATTGGCAACACCTTCGGCGTGAGGTTTGCAACAAGGGGATGTATCAAGCTCATCACTTTGCCACAAATCACACGCCCAAAATGCGCCGAAATCAATTACACTTTTTTTTTATACCCTTTAAATTAACAATATTTACCTTGACACCACTTGTAGGCAAGCAGCGGCGGTGGTTCGGTATCGCTGGGCTTAATCCAGGGCGGGAATAGACGTCGCTTGTCTGCCTCATACCACAGATATTGATCCAAGTAAGCATCGGTGATCTTCTCCAGCGGTTCCACTTCGTACACAGGTATTAAATGACTGTACAAATCCATGAATTCAATGCCCACCTGAAATATGCCATAAAAAATTAAGTTTATATTAAAAATAAAAATCTACAGTCCAGTTTACCTCTTTGAAAGCGCGCTGTGTCAACAGATGACGCTTGATACGCGATAGCGCCTCATGGGGATTATCATAGGCCTGTTCTATGAGGCCCAATTCCTCGCGTTGACTTTGATTTAAGCGCGACTTGACACTGTACGCTTCCTTCAGCCGCTCCAGTGCCAGAATTAACAGCTTGGTATCATGTTTATAGGAGAGCGGCGGAAAGGGTATGGGCGCAAAGCGACGTGATTCCAGCCAATGCACTGTTGTCGTATATATGGCCACCGCCTCTTCGGGCGATATATATGGACCATCCTTGAGGTAGTTATGCTGTCGTTCCTGCTCCGCCTTTAAATAGAGACGCGTCAAGCGACCCAAATTCTTTTTGCACACCGTCTTATCCACAGTGGCGCCACGACGTATGCGCTCGCGATTATAATGCGCCGTATTTGTCCACCAGTCGGCCTTCATTTTAACATAACGCAGTATCATATTCTCAATGGGTATGGGCAGACCGGGCACCTTCCAGGGTATATTGGCCTTCCAGCAGCGCCAAGCTTCTGACAGATGCTGCAGTATTGTACGCGCTTTGTTTTGTTTAATACCCTCGGGCATCATGTCCACAATATCGTGCATAACCGAGGCACGCAATTCCAAATCGAAATGTGATTCAACACGTTGTTTTGTGACCGTCTTAGCGACGCCCTTGGAGTGACGACCCTCAAATTGACGTGATAGCAAATTGCCCAGCCAACGTTCGAGCAGCGGTGTTATGCCGCGCATGAAAAACAACCAAACACGCCAACCTGGCGCCCAGAAGCCACAGCCAGGACCTTTGCCCACGGGACCCGTATTGAAGCGATAATAAATCAAATGCTTCAAATCCTTGCACATGCGTATCTGTCGCATCAGCTTGTATTTATAGCGATACATGCCTGTAAGTTGTCCCACATGAGCGAATATATACTGTAATCCATCGGCCAGCTGAAAGGCGTCCACATTATTCAACCGATATTGAACATGCGAATCGATAATCAATTTGGTTAAGCGCAGAATTTCACGGCACAAATGGAACGCTATATAAATATAAAAATTATTTAAATTTATGTAATAAAAAAGTATTTATAAATCAATTACCATTGCCGAAACGTGACTTTTTACGCTCCTTGGTGGTCAGCGTCTTGACTGGCTTCAAATTGAAATTATAATCCAAATGTAGATAATTCAGATTCTTGCGATGAATTAACAAATTCAACATATTATAGCCCTGACGACACACTTGCAGACCAGCCTCAACCCAATCCAATGTGGTTGTTTGAAAGAATTTCGTTGCCTTGAAAGAACGGAACAAATATCTGCAAAAACATCGTTAAAAATGAGAAAAATTTATATTAAATTAATAAAAATCACTTAAAATATTTAACTTACCTCTTCTTTTGTGGCTTCGGCTTGCGATGCTTCAGCGCATTGAGCACATAGTATTTGAGCAACTTCTGATAGCTTACACGCACTTTAACCGGATGTCCAGGTGGACAATGCTCCTTGTACCAGCATTTGACAAGTGGCACATCGATGGCACGACGCGAACGACCCGAACGCATATTAAATGGACGCGGTGCCCACAACAGAGCAATGCCATTGGCCGTATTATCTGTATAAAGCGGCGTATCCTGCAGAAAAGGCTGCACATCATCCGGCAGCGTAAAGTCCTCATCATCATCGGGCAATGGCTCCTGAACTTTTGAATTGGCATTGCGATGCGAAATGGGATTAATAAGTGGATCAAAGTAAAAGGCAGGTAAATCAGGATCTTCCGTCTTAATGTAAACCACATTTGGCGTGTGATACCTAAAAAGAAAAATTAATTTAGAATGAATTTTCTTTATTAATTACAACAAATTAATCTTTATTTAAATTCCCTGCTAAAAAACTGTACGCAACTATCAGCGATCGGCGATTTAGGCTTCAAAATCGTGACAAACATTTAAATTGCACAACCCAAAATAAGAAAAAAAAAATCAATCGCTAAATTGGTAGTAAAATGGGATTGTTTGATTGCTCTAACACAGCATGAAGCGTTGCCAGCTAAAAGGTATCAACTGACAAGTCTACGGCCATGTATATATACATATATTAATATTAATTTATATTTAGAATTAAAAACTCACCAGCTAAGATGCACAAAATGTGGCATATTATTGTATAAATATGGAAACGCAATGCGATATTCGGTGCGTATGGGTTGTCTTATAATAACCTTGTTTATATCATTGAACTCGTTCCAGTCCTCGTCACTGCATGAAAAACAATTTGTATATTTATAATTATTCAATTATTGTCATTGTTATTGTCGCCTACCCAACATTATGATCCTTAATAAGCGGTTCAAACTTTGGACCACCTGGTATGGCCATATTAAGCGCTTTAGCAGTAAAGAAACTCTTTGGATCAAATAAATAGAAAAAGTTATTGTCCACCAAGTCTGTAAGCAGCTGATTGGCCAGGCGATAAAGCGTGGCCAATTGTGGTAACGATAGATTCCACTTGCGATACGTGGAGCCATTGACAAAGCTATAAAAAAATATATTAATTAATTGAATATTGAATGATTTAAGAAGCTGTAAGTTCGACTTACGGCGTATCGACTAAGGGCCGATGATCATAAAACCATTTATAGACGGCATTATCTTCATCGTTGTCCAGTTCAATTTGTATCGCCTCCAAGGGCTCAACATCTAGAACATTGTCCGCATAATCTAATGGCGGCTCCTCATCGTCAAATGGCGGGAAACGCATGCGTTTAAAGTGACGACGATCGCGTTTCTCACGACGCATCATTATCCACATGGTGCTGTAATAAAGGATGTGCTGATATTTAGTCGAAATATTAAAATTAAATGTATCTTCGAAAATTACAAAAAAAACAAATTTTATAAAAGAAAAATTGTTTAAGAAATTCTAAAAAAAAAAAAAAATACAAAAAAGGTAAAAATAGTAATACAAAATATAATCATTTACTAAATAAAATAAAAATAAACAAGAAATAAAATATATTTTTTAAGATAAATAACTAGAGGAAAAATTTAAAAATAAATTATTAATTTAATTTTAAAAAAAGAAATAGTAAACAAAAATTAAAAATAGTAATACCAAAAAAATTATTTAAATTTTAAATATATTAGAGTAAAAACTGTACAAAAAATTAAATTATAAATATAAATGGGATAGCGACATAATCTCGCCGCCACAATCCCGCCACGTTCATTAGTTTGGCGAGATTATATCACATTTTTTTTTCGATTTTATGTCGAATTAAAGCGTCATAAACTCGCCGGCCGAGATGTTACGAGTTTATGTCGCTTTAAAAGGACATAAATTCGCGCAAAATTATGTTGTTTATAGCATAAAAATAATATTAAAAAAGAAATATATAAATAAAAAAAAATATAATAAAATTGAAAAAAAAATAAAAACAAATTAATAATTTAAAAAATGAATAAATTAAAATCAAATAAAGAATGATATACATAATAAAATAAAATGTATGTAAATTATATAAAATAAGAATAACAAATTTATGTTAAATTAAAAAATTCTCAATAAATAATATAATATAATAATAACAAATTTATATAAAATTTAAAAAATTCTTCATAGCGATTAAAGCCCTAAAACATGTTTTAAAATGCAACTTACCCCCATTGAGCAATATAAACCGGTTCAATTACCCAGGGTATCTCATTCACAAAGGTAATGGCGCCAGTTATGTGATATAGAACCTGAACATCTCGAATTTGCTCCCAGGGCATGGGCATATTCTCGAGCAGCTTGAGCACGGCATGCGGCATATATTTAAGTGCGCCCAAATAGACACGCTTGTCGTGACGATATTTACGCGATGTCATATCACCATGATCGCGTATAATCTTGCGTATATGCTCGGGCGGCATATCCTCCTTTTGTGTATCGATGAAACCAAATTTACGCTTTTCCGCAAATCGTTTCGATTGCAAATGCTGCCATTTCAGCGCCTTCTCCTGAAGCTTCTCCTCTGTGAGTATGTCGGGCTTCGGCGTGGGTATTTGTCCCAGCTGAGGCTGTGGCACGCCGGCTGAAGGTGCTGACATATTACTGCCACTGGAGTGACCCGGCGGCGGTAATGGTGCACCAGGCGGTGGAATTTGTTGTATTTGATTGGCCACCTGCTGTTGATGCGCATGCAACTGTTGTGCATGAGCCGCATACGCCTGCTGCTGGGCCATCAGTTGGGCGGCCCAGGCGTTTGGTGGTATCATATACGGCGGTATAGACATCGCGACGCTGTTAAATCAATAAATAGAGAATTATATAATTAGAGTAATTATTTTTGTATTTTTAATTAAATAAAATGTACTTTTAATGATTACAGGGTATAGTAAAAACAAAACACACGCTTTCCCTTAACAGCACTAAAAATGAACAGCAAGAAGAAGAAGCAGAGGCAGCGGCAGAGCAGACACAGACAATGCCTGATGTCGGGGCCGCGTTTTGCAATTTTCACCACGGCTAATTTAGCGACAAGCACGTAAAATTTGCCACAAATTTATTACATATATAATACACACATCATTAATATGCTACACACCCACCTTTTAAACTATATTCAAGCACTTTTTTCTTAGTTTTTAACAATTTTCCGGTATCTTTTTGCCAAAACGTTTACGATGCGGCAGACATTTTTTAGAGATGGTCGATAGTTGTGCCACGCAAAATCGATTAATGATTGCTGCATTCGTCAGCTCAGTCTAAAATCGATATCACAACGCACTTGGAATTGTTTTCAAAAATGATAACAAAACGCAAAAAAGAAAAAAAAAAGAAATCCCCAGCAAGCGTTCTAATTGTTATAATCAAATCAATAAGCTGGTCAACAAGTGCAATATCGGTATTTGCTTGCTTTTCTCATTATGAACTTTTTATTTTTGCTTCTGTGAATGCGTCAGCATATTTACTTAATCCAAAATAATTTAGGAGGAATTTTGAGTTGACGAACGGAAAACATGTTTCGATTTCGAATTACCTCTCTACTGATTAGATTTAATTAGCTTTACATTTTGATGATAAAACAATAAACGTTATGTGTGTAAAAACCTGACCTTGATACATGAATACAAATAAAAATTAATAATTTCCTCCCGGTTAACGACATCTCCAGCCTAATGTTTGACCAATCAATGAGCATATGCAAAATCAATCTCCGGCACATATTTTTTTTCGCACTATAAAAGATCTTGAATTTGTTACTCAGAATCACAGTTCACAACTAACAGTGCTTCTATACAGAGCCCAAGCTGGCAAAAAGGCGATAATTTGTAAAAAAAAAAAAAAAGTTCCCAAGTACTGTGAGATTTCACAAATAATATTAACAATGGCAAAGGTAAAAAATCAACAGTAGCTTGAAATGTTCAATTACTTATATAACTCTGCTCTAATTTCAGATATTGATAGTCTTGTTTAGTCTGGCGGCTATTATTTTGATTGTGAGACCAGCGAAAGCAGTTCCTGTGGAGGTAATTTAATCGATTTACAACAATTTTTAGCAATTTAATTTTATTATAATTTTTATTTTTTAATTTTGTTTAGAGCTTGGCACCTGCAGCCGAGGCTGATGACCTCTCTACTGCAGACAGCATTGGTGTTGGATATTATGCTCCATCTGTTTCGTATTACCCCCATTATGGAGGTGCCTATGGTGGCGGCTATGGAGGCGGCTATGGTGGCGGATATGGCTATAAATACGGCGGATATAGTAAATATGGCTATGGTGGTTACAGAGGCTACGGCGGAGGCTATAGCCGTCCCATTTATCCTGTGTGGGGTTGAACCTAAGCCATAAGAAAAACGACAATTAGAGCTGTAGACATTAGTATATATACTTAGAATTTGTTTTCCCCTTGTCTAACTACTAACGACTAACTATATATCCAAATAAATAAATTATACACATTTAGTAACAAAATTTGACACCTATTTGTTATAAATTATAAAAAACGTGTTTACACCATTCAATCCAAATATATTTAAATAATTTCTGTTCATAGTCAAGTGCTTAAAGAAAGAGTATGAAATGTACATTAGTAAATTATTATATTATAATATTCCCATGTCTCCTTTCACTCGACAACTGTGTCATCTAAAACAAGTTCAGTCTGTCTTAATTTTTATACCCTGTACTCTTTTTTAATGGGTAAAGAAAAGGCTGCCAAAAAACTGTACAAATGTATGTAACAGGCGGAATAAGGCATCTCTGATCTTAAGAATATATTTGACCTAAAGAATATATATCATCAAAAGCAGATTTTACAGAAATTACACAGTAAAAAATAGGTACGGTATTAAATTAAATTCCAAAATTGTTTTTGGGAATAATCTCAAAACTAAAATAAAGCTAAAGTCAAATCCCATATTGAACTATATTTAAAACCTTTTAAACCAACAATTTAATAAGATTTTTTCGTAGTTCAGCTTTTTAAAACTTTCCTTATTTTGCTTTCAATTTTGTGTCATATAGGGTTTATATTTAATACTTTTTTGGACCTGATCTTAATAGCAGATTTTAAAGAGATCTTATGGTATTAAATTAAAATCTCTTCCAAAATTTTATTAAGGATTACTTTAAAAATAAAAAAAGCTTTAATCAAATCCAATATTGAGCTATATATAAAACCTTTTAATATTATATTATATTATATTATTAATATTTATTTTTAAGTTTAGTTTTAAAACTCTTTTCATTTTAATTTAAATTTTCTGTTATATAGGGTTTATATTTACTGCCTTTTAGGACCTCATCTATTTTGTACAGGTATTAATATAAATTTGAATTTACAGGGTGCTACGCGTAGTCGGGTATAGTCAACTTAAACTTTCTTACACATAATGACGTCATAAATGCTTTTGACCCCACAACAATTAACACCGGCCTTACCATACAAAAACAAAAACAAAATCCAAAAAAACAACAACGAAAACATTAATTTTATTATTTTAAAAATGTTGTGCTCTGGTTGAGTGTTAGTTGCGTTACGTTAAAACAAAAACCGGATTGCAAGATTGTTAAACGCTTCCGAAGAAGTTGAAGTAATAATAATGAGGCTAGACGCCAAACATCGTAACATAAACACACAAAGGAAAATGTTGGATAATTTGAAACTGAACCTGGACCCCCACAATTTACGACACACACATGGCCATTATATGAAGATCACAGAGAGTTGAAAGATTGTTGACCATTAAAAATAAGTTTACACTTTTTTGTTAATTTCACTAAAGTTTATTTTTTAATTCATGTGGCATCAAAAATTTTGTTTTTTTTTTGTTTTTTACATCACTATACAAAATTAAATTAGAATTGATTAAAGCCAAATTTTTGGAAATGCTGCCTCGATGCCTTTCTATTAATGCTTGCGACCATGTCCATGTGCCTTCTGGGCCTGTTTCTTATGGCCAGGCTTGACCTGATGCGGATGATTCCTCGATGTCTTGGAATTCTTGGATGTCTTGTGCTTACGGCCATTGCGCTTTGACTTGGAATGATGTGGTGCCAAAGGCACAGGCATTTGTCCATGTTTGGCATGCTCCTTATCCAGATTATGCAAGCGATGCTTGGAATGCTCCACCCCATGACCATTATGTGGGTTTAGGGAATGTTGCGAATGTTGCCGCTTGCCATGGTGCTGGTGCTGCCCTGGAGTCTCCTCACCAGGATGCAATGCCAACGCCACAGCAAATATAATTGCTACAATAATAAAAACCTAAGGGGAAAAATATCAAAACAAATGATTTCAATTATTTGGTATTTCTGAGGCGCACAGGATTGAGACCACACAATCGTTATCTAAGCGGATAAGATAACAATAAAGTTTCCCCTTCCCTCGAATAATTACTCACCGACTTCAACATGATATTTTATTTTTTTTATTTTTTCCTCTATATTGGCTTTGCCTTACAATTTCGTTGTGTAAACGGAGACGTCCAAACGTCGACTGCTTTCGGAAACTCTTCCGTTGCTGTTTATAACGTTATCTTTTATATGGACTGGGCCTGCCCCCTATATCATAAATACATATATACACATACCACATATGTATACACGCATATGCGTCAGTGCTCAGTGCGGTTTTATCGCCCATTAAGTCTGAAATACTTACGAAGGTATAGACACTTGGGCTTATGTATTTCTTTACTAACAGATCTGAACGATAGAAGCCCCATTTGAGCTGAGATCAAGTGTAGAGTTGTAGAATCTAAGCATAAACTATACAGAACTAAACAAATCAACAATTACGTGGTTCAGGATCGAGGTATACGTGTACCTTTTGAGGATTATAGATTAGAAAATTTCACAATCAGAAAATATAAAGAAATTGTTTGAATTTGAGTGCAATCGATTTTCAATAGAAATATAATATGATCAGGGCCGGCCTTAAGGTTTCCGCGGGGACTCTGGCTAATTTCACAATCGGGGCCACGCTATTCTAAGAACTACGTTTTTTTTTTAATACGCAGGGCCCTATCCTGACAAATGTCCAGTGTGCCATACCCTTAAGACGGTCCTAAATATGATCGCACCAGGGCCGTCTTAAAGGTATGGCATACTTTAAATTTCCCACGATATGGCCCCTGGTATTAAGACAGTCCTGAATATGATCTCACCAGGGTCATCTTAACGGTATGGCACTCTAGGCATTTTCCAGGAGCCCCCGGCGGCTCGAGTGGTATGGCCCCGCGAATTAAAAAATCGTTGTTCCTAGAGAAGCGAGGCCCCGATTGTCAAATTAGCCAGGGGCCCCGAGGATACTTAAGACGACCCTGGATCGCACCCAACATTTTCCGTATTTGTGTAAATATTGAAAGATATTGAAGACGAATGCAACACCTTATGTTATTCCCATCGTTGCATCAATTTCTGGAGCTATTACCATATAAATTTATCATCATCAAGAAAATTACCAAGCTTGCTTATCCTTATTCTTCAAAATATTAAGGAAAAGAATGATTCCCCATACATACGAAGTTCAGTTTTCTTAAGCACGGAATTGATATTATTTAATAAAGAATCCCATATATATAATTTAAATAAATAAAAAATTATATATAAATAGTTTGCATATAAGTAAATAGACTTTTCATTCAAAACAAAGTTCCACGTTTAGATTAAATGTATTCCAGGTGCCCAGTTATCTATCTCTATATATTCATAAGAGCCTACACGTCAGTAATCAATATTTTTATCTATTATAATAAGCATTTATATTAATTCGACTTTATACTATATATAGCGTTCCCAATTTCCTTAGTAAAATTACATTCAAATATATAATTATTGGATTATTAATTTTATTGCAATATACTTGAAAATTATATAAATTAAATCAAAATAAAAATGTTAACTCTTGATTGTTTGCTGTTGTGTGGTGTGTCTTTAAACTATTGTTTTCAAAGTTTATTTATTAGTTTGAATATATGTTTCTCTATATATGTGTGTTTTGCTTGCTAAATGTAGTAGTTTATAATATATAATATATAAATATGTTAATGTTTGCTTTTAGAATGCATCTTTTCTTTTTTTTTCTAATCATCGTACATAAGTATACAAAACTTGAATATATTGATATATAAAATATTTGTTTATGTGAAATACATATTTGGGATTTATGAAAGTATATATATATTGATAATACATAATAATAATAAGAGTAACATATATATTTTATATTGTTTTCAAAAATACAAATGAAAAATATTTTAAAAAAATGTTGAAAACATAAATAATAAGTGTTGCAGTAATTCACAAAAAAAACTTAAGTCTAATACAATTTTTTTTTACGTTTTCATAGTTTTATATTTTTTTTTTTACATTTTCTCGTTTTTTTTCTTTGTTGTGGATTATATTTTTTGTAATATTTTACGACAAGTTGAAGCTTGCTCTTAACGTGGCTAACGCAAAGTTGTTATTTTTGTAAGTGGATCTTGATAGAAAAACTACTAAAAAGAAAAAATTCGCGTTGACAAAAGTACGAAACGATTTGGTTTTGTTTTTAGAATTTGAATTATGGTTTTTCATTGAACACATTGGGGTCAATATGTCTGGTTATAAGGTTATTATAATGTATGCACAACTACTCTCTGATTGTTTATTTAATTAATATGACGCGGCAAACACTACAGATATTTATTATTATTATTATTATTGTGGATAACTTTGAATAAGTATTAATTATTTCGGTTATAAGTTTTTAAATCGTTTGACTGTTGTCAACCCGTTGTCCCATTTCTACTCCTCGATGGTGTACAGGAAATAGTAGTTCTCATTATCGTTGATGGCAGCTGGCGGTGCCTTTGGTGATTTTCTCGATAGCGGTTCGAAGCCCATGAATAGGAATGCCTCGATTAGACGGGCGCATTCCGGCTGATCCTTGCGCATAACCATGACAATGCCGTCAACCTCTAACTTGTCCTCAGCGAACTCCAAAAGTGAGATGAACGTCTCCTTGGAGCCAGCTGGTGGCAAGTCATTGGGAAAGGCGACATATAAAATGTTGTTGTTTGGGTTCAAAATCGACATCCAATTGGTAGACTGGTCTTCAGTGACGTGCAATTTGATGGAAATATGCACCGGTTGGTCATGCTGCAAGATCTGGCGCAACACCTCCTGGCAATCGTCCTCCGAGCACAACGAATGAATGTCGTGCGATTCCGAGTCGGATAATGATTCCGACGACGATGATGAGGATGACGATGCCCGAGAGCTGGCCTCGAACAAGCTGCCGCCAGCCGAGTCGACCGAAGACTTACGGCTGTAGCCTGCAAAGGATACACAAAAATTGATTATTGACATTAAACAAAATACATAATAATAATGATGATAACATTTCATTAAAATTATGTTTATTTACCCGTTAAGAGCGATGCCCTATCGTGATCTGTTCTGTGGTGGACAGGGACATCAGGACCACCACAGAGGCCCTACGCCGAGAGAGATGCGGTAGGACTCAGTCGACATGTTCGTGGCGCAAGACGAAGTCGAGATGGTACGGAGCTTGCCATCAGCACATCCAGCAACTCCGCTATCATTAAAATCTCTTCTAACGAAACTACTACTAAAGATTGGGTCGCTGTAAAAGAGAAAACAACAAATTAAGCAAATTGAATATCAATTTAATCAAATCATTGGCCTGTCAATTTTGTAGTTTGTATTATTATTTTTAAAACTTTACCGATTCATTTTGTTAATAAAAAGTCAATTGGTGGCACTAAGTAGCTTAACGGCGTAATAGCTTATGAAAAACTGGCATACACACCGACGAAACGTGCAGAGCGCTTATCAGTATAAGCGTATCAAACTGATTTGAACACATTTTTTTATTTTAAATTATAATTTTTATGACGCAGACAGCTTTAAAAAATATTTATAAAGATAACGACGACTGTTATCTATAATTTATCGATATATGTGGTGGTACGACGATAGCACTGTCACGCAACCATGCCGCAGAAATACAACCCTGCGCGCACGCAATTATTCACCACAGCATGGCGGAGCGGGCAGCTGTCACACACATACAATACACTCACTCGTAAACGTTTGCGCAAAGAAAAAACAGTGAAAATTTGTGGCGTCTAGTTAAAAAACAAGGAAAATCAATAAAAATAATTTGTAAACTATTAAAATAACAACCAAACATGTCGATTGGCGTACCAATTAAAGTTTTACACGAGGCAGAGGGCCACATAATTACTTGTGAGACAATTACCGGCGAAGTCTACCGCGGCAAGCTTATCGAGGCAGAGGACAACATGAACTGCCAAATGACACAAATTACGGTTACCTACCGAGACGGACGCACGGCCAACTTGGAGAATGTCTACATACGCGGCTCGAAGATACGTTTTCTCATACTGCCCGACATGTTAAAGAACGCACCGATGTTTAAAAAACAAACCGGCAAAGGCCTTGGTGGGACAGCCGGTCGCGGCAAAGCGGCCATACTCAGAGCACAGGGTGAGTTTTGCTTTATACATGTGTGTGTGTATAGTGTCATTTTACTTCATGTTTCGTTTTCGTCTGTTTCGTTTGCAGCGCGCGGTCGGGGCAGAGGAACTGGTCCGCCGGGCGGCGGGCGAGGCAGTGGCGGCCCACCGGGTGCACCAGGTGGTGGCGGTCGCGGCGCTTGGCAAGGCGGTCCAACAGGCGGACGTGGACGCGGCGGCTTGTAAAACACACAGGGGCGCACATTCTACACTATATAAGTTAAGGGCAATTAATATTAGCGGGCGGGCGCAAAAAAACAAATGTTGAACGAATTGAATTATTGTCAAGAAGCAATACAGAAAAGAAATTTGAATTTTAAAATTTTGCGACTGTTTATTTTGTTTTCGCCTGGAAAGAAGAATAAACCAGCACCAATAATTAATTGGACAAAACACATAAAAAACAATTATATCGTCGCTTTTCGAATATTATACAAAGAGAGCAATTCCATGACAGTATTACAAAATTGTTTCAAACTTGACTGTCGACGGATAGCTCTCTTTATTTCGCTATTCGCATTCAAAAATAGCTTAAAAAAGGACAACAGACAATTGAGTTTTAGACAAACGACAGGATATAGTATATATATACATATAGGGGTTAGTTCTGGGCAACGTCGAATATCATACAAAGAGAGCAATTCCATGACAGTATTAATATTTTTACTGGACTGTCGACGGACAGCTCTCTTTATTCACTTATTCGCTTTATGTACTATATTTCCATAGTTTTTTCTTATTTTAGTTAGGCAACAAAGTATATTGCGGGGACAGAGACAGCACACACAACATTTAGTTAAAAAGTTTAGTCGAGCATGGTCGACCTGAATATATCCTGTAAACAGTTCACAGTTTGATTCGATTTACTCTTCTGTATTCTAAAAAGAGTTTGAATATTCGCTTTGAAAACTATTGCGCTTAGGACAGTGTAAAGAAATATATTTGATTATAGCTTTAAAAACACGGAACTTTTAAAAAATATGTACAACAGTTTCGTTTATTTAAAAAAAAAAACAATTTGTTTTTATAGACGTTCTAATTTCCATTTATTTTCATCATTTTCGATTAACAGCTCGGTTTCAAAAGACTTAACGCCGGTTCTCAATTCCGCAAAGCATTAGAATATTCGGTTTGAAATGGATTTATTTTTAAATTGAATTTTATATGAAAAGGGTTTTTTACAGAAAAGAAAAACGTAAATCCCAGGCTTATTGAGAAGATTTGGAATGAAAACTATTTGATTACGGGATGTAAGAAGTAGAAACATTTCTATTGAGTACGCAAAAAAACCAAATCCAAAATTAATTTAAATCGGAAAAAAAAATTCTGTTTATAAAAATTAAATTCGCAATTCAGGAAATTCGAATTGAATTGAATTTTTGTTAAACATTTCTTACTTTGAATTCAACTGCATATTTTAAATTGCCAGCTCTTATATTTACTGCAATTTGAATGCTGTTCAGAATTGTATACAGGGTATTCCAAATACTATAGTCAAACGTTTGCCGGACCCGGCACAGACAGCAATAATATTTTGCGTATATGTGTTTATATATATATATGCTCGAAAAAAAATGTTGTTGTTTTTCCTTATTTATTGATGCCAATTAAACAACAAACTGCGCACTTGGCAAAACATTTCAAATTGAGAGTGGCAAAAAAAATATTCTATGCGCATTCATTTTAAGAGGCATAGAGAGAAAGAGAGACAGGAGGCAGTGGCATGTAAATTTAATAGAGTGCAATTTGAATAAAAAGACAGTTAAAGCAACCATTTAATCAATTGCCATCACGTGCAATTAAATATTAAATCAAATTTAATCAAAAATCTGCGACATGCAAACAATTTAACCACCTACCCAAGCTGATCCTCTGCATTAACGGAGTTTGGCTGCTGCTGCATTATCTCAGTTATTTTATATATATAGAAAATTATATATACTTAAATAAGTATATCACAGTTACGTTGCCTAACTAGTTGCCTGTCTCTTTTTTTTTTGTTTGTTTTTATTAACGTTATCACAGTTTTGTTTGCGCTTTTGACAAAGTTCTAGAAGTTTACATCGAAAAGGCTTTCTCTTCTCGGTTTTATGTATTATTTACAACAATTAAACTTTTTTGTTTTTCTTTTCCCGTGTTTTGTGTATCGCAGCGTTGAGCGTTTCTCTGCCAACTGACGGCATCTAAATGGAGGTGGCATCATTTATTTCAAAAAAAAAAGAAAGAAAAATTTAGTTGCTCCCACACACTTGCATGCATGCACACACAAACACACACATGTGTGTGTGTATATAGACACAATAGATATAGTACTTGATTGAGGTTATAATAGAATAGGCATGCTCACGCCCAAATAGGAACAAACCAAACAAGTACAGTTGCCACTTTTTTTTTCAGCTGCGTTTTAGGCATAAATTTTAAATCTCATTTTGAAGGTTATAAACAACGTCTAATTTAACCCTACCCCTGCTTGAGACAGTCCTACATTCGGCAGTCAATCCCCCATAGTCCCACCGACTGCTTGTCTCTAATGTAAAATATTGCAAAACAAAAAAAAAAAAAAAAAAAAACAAACAAGTGTTAAAAAAGAGACAAAAAAATAAAGGAAGAAAACTAATTACATTTGCTTTGCTGATGACACTCTCGTGTCTGTGCAAATAAGCTAAAATTGTTGCAATGAGCAACACCCGCATGTTATATACTCTGTTCTACCACTCAAGCTGAAAGTAGGAACTTGGCTGAGATATTTTGATATTAACCAAGGTATTAAAATGGGCCAATTATGGCCAAAGTGTGTCGAACTGTAAATCAGTCTGCCCGCCATCCCAACCTAACCTAACTTTCAAAAATATCAGCTGTTCTCATTAGAGCTGGACACGGGCCGTCATTTTCTTTGTGGTCTTTATATACAAAATGGTCGGGTTCGTGCCGCGCTCGTGCCTAACTTTAAGGCACGAAAATTATAACTGATTAATTTGGTCATACTCCACAATTTTTTCCTAAATTTACACATTTAATTAAAGAAACTTCAAAATTCAATTTTTTAAATTTACACATTTATTTAAATGAAAAAAAAAAAATATTGATTTTTTTAAATTAAATAAATCTGCAGTGTATCGATTTTTGCTAAATTAAATAAATGTGCAGTTTATTAATTTTTTAAAATTAAATAAATGTGTAATTTTATTTATTCATGTATTGATTTTTTTGTAATTTAATTAAATGAGTAAATTTTAAATATTTTAACTACATTTTGAATTTTTTTTAATTAAAAGTGTAAATTTAGGAATAAAAATTGCGCACTATGTCCAAAAAATTTGCCGTAAGTTTAGACAGGACACAAATGCATAATAATGTATATAAAATACAAAAATTAAGAACAATTTTATTTTTAAATAAACTAAAGTAAAGTATCGTTTAGGCTCTTGTTTTTTTAACCATGGTTTTCGAACGGGTCACAAAAATAAGTCCACCTCTAGTTTCATCGGCAATTTTCTAACTCTTGCTCCTACTTAAATCCTCCTTAATTCTCAAATCTAAAGACTTAAAAAGCTCTACTCAAGTATTTAACAATACAAAAAAATTAATAGCGCTACTATTTTTAATTACAAAACTTCCACAAATTCAATATACCCACATACACCCTTCAAAAAACAGAATATAAACAGCAACGCTATTAATAATGTTTCTAGCTTGTAGTATTTTGCATTTTGCGCTATTTTGTTTACTCGAACAAATTGAATTATGCGCCAAGAAATTGTACATAAAACTATTCAAATAAAATATAAAACTAAGTATGTGCTCTTAGAGTATGTGGAAAATGTGTTTTTGTCGTGCTCAAAACTCATTATTAATAATATTGTGCAGACACGTGCTGGCCTGCTGATTGCCAAATAACAAAAAACAACAAAAACAAGTTCAAATAGCGAATTTTTAGTGGCTATAAATGGCCCAAAAAAATAACAAAAAAAATTAAATAAATAAAACGATAACACAAATCGATGTGACGTGCAGTCTGTGACGGTTGTCTGAAATTGAAAATGTTTATAAATATAACTGATTAAGATAGTCCATTTAGTCATGGCAAAAGTTCCAAAAATTTGGAATGTCATCGAATTTGAGGTTAAAAGTTAAAGCTTATAGGAATTTTGATCCAGTGCGCGTTTATGAATGTAAATATCAAATTCTATTCAAAGAAAATAAATAAATGCATATTTTTCTCCGCAGATTCCTAAGCTCCCTCATCTTTTGATTGATTTATCAATTTAATTTATACATTTTCCAATAAATTATATTTTTTTTTTGCAGATTTACCAATTTCCTAACTTTGTCAAATGTCTGAAAAATTCTTACGGTTAACATATTATTTATAATTTCTAAACTGTTTTTTCATTTAATTCCTATTCCTTTCGAAGAATTATATTCTTTTCCTCCATATTTTCAGTATTTTTCACCTAATACAATTTTATAATTAATTTTACTTTCTACAATTTGCAAAATCACATTTCATTTATTTATCTACGATTTGTTTTTCCAACAATTTCTATAAAAATCAAATGACTAATAAATATGTTTATATATATAAAAAAAAAAACTTTTGCAAATGTTTTCGTAGAGCTCACGTTTAGCCGCCCACGCATTAAGTTTAAATTAATTTCATGCAAATTGGAAATTTGAATCGAATCACAATGGAGAACTTATACAAAAATCTCGTGACACAGACCAGAAAAAAAGACAAAGGAAAATAAAGACTACAAATTATTATTTATTTTGCACCTTTATTGTTTGTTTGCATTCTCTAAATCCAAAAGTAAAGCTAAAAACTATGGAATGCTCCCAATCTTAAAATTAAGATAAGATGTTCAAGATAACAGAGACGTGGGATGGTATAAACTACGTAAATGGGTCGTTTATTGTGTAAGCAACACGTCAAATGGTGCATGTAGCATGATTCTGTCAGTAAACATTTTATAAAAAAAAACATTTACCGTAAGCAAAGAGACTCTTTTTAAATACTTATGCAAACACATGATGAACAGGTATCTTGCAAGATTTTAAACAAAATTATAGTCATAAAAATAAACACAAGCAATTTAGCTGTATTATCATTATAGGGAGCGATAAGATGCTTTGCTGGACAGCTTTATGATGTCTATTTATTATTATTATTATGATTAGATATGAACGCGTAAACGTGTAAAGTGGGCAAACTACTTAGAAAAAAGATGCAGTCAATATCAAGATGACCTTCTTCTGACTCAGCAGTTATATGAAGTGCGTTCAAAAGGCAGCTCTTCTCACCCCTCTCTCTCTCTCTCTATGTGATTGACTCAATATTGAGCTGTTCTAGTAAATTTTGTAATAACATACATTAGAGCTGCAAATTGTATTTTAATTGAGGTAATTTTCTATTGCAAAAAATATAAATATAAGCGACAATGCATTGCCAATATGTAAAATGAAAGACAATTAAACTTAACGAAACAACAAAGTGAACTTGATGAATGACAAATCACGGACATTTTTCGTTCAGTTTGGTGAGTTCTTATAATTGGACCTTTTGATACATCTCTAGTTAATTTATGATTTTGTATGTGTTGTATGTACATTAGAGCTGTAAATTGTAGTTTAATTGTGGTATTTTTCTACAGCAATATAAATGAATGAACGATAATCAAACTTAACGAAACTAATTGATGACACAATTAAATGAACTTGATCAGGGACATTCTCCGTTCAGTGTGGTGAATGTGTTCAATTGAACTTTAGTGAACCTTTTGATACATCTCTAGTTCATTTATGATTTTGTATGTGTGTGTGTGTGTGTGTATGTGGCTGTGTTTGTCCATCTCTCCTGCTTGCCACACAGCTGAGTTGCATGGCGAGTGGAATTTTCCGTTGTTTGTAAATATATACACACAAACATGAATTGCCCGTTTGTGTATTGTTTATGTGACGTAATTGTCGCTGGACCAAAAAACACGCAAATTAAAAAGCAATGTTGCACCCTGTGAATGAAGCTTCCAATTAGAAAATACAAATGGCGCAGCAAACAATTCCTGTTAGACTTTTTTTTTATAACTGCAATACAAAGTCAAAAGGGTCGAAGCATTTTTGTTTTTGTTTATTTTGGCAGCGAGATAAGAAGGCGAAGTGAATACAACGCTGACGGGGCTGCTTCTTCGGATATGGACACTCAGATAACGGCAAAAAAACACAATAAAAGTCACATTGTTTACAGAGTCATAATAACTGTAATTATTAACAAAAAGCACCGTTTGTTTTGCTAACAGAGACAGACGCCTAGAAAGTTCCAAACGTCGGAAGACCAACAACAACAGTTGCAATTGCATGACAATTAGAATATCAAGTCAAGTAAATCAGGCGAACGACTTCTAAAAAGTAAATAAAGAATGTGAAAACAGAGTTCGAATACAGACACTCACAAACACACACATATATATAAGAATAAATTGACGTATATAGCACGCACACAGCTGCAAGTGTGTGTAAGCATACGTAGCGTTGCCAGATTGTCCTGACAATGCGTGTCAACAAAGCAATTTGTTGCCCATAATTCATTTTCACACAATTAAGTAATCAAGAGATTAATTGAAATGCGCATGAGTAGTTAATTTTGTTTTAGTTTTCCTTTTTTTTTCAATATTTTTCGTCTTCACCTTCAGGACTGGGCCGGGCTGGCAATCACGTACATAATGGCCTCTACGAAGAGAAAAAAACAAACATAAAATACGCAAACATAAAGTAAAAAATTACATTTCAAAAAAACACGCACATCGACAACCAATATTTTTTTTTTGAAATCAATTTAATTACTTTACTTACGGACACCGTTTTCGCACACTTTATCTCGTTTCTTTGTTTCGTTATGTGTGTACTTCTCTCTCTTACACACACACACATGCATATGGGAACATATGCAATATAAGACACACTCATACATATGTTCATAATAACATATACATACATATATATTTTTACCAATGTATGCTTGTATATATACCTCGAATGTGCTACATGTTACAGTTACACACTACCAGCACCAACTTTTAATATTTGTTACCAAATAACACTAAAAATATTTCACTACAAACTATTTTGCCAAACAAACTACATAATTATATATATATGTATATATAATTATGTAGTTTGTTTGGCAAAATAGTTTGTAGTGAAATATTTTTAGTGTTATTTGGTAACAAATATTAAAAGTTGGTGCTGGTAGTGTGTAACTGTAACATGTAGCACATTCGAGGTATATACAAGCATACATTGGTAAAAATATATATGTATGTATATGTTATTATGTACATATGTATGAGTGTGTCTTACATTGCATATGTTCCCATATGCACTGTGTGTGTGTAAAAGAGAGAAGTACACACATAACGAAACAAAAAACGAGATAAAGTGTGCGAAAACGGTGTCCGTAAGTAAAGTAATTAAATTGATTTCAAAAAAAAAATATTGGTTGTCGATGTGCGTGTTTTTTTGAAATGTAATTTTTTACTTTATGTTTGCGTATTTTATGTTTGTTTTTTTCTCTTCGTAGAGGCCATTATGTACGTGATTGCCAGCCCGGCCCAGTCCTGAAGGTGAAGACGAAAAATATTGAAAAAAAAAGGAAAACTAAAACAAAATTGACTACTCATGCGCATTTCAATTAATCTCTTGATTACTTAATTGTGTGAAAATGAATTATGGGCAACAAATTGCTTTGTTGACACGCATTGTCAGGACAATCTGGCAACGCTACGTATGCTTACACACACTTGCAGCTGTGTGCGTGCTATATACGTCAATTTATTCTTATATATATGTGTGTGTTTGTGAGTGTCTGTATTCGAACTCTGTTTTCACATTCTTTATTTACTTTTTAGAAGTCGTTCGCCTGATTTACTTGACTTGATATTCTAATTGTCATGCAATTGCAACTGTTGTTGTTGGTCTTCCGACGTTTGGAACTTTCTAGGCGTCTGTCTCTGTTAGCAAAACAAACGGTGCTTTTTGTTAATAATTACAGTTATTATGACTCTGTAAACAATGTGACTTTTATTGTGTTTTTTTGCCGTTATCTGAGTGTCCATATCCGAAGAAGCAGCCCCGTCAGCGTTGTATTCACTTCGCCTTCTTATCTCGCTGCCAAAATAAACAAAAACAAAAATGCTTCGACCCTTTTGACTTTGCATTGCAGTTATAAAAAGAAAGTCTAACAGGAATTGTTTGCTGCGCCATTTGTATTTTCTAATTGGAAGCTTCATTCACAGGGTGCAACATTGCTTTTTAATTTGCGTGTTTTTTGGTCCAGCGACAATTACGTCACATAAACAATACACAAACGGGCAATTCATGTTTGTGTGTATATATTTACAAACAACGGAAAATTCCACTCGCCATGCAACTCAGCTGTGTGGCAAGCAGGAGAGATGGACAAACACAGCCACATACACACACACACACATACAAAATCATAAATGAACTAGAGATGTATCAAAAGGTTCACTAAAGTTCAATTGAACACATTCACCACACTGAACGGAGAATGTCCCTGATCAAGTTCATTTAATTGTGTCAGTCAATTAAGTTTCGTTAAGTTCATTTATATTTTTGCTGTAATAAATTACCAAAATTAAACTACAATTTACAGCTCTAATGTACATACAGCACACATACAAAATCATAAATTAACTAGAGATGTATCAAAAGGTGCAATTAAACAAACTCACCAAACTGAACGAAAAATTTCCCTGATTTGTCATTCATCAAGTTCACTTTGTTGTTTCGTTAAGTTTGATTATCGTTCATTTCACATATTAGAATTTCATTGTCGCTTATATTTATATTTTTTGCAATAGAAAATTACCTCAATTAAAATACAATTTGCAGCTCTAATGTATGTTATTACAAAATTTACTAGAACAGCTCAATATTGAGTCAATCGCATAGAGAGAGAGAGAGGGGTGAGAAGAGCTGCCTTTTGAACGCACTTCATAACTGCTGAGTCAGAAGAAGGTCATCTTGATATTGACTGCATCTTTTTTCTAAGTAGTTTGCCCACTTTACACGTTTACGCGTTCATATCTAATCATAATAATAATAAATAGACATCATAAAGCTGTCCAGCAAGCATCTTATCGCTCCCTATAATGATAATACAGCTAAATTGCTTGTGTTTATTTTTATGACTATAATTTTGTTTAAAATCTTGCAAGATACCTGTTCATCATGTGTTTGCATAAGTATTTAAAAAGAGTCTCTTTGCTTACGGTAAATGTTTGTTTTTTAAGCTGTCTATTTAAGGTTTTTTTGTTTTTTTTTTATAAAATGTTTACTGACAGAATCATGCTACATGCACCATTTGACGTGTTGCTTACACAATAAACGACCCATTTACGTAGTTTATACCAAACCACGTCTCTGTTATCTTGCACATCTTATCTTAATTTTAAGATTGGGAGCATTCCATAGTTTTCAGCTTTACTTTTGGATTTAGAGAATGCAAACAAACAATAAAGGTGCAAAATAAATAATAATTTGTAGTCTATTATTCCTTTGTCTTTTTTCTGCTCTGTGTCACGAGATTTTTGTATAAGTTCTCCATTGTGTTTCGATTCAAATTTCCAATTTGCATGAAATTGATTTAAAACTTAATGCGTGGGGGGCTAAACGTGAGCTCTACGAAAACATATGCAAAAGTTTATTTTTTTATATATATAAACATATTTATTAGTCATTTGATTTTTATAGAAATTGTTGGCAAAACAAATCGTAGATAAATAAATGAAATGTGATTTTGCAAATTGGAGAAAGAAAAATGAATTATAAAATTGTATTAGGTGAAAAACACTGAAAATATGGAGGGAAACAATATAATTCTTTGAAATTAATATGGATTAAATGAAAATACAGTCTAAAAATTAACAGACATTTGATAAAGTTAGGAAATTTGCATATGGTGCGAAAAGAAAATTTTTTTTGCGAAATTATATAAATTAAATTGATAAAACAGTTAAAAGACGAGGAAGTTTAGAAATCTGCGAAGAAAAATATGCATTTATTTATTTTTTTTAAATAGAATTGGATATTTATACAATAAACGCACTTTGAATCGAAATTTCTTTTAACTTTTAACCTCAAACTCGACGACATTCCAAATTTTTGGAATTTTTGCTATGACTAAATTAACTATCTTAATCAGTTATATTTATAAACATTTTCAATTTCAGACAACCGTCACAGACTGCACGTCACATCGATTTGTGTTATCGTTTTATTTATTTAATTTTTATTCTTTTTTTGGGCCATTTATAGCCACTAAAAATTCGCTATTTGAACTTGTTTTTGTTGTTTGGCAATCAGCGGGCAAGCACGTGTCTGCACAATATTATTAATAATGAGTTTTGAGCACGACAAAAACACATTTTCCACATACTCTAAGAGCACATACTTAATTTTGTATTTTATTTCAATAGTTTTATGTACAATGAAATTTTCTTGGCGCATAATTCAATTTGTTCGAGTAAACAAAATAGCGCAAAATGCAAAATACTACAAGCTAGAAACATTATTAATAGCGTTGCTGTTTATATTCTGTTTTTTGAAGGGTGTATGTGGGTATATTGAATTTGTGCAATGTTTGTAATTAAAAATAGTAGCGCTATTAATTTTTTTGTATTGTTAAATACTTGAGTAGAGCTTTTTAAGTCTTTAGATTTGAGAAATAAGGAGGATTTAAGTAGGAGCAAGAGTTAGAAAATTGCCGATGAAACTAGATGTGGACTTATTTTTGTGACCCGTTCGAAAATCATGGTTAAAAAAACAAGAGCCTAAACAATACTTTTACTTTACTTTATTTTAAAATAAAATCGTTCGTAATTTTTTTATTTTATATACATTATTATGCATTTGTGCCCTGTTTAAATTTACTGCAAATTTTTTGGACATAGTGTACAATTTTTATTCCTGAATTTACACATTTAATTAAAAAAATTCAAAATGTAGTTAAAATATTTAAAATTTACTCATTTAATTAAATTACAAAAAAATCAATACATGAATAAATAAAATTACACATTTATTTAATTTTAAAAAATTAATAAACTGCACATTTATTTAATTTACAAAAATCGATACACTGCAGATTTATTTAATTTAAAAAAATCAATATTTTTTTTTTTTCATTTAAATAAATGTGTAAATTTAAAAAATTGAATTGCATTTTGAAGTTTCTTTAATTAAATGTGTAAATTTAGGAAAAAATTGTGGAGTATGACCAAATTAATCAGTTATAATTTTCGTGCCTTAAAGTTAGGCACGAGCACGGCACGAGCCCGACCATTTTGTATATAAAGACCAAAAAGAAAATGACGGCTCGTGTTCAGCTCTAATGAGAACAGCTGATACTCTTGAAAGTAAGGTTAGGTTGGGATGGCGGTTGGTAGAACAGAGTATATAAAATGCGGTTGTTGCCCATTGCGACAATTTTAGCTTGTTTGCACAGACACGACAGTGTCATCAGCAATGCAAATATAATTAGTTTTCTTCCTTTATTTTTCCGTCTCTTTTTTTTTACCACTTGCTTGTTTTTTTTTTTTTTTTTTTTTGTATTTTGCAATATTTTACATTAGAGACAAGCAGCCGGTGGGGCTATGGAGGGATTGACTACCGGGTGTAGGACTGTCTCAGGCAGGGGTAGGGTTAAATTAGACGTTGTTTATAACCTTCAAAATAAGATTTAAAATTTATGCCTAAAAGGCAGCTGAAAAAAATGTGGCAACTGTACTTGTTTGGTTTGTTCCTATTTGGGCGTGTGTGTATATGGCATGCCTATTTCATTATAACCTCAATCAAGTACTATATCTATTGTGTCTCTATATACACACACACATGTGTGTGTATGTGCATGCATGCAAGTGTGTGGGAGCAACTAAATTTTTTTTTTTTTTTTTTTTTTTTTTTTGAAATAAATGATGCCACCTCCATTTAGATGCCGTCAGTTGGCAGAGAAACGCTCAACGCTGCGATACACAAAACACGGGAAAAGAAAAACAAAAAAGTTTAATTGTTGTAAATAATACATAAAACCGAGAAGAGAAAGCCTTTTCGATGTAAACTTCTAGAACTTTGTCAAAAGCGCAAACAAAACTGTGATAACGTTAATAAAAACAAACAAAAAAAAAAAAGAGACAGGCAACTAGTTAGGCAACGTAACTGTGATATACTTATTTAAGTATATATATTTTTCTATATATATAAAATAACTGAGATAATGCAGCAGCAGCCAAACTCCGTTAATAATGCAGAGGATCAGCTTGGGTAGGTGGTTAAATTGTTTGCATGGCGCAAGATTTTTGATTTAAATGATTTCATATTTAATTGCACGTGATGGCAATTGATTAAATGGTTACTTTGACTGCCTCTTTATTCAAATTGCACTCTATTAAATTTACATGCCACTCTCTGCCGCTCTCCTTCTCTATGCCTCTTGAAATGAATGCGCATAGAATATTTTTTTTGCCACTCTCAATTTGAAATGTTTTGCCAAGTGCGCAGTTTGTTGTTAAATTGGCATCAATAAATAAGGAAAAACAACAACATTTTTTCGAGCATATATATACACAGATATACACATAATATTATTGCTGTCTGTGCCGGGTCCGGCAAACTTTTGACTATTGTATTTGGAATACCCTGTATACAATTCTGAAAGGCATTCAAATTTCAGCATATATAAGAGCTATAAATTTAATATATGCAAATGAATTCTAATTACAAATGTTTATCCAAAAATTAAGTTCAATTTGAATTTCCTGAATTATGAATTTCATTTTTAAAAACAGAACTTTTTTTCCGATTTTAATTAATTTTCGATTTGTTTTTTTCTATACTCAATATGAACTGTTTCTACTTTTTGCATCCATATTCAAATAGTTTTCATCCCAAATCTTCTCAATCAACCTGGGATTTAAATATGTTTTCCTTTTCTGTAAAAAACCCTTTACATATAAAATTCAATTTAAAATAAAAATCCGTTTCAAACCGAATATTATAACGCCTTACGGAATTGAGAACCGGCGCTAAACCTTTTGAAACCGAACTGCTAATCGAAAATGATAAAAATAAATGTAAATTAGAACTTCTATAAATACAAATTGTTTTTTAAAAGATAAACAGTTGTACATATTTTTTTTCAAAACTTCCGAGTTTTTAAAGCTAAATTCAGATATATTTCTTAACACTGTCCATAAGTGCAATACTTTTCAAAGCAATTAAAAGCGAGCAAAAATCGAGTGAACTGGACTACGTACAGAATATATTCAAGTCGACCATGCTCAACTAAACTTGTTAGCTAAATGTTTTGTGTGCTGTCTCTGTTCCCGCAATATACTATATTGCTTAACTAAAATAAGAAAAAAACTATGAAAATATAGTACATAAAGCGAATAAGTGAATAAAGAGAGCTGTCCGTCGACAGTCCAGTAAAAATATTAATACTGTCATGGAATTGCTCTCTTTGTATGATATTCGACGTTGCCCAGAACTAACCCCTATATGTATATATACTATATCCTGTCGTTTGTCTAAAACTCAATTGTCTGTTGTCCTTTTTTAAGCTATTTTTGAATGCGAATAGCGAAATGAAGAGAGCTATCCGTCGACAGTCAAGTTTGAAACAATTTTGTAATACTGTCATGGAATTGCTCTCTTTGTATAATATTCGAAAAGCGACGATATAATTGTTTTTATGTGTTTTGTCCAATTAATTATTGGTGCTGGTTTATTCTTCTTTCCAGGCGAAAACAAAATAAACAGTCGCAAAAATTTTAAAATTCAAATTTCTTTTCTGTATTGCTTCTTGACAATAATTCAATTCGTTCAACATTTGTTTTTTGCGCCCGCCCGCTAATATTAATTGCCCTTAACTTATATAGTGTAGAATGTGCGCCCTGTGTGTTTTACAAGCCGCCGCGTCCACGTCCGCCTGTTGGACCGCCTTGCCAAGCGCCGCGACCGCCACCACCTGGTGCGCCCGGTGGGCCGCCACTGCCTCGCCCGCCGCCCGGTGGACCAGTTCCTCTGCCCCGACCGCGCGCTGCAAATGAATCAGACGAAAACGAAACATGAAGAAAAATGACACTATACACACACATATGTATAAAGCAAAACTCACCCTGTGCTCTGAGTATCGCCGCTTTGCCGCGACCGGCTGTCCCACCAAGGCCTTTGCCGGTTTGCTTTTTAAACATCGGTGCGTTCTTTAACATGTCGGGCAGTATGAGAAAACGTATCTTCGAGCCGCGTATGTAGACATTCTCCAAGTTGGCCGTGCGTCCGTCTCGGTAGGTAACCGTAATTTGTGTCATTTGGCAGTTCATGTTGTCCTCTGCCTCGATAAGCTTGCCGCGGTAGACTTCGCCGGTAATTGTCTCACAAGTAATTATGTGGCCCTCTGCCTCGTGTAAAACTTTAATTGGTACGCCAATCGACATGTTTGGTTGTTATTTTTAATAGTTTACAAATTATTTTTATTGATTTTGCTTGTTTTTTAACTAGACGCCACAAATTTTCACTGTTTTTTCTTTGCGCAAACGTTTACGAGTGAGTGTATTGTGTGTGTGTGACAGCTGCCCGCTCCGCCATGCTGTGGTGAGTAATTGCGTGCGCGCAGGGTTGTATTTTTGCGGCATGGTTGCGTGACAGTAATATCGTCGTACCACCACATATATCGATAAATTATAGATAACAGTCGTCGTTATCTTTATAAATATTTTTTAAAGCTGTCTGCGTCATAAAAATTATAATTTAAAAAAAAAATGTCTTCAAATCAGTTTGATACGCTTTTACTGATAAGCTCTCTGCACGTTTCGTCGGTGTGTATGCCAGTTTTTCATAAGCTATTACGCCGTTAAGCTACTTAGTGCCACCAATTGAGTTTTTATTAACAAAATGAATCGGTAAAGTTTTAAAAATAATTATACAAACTACAAAATTGACAGGCCAATGATTTGATTAAATTGATATTCAATTTGCTTAATTTGTTGTTTTCTCTTTTACAGCGACCCAATCTTTAGTAGTAGTTTCGTTAGAAGAGATTTTAATGATAGCGGAGTTGCTGGATGTGCTGATGGCAAGCTCCGTACCATCTCGACTTCGTCTTGCGCCACGAACATGTCGACTGAGTCCTACCGCATCTCTCTCGGCGTAGGGCCTCTGTGGTGGTCCTGATGTCCCTGTCCACCACAGAACAGATCACGATAGGGCATCGCTCTTAACGGGTAAATAAACGAAATTTTTTAATGAAATATTATTAATATTATAATGTATTTTGTTTAATGTCAATAATCAATTTTTGTTTATCCTTTGCAGGCTACAGCCGTAAGTCTTCGGTCGACTCGGCTGGCGGCAGCTTGTTCGAGGCCAGCTCTCGGGCATCGTCATCCTCATCATCGTCGTCGGAATCATTATCCGACTCGGAATCGCACGATATTCATTCGTTGTGCTCGGAGGACGATTGCCAGGAGGTGTTGCGCCAGATCTTGCAGCATGACCAACCGGTGCATATTTCCATCAAATTGCACGTCACTGAAGACCAGTCTACCAATTGGATGTCGATTTTGAACCCGAACAACAACATTTTATATGTCGCCTTTCCCAATGACTTGCCACCAGCTGGCTCCAAGGAGACGTTCATCTCACTTTTGGAGTTCGCTGAGGACAAGTTAGAGGTTGACGGCATTGTCATGGTTATGCGCAAGGATCAGCCGGAATGCGCTCGTCTAATCGAGGCATTCCTATTCATGGGCTTCGAACCGCTATCGAGAAAATCACCAAAGGCACCGCCAGCTGCCATCAACGATAATGAGAACTACTATTTCCTGTACACCATCGAGGAGTAGAAATGGGACAACGGGTTGACAACAGTCAAACGATTTAAAAACTTATAACCGAAATAATTAATACTTATTCAAAGTTATCCACAATAATAATAATAATGATAAATATCTGTAGTGTTTGCCGCGTCATATTAATTAAATAAACAATCAGAGAGTAGTTGTGCATACATTATAATAACCTTATAACCAGACATATTGACCCCAATGTGTTCAATGAAAAACCATAATTCAAATTCTAAAACAAAACCAAATCGTTTCGTACTTTTGTCAACGCGAATTTTTTCTTTTTAGTAGTTTTTCTATCAAGATCCACTTACAAAAATAACAACTTTGCGTTAGCCACGTTAAGAGCAAGCTTCAACTTGTCGTAAAATATTACAAAAAATATAATCCACAACAACAAAAAAAAAAACGAGAAAATGTAAAAAAAAATATAAAACTATGAAAACGTAAAAAAAAATTGTATTAGACTTAAGTTTTTTTTGTGAATTACTGCAACACTTATTATTTATGTTTTCAACATTTTTTTAAAATATTTTTCATTTGTATTTTTGAAAACAATATAAAATATATATGTTATTCTTATTATTATTATGTATTATCAATATATATATATACTTTCATAAATCCCAAATATGTATTTCACATAAACAAATATTTTATATATCAATATATTCAAGTTTTGTATACTTATGTACGATGATTAGAAAAGAAAAGAAAAGATGCATTCTAAAAGCAAACATTAACATATTTATATATTATATTATAAACTACTACATTTAGCAAGCAAACACACATATATAGAGAAACATATATTCAAACTAATAAAAATAAACTTTAAAAACAATAGTTTAAAGACACACCACACAACAGCAAACAATCAAGAGTTAACATTTTTATTTTGATTTAATTTAAATAATTTTCAAGTATATTGCAATAAAATTAATAATCCAACAATTATATATTTGAATGTTATTATTTTACTAAGGAAATTGGGAACGCTATATATATAGTATAAAGTCGAATTAATATAAATGCTTATTATAATAGATAAAAATATTGATTACTGACGTGTAGGCACTTATGAATATATAGAGAGATAGATAATAGGCACCTGGAATACATTTAATCTAAACGTGGAACTTTGTTTTGAATGAAAAGTCTATTTACTTATATGCAAACTATTTATATATAATTTTTTATTTGTTTAAATTATATATAAGGGGTTCTTTATTAAATAATATCAATTCCGTGCTTAAGTAAACTTTGAATTTCGGATGCATGGAGAATCATTCTTTCCCTTAATATTTTGAAGAATCGGGATAACCAAGCTTGATGATATTCTTGATGATGATCAATTTATATGGTAATAGTTCCAGAAATTGATGCATCGATGGGAATAACATAAGGTGTTGTATTTGTCTTCAATATCTTTCAATATTCACACAAATACGGAAAATATTGGGTGCGCTCCAGGGCCGTCTTAAGTTTCCACAGGGCCCTTGGCTAATTTCCCAATCGGGGCCACGCTTTTTTAGGAACAACGCTTTCTTAATACGCAGGGACATACCACTCGAAGCCCCTAGCCGCTCGGGACCCCTGACAAATGCCTAGAGTGCCATACCGTTAAGGCGGCTTTGGTGCGATCATATTCAGGACCGTCTTAAGGGTATGGCACACTGAGCATTTGCCAGGATATGACACAGGGTATTAAAAGATCTTATTCCGATTGTGAAATTAGCCAGGGGCCTCGAAAAAACCTTAATTCCGTCCCTGATCATATTATATTTCTATTGAAAATCGATTTGCACTCAAATTCAAACAATTTAATTTTATATTCTGATTGTGAAATTTTCTAATCTATAATCCTCAAAAGGTACACGTATACCTCGATCCTGAACCACGTAATTGTTAGTTTTCCTAGTTCTATATAGTTTATGCTTAGATTCTTCAACTCTACACTTGATCTCAGCTCAAATGGGGCTTCTATCGTTCAGATCTGTTAGTAAAGAAATACATAAGCCCAAGTGTCTATACCTTCGTAAGTATTTCAGACTTAATGGGCGATAAAACCGCACTGAGCACTGACGCATATGCGTGTATACATATGTGGTATGTGTATATATGTATTTATGATATAGGGGGCAGGCCCAGTCAATATAAAAGATAACGTTATAAACAGCAACGGAAGAGTTTCCGAAAGCAGTCGACGTTTGGACGTCTCCGTTTACACAACGAAATTGTAAGGCAAAGCCAATATAGAGGAAAAATAAAAATATAAAAAATAAAAAATAAAATATCATGTTGAAGTCGGTGAGTAATTATTCGAGGGAAGGGGCAACTTTATTGTTATCTTATCCGCTTAGATAACGATTGTGTGGTCTCAATCCTGTGCGCCTCAGAAATACCAAATAATTGAAATCATTTGTTTTGATATTTTTTTCCCCTTAGGTTTTTATTATTGTAGCAATTATATTTGCTGTGGCGTTGGCATTGCATCCTGGTGAGGATACTCCAGGGCAGCACCAGCACCATGGCAAGCGGCAACATTCCCAACATTCCCTGAACCCACATAATGGTCATGGGGTGGAGCATTCCAAGCATCGCTTGCATAATCTGGACAAGGAGCATGCCAATCATGGACAAATGCCTGTGCCTTTGGCACCACATCATTCCAAGTCAAAGCGCAATGGCCGTAAACACAAGACATCCAAGAATTCCAAGACATCGAGGAATCATCCACATCATCAGGTCAAGACTGGTCATAAGAAACAGGCCCAGAAGGCACATGGACATGGTCGCAAGCATTAATAGCAAGGCATCGAGGCAGCATTTCCAAAAATTTGGCTTTAATCAATTCTAATTTAATTTTGTATAGTGATGTAAAACAAAAAAAAACAAAATTTTGATGCCACATGAATTAAAAAAATAAACTTTAGTGAAATTAACAAAAAAAAGTGTAAACTTATTTTTAATGGTCAACAATGTTTCAACTCTCTGTGATCTTTATATAATGGCCATGTGTGTGTCGTAAATTGTGGGGGTCCACCAGGTTCAGTTTCAAATTATCCAACATTTTCCTTTGTGTGTTTATGTTACGATGTTTGGCGTCTAGCCTCATTATTATTACTTCAACTTCTTCGGAAGCGTTTAACAATCTTGCAATCCGGTTTTTGTTTTAACGTAACGTAACTAACACTCAACCAGAGCACAACATTTTTTAAAATAATAAAATTAATGTTTTCTTTTGTTGTTTTTTGGATTTTGTTTTTGTTTTTGTATGGTAAGGCCGGTGTTAATTGTTGTGGGGTCAAAAGCATTTATGACGTCATTATGTGTAAATCAAATAAGAATGCTTAAGTCGACTAAGCGTCGTACCCTGTAAATTAAAATTTATATTAATACCTGTACCTGTAAATAATATAAGATCCACAATATATATCAGGTAATAAAAAAGCCGGTAAATATAAACCCTATATAACAGAAAATTTAAATTAAAATAAAAACAGTTGTAAAACTTATCTTGGAATAAATCTTAATAAAAATTTTTGCTTTAAAATTTTTAAATATGACTCAATATTGGATTTGAATAAAGCTTTATTTTGTTTTTGCAAGTAATCCCAAAAAAAATGTTGGAAGATATTTTAATTAAATACTATTAGAGTAAGATCTTTTAAAAATCTGCAATTTAGATCCTAAAAAGTATTTTATATAAACCCTATATGACACAAAATTGAAAGCAAAATAAAGAAAGTTGTAAAAACAAGCTGAACTAAGAATAAATCTTATTAAATTGTTGGCTTAAAAGGTTTTAAATATAGTTCATATGGGATTTGATTTTAGTTTTAATTTAGTTTTGAGAGTATTCCAAAAAAAGAATTTTGGAAGAGATTTTAATTTAATACCATACGAGTATTAAATCAATACCATACACTTTTAAAATGAAATTATTTTATTTATTAATTTTTTAATTTATTTTTAACTGCCTACTCTCTGAGATCTCAGCGACAAAAGAAATCCAGAACAAGATCAAATCGGCTATTGATGATATATATACTCTTTATAAGGTCAGAATTCCTTTATTCTGACTATTACATACATTTGCACAGTTTTCTACTTTTAACCATTAAAAAATAGTACAGGGTATAAAAATTAAGACAGACTGAACTTGTTTTAGATGACACAGTTGTCGAGTGAAAGGAGAGATGGGAATATTATAATATAATAATATACTAATGTACATTTCATACTCTATGAACAGAAATTATTTAAATATATTTGAATTAAATAGTGTAAACACGTTTTTTTATAATTTATAACAAATAGGTGTCAAATTTTGTTACTAAATGTGTATAATTTATTTATTTGGATATATAGTTAGTCGTTAGTAGTTATACAAGGGGAAAAAAAATTCTAAGTATATATACTAATGTCTACAGTTCTAATTGTCGTTTTTCTTATGGCTTAGGTTCAACCCCACACAGGATAAATGGGACGGCTATAGCCTCCGCCGTAGCCTCTGTAACCACCATAGCCATATTTACTATATCCGCCGTATTTATAGCCATAGCCGCCACCATAGCCGCCTCCATAGCCGCCACCATAGCCGCCTCCATAGCCACCTCCATAATGGGGGTAATACGAAACAGATGGAGCATAGTATCCAACACCAATGCTGTCTGCAGTAGAGAGGTCATCAGCCTCGGCTGCAGGTGCCAAGCTCTAAACAAAATTAAAAAATAAAAATTATAATAAAATTTAATTGCTAAAAATTGTTTTAAATCGATTAAATTACCTCCACAGGAACTGCTTTCGCTGGTCTCACAATCAAAATAAGAGCCGCCAGACTAAACAAGACTATCAATATCTGAAATTAGAGCAGAGTTATATAAGTAATTGAACATTTCAAGCTTCTGTTGATTTTTTACCTTTGCCATTGTTAATATTATTTGTGAAATCTCACAGTACTTGGGAATATTTTTTTTTTTTTTACAAATTATCGCCTTTTTGCCAGCTTGGGATCTGTATAGAAGCACTGTTAGTTGTGAACTGTGATTCTGAGTAACAAATCAAGATCTTTTATAGTGCGAAAAAAAATATGTGCCGGAGATTGATTTTGCATATGCTCATTGATTGGTCAAACATTAGGCTGGCGATGTCGTTAACCGGGAGGAAATTATTAATTTTTATTTTGTATTCATGTATCAAGGTCAGGTTTTTACACACATAACGTTTATTGTTTTTATATCAAAATGTAAAGCTAATTAAATCTAATCAGTAGAGAGGTAATTCAAAATCGAAACATGTTTTCCGTTCGTCAACTCAAAATTCCTCCTAAATTATTTTGGATTAAGTAAATATGCTGACGCATTCAGAGAAGCGAAAATAAAAAGTTCATAATGAGAAAAGCAAACAAATACAGATATTGCACTTGTTGACCAGCTTATTGATTTGATTATAACAATTAGAACGCATGCTGGGGATTTCTTTTTTTTTTTTGGTTTGCGTTTTGTTATCATTTTTGAAAACAATTCCAAGTGCGTTGTGATATCGATTTTAGACTGAGCTGACCACTGTAGCACTCATTAATCGATTTTGCCTGGCACAACTATCGACCATCTCTAAAAAATGTCTGCCGCATCGTAAACGTTTTGGCAAAAAGATACCGGAAAATTGTTAAAAACTAAGAAAAAAGTGCTTGAATATAGTTTAAAAGGTGGGTGTGTAGCATATTAATGATGTGTGTATTACATATGTAATAAATTTGTGGCAAATTTTACGTGCTTGTCGCTAAATTAGCCGTGGTGAAAATTGCAAAACGCGGCCCCGACATCAGGCATTGTCTGTGGTGTCTGCTCTGCCGCTGCCTCTGCTTCTTCTTCTTGCTGTTCATTTTTAATGCTGTTAAGGGAAAGCGTGTGTTTTGTTTTTACTATACCCTGTAATCATTAAAAGTACATTTTATTTAATTAAAAATTAAAAATAGTTACTCTACTTATATAATTCTCTATTTATTGATTTAACAGCGTCGCGATGTCTATACCGCCGTATATGATACCGCCAAACGCCTGGGCCGCCCAACTGATGGCCCAGCAGCAGGCGTATGCGGCTCATGCACAACAGCTGCATGCGCATCAACAGCAGGTGGCCAATCAAATACAACAAATTCCACCGCCTGGTGCACCATTGCCGCCGCCGGGTCACTCCAGTGGCAGTAATATGTCAGCACCTTCAGGCGGCGTGCCACAGCCTCAGCTGGGACAAATACCCACGCCGAAGCCCGACATACTCACCGAGGAGAAGCTTCAGGAGAAGGCGCTGAAATGGCAGCATTTGCAATCGAAACGATTTGCGGAAAAGCGTAAATTTGGTTTCATCGATACACAAAAGGAGGATATGCCGCCCGAGCATATACGCAAGATTATACGCGATCATGGTGATATGACATCGCGAAAATATCGTCACGACAAGCGTGTCTATTTGGGCGCACTTAAATATATGCCGCACGCCGTGCTCAAGCTGCTCGAGAATATGCCCATGCCCTGGGAACAAATTCGAGATGTCCAGGTTCTATATCACATAACTGGCGCCATTACCTTTGTGAATGAGATACCCTGGGTTATTGAACCGGTTTATATTGCTCAATGGGGGTGAGTTGCATTTAAAAACACATTTTAGTGTCTTAATTGATACAAAGATTTTTTTAAATTTAACATAAATTTGATATTGTATTATATTATTTAGGTTATGTCGCTATCTCATTTAAATTTATAATTTATTTTTTTGTACAATTTTTTGTTTTCTAGTTATTTATATTTAATAATTTTTTTATATCTTTATTTTTTTTATTTAAAAAATAATTTTTTTTATGACTATTTTTAGTTTTTGTTTACTATTTCTTTTTTTTTTTAAATTTAATTTATAACTTATTTTACAATTTTTACTCTAGTTATTTATCTAAAATAATTTTTTATATATATTTTTTATTTATTTTATTTAGAAAATCATTTTTTTATTATTATTTTTACTTTTTGCTTATTTTTTATTTGGTTTTTAAGAATTACAACAATTTTTCTTTTTTAAAATTAGTTTTTTGTAATTTTTCCAGATACATTTATTTATAATTTTTCGACTAAATATCAGAACATCTTTTATTACAGCACCATGTGGATAATGATGCGTCGCGAGAAACGCGATCGTCGTCACTTTAAACGCATGCGTTTCCCGCCATTTGACGATGAGGAGCCGCCGTTAGATTATGCGGACAATGTTCTAGATGTTGAGCCCTTGGAGGCGATACAAATTGAACTGGACAACGATGAAGATAATGCCGTCTATAAATGGTTTTATGATCATCGGCCCTTAGTCGATACGCCGTAAGTCCAACTTACAGTTTCTTAAATCATTCAATATTCAATTAATTAATATATTTTTTATAGCTTTGTCAATGGCTCCACGTATCGCAAGTGGAATCTATCGTTACCACAATTGGCCACGCTTTATCGCCTGGCCAATCAGCTGCTTACAGACTTGGTGGACAATAACTTTTTCTATTTATTTGATCCAAAGAGTTTCTTTACTGCTAAAGCGCTCAATATGGCCATACCAGGTGGTCCAAAGTTTGAACCGCTTATTAAGGATCATAATGTTGGGTAGGCGACAATAACAATGAAAATAAATGAATTATTATAAATATATAAATTGTTTTTCATGCAGTGACGAGGACTGGAACGAGTTCAATGATATAAACAAGGTTATTATAAGACAACCCATACGCACCGAATATCGCATTGCGTTTCCATATTTATACAACAATATGCCACATTTTGTGCATCTTAGCTGGTGAGTTTTAAATTTTAAATATAAATTAAAATTAATTTATGTATATACATGGCCGTAGACTTGTCAGTTGATACCTTATAGCTGGCAACGCTTCATGCTGTGTTAGAGCAATCAAACAATCCCATTTTACTACCAATTTAGCGATTGATTTTTTTTTTTTCTTATTTTGGGTTGTGCAATTCAAATGTTTGTCACGATTTTGAAGCCTAAATCGCCGATCGCTGATAGTTGCGTACAGTTTTTTTTAGCAGTGAATTTAAATAAAAGTTATTTGGTTTTAATTAATAAACAAAATTCATTTTAAATTAATTTTTCTTTTTAGGTATCACACGCCAAATGTGGTTTACATTAAGACCGAAGATCCTGATTTGCCTGCCTTTTACTTTGATCCACTTATTAATCCCATTTCACATCGCAATGCCAATTCCAAAGTTCAAGAGCCTTTGCCCGATGATGATGAGGACTTTACGCTGCCCGATGATGTGCAGCCTTTCCTGCAGGATACGCCGCTCTATACAGATAATACGGCTAATGGCATTGCTTTGTTGTGGGCACCGCGTCCATTTAATATGCGTTCGGGTCGTTCTCGTCGTGCCATCGATGTGCCGCTTGTCAAATGCTGGTACAAGGAGCATTGTCCACCTGGTCATCCAGTTAAAGTACGCGTGAGCTATCAGAAGTTGCTCAAATACTATGTGCTCAATGCACTGAAGCATCGCAAGCCGAAGCCACAAAAGAAGAGGTGAGTTAAATATTAAAAGTGATTTTTATTAATTTAATATAAATTTTTCTCATTTTTAACGATATTTTTGCAGATATTTGTTCCGTTCATTCAAGGCAACGAAATTCTTTCAAACAACTACATTGGATTGGGTTGAGGCTGGTCTGCAAGTGTGTCGTCAGGGCTATAATATGTTGAATTTGTTAATACATCGCAAGAATCTGAATTATCTACATTTGGATTATAATTTCAATTTGAAGCCAGTCAAGACGCTGACCACCAAGGAGCGTAAAAAATCACGTTTTGGCAATGGTAATTAATATATAAACCCTTTTTTTATGGCATAAATTTAACTAATTTTTTATATTTATATAGCCTTCCATTTGTGCCGTGAAATTCTGCGCTTAACCAAATTGATTATTGATTCGCATGTTCAATATCGTTTGAATAATGTGGACGCCTTTCAGTTGGCCGATGGATTACAGTATATATTTGCTCATGTGGGACAATTGACAGGCATGTATCGCTATAAATACAAGCTGATGCGACAGATACGCATGTGCAAGGATTTGAAGCATTTGATTTATTATCGCTTCAATACGGGTCCCGTGGGCAAAGGTCCTGGCTGTGGCTTCTGGGCGCCCGGTTGGCGTGTTTGGTTATTTTTCATGCGCGGCATAACGCCGCTGCTTGAACGTTGGCTGGGCAATTTGCTATCACGTCAATTTGAGGGTCGTCACTCCAAGGGCGTCGCTAAGACGGTCACAAAACAACGTGTTGAATCACATTTCGATTTGGAATTGCGTGCCTCGGTTATGCACGATATTGTGGACATGATGCCCGAGGGTATTAAACAAAACAAAGCGCGTACAATACTGCAGCATCTGTCGGAAGCTTGGCGCTGCTGGAAGGCCAATATACCCTGGAAGGTGCCCGGTCTGCCCATACCCATTGAGAATATGATATTGCGTTATGTTAAAATGAAGGCTGATTGGTGGACAAATACGGCGCATTATAATCGCGAACGCATACGCCGTGGCGCCACCGTGGATAAGACTGTGTGCAAAAAGAATTTGGGTCGTTTGACGCGTCTCTATTTAAAGGCGGAGCAGGAGCGACAGCATAACTACCTCAAGGATGGCCCATATATATCGCCCGAAGAGGCGGTGGCCATATATACAACAACAGTGCATTGGCTGGAATCACGTCGCTTTGCGCCCATACCCTTTCCACCTTTATCCTATAAGCATGATACCAAGTTGTTAATTCTGGCACTGGAGCGGCTGAAGGAAGCGTATAGTGTCAAGTCGCGTTTAAATCAAAGTCAGCGCGAGGAATTAGGCCTTATAGAACAGGCCTATGATAATCCACATGAGGCACTATCGCGTATCAAGCGTCATCTGCTGACGCAGCGCGCTTTCAAAGAGGTAAACTGGACTCTAGATTTTTATTTTTGATATAAACTTAATTTTTTTATGGCATATTTTAGGTGGGCATTGAATTCATGGACTTGTACAGCCATTTAATACCTGTGTATGAAGTGGAACCGCTGGAGAAGATCACCGATGCTTATTTGGATCAATATTTGTGGTATGAGGCAGACAAGCGACGTCTATTCCCGCCCTGGATTAAGCCCAGCGATACCGAACCACCGCCGCTGCTCGCCTACAAGTGGTGTCAAGGTAAATGTAGTCAATTTTAAGGGTATAAAATAGTGTGATTGATTTCTGCGCATTTTGGGCGTGTGATTTGTGGCAAAGTGATGAGCTTGATACATCCCCTTGTTGCAAACCTCACGCCGAAGGTGTTGGCATTTAAGCAGCAATGTGATTCAATGAAAAAAACAAGTGTTAGTATAATTTAAATTAGAATAAATATATCAAAGATTATATAGCCTTTTTATACTAAGGCAGCATTCAGTATTTTTAACAAATATTAAAATGTTTTTTTTATATTTTTCTAGATGTCATTCGTAGTGTAAAAAGGCTATTATACATTGTATATTTAACTATTGTAAAAATAACAAATTTATATCCTAATTCAACAATTCCTCTTCCCACAGGCATCAACAATTTGCAGGATGTCTGGGATGTGGGTGAGGGTGAATGTAATGTCCTGCTCGAATCGCGTTTTGAGAAGCTTTACGAGAAGATTGATTTAACGCTGCTCAATCGTTTGTTGCGTCTAATTGTGGATCATAATATTGCCGATTATATGACGGCCAAGAATAATGTGGTCATCAACTATAAGGACATGAATCATACCAACAGTTATGGCATTATACGTGGTCTACAGTTCTCATCCTTTATCACACAATATTATGGTCTTGTGTTGGATTTATTGGTGCTGGGCCTGCATCGTTCCAGCGAAATGGCTGGACCACCTCAAATGCCCAACGATTTCTTGACATTCCAGGACGCAGTCACGGAAATTGCGCATCCTATACGCCTTTATTGTCGCTATGTGGATCGCATACATTTGTTCTTTAGATTTTCAGCGGAGGAGGCACGTGATCTTATCCAGCGTTATCTTACTGAACATCCCGATCCCAATAATGAGAATATTGTGGGCTATAATAACAAAAAGTGTTGGCCACGCGATGCACGCATGCGTCTGATGAAGCACGATGTTAATCTGTAGGTTTTAAATTGAATTATTAACAAGGGATCGTAATTAATATGTTTTATTTTAAAAAAATCACAAGGCAATGATTATTTTTAACTTTTTTTTTATATATATTGGGATTTTATTTTCTGAGTTTGAAATAAAACTTGGGCAACAATATTACTTTTTTAATAATATAAATTTCAACATAAAATAATTCTTTATATTTATTTACGATCCCTGTTCAAATGTAAACATTATTATATTTTATATATAATTTATAATAATTTTTATTTAACTTTCTTTTTACTTTTAGTGGACGCGCTGTATTCTGGGATATTAAGAATCGTTTGCCCCGTTCGGTGACCACCATTGGCTGGGAGAGCACCTTTGTCTCGGTCTATTCCAAGGATAATCCCAATTTGTTGTTCAACATGAGCGGCTTCGAGTGTCGCATTTTGCCCAAGGTTCCTTAATAATTCAAACTATTTATTAAGTTCAGTTAATAATTTGATTTCCTTTTTTTTTTCTATCTTTCTTGCAGTGTCGCACACAAAATGAAGAGTTTACACATCGTGATGGTGTTTGGAATTTGCAAAATGAAATTACTAAAGAACGTACAGCACAATGTTTCCTGCGCGTTGATGATGAATCCCTGGGACGTTTCCATAATCGTGTGCGTCAAATTTTGATGGCTTCCGGTTCCACGACATTCACAAAGGTGGGATGATTAACTTATAACTATATTTCTATCAGTTTTAATTGAATTTGATCATCAAACAGATTGTCAACAAATGGAATACTGCACTGATTGGTCTGATGACATATTTCCGTGAGGCTGTGGTAAATACACAGGAATTGTTGGATCTGCTGGTTAAGTGTGAGAATAAAATACAGACGCGTATTAAGATTGGTTTGAATTCCAAAATGCCTTCGCGTTTCCCGCCCGTTGTGTTCTATACGCCCAAAGAGTTGGGTGGTCTGGGCATGTTGAGCATGGGTCACGTTTTGATTCCACAATCCGATTTACGCTGGTCCAAACAAACTGATGTGGGCATTACGCATTTCCGCTCTGGTAAGTGCATGAAACGGGGATTGTGAATAACGATTTTTTTATTTTTAAATGCTTAACAGATACATAAAAAAAATATTTACAAAATTGGGAAAAAATAAAAATAATAAATTTGTATTTTCTTTTCAATTAATAAGGATTATTTTTTAAATTGAATTTTTTATTAAATTGTATATTACTTTTCCTATTTTAATATTATCAATTATAATTGTAAACAATCGTAAAACTCGAAAAAATTAAAAGTGAATTCAAGAACCTAATTTTTGTGATTTAGAAAAAATTAAAATAATCGTTATTTATGGTGTCTGGCATAGATAAAACTTAATTTTCCAATTTACTAATAAACTTTTATATTTTTTAGGCATGTCACATGACGAGGATCAGCTTATACCAAATCTATATCGTTATATACAGCCCTGGGAGAGTGAGTTTATTGATTCACAGCGTGTTTGGGCTGAATATGCATTGAAGCGACAGGAAGCAAATGCACAGAATCGTCGCCTAACCTTGGAGGACTTGGAGGATAGCTGGGATCGTGGCATACCGCGTATTAATACGCTCTTCCAAAAGGATCGTCATACATTGGCCTATGACAAGGGTTGGCGCATACGCACAGAGTTCAAACAGTATCAGGTGTTGAAACAGAATCCCTTCTGGTGGACACATCAGCGTCACGATGGCAAATTATGGAATCTAAACAATTATCGCACAGATATGATACAAGCATTGGGCGGCGTTGAGGGCATATTGGAGCATACGCTATTTAAGGGCACATACTTCCCCACCTGGGAGGGTTTGTTCTGGGAGAAGGCATCCGGTTTTGAGGAGTCCATGAAGTATAAGAAGCTAACAAATGCACAGCGCTCGGGTCTCAATCAGATACCCAACCGTCGCTTTACACTCTGGTGGTCACCGACCATCAATCGCGCCAATGTCTATGTGGGCTTCCAGGTGCAATTGGATTTGACGGGCATTTTCATGCATGGCAAAATACCCACATTGAAAATCTCCTTGATTCAAATCTTTCGTGCTCATTTATGGCAAAAGATACACGAATCGATTGTCATGGACTTGTGTCAGGTATTTGATCAGGAATTGGATGCCTTGGAGATTGAGACAGTGCAAAAGGAGACAATACATCCGCGTAAATCCTATAAAATGAATTCATCATGTGCGGATATATTACTCTTCCCCGCCTACAAATGGAACGTATCGCGGCCATCGCTGCTGGCCGATACCAAGGATACCATGGATAATACAACGACACAGAAATATTGGTTGGATATACAGTTGCGTTGGGGCGACTACGATTCCCATGATGTGGAGCGTTATGCAAGAGCCAAGTTCCTGGATTATACCACAGATAATATGTCTATATATCCATCGCCTACGGGCGTATTAATTGCCATCGATTTGGCCTATAATTTGCATTCGGCATATGGCAATTGGTTCCCAGGTTGCAAGACGTTAATACAGCAAGCCATGGCCAAGATAATGAAGGCAAATCCCGCGTTGTACGTGTTACGCGAACGCATACGCAAAGCTTTGCAATTATATTCGTCGGAGCCGACAGAGCCGTATCTTAGTTCTCAGAATTATGGTGAATTATTCTCGAATCAAATTATTTGGTTTGTGGACGATACGAATGTATATCGTGTTACCATACACAAGACATTTGAGGGCAATTTGACAACGAAACCAATTAATGGAGCTATATTTATATTTAATCCACGTACGGGTCAGCTGTTCCTCAAGATTATCCACACATCGGTGTGGGCGGGACAGAAGCGTTTGGGCCAGTTGGCCAAATGGAAGACAGCCGAAGAAGTTGCGGCCTTGATTCGTTCGCTGCCCGTGGAGGAGCAACCCAAACAGATTATTGTCACACGCAAAGGCATGTTGGATCCGCTTGAAGTGCATTTACTTGATTTTCCCAATATTGTCATCAAGGGTTCGGAGTTGCAGCTACCCTTCCAGGCTTGCCTGAAAGTGGAGAAGTTTGGCGATTTAATTCTAAAGGCAACCGAGCCACAAATGGTGTTGTTCAATTTGTACGATGATTGGTTAAAGACTATATCATCATATACAGCATTTAGTCGTTTGATTTTAATACTGCGCGCTCTACACGTCAATACCGAACGCACCAAGATTATACTCAAGCCGGATAAGACAACCATAACGGAGGCGCATCATATTTGGCCAACATTAACGGATGAGGAATGGATTAAGGTGGAGGTGCAGCTTAAAGATCTCATTCTGGCAGATTATGGCAAAAAGAATAATGTCAATGTTGCCTCATTGACACAATCCGAAATTAGGGATATTATTCTGGGCATGGAGATTAGTGCACCCTCCGCACAGCGTCAACAAATTGCCGAGATTGAGAAACAAACCAAGGAACAAAATCAATTAACGGCCACAACGACGCGTACAACAAATAAGCATGGTGATGAAATAATTACATCAACTACATCGAATTATGAGACACAAACATTCAGCTCCAAGACGGAATGGCGTGTACGTGCAATTTCTGCGACAAATTTACATCTGCGCACAAATCACATTTATGTCAGTTCGGATGATATTAAGGAAACTGGTTATACCTATATTTTGCCCAAGAATATATTGAAGAAATTTGTAACCATCTCAGATTTGCGTGCACAGATCGCTGGCTATTTGTATGGTGTAAGTCCGCCGGATAATCCACAGGTTAAGGAAATACGTTGCATTGTAATGCCGCCACAATGGGGCACACATCAAACAATCAATTTGCCCAATGCATTGCCCACACATCAATATCTCAAGGATATGGAACCTTTGGGCTGGATACATACGCAACCCAATGAATTGCCGCAGCTGTCGCCGCAGGACATTACCACACATGCCAAGATTATGCAGGAGAACTCGAATTGGGATGGCGAAAAGACAATTGTTATAACATGCTCATTTACGCCGGGATCGTGCTCTTTGACTGCCTACAAATTGACGCCATCTGGCTTTGAATGGGGCTCCAAAAATACGGACAAGGGCAACAATCCCAAGGGCTATTTGCCGTCACATTATGAGCGCGTCCAAATGTTGCTATCCAATAAATTCCTTGGCTTCTTTATGGTTCCAGCGCAGAGTAGTTGGAATTATAATTTTATGGGCGTACGACATGATCCTAATATGAAGTACGAACTGCAATTGGCCAATCCAAAGGAATTCTATCATGAACTGCATCGCACATCGCATTTTTTGCTATTCTCAAATCTGGAGGATGGCGGCGATGGCGCCGGCGCCGATCGTGAGGATATGTATTCCTAAAAAAAAAACAAAAAATTCAACAAGATTTTGTATAATTTTCTAAAATTATTTTTAATTCAATTTTCTAAATAAGCGTCTGTGAGCGTCTAGTTAAAGCAACAAAAATAAAAATATACAAAACTGTTCTACAATAAAGTCCTCAATAATTTTTCATAATTAACTAATTTTTATTTTCTGGGCCTGGTCGTAGGATTTCTATTCCCTAAAAATGTAACAATATTTTGTACAATTTTCTTAGATTTTTCTTTAGTTAAAAAACTGTTTTATAATAAATCCTTCAATTAACTTTTCACATTACCAAATTTTCTTTGTGGCCAACAGCGCTGTTGCCATGGCAAAAAGAACACAAATTTTTCCTGCCTTCATTTGCATTTTGGTTTATTTCTTTTTGTTTTTTTCTTTTTATACATGTCGCGACTTAATACATAACATTTAAATATATGCTAAACGTTGTATAGATAATACATAAATTTATTTTTTTTTCTTATTTTTTATATATTGGTTTGGTTTCTAGGTACGTCTGTTTGTTGGTTTGGTTGGCTGCTTGATTTTTTTTGCCTTTAGGAGCACTTCCAGAGCACAATGGCCAGATTGCCACCAAAGAATAAATAGAGTATATTTTCTGTCTCATAGGACACCTCAAAGCCAAATCCTTCGCCTACTACCACATGCCAATAGATGCCAAATTTCTTGTCCATGGTTTCCTTGATTGTACGAGCAGCCATCTGTTGCAGAAAATTATAATAATAATATGATAATGTAGTATAGTATCAAATTTTATAAAGTTCTTATAATCGAGTAGAATTATTTTAGCATAGGCTTATATATAATTTAACATATATATTATATATTTAAAATAATTATATATTTGCTTCTATGCAAATAAGTTTCTTAGTCTTCAAAATATTTTTTAAACGTATTTTGGATTGTATTTAAGATTTATTTATATTAATATCGAACAATCTTAATTTTATTATATGAAAAAATCATTTAAAGTCATAAGTTGTTATAACTTGGTCGTTTAACCATAGATTTCTATGATTAATACATTGTTTGATGTAGGTGCACATCTACATACTTTTTCGAATTTTCAAGAATATTTCTAAAAATTTTGTTTTAAAAAAGCATTTTTTCGCAGTAACAAATTTACTAACTGCAAATAAGTATTAAATTAAAAAATAGTTTTTCGCATTAAAAAATCCTATCTAAAAAAACATTTATTAAGGACGATCTGGAAACTAGACGGCGCTTAGTAGTATTATAATAAATAATATGGAAGGAGAGGTATTAAAATCTTTATTTTCTTTATTATAATACATAATATGGAAGTATAAATATTTAAATCCTTATTTTCGTATTCTAAAATAGATTGTATTTTAATATAATATTTTATGGATTAATTTCCTAACAAACAAAGGTCACCAAGAAATCACAATTATAATATTTTATATAATATTTTTAATTTGTTTATGTATAATTTATTTATACACTATTTAAATAATCAAACAAGCAACTAAGTTCTCAAAAATTAAAGCAAGTGACCATTAAAATAATTTTTTTTACCCAAGTGTGTGTGTAAGGACCTGTCGCTCCCTTAAATTTTTGAGAATCGAGAAGGAAGGCAGGTCACACCAACACATACAATCACAATATTTATTTTAACACTTGCTAGATATTATTAATAGAAGTAGGATGCATAAGAATATTAGGTATTTGTAGAAAATTTATATATTAATATATAGATCTTAACAAATATCAAACTGCATGAGTTTAAAGCTTAAAAAATCTTGAAGAAATCGAAATATTTGTCTGTTATTTCATATAAATATAGTTCTTGTAACAACGATCCTATGAAAATAGAGTTTTCTTAAAATCTTGAGGCTATTACTTACTTACTTTGAGTGAATTTATATATTAATGTTGTATTATTATTGAACAGTTAGATTACAGTTATAAACTAAGAACCTTACTTAAATTATAGCATTGGCTCCTTCATGGCC